>JAUYWH010000027.1:18537375-18569225 GCA_034779795.1 Ctenopoma multispine | reverse complement strand
ACACACACACACACACACACACACACACACACACACACACACACACACACACACACACACACACACACAGTCATATATGTGAGGAAACACAGTAACACTATTGTCCCATGGTGCATCTGCCAGGACGTTGGTGTATGTGTGTGCATGTCTGTCAACAAGAAGGATGATGGACAAGGCTTCGTCCCTAAGCTGCTTCTGTCAGATCTGTGTACAGCAACAGAGCCTGACAAGTGTCTGTGTGTCCTTCTTTTCGTCAGTTTTTTAGGTAATGCAGGAAGACAAGTAAAACTCTTTTTCTCTCTTTTTCACTTTGCCTTATTCACCTCCCTCTGACTGAACTGTATCATATTCTGATCAACTAACGAGCCTGAACAGATCATAGTTAAAGATATTTTTTAAACTCTCTTTCTAATTTTCATCTGAAATTAAAGAAAGCATTTCTCATCCTATCTGCAATTTCAGGGTAATCTATTTCAAACTATTCACACCATGAAACACTGAGCACCAACTCCTCCCCTGTTCCCTGGGTGACACCCATACATTACACACATTTACAGCTACAGTCTGCTCCTGTTGGCCATTGAGTAGCTCACAGAGCATTACAATTGATTTTCTTTTTCTTTATTTCTGGAGCAGTGCCTTGTTTATAGGCACCTCAACGCTAGTTTTCCAAGTGGAAAAATAAAGAGTAAGTAGAGGGAAAAGCAATAGGGCATTGGGCCAAAAGGCAATACTGTGAATACGATTTCCCTTCCAACTTTGCTCTTTCAAATCACAGTTGTAAGTTTAACATGCAGAATGTGCTTCTATCAGTGTAATCATATCTCCTTTTTCTTTCACTTTATAAGCCACATGGGGTCTTTTTTCCTCACTTATGCAGATTGTAACTGTTTTGAATTTTGGCTCAGGATTTGTTCCATCTTTATTTGCTAGTTGGTTATAGTTCAACACAATACATACATGTGCCAAAAAATCCGGTTCATGGAATGGGTCTCATGGTAACAGTTTTAAGGAAATTATGACTTTAAAAATCTTTTGGAAAAACTGCCACTTAGTGAAATTATTACAAAATGCATATTCAAGTCACCCTTTCATTTACTGTCACATCAGAGTCTTCCCTGCCCTCACTAGAAATTACACTAAAGCTAACACAAGTTATGTTGTATCAGAGAAAAGTTGAATGGCGAGGAGGAATGAGATGAATCTGAATGAAGCAATGCATATTTATAGCTTAGCCTTTCCACAGAGGACTACTGACCCAGGAAAGCAAGCAATTTGTGCGAGAAGAGGATAACAGATTGTTCTGCTAAAAAGGAGAATCACTTAAGTACAATTACTTCCCTTTACACCTAACCCTATCCTTTAAATACTCTTTCACATCCTCACTTGGCTTAAAACCCTCAAATCTCTAATGCAAGGCGAAACAGTTTTGCTATTTATTAGAGGTGATTGACAGAAAATGAGGTCTAAAATTGTGTCTGCTTCACATACACCTGATCAGTATTGTTAATACACACTCACACCGTATCTATCTCTTACACTAGAGCACAAGGTCATGCAGACTTGTGAGTTCCTTATATGACTCTGTATATATGAGTAAATCACTGCAGTGGTGGTGATAACCCTGGACACTGGGTTTCCTTCAAGAGCATCTGATGATACACAGACAGATTTACGCTCAGCAGAGGGAGAGGGGAAGAGAGAGACAATGGAGAGAAAGTAGAGAGAGATGGGCAAACAGGCAAACGGGGCGAACACTGGGAAGACAGGGTGAGGAAAAAAATACAACCTAGTGACAAAGTGAAATACTGAAGAGTTCAATCTTTCACTTCAGACCTACTTAGACCTTTGCCGCAAGCATTACTGCCTTCAGCTGACCTTTCAGCAGCACAGCTCCTGAGGTGCTAAAAGAACAGCATGCCGACCATTTACCAGTCAGACTAATAACAAATAATTTTCAACATAACATATAAAGTAGCAGCATTTTGCTAATTAAATAGAATCATCCCGCCATCAAGGAAAGGTTTGGTAACTTGTCAGTTAGTCGAAATTTGTAGATTTAAGTCTACTGTGGAAGGAGTCAAATTCAGTTAGCATGAATGAACACAAAGGTCTGTCCAACAAGGCTTACAGGTATTTTACTTCACTTTGCTTGGCAGACACTTTTATCCAAAGTGACTTACAAGGACTCAAGGAAACACCTGGTATGGGGGATGGGTTGGGATTCGATCCTGCCACCTTCTGCATCCCAGTCTGATGATTATCCCATTGGAAAAGTAGACTCCTAAACTCCTTGTTTATACCTTATTCTGATGCTATTATTACCTTATCATGACTGAAAATGCAATAAAAAAAATGAAATAAAAAAAACTACAGCAAAACATCAAACCAGTTCCCAGTCTCCAGAGGATGACATTACAAGCGTTGTCTGCTCTAACGCTAAAGTTGCAGATTTCCTAAAAAGATACCATTCTTACCACAAACAACCATTTATGTTATGTGTATTTTAGAATTAAAATGTCTAAACCATATTTAGAGATGCTCAAAGACATTAAATGCCTCACTCGCCTTAACATGAATTAAATTCATCGTGGAGAACAGTTTTTTCTCACTTCTCTCCTAATACTACAAGCTTCAAAATAAAAACATAGCCCTAGGTAGGACTGTCAGCACAGTCAAGAAAATACTACTAATAGTATACACAAAAACATATTTAAAAAAAACAAACTATTGTTCACTCAAAACAAAAAAATCCTATTTTCTCTCTTTTGTTGTTCTTAGTTCTGAGATTTACACTCAGCACTGCCGGTTTCTCGTAACAGAAAATGAAAATGTTACACTTGTCACCACGTAACTGTTGATGAAAGTGTCAGCTAAATGCTTAAAATGTAAATGTAAACCCAAAAGGCATTCTTCTCAAAACAAAGGAGCAGACCTGAAGCCATATGCTATGTGTCAGAAAACATCGCTACACGTAAAGCAGCAGATGTGTCTAAGAGACAAGGGTACAAGAAGACATTTTTTTCATCTGATATTTTAGCTGGAACAGATGTTTGAGGGTAGACACGTTGGATGGATACTGTAAAAGGCACTGTAGAGAGCAAACCTTTCTAGATCATCCCTGCTGGAGTACAATCCAAAGTCTAGCACCAGAGGTATGTGTGTAGCCAATGTCTGTATGTGAGGATGATTGCTAAAGCCTGATGTTTAGCTCAGAGGAAGGAATATCTCTATATAATACAACAACAGCAGGAAAACTATGATTTCTTATGAACTGTATTCATTACACTATATAACATTTTGATTCCCCATAGATTAAATTGCTACCCTCATTGATAATTTGTGATTTAATGAGAACAACATCAGGCAAAAATAAAGTCTTTGGAAGCTCAGGCAGATGTTCACCACAAAATTCACCACACCACCTGCATAATTGTCAACACATTCTGGAGAGGCTGCCATCATTGGACATGAGTGGTATTTAAATGAGTCAACTGTCAAATCATTAAAATCTTGTTTTCGGCATTTCCTGCCTTTTGAAAGGGAGAGGCATAACAGTCTGGAGTTGTGATCATAACATCCAAAGATGGCAGGGTTACTTTTTTTTTTTTTTATAAGTGACAAGCTGTCAACAGCTTGAGAAGTTGAGAAAGTTATCGTTTATAACAAGTTGCAGTGTTTTAACAAGTTGCAAAGTTTGTGCTATAACAAGAAGTTCTTCACTTGTGATCACACAAAATACTTTAGCTCATCAGACTGATGTCATGGCTGTGATGAAAGGGAATGAAGCTTGGTTTACTCTCTTTTTACCCAATTTAAAAAAGCTGTTTAAAGGCTTTTAAATATTGAATTCACAATGTATAATCTTCAAAGTAAGTAAGCGTGCTAACATAACACCTACACAACCGTAAAAAGAAAGCTCCTTGTTCCATGCACTGCAAGACTGTTCTTAGAAGAAAAACGTACATAAATAGTCTGCTGATAAATGCTGATTGTTTTTGCATAGTTAAAATTTTGTTAATTTTTTAGTTCTTGTGGTGGTTTAGGAGGCACAGTTAAGTGCTTCCACAAAAGCTTGAATGTACCCTGTGTATGTTTTGAAGTTGAAGGGATGGACAGATTGGAAGGCAAAAGGTTTGAAATTTTGGAATGAGCAGGTGGGATTGTTTTTAAGTCAGGCTAAGACAGATGGGAAGCTGTAAGAGTGAAAGTTTATAACAAACAGTTGTTAAACATTTTAAAGATGGATATAAAAGAGCTGCGTTATTTTGGTCAAAGGTCAAATGTGTCTTTGTGTGAGAGCATCTGTTTTATTGTGCTACCCAGGACCTTTTTCTCTGAGTTTTACTTAGAATTCCTCCACCCCTCTCTCATTCGTTTCTTTTGAAGATCTTTTCTTGTCCTTTCATTCAGTGCTGAATTTTTTGTCAGTCTACCGACTCTCGACTTTTTGTACCTTATTGAAAGCTGTTTCTCACTCTTAGTGTCTTTGTGTACATTATTTCCTGTTACTCACTGTCCTCTCACTCAAACATAATATCACTATATACAGTATACACACTACCAGTCAAAAGTTTAGACACACATAGAAATGTCCATGTTTGTAAAAGAAAAGCAGATTTCATAACATTAAATTGATCAGAATGAATGTGTGGACATTGTTCATATTATAAATGACTATTGTAGCTGAAAACAACATACAGAGGCCTAAATTCTTCAAACATTAGTTCTGTCTCCCAATAGCATGTTATATTTGCTAATGCAAATGTATTAATTTAAAAGGATAATTGATCATTAGAGTCATGCACATGTGTATCTATATACATGAAAAAAAAAACGGGGAAGCAGAATGATGTTGTTATTTGCTCCACAAAACTTACATAACGTATACACGACTATGATGACACAGTCGATGGCCTTGTAATGCTCAGCAGAGCTGTGACGCCATCAAACGGTAAGATGTACGTGTTGATAATTTATTTCTGCTATGACCTACAATGCCATATTTCACAGGAGAAATTTCACAGGTCTCGCCTGATCAGAAAAATCTTTGTGCACTTTCAATTCCTGAAAAAAACAGTTATTGTAAAGGAACTGGTTTACTGATATAAGTAATTTGGAAACAGATATATAATGTTTAATGAACTGTTCACCCCAACACGCCCAACTCCTCTAATTCACCTACTGACTGATTTCAAGGATATTTGATTAAACTTTGAAAGCTAACAATGAACAACATATGTTGTTTTTAGATTGGTTGCCTTTGTGACTGAGCATGGACAGAGCTATACTAAAGAGGTGTGAAAATAATACAGTTACAATCAACTGATCACCATTCTATGATAGACAGTCAGTGCTTTAAAACACATGCTTTAGATTTTTATTTGCTCCATTCAACCTACACTTTTTTAATTTGTCCTGAGTCACATATAAAACACACACATACAGACACACACGCACACACACACCGCAGTCTTTGGCTGTCACTCTCCGCAGAGACTACCTCTCTCCCCCTGAGCAGCTGGCTCCAAAGTTATATAAGTTTACTGCACAAATGATTATTGTGTAATAATGAAGAATGCTGCTGGAAAACAGGGATGTGTGTGTGAATTTCTCTCTCTCTGTTTGTTTGTTTGTGTGTATGATTTACCATATAGTACATGAAATCAACATATGCATGCCCATACACAACACACGTTTTTGTTATTCTTGTAGGAAGGCTTATGCCTGTGTGCACACATGTTGGCCTCCACTTGTGTGTTAACCATGCATGAGCGAAGAAAATGCCATCAGTTGCCTTCTGCTCCCGACCCAGTCTTTGTTTTACACTGCTGTTCAGAACAGGCCTCAGCACCACCAGCCCTGCAGGGGTTGTCGTTATAGAGGCCCCTACTCATGCATCCATCTTACATCTGTCCTGCACAGTATCAGGACGATCTTTAACAACCATAATCTGCAGGAGTCTGAATGACCGTCAGTAAAATGACAATCCTTTAGCCAGCTGTTGAGATTACAGACATTCTAGGAACCACTTTCAGACTCATAATTTATGTTTTTGTTTTGCCAGAAATCTGCAAGTACTATTGGAATTGCCTGCTCTGCCAATAAAGAGTGACACAAATAATTTATTCTGTAATTCCAAAGAGGACAAAACATCATGAAACTACTTAAAACTTTAGAATGGTATATGGTATCATATATGTATTATGCACCATGTGAGCAGCACGGTGTGCGACACAACACTATGTTCAGAGAAGCACAGTGGTTAGAGTGATGATTTTAAGAATGACTATTAGAAGTGCTGTGTCCAGTGGAAGGTCGTTGAAATGAGATACAGTATGTTTTAAATACACCAACTCAACACAGTTCTCCTGAGGCTGCTGTCATGTATAGCTGAGGAGCAGTAAGCTAACCAGTGATTATGCCTAAAGTACATCAATACAAAAACGTTTCCAAAAAACATATTTTTTTCCTACAAAAAATATTTTGCAGTACAACATTTAGTTTTTATGACTACAGTGTTATTAAGCATTTATGACTATAGTACTCGTAAACATTTGTATGGTTGGTTTAGGCATGCACAGCACTTGGATAAGGTATGGGGAAGATTATGATCTGGATTAATAGAGAAAAACAGTGACTACTGACACAATGTCATTATTTACAGTCTAACAATGTTTCATTGAAATGTAATCCAGCCACTGACCATGTTCCCTACAATGACTAAACAATACAATACAACATAGTCGCA
The DNA here is from genome assembly GCA_034779795.1 of Ctenopoma multispine. Taxonomy (NCBI): domain Eukaryota; kingdom Metazoa; phylum Chordata; class Actinopteri; order Anabantiformes; family Anabantidae; genus Ctenopoma; species Ctenopoma multispine. The sequence continues at coordinate 18,562,474 of JAUYWH010000027.1, read as the reverse complement.
GTTTAGTTGCTTAAAAATAGAATTTTTAGGAGACATGGTTGTAATGCAGCACCAATCAGACTGGAAACTGACAAGATAAAGGGAAATATTTTGATCTTGGAATATATTGCTGTCATTACTGGAAATTCAATCACAACCCTATTGTGCACTTCATCAACCAGCTGCCACAGCTTTGGCATTACTCAGCCTATATTCCTTAATAGTCACATTTATGTTAAAAGCTGCTGATATACAACAAATGCAATGAATGCAATTTTGTAGTCAAAGATTTTAGTACCTGTGTAAAGTTTTCATATACTTTATGTTATCTGCATGGGTTTTCTTGATGTGCACATCTGCAATGTGTGTGTCTGTGTGTGGTACGTTTCGATTTAAAGTCTGACTTATCTTAAACTGTCAGTCCTACATTAGTGCTGTAGCGACAATAATTTATCCAGAGTGTTTTGCAGCTGGCACACAGACAGTTGATTGTAACACCAAACTAGCACCAACTTCAGAAACCTATTCTCAAGTTTTCTTTTACAAGGCTAAAGTGCAGCAGCAGTTCAACATGCAAGTGGTAATGCGTGGGACTCTCACAAGTACCTCTGTTCACGTTTTTAAGCAGGACACTGATAATATGATCTACACAGCTTGATGTTTGGATACTGGATCCCCTTTCAAATAAAAACACTCACACGTGGAATCAAATCGCCCACTCTACTTCCCACCACACATGGGATTAGCATGACATATTTCTCTTTAAACAAAGATACAGACAATAGTGGTGGGTTGTTGGCTGCTGTAGTAGCTTCAAGCTTGTCCTCTGGGCTGAGGTCCCAGATTAGCAGTGTAGCAACCAGCGACTCTCCCACAGATCATATTCAGCAGCCAGAGACTGGGAAGTTAAAGGAAAGGCTAAAGGCTTTCAGCATTAGATCAAATCTGTTTTTTGTATATGATTTACTTATTACCATTGTTTCTGAAGGTAGTAATTTAAAAGTTGTTCCACAAAAATCTCATCTTTCTGAAGGTTTGAAAAGTGGCTATCAAAATATGCTGTTGTGCACAAAAGATGAGATGGCATTGGAAAGGAGTGTGGGTGTAACACACCGTACAAAACAGAGGAGTGAATATGTGTCAGGTCAGTGACTGTTACCAAAGACCAGTAGGGAAAACAAGTCCAAGCTGTCAACAATGATTCCAAATGCTGTAAGGTGTTTTTAGTCATTCTGATGCTCTGGGCCACATGCAAACCCAACCCTACTTTTCTGGTCCAGGCAAAGAATGGAAAGAAAGTGAAGCACAATGTTGCAAATTATGAGATCTCAACAACGTGGTGTGCAGATAATAAAATCTTATGGTAAAATGGTTTTCAGAATAAGTAATGTTCTGTTAAAGCATTACCAAAAATTTGTAAAGTTCAACAAACAGCCGCTGTCTTATTCCAATGTAAAGGGGATTTGTGGACACACACCATCTGCTACTGATGTCTACACAACTGTAATCCAGAAATCTAGAGGAACTTGTCACATCACGAACCTTACAATCACAAATAATAAACAACAGATAGATTTTTTTAGAAATCAGGGAGAATAGGACAATGTACTATGAATTAGGTCTATATCGGCCACATGCAACTGAGAACCGCTTTCTCAAAACAGCAAAAAAGCTCCACACAGCTCATTCAGATGAAAAGACTCAAATTTAAGAGTCCAAGACTTCAGACTCTCATTTATTATCAGTGGAAGAGTTCCAAACCTCATCCCTTCTAAGTAAGGAGATGGCAATGACGAGATAATTATGTGTGTGCATATCGTTGGATTGGTATTTATCACCTAAAGCATCCCACTGGAGGTAAAGTCTACAGATACATTGCAGTGACATCTTTAGCACAGCTAGAGAGCAAGAAAATCACTCAACGAGGTATAACAATGGTTACCAAGTTACCATTTTGGCAAACAAACAAACAAACATGTCAACAAAACCAGCAAACAAAAGGTTAGATCAACAAACACAGCTGGGAACAGAGACTGAGTGATAAGAGGGCAGTCACTAGAGTCAGAGGTGTATTTTGAGGAGTGAGTGGAACAACAATGCATGTCGCATAACTTTGTCCATGGAGAAGTGTGCTGTCAGGCAGACAGTTCACACAACCACACAAACACTCATACACACAGAGATCAGCAAACACAGGTGAAGTGGAGGCAGCAGCTTTATGCCTCAGAAGGACTGTGAGCTGACAGGACATCTTTACACATCAACGCACATTCAGAAAAAACGAAAAGGTGCAATTGCCAAGTGACTGCTGAGATGGACAGACACACACAGATTGTATCTGACAGGCAATAAAAGATATTTATTAATACATGTTTCTTTTACTTTAACATAAAAATATATATGTTGAAATAGTATTTCAACATTTAATATTGAAATAGTATTTCAACATATAATATTGTGCATTAACAAGTATTAAATTCATAACTGTTACTACCACAACAACAGAATAATAGTTGCTAACCATAGTTAAGAAACAAACCATATGCAACATGGGTGCAAAGCTGCAGGGTTTTAAATAGTTTTGCATTAAAATATGAAAATCTCAGATGTGTAAGGTCAGAATGTCCTTGCTCAACAAGGGTGTTTTATAAGTAGTTAATGATCTCAGCAATACATTGATTCAATCATTATACTGATGAAAAACAGAATAAGCTATGCAAATTTATTTTGGTAGAAACAGGTAAAGTGCAGTTCAAGAAATATGCCGTAAAAATCAATGTTTAGACATTGATTTAGTCCCTTACTGCTTCTACTGCTAATACTACATGATTAAGTCACATGCTGGCCAAGCAAAGTAGAGGACATATAGTGAAACACATAATCTTACAGGTTAAAGTGGCTCATCAAAATTCCAGTTTGCAGCTACAGTGCTGTGCAAAAGCATTTGACCCCTTCCTGATTTTGATCTTTCTGCAAATTTGTCACACCTAACCCAAGTACTCTTGAGGTCACAAACTGGATTTTCTGCTAGAGTGCAGAATTCATGATTGCATCAATCAGCTCCAGACCATCACACTACCACAACCATGTTTGATCATGACTATTGGTATGATGTTCTTTTTAAGGAATGCTGTGTTAGTTTTAAACCATATGTAATCGGACCAAGACCTTTAAAAAAGTTCAACTTTTGTCTCATCTGTGCACAGAATATTTGCCTAATCCCAACTCTTAGCAATAATCAAGATGTTTTTTTAGCAAATGTGAGATAAGCCTTTTATATTTACTCAGGTTGTCTCTGTGTAATATTAAAATGGGGGCAAATACTTTGTAGGCTCATTGCAGAGTAAGTGAAATGGCTTCATTCTTATCTAAGATCCACTATTGAAATATTGGGAATTTCTACCATAACAAAGCTATGAAGCGAGGAAAACGTGAGACAAGCCGGAGTATGCAGATTTCAGTATGCTAATGTTGTACTGCTAATCTTAAGCAGAGCTAAAAGGTTAAAGCAGTCACCTGCTGGGGGATAGATGCAGCACATTGGGGTTCCATTACTGTCATCACAATAACAAACCTCAGCAGAGGGGCACTTTACAGAGCTTCAGATCCTCCTCTGGCTTCACTGTAAAAAGAACCCTTCCCTTGTGAATTTTATAATACCTACATTTAAAATGCATATTGTCTTAAATAGATTCCTAAATTAATTATCCTTTTTAATTTTTTTATTTATTTATATTTATTTAATTTACAAGTTTACAACAACTCATAATTTACATAGTTACTAATTTATTTAACTTTGACAGATTTTGAGTTCACAAAACTCCATAATAGTGCTTAAATAAAAAGTCTCTATAATGACATCCAACCCAAACTAAACAAGTCTAAGCTTGTTTTGCTGGCAGTCTGTTTTATTTGTTAGGGCCACGACTCAGGCTATTTGGAATGAAAACATTCTGCAGCATCCCCAAAGCATACAGAGCTTCTCCTGCTGCACAACTTGGATTCTCTGTAAAACTTTGCTGATAAGTAATGAGCAAACCAACTCAGCCTTGCAGGACTATTTTGATAGTAGTCCTCTAAGGATATTTTTCTGTTTCTGTAATTTCTACACAAACAGTGTCTTCATAACCAAAGTCTTTCCCATCCATAAACCTTGGCAGGATCACAATGTGTGGACCCTCCAAAGAAAATGAGATGCAGCATACAAATCTGCAACCTTAGAAAGGCCATCATGGATGGCGAGTCCAGATACAAGGCTTTGAACAGAACTTCTAATCTCTAGTGGATCCACATTTCTCTGCATCAATACCAGCAAGGCAGCAAAATCTCGACTGTTGTTGGTGCCACGGAAGTCAGTAAACCTTTGTCTTAACTCCCAGATGTTTTGCTCAGTATAGTTTAGCATTTAACACAATAAATCCCCAGCAGCACCTGGACAAACTGGCTAAACCTGATCTAGCACTGTCACTCTGCCATTGGAGTTTTTGACTATTTAACCACAGATAGTCCACATTAGATCTAACACCCCATCCACCCTCACCCTTTACCCACGGTCCTAACAGGGGTTTATTCCGTACGCCATGTTATTTCTAACATTACCTGGTCACATTGTTCTTGTTTAGGACAAATCCGTTAATCTTTCTTCCAAAGACTCAGAAATACTGTAATTTAAATCTGATTTGGTTACCAGATTTTTAAATGTACTATGATCTATGTACTATGATGTATTAGGATTGCAGTTGATCTCTGAGGCTGTATAGATGAGGATACACAAGGGCACTGTTCATTATTGGAAATCTGTAAGTCAACTTTCAATATCTACTATTATATTACCCTTTGAATCTCATCCTTCTTTATCCATGTGTTTAGTCACAACTCAAGGAAAAAAAACGCAAGTGAGGGAAACATGGATGCAATTAAGGGAAACTCAGTGAGAGGAGGATGACAGAGAGATGAATTAAGAGAAAAAAGGAAATGACAGGACAGCCACAATGACCTTTTAGAGCTGAAGAGAAATGGATAAACAAATAGAGTTCACCCTGTGCATGTATTCTACATACACACATGCAGTTAAGTTTTATGTGTGTGTGTGTGTGTGTGTGTGTGTGTGTGTGTGTGTGTCTCGGCCTCCGTGTGTTTGACAGACGTCTCTGTCCCATCCTGTCTGTCTTTGATCCAGGTGCTGCAGTGTGATAACAGCTCTGCATCCCTCCTCTCTTCCCTCCTGGCCTGACTATGTCTTCTAATTCAACGTGCCACCGATGAAAAGCTTGTTTCCGCTTCAAGAGTCAACTCTTTGGAAGTCATTCAATAAAAAACATCCAATGTAGACTTTTTGAAGCTCATTCAATGGGTTCTCTGAATGTATTTGCTATGGCTGACTCATCTACACTGCAATATGGAGTTAACATCAAAATGACAAATTGAGGTGGTGGAAGCCTAATGGTGGGAGAACTGAGCTGCTGGCCGCTGGGTCACATGCTACTGGTTACTCCTCAAACGGAAAGAGTGGGCGGAGGAAAATGAGTGAAACTTAGTGTAACAAGTCTTCTCTCTTCTTTAAGAGTAACTGTGTTGCTAAAGCACCAAGTCTGCCAGCTGCAAAACAGCAGAGGACTTATGTTGTACTGAGCATCTCCCGGGAGGGAAAGTTTGCAAGTAAATATGTGTGAAAACGAGTACTGCTAAATTATGTGCTCAGCAATTTTTGAGTGAATAAAGTGGAAGAAACACAATTCTGAGGCAAAGAAACACTGTCAGCATTTGATCCTGTGTCTAAAAATGGCCAATTTGAGTCAAACTTTGAGACCAAGGCACATCACATAAATAATACTAATAATACTAAATGAGGTATGTTCAACTCATGACATACTGTATGTCCAACTCATGACCTGAATTGAACCCAAGGCACAACGGCGAACGGTCAGTGCCGGTTAAATAACTGATCTGACTTACTAGTTGTGAGCAAGGGTATGGCGATGCCCTTAATAGTTTTAGCTATTTAAATGGCGGAAGAGCCTATAAACAGGTCAATGGCGTTGACCTTTGCTAGAGAACTAGATACCAAGAAGAGGATTGTGGAACCACCTCATGAAGCAACCCACAAGAAACTAGCATGAGAAGTCAAACTGAAAGAAATTAATGCCAGCTGGGCGGTCAACTGGATAAACAAGCGCCGCGTCATGGATCTAGAGCAACTGGTCTTCTTTGAAAAGTCAGCTACAGGAAAGGCAAAACAATGTTGGAAACGCTTTGGAAAGACAGAGGCCTCAAACTAATAACCGAACATCTCAACAAGTGGGTCAGATGGGACGCCATAGGTCTTTCAGATGTATGCAAAACAAAACAATGTATGGTGGAACACACTGGGCACAGGACAAAGCGCGTCAAGGAGGTGTGGGTCTGCTTCTCTCTAAACAGGCATCTAAAGGCTTAATCGACAGGAACCTGGTCTCACCAAAAGTGATCAGTGAAAGGTTTTCTTGAGCAAGGACACAACATCACAATCATTCAGGCATATGTGCTGACCACAAGCCACATAGACAATGTTGTTGACAACTTTTACAGCATGCTACAACACACGATCTACACTGCACCAAGAAGAGAAAGATTATAATGAGTGACTTTAACGCTCAGGTCGGCACGGATAACATCACATGGAGCGGCATACTGGGGCACACAGGCTATGAATCAATGAAAGAAAGAGGCAAGTGGCTCCTCCAATTTTGTAGCACTAACATGCTGATCATTATGAATACCTGGTTCATTCACAAATTGTCGAGGACATGGATTTCTCCTGGTGATCTGACACGAAAGATGATTGATCACATCATGATCAACCAAAGATAGATAAGCTGCATCCGCAACGCACGTAACTTCCCGTGTGTGTGACAGCGCTAAATGTGATGAATAATCACAACCTTGTGATGAGCAACTGCCGAATACAATTTTGATCAAAGAAAGAACACATACAAAGGAAGTGTAGAATTAAATTACTTAAAACCCCTTGAGTTGGCGAGCGCTATGAGATAAAGCTTAACAATCGTTTCGAGGCCCTGAGTTCTATGGTCAACGAGACAGGATTGGATGAAGCATTGGACATCATCAACAGGTCAGTAAAAAAGACAGTTGAAGAGATAATCGGCTTCAAGAGGCATAAAAAGGATCCGTGGATCAGTTATGAAGTTCTTAATCTGGCTGATCAACGTCGAGCAGAACGACAATCCACACAATGAGAACTTGATGCAATTATAGTCACAGCTAAAACAAATCATAGACAACAAGGCTGATAAATGCCGCAATGATTAATATGACAAGCTGTGTTTTCAAGTCGAGCAAGCATGCCGTAAGAACGATATATGCACTCTCTCTCCAGAAGGTCAAAACGCTGAAGAGTAAAATGGAACGAAAAGTTAGGCAACTTCAGCGATGAGGACGGTTGCCTACTTACTAAAGAGGGCCACATACGAAATTGATAGTACGAGTAAAGGCAGAGTCTCTATAACACAAACATCGAAACAGATTGAACAACTGGCCCAACTGCAAGAAAGATGAACACAAACTGGATATACTGGAAAGTGAAGTAAGAGCAGCCTTCAACAAGATCAAACAACAAAAAGCAACAAAGAACTTTTGGACTCATGAATTTTCACAAGTTTTATTTAAGCAGTGTAAATAAGGAAATATGCTGCTATACTTACCATTTATTCTCTTAATCCTGACAAACGAATCAAACACAGAACAGTCCTATTTACTATACTTCACTGTGTCATTGACAACAAAAAAAGGCCAAGCCTGTGTTTTCTTGAAACTGAAAACATTATTATTTACTATAGATAGTTTTTGTAATTACAAATTCAGACAAAGATTTATTATATTTAAGCTACAAAAATACAGTGACTTTAAGAATTACAGTAGGGTTGAGTCTAATTATAACATGGGGAAACATGATTGCTCAGTGGTTAGAGCAGTCATCAAACCCCAGTGTGAGAAGTTTGATTCCCAGGCTACATGTCGAGGTGTCCATGGATCCAAAACCCCATGATATTACTGACATGTGAAGACTCATAGATGTCCAAACAACAATTTCCCCAACTGTTATCAAAAAAGTATCAATTATTAATATTATTAACTACATATTAGGTGTAACCTTGTGAAGTTTTTGACCACCATTAGCGCTGCTGCGCAACACAGTTTTATTTTTGTTGTTGATGCACATTCAAAAGCCAATAATTGAAGAAGCCTGAAAGGTAAGAGGGAAATTCCATTTGCATATATCTAATAAGAGTAAGAGGAAAAAGAAAATACTTTCACAGGTGCCACCACATGACCTGAAGTGGGAGCTAGCTAAGTCTCTATGGCATATGGCATGGACCGTACATTTTTCAAACAGTTTGTGCCCTTTCCATGTCTTGAGAGGATATTAAATTTAAGATTTGGTATGTTATAGTGATGGTTAAACTTAAAAAAAAAAAAAAGCACTGGGAATTTAAAAAAAATGCACATGTGCCTGGATGACTCACCACTTGTATATATATAAACAAATCACTTCTAAAAAGCCACTGCTGAACCTTTGAAAGTCACTTGAGAACCATAGACTGATGTCAAACTGCCACACCCTATCTCCTGTCTATTCTGTTCCCTGCTTCAGTCAGTGGTCTTCAGTCAGCATTGCAAACTATCTCTCCTCCCCTTTGTTTTGCCATGATAGATTGAGCCTGGTCTTATCCTCCTCTTCTCCTCCTCCTTACTCCTCCCCTGTCCCCTGTCAACAGCAGACAGAGATTTCTGCTGAGAGAAGGAGGTAGAAGTGAGAAAAGCAAGGAAGTGCAGCAAAAGTAGAGCAGAGCGAAAAAGAACAAAAGAGTAAAGAAAGAAAGAAACAGATGGTCACAGAAGCCCAGAAAAGTTAAAGTAATGTGGGAATTTGTACGCTTTTCCCCAAGCTCCAGATAGGTCAGAGGAAAGGGTCACCTGTAAGGCAGCAACACAGTAACTGGTACCCTCCTCATTTTGCTTAGAAAATACTTCATAGGTGGGCTGAAATAACTCAGACACTCTGTGTGGCCCCATTTGCATTTCCGTGGTTTGTGGATTGAAGTTGAAATTATGTGTTAACAGGCAACCTTTTGCTAACAGGTTTGCTACATTAACTTAAAAGATGATGCTGTATTCCAAACTTATTTTACTATGAATATGTCATTATTTCTATCTCTCTCACATGAGTTTACTCTTATTGCTTTACTCATATGAGCATTACTTGGAAGTTTTTCCAGGTAATTGGTAATGTTCCTGACAAACTGATGTGACAGAGTTTGGCCACAACATGCATACATTTTTACAGTTACAGGATATGCTGTTCAACTGCACTTTTGAGATCAGGACGTCTGGACAGCTGTGTGTGCACCATGCCTAACTACAGTAAGTGGATGGTTAGTAAATTTTGTCTTGTCTGCTTGTCTGGTTTTCTACATTAGTTAAAGACAAGCGATGTGATATGTGGGTGTGAATGCTTGTGTAGAGGTTATTTCAAGACACCTTTAACAACACTGACAGCTATGTAGTGAAAGGAACAGCAAAATCTAAGTAATGTAACACTACTCCTCTGCTGCTGAGTAATTAGCAAAATGATGCATAACAGGAAATTTATTACAGTTTTAAGTAACTGACATCATTTCTGACATACATATAAATAAGCATTTCTCTCTGCAATTACATTTCTCTTCATCTTTTCTCATCCTCCCATCCCTTCAAACTTATGTTCCCTACCCCTTCTTGACTTCCATCTTGCCTGACTCGACTTCTTACATTTACTTCTTATAAACAATGCCTCCTTTTCCCTCTCAGCCTCATCCCCTACATTACAATCAAACAACCCCCTCTTGTTGCTTCTTCTGGTACTCCTGCCTACATCTCACCCTCTCACCCATTAGATTATCTGACTGGAGCTCTTATGTACAGTAACTCCACATTGAACTCTATAGGTGTCTCCCATTCTTTCTCCCTCCGGATCTCTGATAAAACCTTCTGTAATGATGGAATACTTTCCATTTTTGATGGTTGTTGGTTATCACTAGAAAATGACTGCCTGTATCTCTGGCTGTGTGTCTAATGAGTGGAATTGATGGTTTGTTAGATACAGCAACTGTCTGGTTGACTGGAGGGATGGATGGGCACATTGTTTGTTTGGATGACTGGATGGCTGAAAACTGATTGACAAGTTGGCTAGGAAGCTGATGACTGGATAGCTGTCTCTCTGTCTGACTCGCTTCATGTGTGCATCCAAAGGATGGTTGATTAAACACACGTGCATTTGTGTGCATGTGCATCTCTCTCCTTCTGTATACTCTCATTATGAATTCTTTCCTCACCTTTGTCTAGGCTTAGTGGTTGAGTGGAAAAGGAGGAAAGAAAATAACGTTTGGTAATTTGGCATGTTTACATATTGAAATTTTTTGTGTATGCAGTGTTATTTTTTTGTTTGTTTTATCTGTTCTATCTTACCTCTTCATTGGAGCCCATCAATATCTGTAGATATTTTGGCAATGGGTCTCCTCACATGCCACCCACTACCAATCATAGTATGACAGTTTCTGGGAACACACACACACACTGCAGGTTATGGCATCATATCCGGTTGTTTAATTCTTAAAGTGTCACTGGCAGTTTATCTCTACTATCTGTTAAAACTGACAGTGCATGTGAAAAAAAAGAGTGTGTGGCTAAGTGTTAAAGTGAATTTCTGTTTATGTCTGACTGCTGTCAGTCAAGTATTTGTCAAACACAAGCCTACGTTTTGCTGACAGGTGTCATGGACGTTAGTCCTGTTTGTACTCAAAAACAATCTCAAAGGTTCCATCAATCACATTATGAGTAGAAAGTGGTAGAAAGTAGTACAGACGTGGACAAAATTGTTGGTACCCTTCAGTCAATGAAAGAAAAACTCACAATGGCCACAGAAATAACTTTAATCTGACAAAAGTAATAATAAATGAATGATAGTCAGAAATTGCTTTTCAACAATGCTTCAACTGAATTATTTTAAAAAATAAACTCATGGAACAGGCCTGGACAAAAATGATGGTACCCCTAACTTAATATTATGTTGCACAACCTTTTGAGGCAATCACTGCAATCAAACGATTCCTGTAACTGTCAATGAGACGCCTGCACCTTGTACCCTGCACAGATTCAAGACACCCTGTGTCAGCTGCATCAAAGCAGCCCCAGAACATAACAGAGCCTCCTCCATGTTTGGCAGTAGAGACAGTGTTCCACCCATCCATCCATTATTAACCGCTTATCCGGAGTCGGGTCGCAGGGGCAGAAGCCTAAGCAGGGAAGCCCAGATCTCCCTCTCCCCGGCCACCTCCTCCAGCTCCTCTGGGGGGACCCCAAGGCGTTCCAAGCCAGCCGGAAGATATAATCCCTCTAGCGTGTCCTGGTCTGCCCTGGGGCCTTCTCCCAGTGGGACATGCCCGGAACACCTCCCAAGGGAGGCGTCCGGGTGGCATCCTAACCAGATGCCCAAACCACCTCGACTGACTCCTCTCCACGCGGAGGAGCAGTGGCTCTACTCTGAGTCTCTCCCGAATGACCAAACTTCTAACCTTATCTCTAAAGTAGAGTCCAGCCACCCTGCGGAGAAAACTCATTTTCGCCGCTTGTATCCGCAATCTTGCCCTTTCGGTCACTACCCAAAGCCCGTGGCCATAGGTGAGTGTAGGAACTTAGATCGACTGGTAAATGGAAAGGCTCGCCTTTTGGCTTAGCTTTCTCTTCACCACAACAGACCGGTGCAGAGCCCGCATTACTGCAGATGCCGCACCAATCCGTCGGTCGACCTCCTGCTCCATTCGTCCCGCACTCGTGAACAAGACAAGATACTTAAACTCCTCCACTTGAGGCAGCACCTTGTCTCCCAACTGCCCCCGATGTCCATGCAATGTTGCAGTGACGTGTCAACCAAGAGGAGGCTTTAAGGAACCCAGGACAGACCTCATCCACCCCAAGGGCCCCGGCACCTCGGAGCTTCCTAACTACCTCGGCAAACTCAGCCACCGATATGGACGGGCCCACCCCAGAGTCCCCCGGCTCTGCTTCCGCTAAGGAAGACATGCTGGTGGGATTGAGAAGATCCTTGAAGTATTCCTTCCACCGATCAATAACATCTACAGTTGAAGTCAGCAGGGCCCCACCTCCACTGTACACAGTGTTGGTGGAGCACCACTTAGGTGTTAGGTAGGGACAGTGTTCTTTTCTTGATATGCTTAATTTTTCCGTCCGTGAACATAGAACTGACGTGCCTCGGCAAAAGGTTACATTTTTGTCTCATCTGTCCATAGGACATTCTCCCAGAAGCTTTGAGGCTTGTATATAATGTAGTTTGGCATATTCCAGTCTGGCTTTTTTATGATTTGTTTTCAACAATCATGTCATCCTTGTTCGTCTCCCATGTAGTCCACTTTGGCTCAAACAACGAAGGATGGTGCGATCTGACACTGATGTTCCTTGAGCATAAAGTTCACATTGGATCTATTTAGAAGTCTTTCTGGGCTCTTTTGTTACCGTTCGGATTATCCGTCTCTTTGATTTTAATCAATTTTCCTCCTACAACCACGTCCAGGGAGGTTGGCTACAGTCCCATGGATCTTAAATTTCTGAATAATATGTGCAACTGTAGTAACAGGTACGATGGTCTTATAGCCTTTACCTTTAACATGCTTGTCTATAATTGTCTTTCTAATCTCCTAAAACAACTCTTTCCTTCGCTTCCTCTGGTCTATGTTGAGTGTGGTACACACCATGTCCAACACAGTGACTAACTGGAGCCATATATAGGCCCACTGACTGATTACAAGATTGTAGACATCTGTGATGCTAATTAGTCGAAACACCTTGAATTAACATGTCCCTTTGGTCACATTATTTTCTGTCTTTTCTAGGGATACCATAATTTTTGACCAGGCCAGTTCCATGAGTTTATTTTTTTAAATAATTCCGTTGAAGCATGGTTGAAAAGCAATGTCTGACTTTCATTGGTTAACAGTCATAGAATTTTTATGTATTATTTTTTTCACGTCTGTATTAACCTAGCAGAGATTACATAGTTCAATTAGTGTATTGCCACATCAACTTTCATAAGCATTTATTATTATTTAAGTCAACCTGCTGTCACTTAGTGATCCTCACTTTAATATGCAACTCTAAACTTTTTTTTAACCAACTTTTGAACAGTACACTCTGATAAAACCAACATCTTTCAGAATTATTGGGATCACATATATTTTTTTGTTTTAGAAAATGAGATTATTCTTGTGTGTATGAGAAAAACTGTGCAATCCGATTGACATAAGTACATTCATCATCACTTTCTTTAGTAGGAATACTAGGAAAGTAGATTAGTGCAATGATCCCAACCAGAAACAGTCAAACTGTATTTTCTGCATTCACAAGGGGGTAGGTGTCAAAATTGGCAAGTAGCTTAACTGATTTGGGAAAATCTAATTATGATTTGTTAACTAAATGTATTTACACATTTGTCTTTAGGACAGCAGCAAACACAATTGTGACTGAACTGTAAATTGGCATTATGCTGAGCTTCCGCAAATTTATTGTCACATTAACCAGTGTACTATTAGTGTCACACATCACATGTTAGACATTTCAAATACTGATCACTACAATTTATATAACTAGTGAAACAGCAGTATTAAATAATGACCAATTTGATATTCTGTTTTGCTAATATATACAATAATAATTAATTCTGTTGCTGAGAAACTAAAACCAGTGGGTGTTTATAAAGGAAAAAAGACCGGCATTTCGCGTTAGTTATGTGTTTCAGTTTGAACAGAGTCACAGTATCTTCAGCGGGAGTACTCACTATAGTTTAGCACATCTAGAAACAGCTTAAAAATTCAGCAACTGGAAATACAAAATTAAAAACCATTACTGGATACATTGTGTGATTGTAAAGTGATGTCTGAGAACTGCACATATTAAGTATTTATCATCAAAGGTTTTATCTATATTCTTTTTTAAAGAAGCTTACATATAATAACTATATAGTGTACCAGCCAGTACTATCATTAGTCCAGCATTGTTCTTTTGTGTCTGTGGTTGCTCTTTTTCAGTATTTTACTACACTGACCTTGAACTGACTGAAATGTGTATAATTTTGCGCCCCCTCCATGTCTACCTACCTTAGTAGTTGTCCACTGGAAAACTCATTATACAGACTATTCTCAGGGATCCAATCTGCCTCTGTTGATTTCTCTATTCTCCACTGGAATAGTGTTGTTCATCCTTCCCTCCCTCTTTCTCTCCATCCCTCCCACATGCCACCTCCATGCTGGTGGACTCATTACATCGACCAACTCTCTGTCTCTCTTATCACTCTCCACTGGAGTACTCATTACGGTTTCTTTGTCCCTCACGTCTCTGTTTCTCTCACTCCACGTTACTTTATATCTTAATGTCTGTCTAATGACACACACACACACACACACACTGCACAGGAACGTTGGTTCTCAGTTTGACACCAAGAACAAAAGTCTTGTTTTTTCTTACCATCGTCTGCAGTTAACATTCAGTATGGATTGATTTTTAGAACAGGAAACAGCCTTTTATTTCACTATAGTTGTACTGTAGATGGGGCACTCATACTGAATGTTCAAATGAACTTAAATGTCAATGTTGATGATTGCATATCAGTGTGAGCTTCATATAAGTGATTCTATCTCTGTGCACTGTATTTGTGCACAGAGATAACTGGAGTTTCCAAGACAAAGACCAAATATGGTCTTGATTTAAAAAATACCAATGCACAAGGTCCTGTTAGAATGGAAGCTGGATTCAATGTGACTGCCAGGTGGGTCACCTATACTTGGGTGGGAGAGGCTAAATGATCCCAAACAACTTCTGACCACAGCTTACGTGAAGTTAGAAAGACAAAGAGAGTGATTCTGACACTTCATGTTAAAGTACTCAGGAAAGATCATGTGATCTGATTTCATTTCATTTAAGGTCATCCATCCACATCACTTCCAGCCTCTGAGCATTTCAGTGGCCTTTATTTTTTCTTCATTTCATCACATGTATCTCTGTTCAGAGAGTATTGTGTTCCTTGCAGTGTTGGCAACAGATAAATATTCAGTTTACAATGTATATAGAATGAAAAAATAATAAATGCACGAGAGATCTTTGACAATGTGCACTGCTGTTTTACTTTTTCTGTGTGTACATTTCAGAGTAAACAGTGTTATGGCGAGTCCCAGCATTTTCAAAAGAGGTAGAAAAACACTAGGTAGTAAGAAAAAAGTTTGCTTCAGGCCAATGAGTCCGATGCTTAATCTATGCCAGCATGAAGTTAATGCCTGATATAGTGCAAGTTAATTGTTTTGGACAGGGAAAACACACCAAACAGAGTGCTGAAGTAGTCTCTGTAAAGTTACAGTCACTATCTCTGTTAATGTCCTTGTTAGTATGGTGGTGAGTATCCCTCCCTCTCGTAGTTGGTGACAAAACTATCTTGACACAAATTTAATTTCTGTTCTGAAGCTTTTGTTTTTTTGACATGCACCCTATGACAATGTAAATCCGCTGAAACCAGTACTGTGTGAGTATTAGATGTATATAAAAAAAATGTTATGCTTCACTAAAATGCAAAAACATTTGAGTGGAGCAACCTTGTTAATCTCATAAACTGACACATCACATCTTGAGGTTTCCAAACAGCTTGAACAGAAAAGGTGATACAAGACACACCACGCAGAATTTAATGGCCATTGACGAAAAAGCATCTGCTGCTGTTGTACTATAGGTACACTGTGCATGTGTGAGGCGTCGTGTAATGTATCTTTGTGGATCATGTTCCATGGGCAGATAACGATAAGTCCTTCCACAAGGATGTTCAGCAACTAATTACCAGATGACTACTTCAATTAATTAGCTGACTGTACACCGCACATTATAGATACTAATTAGGAGAAATAGAGGGGGCAAGAGAGAGTGAGAGAAATTGAGAGAGACCATGGACAAAGAGAATTACGCACAAATGAGGGGGGGGACTGAGATAATAAGATAAAGGGAGAAAGGAAGACCAGGAGTCAGTAACAGATGATGTATAGAAAGAAAAATAAAAGAAATGGGCGCTTCCTTTACTTCATAACTTTCCCAATATCTTTCCATAACATACCACAAAGTTTTTTAAAAGACTTGCATGTGTGTGAGAGAAAAAGATTGTGTTTAAATGTGTGTACAGTAAACCGGAACACTGTTTTTTTTTTGTTAAATCCTGTGAAGATTAGAAAAGAAGAGGTTTACAGGGAAGAAAAGACTGCAGAAAATAGACCTGAGAGCAGAGGCGTCCATGATGCCTTTGTCTTTCCAACAAGCTACAAAAAACAACAGCAGCGTTAAACATCCACTTACAAAGTCTTACTCATGGTCCCCAATGAAAGCAATGGTCAAAATCCACCATGATATATAGTTTTAATCCTGAAATGTAATAATATTTGAAACACACAAAGCACAGTGCTACATGGGATATTGTAAAACAAGCAGAGCAGTCTGAAGTTAAAAGGTAAAGATGAAAAGAACGAGGTAGAAAAAAAATGAGACAGGCATGTAGAAGTGGAGAATTTGCGATGAATAATAGCCCATTCATCAGTGCTAATTTGCTAGGCTAATGTTCTAACTGAGCTTAATGAGGAGATTAGCCAGGCAAATTAGCACTGATAAACGAGCAAACATGAAGCATGGTGGTCAATCATCAAGGCAGCAATGTATTCATACCATACCCCAGCAATGGAAAGCATCTGTTCTAAATGAGATTTTAGTTCAAGTTCAACAATTAACTGATCCTCATGGCCAAGATCAATTAGACTGTGATCAATGTTTTTCTCTTCTTTTTCTTTCCTTTTATTTGAATAAATTGGCATCAGATTTTGCAGTGAACACAAAAGGGTTGCTAACTATGTCTTTTCATGGTTCTGGCTATAAGTGTAGTGCGAGGAACAGTACCAGAAAGCTCACTATCAAACTGTCGTATGAAAAGGACAAACTGAAAATTTGCTGGATACTTTGCATCTACAGTAAGTAAGACACAGTCTGCTTGCAATTTCCCAACCGAGGCCTTAACAACCTCACACACTCTCAAATCTAAACGGACTTCAGGGTTTCTTCAATTTCTTCATTAATAAATAACTTGATCATTAAAGTTTTAGGTTCTTAGGTGATGCTCTTATCCAGTACCACTTGAAAACGAGCGCAACAGTACAGTAAGCTTGAATTTCCCAGATCACAACATTACAACCTAGATTACAAGGGTCAGAGCAACAGTGCCCTGTGAGAGAACATACCTGTGACCTTAAAAAGATCTGGGAACACAGAGCAGTGCAAAGAAAGAAAAAGAAAAGGATATAAAGACTCAGTGATTGCTGCTGTTGTGAGACTATGGTGGAATCCTTGAACAAATCCATGAAGGATTTAAGAGTTGTGTTTAAAGGTCCACCAAACTGTTTCTAATCTAGGGGGATGTAACGTGTCTGGAATGAACAATAACAGCCCTATTTCCAAGTGAACATCTTCAGAGATTACACAGCTCAGAACCAAACTCACACATGAGTGGACAGGTTTGATAGGAAATCTTCAGTACAGATTAGTTGAACTTTAAGCCTTCATTCACCGCTTTATTTCTTGGATCTGATATTCTTCTTTGGAGAGATATTTGAGAAACATGCCACCGAAAACACCCAAAGGAAGTTTTAAGGGGCTGATTGTCTACTGGGTTGGGGCTGCACAGTAGGCTATGCAACACATAGCCTATTACTGTCATGGTAACTGAGCAAGCAAAAAAAAAAAAAGTTCTGCACAGTTCTGATGGTATTCACTGGCTCAGTGGCCATCCAATAGCTGAAATGTGACTGAAAGCAGAGAAGAAGCCAGTCACACTTGATCAATCATAAGTAGGGTTATTCTGTTACGTGAAAATAGTCAAAACATGTCTTTTTATTTTTCCAAGTGTCTCTTTTGGAGTCCTGGAAAGCAACTCTTTAAATTGTATAAGAATTTTGACAGGGCTGTAGTCACTGCAGCATAGTCTTTTCTAGTACCAATGATAAGAAAAGCAACCAACTTGCAATGAAAGATAGCAGTGATAATAAGAATGACTCATTTAACCACAATACAATGTTATATTATTTATTTAAAAATATCTTTGAGGTGTGTTCACACAACTGTATATAGTACGTTGCTAGTTTGTGCATATGTGTTTCCATCTGTCATTAGTTGAATGGTATGTATTATTAAAGTCTCAATGGACTCACATTATCAAAGTCACTCTGATGTACATGCTTTTGAGGACACTCATTGACATAATGCATCACTTATCCACTTACCCCAACAGTAACCATCATAACTAAATAGCTAACCCCAACCATTACCCTAATCCTCACCGAAACCTATTTCTTGATTTCTAAATCAAGTCTGAGCCCTCAAACTGTCCTTTGAAGCTCCTCCACTCTCCTCACAATGCCAACATGTGACAGTGGTAAAATTCACACAGTAGCACAAAGACATGTACACACATGCACATACTGACTCCAAACAGTATTGCTCCTGAGCTGTAGGCTGTTGTGTGGGGCTCCCCGCAGTGCAGACTGAATAGGATGTACTAAAAGAAGAAGCAGTACTGAGAATTGCAGGTCTAGATAAAACGAGGCCAAAAGTGCATCCCTGTAAGGTAATTGTGCAGAAAGAAAAATATGTACAACGTTTTGAACAGATAAAAAAGCTACTTACTGTCCAGCAGAAGAGAATGGTATCACTCTGCAACAATGAAGGACCTCGTAGAAGAGATTTGTCTTAAAGAATTAAGTTTTTAATCAAAACTGAGAAGTGTAGTGTAAGGAATGTTAAAAGAGGTGATAGAAGAAGAAAATACGGAACAAAGAAGAAAACCTAGTTGTGAATGGACTACCAGGCAGAGGTCCAAAAAGATAACCAGATCTGTTCTTGCACAATAACGGTGCTCAACGCAGGGTACAATGAGACTAATTAAGCAGAGTAGTCTCACAGCTAGAAGGCCACTGGTTCAGTGGGGGGATTTTTTTATGTGAAGTTTGTGCGTTTTTACAGAACTTAGGTGGGTTTTCTTCATGTACTCTATTACTCTCCCGCAGTCCAGAGACATGTAGGTTAACTGGTGACTGCAGGTACCTGCAGATTTGTGTGTTAATACTTGCATGCCTCTCCTTTCCACCTCATATTACTGGCTCAACTTGACTTGACTCTTCTCACTTTTTTTGTTTTTTTATCAGGCAAAAGCTGTGGATATCACCTGGTACCCCATACCTTGTTTGATATCACCTCCATCAATGTTCCAAGCAAACTGAAGTGATCCCAAAAGGTGATTAGAAAATACTGGAGACTACTGATTGGTCAAAGAGGATTGTGAACCTAACCACTGACCTCTGAAAAAGTATTTTCTAAACTCTGCAGGTCTTTTTCAGCAATCTTTTATGTTTTGTTGTGTAAGGTACTGTACATACATATTACATTAATTTATAGGTAAAGCTTCTCCTAATTACACACATACATTATAACCACTAATGTAATGGTTAAACTGTATTTAAATAATACATTAGATGTCTGCTTGCATTCAGTGAACCTATAAATCACCAAATCTGTGTATACTGGGTTCTCTCTTTTTTTCCATCACTTTGCTTTTTCTGCTTACATGAGAGGAATGAAGTGGGAATAACGATCAGATTTTAAAACATCTTTTGTATTTGAAGTGAACTAGCTTTGACACTTTGCCTCTGAAATACTCCAAAACTACTTTTTAAAACTGAACCCAAGAGTACGTATCTGCAACTATCCTGCATTTACCTCCATAATTATTTCCAAGAACAAAATGAATCTTTTGTACACAAAAAACTATACTGAATACACACAACACCATGTCTCGTAACTTCTGAAATAATCCCCTTTATGGAGATGACGCCAAAGTGCAGCTGCAGTTCAGCCAGTGTGCAGTACAAATTGGAACTCCTACAATAGGAACATCTGTAGCTTATTTCAAGTGGGTCCCAGAATAATAAAACAGACAATATGTTTTCACGAGTCTGGGTCCCAGGCCAAGAGAATAAAAACTGTTATTAGAATCCCTGGGTGAAAAGCTGCAGGAGGGAGTTTTTCTCTGTTAGTAGAAATATCAACAGTTTTCCCTGCAGGTTGTTAAAATAAAAACAAATGTATCTCCAAACTCCTTTTTATAACTCTTGGGGTAACTTAGAGGTAAATGCTCACACATAAACCACTTGGGTTAAAATGTGCTTTTACAAGCTACTGGTGCATCCCCCACACAGAGGAATGTAGGAGCAGCATAGAGGAGCACTGTTTCTAAATGGGACTCTTCTATCCTGCAACAAGAAGTGGCACGAACAATAAACAAAACACAATAACCGGCCAGGCATTTGCATATCAAGCAACCTCAAGCTAGCGTTGGTATAGCCAGACTCAAAGAGCAACAGAGGCATGCAAAGAGACAGAAGAGCGCTGGGAGTCGATAAAGAGGAAGAGATGAGGAAATCTGTGTGAAGAGAGGAAAAAACTGTCTGCATACATACATAGTTGTGGATGTGCAAAACGGATGACTGTCATATCAATAAGCTTAAAAAGCAAAAATGTTTCAAATTAGGTTCAAACATACTTGTGCTCAGAGACATTATAATTATAATTTCAGAGATAATGCCAATCATTTCGCAAGTGACACAGCCAAAACACACGCAAAGCCCCCCTCCCTCTGTGTGTTCCTTACACTTTCCTCATTTTCATCTCCTCTTCTGTGTCTTCCTCCGTCTATTTTTCTTGCTCTCACACATGCAGAGCCCCACAACACACAAACACCGGCGCTATCCCGAGGTTGATGGCTGTCACCTTTGTGTACTCAGCCTCTTTCAGGAGCCAGCAATGCAAATAACACCCTCATGAATATTCATGGCCGATTTGAGATGGAAGAGAGAGAGAGAGAGAGAAAGCAGGAGAAAAAAGAAGGAAGAGAAGGAGGTGGTGAAAGGGATACTGAAGGATGGGAAGAATAGAAAGACTAGAAAATGCTGTAATACAGACTGAATTAAGAAAATAACGATGGTGTGAGTGTTAAAGAGAGAGGGAGCGTAGGTGTTGATGTTCATGTCTGTGTTTGGTTTGTGTTAACCACTTTACCATATTTTGATAGTAACTGGCTTTGCTGTCTTTTTAAGGTAATAGTGTGTAAATAGATAGAAAGAGTGCAAAGGTAATAAGGTTTAAATCAAACCTTTTAATACCTAATAATACCTAAGGTCCTTGAAACTAAAACTGAATTATTAGGTACTAGTCTTTAAAGAACTATTTAAAAAATGTGCTTACTTTGGCATTTGTGACCCAGTATTTTGTATGTAACCATGCAGCGAGGTAACAGCAAATGTTTTTTCTAGTCTACAGCAGGAAATAAATCATACAACAGCTTTGATGTCTGTACAATTATCCAGAAGATCATTGTGCAACTGCAACTGAAAAACTGATTTAGTAGGAAATGTAATCACAACTGTGTGATGTTTTCTAGGAATAAAATGAGAATAGGTTTTTAATTTACATAAATGTTAATAAATGAATAATAATGCATACTTTATTTATCCTCTTGGGGATAAATACATTTTCTTTGGTGAAATTGCTGTTGTCAACATGTACAGACAGTACATGTTGGTGCTACTATGGATTTTGGTGTCTTGTCTAAGGACACCTTGACATGTATCCAGGAGGAACTGGGAATTGAACCACTGACCCTGGGGTTTGTAGACTGATCTCCACTGATCTACTACCGCCCTACTGCTGTCCCTAAGTTGCAATATTGGGGTGCCAGTGGCTCAGTTGCTGGAGTGGACTTTAGGGGCAGTGCTTCATGACCCCACCTGGGCATATGTTGAAGTGTCCCTGGACAATACACTAAACCCCAAAGATGTTCAAAAAGACCCCAGCTACTAAGGTTGCATAATACAGTACACTCTGAGTGGTAGTCCCAGGCCTGGTGAAAATGACTTTGATTTGTTCAGCTTAAAACACGTGCAAAACAAATGTTCTGACCATGATCCGCTGTGGAGACCACCAGGGGACGAGCCAAAAGAAAAACAAAGAACTTAATCTCTTAATAGAAAGAACATTAACAGTTACCTCAGACACAATTTGTCTTAACTAAAGTGCTTTTGTTGCCTAAACGTAACTACACATGGTACTCTGGAGTGACAGTGATGCACTTTTTATGCTTTTTTTCCTGTTAATAAATGTAGCACACATTCATACAGAAAATATGATGCATTGGAACACAATTAGATTTCCTATAAAACATAACCTCAGATTTTTTTGGTGTTGACTTGTGTGATATAGGAAATTTTTTGCAGTAATTTCTGCAAGAAGTAGTACTCATTAACCACCATCCTATTGACTTTAGGCTCTAGCATGACACCCCAGACTCAGCAGGAATTTTAGAGACTAGCTCTTGGCAGTAAGCGTAAGGCCACTGAATTCTGAAGCAAAGCAATTTCACATGTTCACCACATAATGTGTGTATGTCAGCTAATATTGGACACATGCTAGACTAATGGGTCTATAATTCTACATCCTTGTGAATGATTACTTTAATATGTATGTCCATAGGCATGTGTCCGAGTTAATTCTCCCCATGTATAATAAAGGCAAATAAGTTCTCTGATAAAAATTGTATCACTTTATCTTTTACCTCTTATTATGCGCACGGATGTGTGCAGTGTTGAGTACTGATGTGAGGGTTACACTGCCTGGTTTAGAAACTGTAACCAGTGTTAGAATGGTAAATTTTTTTAAATGTAATGTTACAGCTTACTAGTTACCATGTTAAAATGTAATTACATCCTCAAAGTGATGTAACTTATTACATTGAATTATGATTTTTTTCTCAACAAATTTCCTGACAAATGTTTTACACTGGGCAATAAAACAGAAAAGTCCTGAAAGCATTTAAACAAGTCAGGCTCAGACAAATTAGACCCTTTGTAAAAACTTGATTGATATACATTTTTCACCAGTCACATGTGAGTTTTGGGCAGGTGTGCTTAAAACACCCCTAAATGATTTATACAAACTGGTGTTGTTTTGGTTCATTGTTCCAGTGAACTAAAGCACTGAGCCTAAGTGTTGAAAGCATAATGCTGCACAGCATATATTCTCTGTGGGATCACTAGTGTTTCAAAGTCATTTGCTTCATTGCTAACAGAGTTAATATTAATATATATTTTATGTTTACAAGACCAGCCTGAGCAATGATATGAGGACGTTTATAAGTTTGTATCTCAAGGTAGATACTAAACAGAACAGTTTTTTATTTTTTTTACATTATTAAATGTATATTTCTCATATTACTATTATTATATTGGTATTACCCCTACTTATATTACCTTATGGATACAAACTAGCTGCCTCTGGCAAATCTGTAGTTCTGCAGGTGCACTGTACAGTTGTTTTTTAGACATATACACAGCCACCAGACATGCAGACAACAATTGCAGCACATGGCTGCAAAACCACGTCTTAATAACAATGGTAGGCAGGTGTCACTGGCCAGTTTTTTTTTTTATATCGCCTTTCTATATTGACCCTAATGGAAATATACATATGCATATGTATACATATACTGACGCTACTACAGGTTTTCAGTGTCTGATCCATAAACACCTCAACATGTAGCCAGTTAGAACTGGGAGTTGAACCACTGACTCTGTGAGTCACAGCTTTTTTTTAACGTGTGAATGCGCTATCACTTGCTTACCCAGACCCTTTTAATTATGTTAAAGTTCCTCTATTTAAATTTAAATGCTTATTTTTACTTGTTTCATTTCTATCAATCCACTTATTTAATATTAAGAAGAGACAATATTAATTTCGTCAGTTAAAATACAGCAAACATATGCAAACTTACAACATGACTGTTAAAGCAACAGCAATTTAATGAGCATATTGGCACTGTGAGAGCACACTGGCTAGAAAGACCTATATCTAAGTACATCTACATGCTGTGATGAGTCCTGTTTAATGACTAGTGTGATTATTTAGAGTGCTGTTTCTGTGAATGCAGAGACTGAAACAGAGAACGGACAAAAATGATTTTTGATCAAGGGATGAGGAAATGTTCCTTTAGAAAATATGATAAAGGGAAGAATAAAGTCCAGACATAAAGAAAGCCAATGACACAGAGAGGTACTCACAGAGTTAGGGACATATTGGTTTCAATTTAGGCAACTGTTGAACAGACTATATTTATTTTTGCAGAAACTGGCCTTTTATTTTACTTACACATTAAGTAATGATAACAATGTTACTAAACATCATGTATGCTTGATATAGTGTCAGATCTGAGACTTTTTTATGTTTTTTGTAGGAGGTTATTTGGATCATAGACTTAAAAAAAACTCCACTTTACTACAAACAAACACAAGTAAATTCTTGGATTTTATATTTTCATTACTTTACTAGTACACTATCACATATGACAACCAAATGCAATTAATCAATGCAGATGCAAAATTCCCCATAGCAGCACATACAACTAAGAGCTTACTGGAGATTAAAAAAACTAATAAAAACTAGGATGAAACTTCTTCATTTCCAGATGAAAGAACCCAGTAAGACTAAAATAAATTAATTAAATGAAAGCAAACAACAAAAACAATTCAGTCAATATCAGTGAATTTATGAAGGGAATGCTTTCCAATTTGTTGGTAGTGTCTGTTTTTTTTATCACCACCCAGCTAAAAGAAATCCATCTAATTCTCATTTTATCTTTGGTGCCATTTCAAGACGGCATGAAATGCATTTGTTAGCTGGTGTGGTGGAGTTCAAAACAAAGAACAGCAAAGACAAAAGCACAGTGACACACAAACACAAATAAAGAAGGAGAGAACAGGCCAGAGAGGCAAATAAAGACAATTAGAGTCACACCATCAAAAGACACTTTGACTCAACAGATACAGCAGGGGAAATAAGTATTTGACACATCAGCATTTTTATCAGTAAGGGGATTTCTAAGTGGGCTATTGATGCA
>JAUYWH010000027.1:18511602-18535467 GCA_034779795.1 Ctenopoma multispine | reverse complement strand
CTGTAAAGTGCCCTGAGATGACCTGTGTTGTGAATTGGCGCTATATAAATAAAGTTGAATTGAATTGAATTGAAAATATTCTGCCCCGTCATGTGTGGTAAGCTAGAAACGAACTGAAAAATTATATCACCAGCAGCTAATATGATGTAACTGAAAAAGGATGATATAACATGCTTGACAAACAACTGACAAATAACTAATTTGTAACTAAGAAAAATATAAGGTAAAAGTCAATGAGTCCAGTGTGACACAATAAGCACAAAAGATGCTCAACTTCTTTCTCTGCTGTTCCTCAAATAACAAAAGGTCTCTCCATTTAATGTTCTTCATTTTTCCTTTCAAAGTGAATCTTGGTTAAGGCACAAAGAGGATCCATTACATTCTGGGTTCTTTGACTGTTTGTTAATATCTAAGTTGAGTAGCAGCATTAAAAACCAATTACAGACTCCTCTAGCACATGTCTCACATGTCTGTTGTTTTCCTTCTGCCAACTCTCTATCAGTATAATGTTCATTCGGTCACATTTGGTGACACTGGCACCAGGTCTGTAATGGGTCTATAATAGGTCTTGGAACAGGAGACTGCAGTAACTGTGCATTGGGGAGTATGATATTAGATGGAAAATTAATTTAAATGAACTTCTGGGGGGTGACAAATGTCAGCAGCTTTTCTAATGAACTTAAATTATTATCAAATTTAAGCTCAAATGTGCCTATTTGAAAAATCTGCTACTGACTGAACTGAAGGCAGTTTAATGTGGTAAAAAGCCTTTTCAGCTAATGAAATACAGTATATTAGAAACATTAGTAATGTTTTGATTGATCGCACCATATATACTTCATTTTATGTCTTGCAACACGAAAAGAAATGAGTCAACAAATAAATGTACTGATAGTGTTACAGATAAATGCAGTAAATGAAACACGTGTAAATTAAGTTCAACTTCAGCTGAGACATATCCTAGTACAAAGTGTGATGAGGTTAGAAAGACTGAAATATTAACATTTAATATGAACGTAGAGGCCGTAACTCAAAGACAACATGTAACTCAATTGGAAACTTGGCAGTGTAATGTAATCTGTACTAGATGTCTGAGAAACCAACAGCCTACAGTTTCAGTTGTCTGCGGTCATGTAGTCTCATCACAAAGTGACAGAATCATGTATGGTGATACTACAAGCCCAGTGACAGGTGATACAGCAAGAACGCCCAATCCAATTTGGCAAAAGCACTTTGCCACGATGCCTCCTTCCTCGCATTTTCCCATTTTGGATAAGCTCTAAAATGAGGAAGAGATGCACACGAAGGACACATTTGCCTCCCTTTCTGCATGTATGAATCTCTCCTATTTTTTTCCATTACTCATCTATGGTTTTCTTTCTGTCTCTGTCTCTCTCAATTGCCCTCTCTCTGTGTCCCTCCGTCTCCTTAGAAGTTTATCATAATCACATCACCTCAGTGTGATCGGGCACACTTAAGGCTTATTATGTGTCTCACACACACACACATGCACACACATACAAGAATGAGATCCACTTAAGGCTTATTACATGTATAACGTTGCTTCTAACACAGGAGATTATCCATGGAGACGGTGTACTTGGGCAGAGGGCAAGATCTGCAGGTTGGATGGAGACACAGACACACAGACACACACACACACACACACACAGACACACACACACACACACACACCTCAAACCAGAAGCACATGGAAAGATAAGTTGAATCGCACTTTAAATTTGACATTCCTCTAAAAGGGGCAAGTCCTGCTAAAATATAATAAGAGAAGGAAACCAAGAACATATGAAAGAAACTGTGTTTTTTTTCCTTCAAATATCTTTCTGCAGCATTACCACACACGCGCACATGTACACAAATGCAAACACACACAGCAGGGGAGTTGCACAAAAAAGACAAATTGTCTGTACTGTGAACGAAAGAGGCCACCTCATCATTTCAATGTGTGTTTGTGCTTAATACACACACATATAAGGAACAGCAAACAAACATGTTCAGTGTCTGTGTGCACATGTACTGTGAAGAGATGTGTGTTTACACATGGCAGAGAGGAATGGTGTGCACACGATGTCGGCAAAGTATTTATTTCTGTGTGTTATTTTTGTGTCTGTGTCAGCAGATTGTAGAAGGAGGTGCAGCACAGTCTAGCCACTTGTTCTGTTCCTCCAGTATCCTCAGATGACCTGACGAATGATTGTGCACATGCACAAAGGAAAACATTACACTAATCCTGTTGATACTATTGTTTTTTTTCTGCAGATGTGAAATATGTAGGAGAAATGCTTAGAATATTGTGTCAAAGGGTTAATACATTTTTTTTCTTTACAGTAAATAATGCCTCAACAAATGTGAGAGCCTCTGCAGCCAGTAATCCAAAATAAATAAATACACTTGTGTGGCTGTTTGTCATTTGATCTTCATTGACATCATTATGCTATTAATTATGTTAAATAAAATTAGTAAAAAAATAATAAAACATTTAATTTATCAGACATAAGGCCAAAGGCGACACAAGACAAATATGTATATGTAGATATGTATTTATTTGTAGTCCAAACACTTTTTGCTGTACAACATCAATGATTATATAAAACTAAAAAGTATCCAAAATAATGCTGTATGCATCCAGTGGTGTATGCTGGGATGTGCTTTGGATAGTGTGATAAATTTATACATCTGTCATTTGTCAGCCTGAAATCCCTGATGTCAGTGAAATGATGAGGCTGAGATGGGATACAGATATGCATGCTTAGTCTTAGATCAGGGGTCATAAACTTATTTTCAGCCAGTGAACCAAAAAGAAATGTGTTTCCTGGGATATGAGCCCATGAAAACATATCCCCGTTTATGTGGAAAATCTTGTAGGTGATCTTTTAAAGCACACCTGAGAACCATTTTGGGTACACTCGGATGTACCCTAATTTAATGCCTTTTCTATAATTTCCAATGTCTTCTCAACCTTCGGTTCCTCTCAGTCACCTTGGAGGTGTGAGAGGCACTGCCTCTCAATCTCCTGCTTCTCATTTTCTGTTTACTTCTCCCCTTGTTGTGAATATTCATGAAGTTGTTATTTGCATTGCTGGCTCCAATAAGAGGCTGAGGATACAAAGGTGACAACCAACAACCTCAGGAGGAGGCTGCTTGAGAGATGAACAAGAACGAATTAGGAGGAAAAGAAACAGTGGCGATGATAGAAAAAGGAATCAGAGAGAAAGTGAAGAAAAAGCTAAATGAGACGAGAAGAAGAAGAAGAAGAAGAAGAAGAAGGAGAAGGAGAAGGAGAAGGAGAAGGAGAAGAAAACTAAAGTTCCTTCTATGAAATAATTTGTGTTCTCACCTCAATATAAACTGTTCAGTGTCTGAATCTGTCTTCATGTAGATGCCAAATGACACTGCCTTGCCGAGCCGAACGGGGCTGGGTGGCACCAGAACCTCCACATTTTCATCCAGTCTCAATCTTTCTCCTTTGGCAGAAACTGGGCCTATGGTCATTTCCACAGTACCAGCTTTCAACATGTCCTGAAGACCCCCATCCACTAGAGGGCTCCACTGTCCCCCCAGGCCAATCCCTCCAAGAGGCCCGGCGTTTGCACTCTGACCTCTCCATGGTTCATTAACAATGGAGGGACACTCCTGACCAGCCCCTTCCACTGGTATAATTGAGTAATACACATCCACTGATGGTAGAGTCACTTCGGAAGGTCTTTTTCTCACTTGTGGTGGTGTAAACCAAGCTGGGGGAATTTCCAGACGGACCACACAGATGCCAGATGGTCCCACAAGTCGGCAGCCCGCTGAGGGTGCCGCTTCAGTGGTGTCACGAACGGCCAAGGCTCTGACACATGGGAGGAGGGATGGAGGAGGCGGTTCAGGCTCATCCCAGCGCCTCCCTACCAGGTAAAATAGTACCTGAAGACAAAATAAATACATGCTGTATGATATCAGAAATTGATCCATGAGTAGACTGACAACAAGTCAACAACTAAAACCACAAACGCTCTGTTTCTCATATTGCAATAGAAAGTTGAACAGATTTTTTTGGACACCTTGAAAAATAACAACAATTAGATTAGAAATGCAAAGAAAATAATTAAACTGCAAGTACCTGTATCCAAGGTCTCGTTGACCCCACTCTAGGCACCACCACGTGGCCTTTGACCTTCCAGTTCAGAGTCACTTGGTTGGATGTCAGCAGCAGATGAGGTGGTGGACCTTGAAGCAGTTCCACTGGAATTGACTGCTCAGCGCTCAGGTTTCCATAACTGCAGTTGACGCTTGGCAGAGATTGTGGGGCGGCCACACCTGGTTCCAACTGGTGAAGAAAGAAAGGTTCAGTCCGCGATGACAGGCTGCCATTTCGCATCACCTCCTGATTGGCTTCCCGCAAGAAGAAGGCGGAGTCAGCACCACTAAGCTGGCATTGGACCGGGAGGTAGGTGGGAAGGGAAGTGGAGAAACGGGCCTGGGAGGAGTCGATCCCTCCTCCTGGTCCACCTCCTGCTGCTCTTGCTTGTTTGTCCGACACTGATAATAGAAAGGCAAAGCGAAGAAGAAAGCCAGAATCAAGTAAAGAAAGAAAGAAGATAAGAGAGAAAGATGGATGGCAAAGAGGCAGAAAAGTAAGGGGAAAGAAAAAACAAGAAGAACAAAGTTAACAACCAGTTAACTAATGCACTACTTGTCTAAAATTTAATGCACACAGTGTCATTTGTAACCTAAATGCAGATCAAGTCAACAAAAATTGTGTAAATCCAAAATTCACTGACATGTGAAATGCATTTTTGTTGTAAACACACACACCCACAGATATAAACACATGCACATATCTATCAGCTTTTTCACATAAATTTTCACATGTAACACAACCTATACCACAGTGCATGGTTTTTCTTAACTGTTCCTCTACAAAGAGACATGAGCATAAACACATTAGCTCTCAGTGGTGTATACAAGAGTGATAAACTCAGCTTCACACGAGGCTCTACATTAATGTATCACTTAAAAAAAAAAATCTCCATTCAAAAAGCATTACACTAGCATCTATCAAAAATGATATTTTGCTCTTTGGCAGTTTATTTCCATATATTTACATCCAGTTTGTATTCCTTTCTTGGTGTATTTACCAGTCATTTTACAAAATGGAGAGTTGGGAGCCTGGGATTACTGGGGTTTTGATGCAGTACTGCATCTTATTTTCAAAGAGGACAAGGGGTTACAATGACTATATTCCCAGGCACTATCATGGGAAGAAGTTATGATCCTGATACTTTATCCTCCATCACTCAGTATTTCTTATTCATAAGTTGTTTGGCTTGTCAGCATTACTGTAAATTGTGCATAGGACTGAAGCATCAAACCAATGTCTTATTGTAATTCCTTGAATATAAATGTCAGCTAAATGCCAACATGGGTTTATCCGAGTAGAATTCAAGAAGGCCTTGGTGCTTGTGCAGCTGAATTTTGGAGCAGTATATGGAGAAAATGTTAAAGTAAATAAGTGCATTTGGGTGCACTCTGTAAACCTGAAACTTCTGTGTAAACTTGAAGCATGTCATGTGCAGTGCAGTGTGTGGAACGTTGTGTGGGAATAGAAGACAACATAAAATAAATAGCAAAGCATTTACAGAACATAAATACATTACATGGCTACCACAGTAAAACCGGTGCATTTTTCCTATACAAAAATAGACAGAAGGATTTCCATTGAACTGGAGCTGGCACAAAGCAGCCTTGCATATACAGCAGTGTGTGTGTGTGTGTGTGTGTGTGTGTGTGTGTGTGTGTGTGTGTGTGTGTCTTTGTGTCGTAGGGTAGCGAAGTGTGAAAATATAATGAGGGTGGGACAGCATAGCGCTGTCTGGGGCAAGTCATACCGAGCCGACTTCACAAAAAAATAATAGCAGAGAAATAAAGTGATACCTCGGTGCAACATGAATAAGCATGCTGGTTTGGTTATGGTGCGTGGGCACGTAGGTTTAAGTTTAAAGTGAGAGAGACAGGCAGAGGGAAAATGAAGGAGATGCGAAGAAGAAAACAAAACTGAGACAGAGGGGAAAAGAAAGGGATAAAACTTGGATAGAAATGTGCACACACTGTATAGTACAGTGACAGCTTGTAGATACTGGCATTTTTATGTTACACTTCACACACTTCATTACAAATGACACCAATTTCTCTCCAGTCAGATATGTCCCTGAAGAACTCAAGCAAACTTTCTGAGTAGATGGATATGTCCTCCTGCACACTGTACAGTGCACAACATTGTGCATTGTACAGTGTCAATAACACTTTGGAGTGAACGTTACGATGGGTTCATTCATGATGGGCTAGCACCTTTTCACATAGAGCCAGGAAGATTTGGACAGGTTTGGCTTTTTTTCCTTAATAAATGACATCATCATTTAAAGCATCCTGTATTTACTGGGTTATCTTTGTGTAATGTTAAACATTGCCTGGTGATCTGAATCATTTAAGTGTGACAAATATGCAAAATGAAAAATCAACAAATACTTTTCACAGTTGTATGTCAGTCACTCTCAGTAATTTTACTTTTTTACTTTAATTCTTACGTCCTTGAGGTGAAAAGGCCTCCATGTGTGTCCGTGCGTGTGTTTGTGTGTCCACAGGAGTCTTATGAAGCATATGTCCCAATCCCAGACAGGGACCTCGAACAGCTGACACACACACATGCCGAGAAAAACACACATACTGGGCTATCTCATTCAGGTAAAACCTAACCCTTGGATAGAATCATTACTATTCTGTGAAATATATATATAAAAAGGGGAATAAAATCTTTTCCCAGGTCATATATTTTAATTTGAAAAACATCTTTTTTAAACAGATGAATAATATTTAGTTCTTTTAGGAATGTACTGTTGACAACATTATCACAAACTTAATCATTATATAATGACATATTATTACAAATATAATTTGAATTTTCAAGAGAGTTAAGACAATCTCAGCTCAATAGGTCCTTTGAAATCTGGCATTCAAACCCTGGTACGCCATTGGCTACCATTAAACCTGGCATGGTCCAGATTCCATGGCATCATTTCTTTGGCAACCACCAACCTCAACAGGAGTCCATACCCGCTGTGTCCTGCTGCACAATGCTTCTGTGTGTGTGTGTGTGTGTGTGTGTGTGTGTGTGTGTGTGTGTGTGTGTGTGCAAATCTGTGTGAATTTGTGAGTGCTCTAGTGGTTCCATGGATGTGCATGCATGATTAAGCAAGTCTGTCTTTGAATGACATGTGCAAAAGTATGTGGGTATGTGCATACTGTGTGTATGCATGTGGACATTATGATGTGATCATGACTGAGGCAAAATATATTGAAAGATATTGTGTATATACTGTTCATATGGGTGTATTTGTGTGTGTGTGTGTGTGTGTGTGTGTGTGTGTGTGTGTGTGTGTGTGTGTGTGTGTGTGTGTGTGTAAAATTGGATAGGAATAAAGCCAGATGTACAGAGATTTGACAAGGCCCATCTGTGATCCTTCTTTCCCCCAAAAAGGCCTGTCCTGCTCCATTTCTAAGTACACACACACAGACACACACACACAAAACCAATAATCAAAAGACAGTGAAGCGTGTAGGACAGGAAGAAAGACAGTGAGAAGCAAAGCCAGATGGGTACAAGAGAGAAAGGGAGATACCAACATGTGATAATGGTATCAGTGCTGCTTGATATTGTGTTGGATACATATTGACTCTGATTTTTTTAAATTTAATTAGATACACATTCTGTTTCCATATAGTTGTGAGG
Organism: Ctenopoma multispine; assembly: GCA_034779795.1. Lineage (NCBI taxonomy): Eukaryota > Metazoa > Chordata > Actinopteri > Anabantiformes > Anabantidae > Ctenopoma > Ctenopoma multispine. The sequence continues at coordinate 18,527,675 of JAUYWH010000027.1, read as the reverse complement.
ACACCCGCTGGCATAACACTCTCCCTAGCTCCTTACCCTAACCTTTATCTAAACTCGTGTTTCTTGCAATATCCAATTCAACAAATTAGTTACCCTGCATTTGCCAAAGCAGAAGGTGTCAAAATGTTTCAGTGCATCCATGGTCAAATTCCAGGATGTTATTTTTAATTCACCATTACCCCCGATTTCTGTGCTTGGTCCCCTTGTTCTTTAAGCTAATGTTTAAACTGTTGCTCTTCGGTGGCTACTTTACAGGTCTAATCAAACGTCTGTCCTGTATTAGCACCCGGGGGTTGTTTTACATACGGTTGTGCAGGCAACAAAATTGCTTACATAAAAATGCCCTTATTCATAAGGCTGACATTTGGCAAAAAACATTCAGAGATCAGAGTAAGTGTTTGATGAAAAGCATCAAAACATCAGTTTGTTTTCTGTTTCTTTTATCAAAGAAGGAAATTGCCCCATCCCCCCCCCCAAAAGGCACTGAAACAACAAGGAAAATCCATCATGGGAGAATTTCCTGAAAAGAATAAACTCCATTGATCACACAGATGGCACACTATCTGAGAGAGCACTAGAACAAGATGGGGATAGCGAGAGATACATAGATGGAAGTGTTTTGAGATATGGACGAAAGGAAAGACAGAGAGGAAGAGTGATAACAGAGTGAGAGAGGAAAAGAGAGGGATGAGGTTTCTATTTCTGAGCAGAGCATTTATCACAAGCATAGAGCTTATTTTGGTGGTCTATATCTACTGTTCTTTCTGCCCTTCTGTCTCTGCCTGTCTCTTCATCCTGCATAGTGTCTCCTGCATAGTGTCTCTTTACTGTTTAAGGGGAACTCCAGTGATTTCCACATAATTGTAACGCTTCTTGTCATGGAGAGTACTGCTCATCTGAGCTTCTGTAAACTTTTCAGGTTAAATTCTGACTTACCTTTCCTCTCAGATGTTATGTGGTAGAGAGCTATTCCTTCAGGACTGCTTTAAATTCTTTAGATTTAATAAAACGTGTTGCTCTCCATATTATTCAATAAATATGCAGCACCTATTGCTAATAATAATAATAATTTACACATATATGTTGTCCATTAGGTGCATCTTAATGAATGGGACTGGAGAAAGTACTGGCTTGTAAACACATCACCTTATAATATTATGCAACCCAGTGCAATAGCACTGTAAGAAACTGGCTATAAGAAAGCTTGTAATGGATACGGACATTTGTCGGGACTCTCAGGGAGTTGTTGCAGCTCAGCTCATTTTTGAGACCATGACATTGATGTACTGTGTTGAACTGCAAAGTGTGTCCATTTAAAAACTGTGAATGTCCGTTTTGTGACCTCTGTTCTTTTGTCCTTCCAGGTCTGCCTGTGTTTGATTTATCTTGTGAAAAGAGAAGGCCAAACACCTGCATATCAGAATACTGACTATAAGATGCCTTAAATCACTGGCTAATAATGCTAAATTGTGTTCATTACAACAAACCTGTGTAGCAGTTCTTTGTAATTGTGACTATCTCTGAGTGTGTCCTTGTCCATAAGGTGTTTATAGATTTTTGTCTTCCCCAGATGGAATAATCCCCAATTCTTCTCCACACACATATGAACATGTGACATGTTGATTGATGTCCCTGGCATTGGGTCAGTGGAGTCACATTTCCACACATGGCCTGAATACCACCACTTTCCTCTACCCACTAAACCCCCACCCAACTTGCTTGTATCCAATATTCCCTCTTTCTATCGGTCTTTATATTTTCCTCAAAGTCCTCCTATATGCCTCCTTATATTAGCTTTCATCCCATGTGTTTGACCTGAGCCTCTCACTTTGTCTAATTCTGGCTCCTGTCTTTGTCATCATAACTTTCTGTTGATTTCATTTAATGGTAGGACAGGGGGACATGTCAGAAACTATAATGCCATATACTGTAAATCACCTACTTCCATCAATTAACCCATATGTTTTTTGCTGTTCTGTATGATTTTCTCTATTCTAAGTCTGACATACAGCTAACATGACCGACCTTTGCTCAAAACACTGCCCAGCACAGGATGTTTTGTTCAAAATGATTACTCATGGTATACAGTGTATTTGTCTGTTCTGTGAAAAGACTGATTTTAGAGGTCTCTGCAGTTCCCAGTAAATGTGTCCTCAAAAGTAGAAGTGAAATACACTGTTCCAACTTTCTCTCATTTTCCATTATAGTTTGTCTTGCTCTGAATATTTTTTTCATTTTCTATCATTCAAACTTATTTCTCTCCTTCCCTCACTCTGTCCATCCACTGCATTCCCAGTCTCTCCTTGAGGAGTAGGAGAAGTTGGACAGACTGAAACATCCAATAACAGTAGTATGAGAAGGTGGGAAGCGGACTTTGGGAATTGTGGAAGTGAAATTTGTAAGTGTGATTCATGTCAGTGTTTGTGTGCACGGATGCGTCTCACAGGGAAGTGGTCACTGCATTTGGTGTGCGCGCATGTGTGTGTGTGGGCAAGTGTGAAGAGCAATTTGAAATGGTCATCACACCACTGAGAGCAACACAGACTAAGAAAGGAAATACCTCTGAGAAAGGAAGTCGAGCATCACAGGCGGAAATAGAGGAGCAGCATGAAGGAAATACTAAAGTCATCCTGTTCTCTCTTACTGCTTCATAATTTATGTTTTGATTAAATGAACCTTCCATCTTACTAGCAGGTGCTTTTTGCCCTGATTGCTGCATGCTGTAATTATAGACATAACAACTGATAGAATTCATTGAATAAGTGTAATAATATTTCAAACAACTGGATGCACAAATAGCTGTGTGTGTCAGTTGTGTTTCTCCTTTTAAAAAAAAACCCAAATTCATCCTATTTGTGTAAGTGCTGTGTTTGAGCTTTCATAGTGTGCAAAATACTAACTTGGTTTTCTAAGACGTGAAAATGATTTTGAGTCAACCACATAAAAAAAAAAAAACAATAGATGAAGATGGTATATTTTCCTATATATGATATACTTATTAGTAAGGTTTCAAAGTATAAAATAAGAATAGCAACAAATATCAGAGTGCATTTGATAGTTTGATGATGGGTATTGATTCATTCATTTTGCAGTTCGTTCCATATGCAACAAAAATAGATAAATAATCTTATTTTTCTTTGGTTGTTCTGTATAATATACAAAAATATTATCTGCACTACAGCAACCAAAACATGGTAGGCAAAAGGGGTGCTAAACAAACAGTAGAAGTTCTTTCAAGTAAAACAGAGCTGTGAAGAAAAGCCTTTGTGTATGTCGGGCCAGGATCTCCTGGCTATGAATATGAGGAAGGGATAAATCCACTGGGCCTTGGTGCCATTCAATTCTATCCTTCAGTGGTCCACAGCCAGACAGCTAACTTGTAAAGCTGCTTATGAAGGAGCTAAAGCACTCACAGACTCAACTGACTTAATGGACCAATAGGCATTTAGTAGCTAGGGAGAAGAGAGGAGACAATAGGAAGAAATGGAGGTGGAAAATAAAGATAAGATCAGTTTCAGAATAGGTCCACAAAAAGGAAAGGAAGAAAAAAAAAGTCAAACAGCGAAAAGACAGAAAGTTGAAGGATGAGAAAAAGGGAAAAAAAAGGACAAGCATAAGAAGCAGAGCACAGAGATGATCAGGTGAGGACAAGCACCGAGGAAAGTAAGGGAAGATAAGTAGGCTGAGCAGAGGACAAAACCAGAAAACTAAATTGAGTCTTTCTACACTATATAGTTGGGGCATCAAACCAATAGATGGCAAGATCCCCCCAGAGTCCCTATACACCTCAACCTCACAAATGCTCATTTTCAATGATTAGTTAGCTACTGTCCTTAATTATACTTTAACTCAAGGTAGAAGAATGGATCCCTCTTTGTCACTCAATAATGTCTCACAAAAAAGGACATAATTGTATTAATGTCTGCACAAAGACAGGTCTGAGGGAGCTGAACCAGAAAGTTGCATTAATTCCATCAGGATAGTAATGGTAAGCAAAGACACACTATCCAAAGATATCCAGACACTTGTACCCAGAAATGCACAGTAACATAAATGACACTGTATCTACTGTAAATGTGTGTAAATGTACAGAAACAGACACATGTACACATGCAGCCTCATCTAGGGTCAACCTAACTTTTTGACCACTAGTGATTCTGTAGAGCAATGTCCTGACAAGCATCCTACAAGCTGCAGAGACCGGTCCATAATAACAGTTGGTGGATGTTAAATCTAGCATGTGTCAATCAAAGACAAGGAGAAGGTAGCTGCAAGCCAATGTCAGCAGGGACAGTTTCAAAGCATTTTAGAATCGTTGCAACATCAAATCCCACATATTTGTTCAGTGTGTTTGTTTGGCCTTAAGGATTCACACAGTGTAATTCAGTGAAAAAAAAACTTAATTTGCAATGAAAACTACACAGGTTGTCTTTGGAGTAAATGCATCAATAATCTTAGATCTTGCTACAGTGCAGAGCATTCAGCATCGACCATCTAATTGCAGCCCATTGATTTCCACTCAGCGAAAATGCCACCACTCTTTAAGGCTGTTATTATATATTTTTTAGTTGGAGGAGTGCATAATTGTTGAGTTAGCATGAGTGAAGCTGTACTTTCCAATAGCAGAGGACATAGTTCAATTTCTTTGACCTTCCAGCCTGTAGTTATTTTGTCCCAACCATTTCAGTTTACTTCAAGTAAGGATGGACACAACCTAGTCTTAGATTATTCTTGATATTAATAGTGTCAAATCTCTATCTCTAAATCATCAATTTGTTGCCGTACATTATAAAATATTCCTAAATAATTAAGCTACATAAGGGCACAAAGCAACTTCACATTCTTGTAATTTTGCATTTCTCAAAAGTTTCATTAGTGTGAAAAAATTCATTCATCTTACTGTTGTATTGGACGACCTGGAAATTTGTCTCTAATCTGTTTACAACCCTAATCTGGTTAGACCAATCTGATTAAAGTTCAACAGTTAATAAAATGCAAGTAATATGACTGATGCACTAGTGAGGGGAGGATTATCACACAGTTGACAGGCACCTCTATCTCTCTCTGGCTCTCCTTCAGTTCCATTATGTGTGTATCTGCATCAAATTTTCAACTTTTATTTATAATTATATTTATATTCATCTCAGTTTGTCTACCTCTTTATCTGCCTTCCACTCTCTATCTGCACTTGTACCTCTGCCACACTTCCCTTGCTGTCATTCTCTGTCTTATTGCTATCGATTGCTACTGAAGCCACTTGAGGACAAACTTAATTAAGTCTGACAAGCGTAGTTATTTTTATTGGTTCATCCAAAACACACCCACCCGTACAAATGCAAGCACACCAACAACATACACACACCCACTCAATGACATTTTAGACCTTTAAATTTGTTTTCTTATTGATAGATTCTTGACTTGTAGGTGAAAATCATTAGTGCTAATTGTGCCCTTGTTCAACTTTGACATTTCATAAGCTTGTGAGCAACAAGAGGGTGTCAGTGAATGTCAGGTCATTTCAAGCCCGCTAACACATGTGTATGTATGTCTGTAGTTGTGAAGACATTGCATTGACTTAATTCTCATCCTCTAATGTCATTATGTTCAACCTTTGACTCTCATTAACCTTAATTTCAACATAAACCTTTAAGGAGGTCATGACCATAAATACACATAGTTATACTTCATTTTTCTATCCTTACACACGTATAAATACATACCCTATATCGCATGAGCACACATAAGTCTTGTTTTTTATGAAGGGGTGTGTACTAAATTTTTTCCTACCCTGCTTAATCTCAGAAAAACTTAACGCTTGCAGGTGAACATCACTGGTTAGCGAAGGTATACAACTGCAATGCAGTAATTCTAGTTCATTCTGTCTCTTGTCACGAGTAACATGTCTAGTCTAATATCAATATCAAATGAAACTGATATAAAACCATTAAAAGGGAAGAGGTAAGGTCATTCATTAGAGAAAGGATTTTTACGAGTACAGTCAAACAGGGGAATACTGTGTCCTTAATGCCATCATTTGACTTTCAATGAATCCCTCAACCTTCTCTGTCATCAACCATTCACTCATTTAAGTCATCTCTACTCCACGTCCCTTCTCTCTTTCTGTCTATTCATCTGATCCCAGTATTTCTCATAAGAAAAGCCATAAAATGACCATCAGATTTAAATTCCAAGGTCAGACATTTGATTATGAGAAAGAGCATTTGTAGTGAAAGGATAACTATTAGTGACATGTAGTTACTCAAGATTAAAGTCACAAGTTATCACAAGGTCAGTGTGACAAAGCAGGTAAGGAACCATACCTGTGATGATTTAACATATTTACAGTACAGAATACAGCACAACAATTTCTATGAGCAACATTTTCTTAACTATACCCTTTACTCATTTATGTTGTTTTCTAAGTCTCAAGTCAATGTAAGTGTTACATATCTTAAAGATTTTAAAGAAAATTTTGTGTCACCATGATGGGGATATCGTTTGTCTGGCAGATTTTTTCAGACTGCCCAGAACAGCTTCAACATTGTGTATACTGAAGGACACACACTTCAATTCACTGCTCCAATTTTGCACATTATCAAACATGTCAAAATTAGAATTCTATTATTCTAATAAAATATGAAGCTATACAGACATATTTGCTTTTATGCTCTGTCGTGTTTATTCTTTTTCTATGGTTTCGCACCAAACTGAAATGCATGTTTTTGATTTGTACAATGAGATATATAATCTATATAAACAAGTTTAAGGACCATTCATCAGTGTGGAAAATGCATGAGGATACTTAATACTTAAAAACAGTAATGAAAATTTAAAAGTTCCTGAGGTCCCAAGTTAAGACTCAAACCAGGAACATTATGGATGCAACGCATGCACACTAATCATTAGGCTACCAGTGCACTTCAATAGCAATTAGATTTTATCATTTGAACATAAAATAATTAGTATTTGATTCCACAAAGACACTAATGAGCAACAACTTTGCTTATAATAACCCATTGAGCCTGTTTCCGATCCTGTGAAGTCACGTGTGTTCACATGGTAGTTTATTTATTGTGTTGTATCGTGTATTCTGACTAAGCCCAGTCAGAAAAGCTAATTTCTCAGCATGAAAGGTTTTTATTTAATGAATGCAATGGGAAAAAAATCTGTGAGCATGTAATTGGATAAAACACAGGTGAAACAAACAAAATATGACATACTTCTACTTATTATACAAGCTCTGGAGCCTGTTGCAGGATGTTGGTGATTAATCAGCCATCGAGGTTGGGAGCTAACACTTACCAGATGCTGGTGAGATGTGGCTGTAAATAAGTCTTCCTGCTCAACTAGTGACTTTGGCAGGCAGCCAAACATCATTGGAAGATGCAGTGTGTGGAGATGAAGCAGTATAAGTGGCTGGTTAAAGACTGGGCTTGGCCAGTCTTTGCCTGTAGGCATAGACATGAGGTCTCAGTTGGAAAAGAGACAAATGCAAAATCGAGGCACTAAGATGAAAAAGAGAAATGAAATAAGATAGCATCAGATAAAAGCGGTGAATGATGTTCATTATTAAGGTTCCTGCTTGATGCTTTGCAAGACAGGTGCATCCGTTACATAAAATATAATAAAGGAAAAGGAAAAATAAAATCTCTCAAACTGATAAGAGTGGACTGCATGGAGAATAGACTGCCTTTAGCAGCATACACCCACACTGCTTCCAGTGGGACTCACTGTTTAACCTCAGCTCTCTCTAAAGGTTAAACACTGGCAGACTCCAAACAAGGACAGGAGAAAGGAGGGGCAGAAGGGCATTTTTTTCCCCCCTTTCTCCCTCTTCTTTTGCTTTTTATCAGTCACGTTACTGTATGTCATAACCCAACACCTGTCTATCTTTACCACCTGTACCTGTATAACCCAAACAGGAACTGTGTGAAGGTAAATTTGCAAAGACATCCTTCTTGTATGCACTCATTTAAAAGCAGTCTGTGCGTGTTGTACACAGATCATATCAATACGACACAGACAAATGATTTCATGCGGAAAGAAATTGGTTAAGTAATTATCATCATTGATAATGATTAAAACAAGAGTTTTAGACTAACCCAGGACACTCTGCCATTCTCCCCGTCCGTAAGGACAGTCAATCTGCCACACTGCCACATACTGATCAAATCTGTGAGCAACGCCAACCTCCAAAAGCTCTTTCTCCCCAACTTCCCTTAGGAACGTTAGGAAAGATTTTCGCTTTTGCTAAACTATTTCTGCATATATGATAATATTTTTAAAAGCGTGAAAGATAAGTAGTAATTTATGAGGTTGTCCCGTTTTGACAGAAATTAGTTAACAGGCTCCGAATTGAAGAATTCATCCATCAACATCAGTGCTACCTGTCAACACATGTCAATCGTTTTGAGGGATTGACTTATTCATACGCCACTCTCTCACTCTCTTTCACTCACTCGCACACAAACACACACATTCATAAAGTCATACCTATGCATACATTTTAGACGTCATGGGCTGGAATTCAAATCATGACCTCTGTTGCCTGTCACCAGCTGATACAGTACAGCCTTTGCTGTGCCTTCCTAAAGCAAAGCCTGGAGCCAATTTCACTACCTTCCATGTTTTTTCAGCCATCAAAGTGCAGTTTCTTGCTGTCACACTACGCTCTGTCTATCTAAAATAGTGTATTACTGTAGTCAGATGGTCTCTGGGTTTTAATTATTACACGTATTTGTCTTATTTACCGTGTTATTTATTGATTTGGGGTTTCTTTCACCTGCATTTTAATTTTTTGCAAAGGAAGGTATAGCCCAGTTTAGCTCCTAAAGAAATGCACTTGTTATGACTGACAACTGAACGTGAACTGTTGAATATGATCAGTGTATATGTTACGCTGAAGTGTTTTTAATTACAACCCAGGTGATTAACCTACTAAGTGATGCTCACTTAATTAGCATCACTGTGAATTGTGGGTGGATGCTACAGCAAGTCTTTATCCTCCTCCTCCTCGTCTCTTGTGTCCACAGCGCAGACACACATAAATGGTAGAATCCCCAGTGTGTAGTTCACCTTTCAGTAATTTAGCTTACTAACACGTTGTTGGTGCATTTTGGTTTCTAAACTGCTAACTGTGCAGTGTCAAGCCAGGGGGGACTCTTTAGCTCATTGCCGAGACCGATGGTGATGTTAGGAGATATTGAATGAAATGTAATATAAAGAACTAATTAGAAACCTACAGTGTTCATAAAAAGTGCAAAGTAACTTTGATAAGTTAAAAGAAAGTTTTACTACTATACTACTATACTAGTGTCTTGTTTATTCTGACATCCACCGACAGTATCAGTGTAGGTGAAGAGAGATAGGTACATCAGAGCCAACCCTGTCTTGCACACCTGCCGTCCACCCCCAGAACTCCTTACGACTGCGTTTCTGTTAATTTACTTCATTCATTAAATGAAGTAATAAGTAATATGTTGCATCACAACATAATCCATTCAGTAATTACATTGTTTACTTATGTTTTGTGAGACAGGGTTGCAGATGCTGTAGTTTGCAAATCTTATTATTTCCTGTACACGCAACCACTCCTGGGTCTCAGGCAGGTAATGTTGTACCTTTTTTCACCCTCCCGTCTCTGTGTTGGCCCAGCATTACGGCCATTAAACTTCATTATAGGGACAGTTGGTGCTTACTCAGAGGTGTGTGTATGTGTGTGTGTGCTCAGGGTGGCATGGCGGGAGTCACTGTGAAGGATGGTGTGCCATTTGCACTTTACTGTAGTCAGCACACATACGCACACATTGATGACCATACTGTCCCATACACTAACAGAACAACAACACAAGCTCACAGAAACACACATTCTCGCTGGATTATTGCAAGGTTACAACAGTTAGGCACTGTGAGCTACATCTACATGTGTTGACCTCAACGCTGTTAGAGTTACGTGGTTTTGTCTAAATAATATGAATAATGACAAACATATACACATATACACATGTACACATAAAAAATGCTGAGGTGTCCTTGGACAAGACGCTGATACCCCGACCCTTGGCGCTTCACAGAGGCAGCCTGTCCACAAGGGATTTCCCCAAGGGATTTCCCAAGGGGATCAATAAAATATCAATTCTATTCTTCTATTCTAAACATAAATAATTTTGATAAAGAACAGTTCCATTTTTATTTGGAGACACCTAATTTGTCACCTGTTTTGTACTACACTGTCTGATTTTGATAGGGATTTTTTTTTATTAAATGTTTTTTTCAACTATTTATCTGATAAAATCTCATTTTCAGAAGACTACTTTCTAAATCAGTTTATCCTTAATATCTGTATGCTTTATGTACATAATACATTCAAATCCTGAAAGATTATGTCAGGAAAGGATTATCCTGATGAAAGCCTAATTTATTTTAAAACTTCATTCATATATTAAAATTCTTCTCAGTGTCTCAGTGATAAATGCAGAAAATTGAAACTGTTCCAAACTGTTTACAGTTTAATAGTCAGTTTCATAATGGGTGTGTAATTATGATGGATTCAAATTTACTTGTATTTATTATTTTTTATTAAATGTTGGATACATTACAGGGAACATTTTGTACATAGTAGTAGTACAATGATGATGTGCTGATATGCTAAAATGACTCACTCCTGATGGTTCTGGCTTTGTTTATGTTTGAAAAAGGATACATTTCGACAGTGTTCGACAAGTACTGTAGCTTGAAGAAATGATGAATATTGTACAATGTCCTTCCAAACATACAGACAGAGATGTGCAGATAAAAATACAAATATACAGAGAAACTCACACACATTTAAATTGACATTTGACACGGACATTTCCAAGATGTTTATGTGATTTAGTTGTATTTAGTGGTGGTTAGGGAAAGGGGCTAAGGAATACATGTACATCCATGTACAGGAATACATATGTAAATGAATAGTGTATAGTGAGACATGACTCGTGTGTATGTGTGTGTGTGTGTGTAAGTGTGTGTGTGTGTGTGTCTCATGTGTGCTGTGAAACCGATTGCCAGGTTTTTCATAGAAGTGGCACTAACTTAAAGTGTCATTACAAAGTACGAAGTATGGCTACATACTTGTAACTGTGTGTTAAGAGTAATGCATTTTTACTCATAGGCTAATACTGCATTATGGATCCAACTGAATCAATTCACTTTGTCATGTAAAGGATTTGTGAAGACATCATTTCTTTTAAATGATCTAATACCAACTGTCAGGTTTCTTTTTACGTTTCATTTCCATGACTGGATAAATGAATGGCGAACAAACGGCAATAGACACATACATTGAGAGACAGACATAGTGTATATGTTTATGTGTGCTTATGTTTGCATCTGCTTGTGAGCGTGTGTGTTGTGGGGGTGGGGTGACATTGAGCAGACAGTGACAGTGTGATGAATGTATTAGTGACAGTATTAGCATAAAGCTCAGGAAACCAGCCTTCTCCACCTTTATTGCTTCACTCTGCATTCATTTCACTCAGATGCCAGTTCGCCACCAAATATAAACAAACATTAATAACCCAAAGGATTTTTTTCTGCCTTATTTTAATAATGCCATACGCTGCTATTCTTTCCAACAATATTTAAACTTGGGCAGAGTAAGTCAGTAGTAAGACTGCAAACTTCCACATTTCATGACAGGGAAGGGTAATGTATAATTGGGAAAGTGTAAAAACTTAAAAAACATAGGCTTCACTACCATCTAGACAACTTTAAGCAATGCAAATAACAGTGTTTCAGTGATATAACGATAGGCATCACTCAACAGCTCACAATTATCTGTGGCAGAAGATGACCCAAGTCTAACCCAAACTAAACAGTAATAACTATTACAATTTGCCAGTTCTGTACTAATTCAGGTTATTAACCTTACAAGCAGAGCAGCAGAGTAACGTCTTTCAACTCCAAGATGGAAGACGAGTGAAGAAAACAGAGGAAAGACTACTGAATATAGCCATAAAAATCCATAAGATTACAAAAAAAGAAAAAGACATGCAGCATGATCAATATGTCATAAATGATTGTGTTATCCATATTTCTCTTTAGAGCAGAGCTTCTGTCTATTTAATATATCTAGTATACAAGATTAACCTTTTACAGCACTCAGAGAGACAACTGTCAGCACACATTGTAGATCTCTCCCTCCTGTCTCTTCCTTTATTTTAAGAGATATTTCTGAATTATATAAAACCAAAGAACGTGATATATAAGGTTTGGGTGGAGCTATAATTATCAGCATAGGTCACTGTACATGTGTTGATGATTGTGGGTGCCCTGGGTTGATGTACAAGCAGTATTTTTAAAGCATGTCCTCTCCCCTTTGTTTTATTTCAGCAGAGAGGAAGAGGTAGTAATGCTATACACTACCATTTTGTTGTCACTCTTCCTAATTAAAGTGGGCCCAAAAGGGACTTTGAAAGTGCAACATAGACCTTCTGTGATTACCGATAATCTAATCCAAAACCACAGCTTAGTGTTTGTTACATGGAGTTCATTAAATAAGAGCTACGTTAGGAACTACACTCTACCTCTTGATCATATCAGTCAAAGAAACAAGAGGAGCACTTCCTCAGCCTTTATTTAATAGTCTATCCTTTTTTGTGACATGGACATTACTGCCTAAGTCGTGTATCATGTTTTCATGTTGCATCTATCCTACATTAGCATTTACTGAGGATGATGTCTGCAATAGCTACATACTGTATTCACCTGTCCCTTTTTCCACCTGTCTTTCACAAAGTCATAAAAATATTTTTTATCTCAGCTCCTGTCACACCTACTGCCTTAACTCTCTTCCTTACCCTGTTTGTTTGTCACGTAATCCTACCCCATCTCACAACAGCAAGCTGGTAATCCTACCTATCCTATCGCACGCATTCACATGCATAGGAAAAGCCACAGACACAAAAGGATAGAAACACCCCCACACACAAAGTTACACATACAGGTAGATGAACGCCATGAACACAAAGATACAAACACTCAAATATTCTCACACACACACACACACACACACACACGCACACACACAGGGCACAAATGCTGTGTGCTTGCCTTAGCAGCAAACAGGATGTTGTTAGGTATAGGATGCAACATGATTTGCGATCTATGAGCCATGTGGTGTCAGATAAAACTAGCTGTCATTAATGAAGGAAATTGGAGATTGCCAAGCGCAAATAAAAGCCTGTTTGTGTGTATCAAGTGAACTTTGGCTCAGCACAGCTCAGATATACTGTACTTCCCCTTGTTTAAAACAATTAGGTTGCATACTTAAGTTCTCTTGTGTTCTGTGTGTACTGTAGCTTGTGTCTTTGTACAGCAGGGCTCAGTTGTTCAATAGAGAGTGATCCAAACTGCAATCTGGACAATCTCAACAACAAAATAACAGGGCAATACAAAAATATACAGGGATGAATTCAGATGTCCTGAAAACAGAGATCAGAGGTCATATCATCCCACAGAAGATCAGAATCCAAATAGGCAGGGAGAGTATGTGGACTTATGGAAGTAAGTTAAACAAAAACAGATCGAACCAGGCTTCAGGGCTGAACTGTGACATAATTACCACAATAGGTAATAACAGTAATCTTTGGACTCACAGAGGCAAGTTCCTGTTCTTAACTTATTGAAACAAATCTTCTCAGGCTGTCCAATTAGTGATCTATATTAACCGTAATTATTAGTATCAACTATTCAGACCCTTTTACGTCCGCTAATTTTTAAAGATAGACAGTAAAACACTTTTTTATTAACTTAAAATCTGCTCTGCCGCCAGATCAGTGACAGTAAGAGAGCTCTTCATAAGACAGATACAAACAGAGACGTAGATATGTACTCCCCCACACACTGTGTTAAATTATTAACGGTAAGGATCTGAGAGAGGAAAGAGAGAAAAGGGAGTTTAGCCATTGTCTCTGCTAAATGATTCAAAAGCAATGCATTTCTCTTGTGTAGTGAGCGAGAGACAGAGACAAGGACAGATGTCACTTTCCTTTTAACTGTCCTTTGTCTGAATAGAAAACCAACTGAATTTAGATCTAAAGAGTAAAGAGAGAGTATGAGTACTTTACGTGTATGAACGTAACTGATGTTGAGCTTAAATTCCCTGTTAAAACAGAGTTTATACTGAAATAACTAATAAAAGTTGAATAAATTGTAAGGCAAGGTCTTTAGTGGTTATATACAAAGATATAAAGACCAGTATATTTTATTACCGTTTCATCTTGGTCTTAGAAGCTCCATGAAAGCAGCAAAAAATGTGCTCTGTAATCATAAAGTAAAGGTTTGTAAAATGTCTCGACTCCCTTTCTCTCCATCTCTGGATCAGTGGTTGTTCTGGCCTCCTGGAGAGTTGATATTGGCTGTCCTCTAACTTCTAACCCTGACACACCACACACACACACACACACACACGCACATGTTCACTCACACAAAAGCAAAAGCCATAAATTCTGAAATGAGCCATGCTTCTGTCTATGTTTGTGTATAAAAGACCTCTTTGCTTTGTCAGTGACCTTACACACTAGGGCTGGCAGGACACACACACACAAACACATTCACACATATACTTCCAAGATCCATAGACCCTCAACAACAGAGGACACTCAGTCATTCAACTATAAGCTAGCCTCTATTAAGAGGCTAAAAAAGCAAAGATAAACATTTTCTGACTTGCTGTGTCTGTCTGTGCAGAACGCAGAGCAGGTTTATTTCAATGCTATGCTGTGGTTAGAAGGTTTCTTCACCATCACAACAGAAACTAACAATGCTGGTGATTTGTTTATACAAGTCACTCTTCATACTGTGCTTGTAATTTACAGTATCATACATACAGTAACTTGTAAGTAAGTAAGTAAGTTCCCCCCGATTTGTTTGAAATTCAGTTTCCGCTGGAATTAGAATGATCCTGGTTGGCTCTCGTCAATCTTCATCACAGCATATCGGCATAAATCTGAGCTTTTCTCGACTGTTCTCTGCCACATCAGAGGGTCCTCCACGTAAACTTCTAAATGGTGAAAGTGTTTATTATTACATAATAAATTAGACTTGATATCTAGACTGATAATTAACTTCGAGGATGAGAGTTCTGTGTATTTATCTATTTACCACACAGATGGGAAGTTTTTTTGTGTCAAGACTGTCAGTTTCTTTTATTTTAAAAAAGAAACAGACAGTCTAGCAAGTTTGTTGCCAAAGTGTTGGACAGAAAATGTTCAAAATCTGTTGAAACTTGCCTCCTGATCACATAACTGAAGATCTGATGGCAGCGGGGCGGGTGACAGCAACAATCACAGGAAAATGGATAGATGCTGTAGCAACGGAGGAAGAGGTATAAAGAGGAAAGGAAAGTATTGCCATGAAATCACCTGCAGTGTTTTTTTGTTTTGTTTTTTATAGTGTACACACCTTCTCATTTGTACATGAATGGAAACAACAATGGGTGTGTGTGCTTTAGATAAATACAATAGCAATTAGTGTAAAGTGACAGAGCTGTAAAAGATCACTTCTGCACGAGATAAAAGGTAGTCACCCAAATTCCTTCAGTGAAAGACTACTTATTAATGTGCAGTGGCAGAGTAATATGCAGGCTTACTGTAAATAACTAATGTAACATTCAGCTTAGTGCAATGTATTGCACTATAAGCAGCTTTCAGTCAGTCAGTACACAACAAACACAAAGCTTAGTTCCATGGCTTACAACTAGGCAGAAATCCCATTATCATCTATCTATCCATTTCCATCTCTCTCTCTGTGTCATTGGCATGGATTTGAACTAAGCAAGAACCCCATTATCATTTATCTAAGCACGTCTCTATTTCCGTGTCTGTCTCATTCCATCTTTTTTCTTTCTTTTCCTCATATTTCCTTGGCTTGGGACTACACCAATTTATTCATCCATCTACTGCACTAGTATTCACTGTACCAGTACAGTGTATAGTTTCTCCACTATTTCACTCTCATTTCCCAACCCCCCCACTTCAACCTATCTCATCCGCTGGCAGAAAGCCAAGTTATCTACTAATCTTCACGACCAG
>JAUYWH010000027.1:18469098-18481642 GCA_034779795.1 Ctenopoma multispine | reverse complement strand
GCTGGCACTTCTTGCCGCAGCCACCACAGAACCTTGGGGAGTGTGTGTGTGTCTGTGTGTCACTGTATGTGTCACACACAGACACAGACACACACACACACACACACACACCTACATACAGTACACACATACAGTCAGTGATTCAGGTTTTAATTACCTCTCATAGGAACATGAGATGGCAAACAGCTCTTAAACAGCCAGCTGGGAGAGAGACAGAAAAAGAGACTGAGGAAGTGGTAAAGATTTTGAGAGAGAAAGAAAGACAGAACAAAAGACAGAACGAAAGACGAGAGAAAGAACGAATAAAAGAATAAAAGAAAGAGAGACTGAAAGAACAAAAGAAAGAAAGGAGCTGTAAATAAGGAGAACCTGAAAAGGAAAAAAATTAAGAATATGGTATGTAGGGCAGGAGATAGAGGAGGGAAGAGGGGAGGTACATATGGAGGGATCCACCTCTCCTCAAGCAATGAGCAGAGAATGAACAGATGTCCAACAGAGGCGAGGGGGGAAAATGTATCATGATGCAACGGAGGGAGGGATGCAGTGAATAGGCAGGCAGAGAGCAAGAAAAGGAGACATATTTTTAAAATGAGTTTGTTTCAGTTACGTCAACTAGTGAACAATGATGACAAATCGTTACATTCACATTTATCCATTTGGCCTTAATAATGATGCACATGAATCATAATCTCAAAGTACAGTCATTGTTTTCGTTTCTTTCTATTTCACTTACAATGAAAGCAAGGAGTATGCAGTGAGAAAGACCGAGACGATTGTAGGAAGAGAGAGATCAGAGCATAGTGCCAAAGGCTCTGTCTGGGTTCCTGCTGAGCACCACTTACTAATCCCTCACTGGTCTTTCTATATGTAAGTCAGATTTATAGTTATTAACAGGATGCAAGGGCGAACGGAAAGACCTTCTTTAAAGTGGAGGATTGGTGTTCACGCCCACCTGTGTCTCTAACTGAATCCTTATCAGCTTTGACTGACTGACCTCATTCCCAGAGAAAAAAACAAACATTTTCCTCACGTTCCTCACAAGTGTGGCAATATTGTAATTAGTGTCATTTTCTGTCTTTGTGACATTTAATACTCAAATAGCGTACTTTTATAAAAGCTGTGGTTTCTGGCAATTTTTAGGATTCACTAAGAATTGTTAGTGGTTCTTCTTGAGTTAATGCATCAAAAAAACATTAATGATGCAGATGTCACCATGCCAGTCACAATGCTACAGCTTGAGCTTGTATGGTTTGGGTCATGAGCAGATACCATCACTTTGGTAGAGGTTAATCTTGATCTCATCAGCTTTTGTGGCTCATCCCAAATTCCAGCCCGGAATTTAATTTTTCTGATTCCTACAGTTGATGTTACCATCTTGTGGTATGATCTAACTCTGATTTTCATGTTTAGTTGTCCTTTTTGAACAGAAAAATTCAGTCTTCACAGGTAAAACCCAAGGCTAAAACCAAGAGTAGTAAACCAAGTAGTAAAAGTAGTTAAATAAAAATCAATCTCAGAACACACCTGGGTAAAAAGAAATGCCTCAAGCAGATGTTCTGACTCAAAACTCAGATAATTTTGTGTTGTTTCGAGGTTGACATAGCATCGAATAAAAACTGAAATTTATGCCATACAACATGTCTGCATGGTAGAGTTTGAACTTTGTGGCCGTAGCAACGTTGTTGAAGCTGTTTTCAGTGGAGGGCAATTTGATATCCTGAAGATCACTACCATTCAAAACTTGTTTTCAGCCTAACATAAAGATATGTTTCTCGATTATCCGTCATTGAATATCATAGATGATATAGATCATATGATATAGATGAAGTTTTTTGTAAGTAACCTCACCCCGTCATTACTTCTAAACAGCTTATTGGTTTTGTCAAGTTACATATTCAAATGTGCCCTCAGCAACTGTATCCACAATTCATCAAATACAGGATTGTCCAATGTTCACAATAGAATAATAAAGACAGAAATAAAAGGTAGAGAGGCAGTGGTGTCATTACAGTTACAGATAGAGAGGAAATGGTAGAAGGATAGAGAGGAGAGACGTAGAACAGTGGAGTGATAGAGAGGTGGAGGTGGGAGTCCTTATCAGAAAAAAGCAGGCGCCTTTATCTGTCTGCCCTACAGACACACACATGAGGACAGAAGACCACTGACTGCCCACACACACAGACACACACACACACACACACGCACGCATGTACCATACAAAGATGCACACCCACTTGCACCAACCTACACATCCAAAGGTACCAACACTAGCAGCAGACACTGCATCCACAAACAAACATGACACTAAAGCATTATGGTGACTCCATCCAATATTGCCCATGTGTCGTAGTAAGCTCCCCCTATTTAACAACATACACATGCACACACCTACAGGTGAATGACAGGCGCCATTTATACACAGACAGCAATACCCACCTCCCCTCCAGCTGCCATGGCAATGAATGCCATTAGCATCCAATAAAATGTCAAGGGGGCATGCCCAAGTAACTCATCTCACACACAGACACACACACACTTGCACATGGAAATGTCAGAGGCCCATGCCCAGTAATGTATCTGATGGAGAGAAAAGGCAAATGTCAGCTGTTGCTCAAAATGGCAGCCAGCAGCTGTGTGGGCATTAAGGCAGGGACTTTGGATACTGCCAGAAACACAGACAGCATATCCGTTTGAGCTGGTGTATGTGTAGCATCGTATTTGCATCAGTAAATCAACATATTAAATCTCGCCCAGAAGTAAAAGAATGACGTTGTGACTTTCACACTGCAGATAGTCACAGAGAAAATAAATGTGCTAGGTAATGAAAATGAGATGAGTTATTTTTACAGATCATTAATGTGTGGAAGGAAAATATCAATTGTCTTAGCATGTTGGGCATACATGACACTCCTTGACATAGTCAAGATAAGTCTTGGTAACTAAATACTGCTGTATTCCAAGTAATAGCAGTCTGACAATACTAGCCTGATCAATCACTGCTTAACTGGTCATCAACTGATGAAGCCTTCTGGATGGAAAGCAAAATGTTTTCAGTAACTTAAAAACAAGTCCAACTGCCACTGAGGTTAACCATGACACAGACTGATTAATCACTGTTTTTGGTAGAAATTATATTTCTACATGGCAAATCATTAACTATAAGGTGTAGCAGATTAATAGAAAACCAACAAACCCAACAGTCATCAAAAGTTAATCTTATCAAAAGTTGATCTTACTGGAGTCGTTAGCTCCAGGAAGATCAATAAAGGTCTAAAGTTACCAGTGAGTACTGTTATAATTAGAAGATGCCTATGTAAAGTCAAGCTATCTGCAAAAAGCCCCAGCAAAGTCCCATTGTTGAAAACAAGACGTGCTAAAGAGGTTACATTTAGCCTCAGAACACAATGACTGGCCTAAAGACAAATTACATTTTGTGGACTGACTAAATCAAGGTTGTTCTTTTTGGGTCTAGGGGCCATAGACAGTTTTTCAGACGATCATCAAACACTGATTTCAAGCCACAGTACACAGTGGAGACAGTGAAGCATTGTGGCACAAGCATCATGTTATAGGGATGTTTCACATACTATGGTGTTGGGCTTATTTATTCGATACCAGGGATCATGGATCAGTTTGACTACATCTAAATACTTGAAGAGGTAAGGTTTCCGTATGCCGAAGAGGAAATGCCCTTGAACAAGACAACACCTAACATACCAGTAAATGAGCAACATGTTGGTTCCAGACCAACAACATGGAAAGCATTCCTACACAGTATACTGAAAAAATAAGCCGTAGTCAGCAGTGACGTCCCTGGACAATCTGTGCCGACACAAAAAAAGAAGGAGCCATTTTTGATGGCTGGTGAAACTAGAATGAAAGAAGTATGTGACACTGAACAGCAGGGAAAAGGAGACAACTAGTGACCTCTTCAACTTTCGACACAAATAAATCCTTCTTCCAAAATATATTTGTTTGTCATTCAGGGCTTGATGATGAAGGATGTTCAAGAGCAATATCTAAGTCTGTTCAAGCAGACAAGAAAATACGCGGTTCCACTGGCTTAAAATCCAGCAAAGCAAAGGCCATGAAATATACTTTATTTTCATCCCCAAACCATCCAGTGAAACCTTGTGCTTTACACCGAAGTATGTGCATTTGTCAAGTCATTCTATGACATTTTATACGTCACCTGCCTCCATGTTGTGATAGACAGATTACAGTATAAAGGAACATTATAAAGTTTTAAATTTTTCTTGAAGGCAGGGCTTAGTGCAGCAGTAGTTCAGTAGGAATGTGGTAAAAATAGAGGTCAGACAATTGCTTTGTGATCTCTGTGATCAGTCAGTCACTTTCTGAAAAATCGCATTTACACAGAATTTGAAAATAAATGATGTTGTTGATGGAGCTGGAATCCAAAGAGGAACTTCATTATAAATGAAGTCCTCATGAGTCCCCCACAACTCCACAGCCATCTGTCAGAGGAGGGGGGAAAACTTTTCTCTCATTCATCAGCCAGACGAACGGATGGATAGAGGAATGAAAGTTGTGTGATCCCTGGCCAAGGCTTTCTCCATCCGCCCTCCAACCCCCTGCACAGAAATCTCAGCAGTAGCCACTGGCAATGCCCGCCCAAGGTCAAAGGGACAAAGTCAGGGGTAGAGGAGAGTCAGAGAGAGCCAGAGAGTGAGTGTGTGTGTGTGTGTGGGCACACAGTGGAAGGTGGGTTTGCATTAAGGTGTAAGATTCAAGATAAGGTATAAAGGTGTGTGTTTTCATTTGACTCAGTGTGTGTACCTGTACAATACAAAGCACAAGAGGACATGTAATAACTTTTACTACTCCTTTGTGTGTGCGCGCGTGTGTGTGTGCGTGCGTGCGTATGTGGAATAAAGATGGCTGCTGACTGTGCCACAACTCAGCAGGCAGGGTAACATCACGATAAATAATCGCCTCTGATCCACTGCACTAATGAGCCAAACACACACATTCAGCAACTAATTCTCATAGACACACTCATATACACCTATTTTACTATCTCACACACCACTGCCCTCAAAAGTAGTTTATTATTTGACCTACCAGAATGGATAGACTGATTACACAAAACACAGCCAATTAGCTTCACACGCATGCACAGACACACTCAGCTCATTCACACATCTCTACACAAGCAGTAGGGAACACAAATAAAACGGTATATACAGATTCTACACCCACAGCAGACCACTGGATGTGTGTTGGCTGTATCAAACGATCCATCAGGAACCCCGCTGCCATGGAGAGGTCAAACCCATCAACCCCGGAGACCATTGCCAGGATGATACACATTTCAGCCAAGAACCAATCACAACAAGTCTCTCATGCTCCACAGCACACTATAGGTCATCCCAGTACAGAACCGGGTGGAGTTTGGACTTACTATGTTGCCTTAAGTGAAAAATGTGAACATTTCAGTCCAACCTCATGAACATTTGAACAAATCCCAAGATAAAAAAGATTTTTTTTCCAATTGACCACTTAAAG
This sequence comes from Ctenopoma multispine, assembly GCA_034779795.1. Lineage (NCBI taxonomy): Eukaryota > Metazoa > Chordata > Actinopteri > Anabantiformes > Anabantidae > Ctenopoma > Ctenopoma multispine. The sequence goes on along the minus strand of JAUYWH010000027.1, from coordinate 18,476,116 downwards.
GAACCAGGAGGAAACGTTTAATATTATTAGATCCTTACAAGAGACAATTTGATGAATATGGTGAACCTATATTATTTGTTCTTTCTCCAATTTATTTTATTTATTTATATGATGTTCCATATATACTATTGTGACGCCGGGTGTTTCGCAACATAGACGTTATCAGGCTTTATCTGTTTTTTAGTCTGTTCACTTCACAGAGGACTGGTTTCAGAACCTTCCCCAATATCCTTCACTTTTCTCAGCTAACTTGGTTAGCTGAAAGACTAACCTTTCAGCTGTTTACAGTCTGTGTTCCAGCTGGGCATGGTCTGCTCCCCAAGAAGACTTCCACACGCTGGCCAATCAGAACAGAGTAGGGTGGGGGAGGAGTTCAAATGAGCCAAAAAGGCCTCAGAAGGTGTTGCATGAAGACAAATTATAACAAGGATTTGGCTTTTTTTTTTTAACTTGAAAATGATATAATTTTGAATCAATAAATATAAATCCTGAATTAGGGATACTTTAAGGTCACTTTAATAACCATAATTGAACAAATCTGCATGGTGATGAATCCTGCTGTCTTCCAACTTTACCATTTGCAGTTATAAGTGATTTGTTTGGACAACTATTGGATGCATTGGCCTAAATTTTCTTACAGACATTCATGTCCAACTAAGAATGAACTGCAATAACTTCAGTGATCCCTTGAATTTTATCTAGTGCCATTACCAGGCCAAAATATTAATCACTCATTAGGAGCATGTTAGCAGGCCACCATTAGCATCCAGCTCAAAGATATGCTATACCTACGATTACAAAAGTATAATTACAATTTAAAAGACGTAAACAACAGCTCCTTTGGGAAACTGGACAAGTTAATAAAAAGAAACAAATACTTTATATAATGATGCTTGTATGTACATTTGGGCAAGCTAAAACATCTAGCTAAAACATTAATTAAGTAGACAACATTACTTCTATCCTCTTTCCGCTCTTTATATTTAATTCCACCATTCACTGTTTCTGTGAATGGCTGCTTTCAACATCTCCTACACTATCTATTAACTATTTGTTCCTGTTTGTTGTGTGTTCCCCATTATCTACATGTCCTCTCACCCTTTCTCCTTCCTCTCCCTCCTCTTTTCCTCCTCACTGCCTTTGGGTAAACATTTGTCAGTGTAACACAAGTGTCTCAGGTAAAGATATGCAGATTAACTTTAACTCGTTTGCATAACGAGCTCTTATTTGCCAGTCTAATTACAGCGGCATGCTGAGGCCGTCCCAGAGCTGCCCTCAGGGTTCATTAGTGGGGTTCGTTAAGAGGTTTGTTAACGGGCAGCTAATCACTTGCTCCCTCTTTAACAAATAGTGGAGCCAGAAAGTCCTGAAAAGACTCCCACAGCATTGTTGGTTTAAAGAAGACACACACACACACACACACACACACACACACACACACACAGGCACACAAAGATTTGGTGAGCAAACACATTATACACTCACACAAGCACACAACGTCCTTCCCAGTACATTACTCACTCTGACAAACGCACACACACACACATATACACAGATACTTGCTCAGTACTCAAGGGACAAAAGAGCTGGTCAGCTTATAGAAGACATTTGCTTTACATGTTACAAGTTTGTGCAAGGAAAAACAACACATTTACACACAGTGAAGCAAGATTCAGAACACACACAGACAAACAAAGAAGGTCAACAAGGCCATGGGTGCTGATTGTTGGCAATGGAGTGAAGAAATGCATTCACCAGAAGGCAACACTGCCAAACTGTTGTAAAAAGCACGGTCGATATATTACATATATTTTATATGTACTAAAAGTCAGACGTAAAACACAGACTAGAGGTAGAGCAACATGTGGGGATATTATTTCATTCCAAAATTATAAAGTGTTTTATTTCTTAAAAAAAAGACCAACATACTGTATCACAAACAAGTAGAATGTAAATGCATGTTATGTTACCTGACTTTCAATAAAACAAACGCTCAAGAGAAGTGATCAGAGTACAGCTTTTCAAGAGAGACTGCCTTAGTTTGATCAAGGAGGCCAATTTATTTTACCTTAACACATTTACTGTATGAGAACTGTAATGGGAATCACATACAAATTCACCACATCAGGTTACTGATATTCATGTTAGGCGTTGCACAGGCAGAAATAATGACCATTACACACAACAAACAAGAAAAGGTCAAATTTGTGGTTCAGGTTCTCTATACGTAGGCTGAATAGAGCAGACTACGAGATTATGTGGTAATGACCACTGTGCGAGTCACTGTCTGTAATCGTCAGTCTGTCACTCTGCAACAATTCAACAATAGATGCAGGTTTATTTCTTTATTTTCTTTCACAGACTGATGCCAAGTCAGCTTCTTTAAGCCACAACACAGACATTTTTGTAAACTTTAATGCAGATGTTGCGTGTGTAAAGCAACATTTAGTTTTTTAATCCAGCCCATAGTCTTTCCCTGACTGTAACCCAGTGCTGACGCTCTATAAAAATTGTGACTCTGGTGTCACATTTGGACGTTTTGCAACACTGGATATTTTTCACAGAAGAGAAAACTGGATGTTGTAGATCTAATATTTTGGCAGACAAAAGTATGTTGCCTTTCAATCATGTGTTTTATATCAACGTCTTTGTCATTTAGGTTCATTGTGATAATATGATCTTTATGTTAACAGAAAACTTCCCCATAATTTTTAGTAGACATGGCTGCCCCAATAATATTTCTCTGGCTGAGACAGTCAAAAGTCAAGAAAAAATCTGATAATTATAGATTTCAAAAATAAAACAAATGTCAGTGAAATTACTGATGACTTTAAAAAAGAAATAACATAACATGGTGATTGAATTCAGTTCCTTTGTGTTGAGTTGAGGTTTGGCACTACAGCATCTTAGCCTCCCCCTCCCTGGCCTCTTGGTAGGCCTCGGGGATTGGTGCCCAAAATCCTTACACGTCTTCCTTTGATGGGCAGAGCGCAGCCGAGTTGAGCATGTTAAACATTATGTAGATGGAGTCCCGAAGCCACTGGGAGCTTTGTAAATAGTGGAAATCCCCACTGTAATTCTGGCCTACAGGCTAAGAGCAGCACAGAATGTAGAGTCCCTCCCTTCCTTTGTTTTCCCCATATGTTCATCTTGTTCTCTTTTTTCTCCATTCCATCTTTTCCGTCTCATTTTTTCATTACCTCTCCCTTCTTTATACCTTCACTACCTTTTTCCTCTTTTTCCGCTCTCCCTCTCATCTCTTTCCAACCTCCCTCCTTCACTCTACTGTCCACAGTCTCATTTTACACGGCTACTTTTTTCATCTCCTTTTCATCTCACACACACACACACACACACACACACACACACACACACACACACACACACACACACACACTCTCTCTTTCACTTCCTCCATCTCTTCATCCCATTTTCTCACAGCACCCAGATCATGGCCTGGTTTGGCCTTTTAATGTCTCCCTCAACTACTCCATCTTCCTAACCGTTTTCATTCTCTCCCTCACTCCCTCTCAGACTGTAGGTAATGCCATCAAGTGTTTGCAGCAGCCTTGAGCTAAAAAGCCCCTGAACTACAATCATACAAGCTCAAATACGGAATGAAATATAAACACCTGCGTGTCAACAAAAAACAATGACAATATATGCACATGCCTTCAGTACATACAGAGCCCATAGACACAGACACAGACACAGACACAGACACAGACACAGACACAGACACACACTGTGTACAGGTGTATTGTGCATATACATTCAACATATACATCACTGAACACAGTTTTCCCAAGCACATTCCCATGCAAAGAACAGCTTCCGATGACAACAGCGAGCTTCTGAGCCAAAAGGCATCTCACATTCAGCTTTTCATTTCAGTAATGTATTTTTTTGTTCATCTTTTGTTCGCCTTGTGATCCCTTCGAACCTTGTTTCACCAAAATAAATAAAAATCTGAGAAAACTTTTAAAAATTGTTAATGTTTTGCCTTTAAAAGATGTTAAATATATAATAAATTATGAATCCAAATATATTTGGTGCTCTGTTTACCACTTACGAAGCAGGTCTTACAGCAGGATATTGGAAAGCAAATCACAGCTTCACCCGTTTTTGATTAGCATTCAGATTAGACAATGTAATAAACACAATATTTTCTAGTGTTTTTTAGTAACTAAAGGAGAGCTTCACCATTTTCCATCTCTTTGTGAAAACAACAGTCAGGTTCTCATATGGACACTGAAGGAGGTTTTCCTTACTGTTATTATTCATGTTCATAAAGCCCTTACAGAGGATCCAAAGGTTTTTTTTAATACAAAATTCCTCTAAATTCTGCATCCACTTAAAGCAGCGGTGTCCAATCCTGGTTATCAAGGGCCACTTACTTGTATTGCTGCACTCACAGCTGCACTTACAGCTTCTGACCAGCTGGACACACCTAACCAGGTAATCAGCATGGTTAGGGCAGGGTTTGTAAACAAGAAGGACAGGATTGGACACCCCTGATTTAGAGTGACTCATTTGGAAGGCAAGTGTATTCTATTGTATTCAGAGAAGCAGTTTAATACATGTTTGCATAGAAAGAGGACTGGATTTTGTGTCGCTTACTGCTTACTGTTTCTTTTGGAGGGATCGATTAAAGGCCAGAATATTCTTGCACACCGTTGGGTTATACAAGTCTGGCTCTCTTTGTCGTAGAGCCATTTTAAAATGTTTTAAAACATTTTAATTTAAAAGGTAAATCAACCTTAATAGAAATTTATTTTACTAGTTACCTCATTGTACTTAGGTGTATTTTTCCCTTCAGCAGATGAGGTGAATATTTAACAAACTCAGCTACAGAGTGATGAAACCCTACGTCAAAAAACCCAAAACAAACATCCATTCACTGGACGCACTCGAATGATCTCTTATTGATTTATTTGTTCATTGTGACAAAGAAAAAGTAAGTCAGTGTTTTTATAAATTTCATGTTGATGCCTACCAAACATAACACAGAAGTGAAGAAGTGTCACTGCATTACAAACTGCATCTGTACCATTCTTCACGTAGCATGCAAAGTCCTTTGGTTGTGTACTGTGCACCTCACTTAAAAAAAATACTGATTAGATACAGAGGACAACAACATCAGGTAGACTTCTCTAGAAATCAGTCTGAAGTAAAGATCTTAAACAGGAGTTTGATTTTGATCAATCAGGTTTGATCAGACGTCTAGTGATTAGAAGCCTTAAACACCACACACTGTCTGATTTAATCTCCCAACTGAAGAGCTAAAATCACCACACCAGCTGTTCCAGACTGTAATGGTCTAATTAATCATGGTGCCCAATAATAATCCCTCTACTTTAGACCCATGCTTGCCTGTTACAGTTTTAGACCACTGATCAAAAGGTGTCTAGGTTGAATAGCTAGGTGGGAGAGTGAAGTGAAGTAAAAGCTCATTACTTGACTGTGAGGTTTCCTTCTATGTGGTTCCTTCAACGTCAACTGCTAATCTGGACAAAGGATATACTGTACTACTGGTTCTACAAAAATAATCTAATTTGTGTTTTTTTGTGCACAAAACAACAGACAGGACAATTGATTTCTGTGCACATCACTAACACAGCTCTCTCCCTCTCTCTCTCTCTCTCTCCTTTCGCGCCCACATGTGGTTTCAGGTTTGAAATCAATTTGGCTTAGATGAAAGTTTTCAGTTTCATTAGCTTGATCAAATGGAGCGCTGTTAACAGGCAGCGGTAATAGAAAATCATTTAGGCCGAGCAGCTCACACACTCTCAAAGAACTGGTTAAGAACCGCTCAGAGAGCGAGAGATAGAGAGAGATAGTGATGGAGAGCTGGAGAGGGAGGGTGGGAGAGAGGAGGAACGGGAGAAAAAGAGGATGACAGGTGGAAAAATGTCGATGGGAGACAGTGAGAGACAAAAGGGAGATGTGAAAAAAGATGGGGGGAGGAGGAGGAGGAAGAGGAAAAGGCTCAGAAAGGAGGGAGAGATGCCAAGGAAAGAAATATTACATTTTTTGCATTACAAAAGGAAAGAAAGATAAGGAGATGAAGCTTGAGACAAGATGGCAGGTGATAAAGTGATGGAGAAAGAAAGACGGGAAGTAGTGAATAGACACAGCACCTTAAAAGTAAAAGTGAAAAAGAAGAATGTGACAAAAGGACAGATAATGGGAAATAGGTAGAGAAAAAAATACAGTAAGAAACAGAAAGATTAAGTGTAAGACTGATTGATGACCATATGGGGATGATTAAATGAGCAAGAATGTCACAATAAAGCCTGCAAAGAAACAGAATGCAAAACAAATAAATGGGAAAAAAACTGAGAAGACAGAGAAATCAGTCTCTTCCTCTTGTGTGTCGGCTAAGTACTGGGCCATTAAACCCCTGTTATTGCTGCTCAGATGTTTGTCAGAGAAAAATTATGTTGTGAAGCAAGAACTAAATAAATCATTGGCTATGAAAAGATTCAGCCAGGCAGCAGACCGCCAGCTAAATATCACCACTTTGATGAGGAAAAACAAATACAAATCAGCCATAGATTAATACAGGAGAGGAATGCAGAGGCGAAGAGGAAATTTGAAAAATAGACAAAGAGAACGGATGTAATGCTAGAAAAAAGAAAATAATGATCCTGATTAGATGGTGGGTGGAAATATTTTGCAGTTTAATTCTGAGCACATAGATAAAGCAATGTAGAGGGAAATGTGCTGCTGATTAGCTCAACCTTAAACCTCTAGACATTTAGACCTACAGCAGCAGTCACACACATAGACACAAAGACAGGCACACAAGCGTGCACACACAAAATTAGCCCGGCTATTCATGCTAATCTGAGGGAAATGACTTGCTCATTAGCAAGACCCTTAAACCTCTCGACAGTCCTTTGAAACCGAGCCGTCTCATGGTCTCAGAGTATGAATGCAGGCTCTCACACACACACACACACACACACACACACACACACACACACACACACACACACACACACACACACACACA
>JAUYWH010000027.1:18425228-18468998 GCA_034779795.1 Ctenopoma multispine | reverse complement strand
CACACACACACACACACACACACACACACACACACACACACACACACACACACACACACACACACACACAAACACAGGCTTGTGTAGAACAAGACTCTTCGCAACTCATCAGTTAACTTTCAGCAAGTGCCTGTAGATCCTATTTATAGTGGAACATGTACACAGCGGCGCAGAATGAGAATAATCCAGTGTTTAAATTTATAGAACAGATGTATAAAATTCATCAACAAGTACAAAAAACTCAACTGAATGTGTCTATAGAATTAGGTGAAGAAAGTAGAGAGGAGATTTGTACACTCCTATGCTCTTGCTCAACCCCTGTACCTTCCTTATGGAACTCTTCATCTAGGAAGAGCCCTTATATGTCATGCAATTTAAGTACATGTAAGTGTATCGCTGAATGAATGCCTCAGCCTCTACTCTCCTCAGAATCATAATCCTAACTTTAGCCCTAAATGGCTCAATATGCCCCAAGTGAATTAGTCGAGGAAATATCTACCAGCATCTAAAACTACGGCATCCCATCCGTTTTTTAACATCAGACTTCAAAGGTCTGTGTCAGATCATTTTGCATGTTTCTGAATATGACATTTTGTCAATCATGCCTGCTTCACACAGGATTTGAATGTATCTACCAACCGTCTTTCTCACACCATAACGTCTGACAGTTCTGTCAGCTTTGCCTTTAAGAAGGCCTGTGCCATTTGACTTATCTCACTGAGGCATACAATAGGAGTGGGGCTATGCTAGAGATGAACTAGTTTAGACAATATGTTGGTCGATCACATTTCAAAGCAGAAGTGAAATTTAAAATGGTCACACTGAAAAGACGAGAAATCCTGGAAATCAAGCAAACCATGGTGTCATTTAAATATGAGGATAATGACACAGATTTCCCAACCATCTCACCTAAAAGGCATTCATAGTTCTGCACTCAGTCGCACATGTGTAAAGTGAGTAAAAACTGAATAAAAGAAGAGCTCGAGTGAGAGTCAGATGCCATTCCTTTTCAGAAAGTTACAGCAATGTTCAAAGACAGACCCTCTAATCTAACGCTGGCGAGGTGTAGGAGAAGGGGGTTTCTGAAGCCATTCAGCCACCCAACAAGCACTTGTGATGAAGTAAGCCAGTGTCTTAAGAACACAAAAAGGACACAAAGTTCTTGAAGTAAGTTAATGTAGGTAGCAGCTGTGATGGCAGGTTTTTTTGTGCTAAATATCTGTGAGTGGTCAATTTAACCAGGTATAAATCTTGACTCTGTTCTTCTTGACATTGACTTCTACTACTGACTTTTGGACCTGTGGAGTTTCTAATACAATAATTGTCTAGAAACTAATAATGTGCACATTTAAATTTAAAACTTAAACAAACGTTTCCATCTAACGCTCATCACCATACACTAATTAGCATTAGTTGAGTAATTATTTCATTATGTTGTTTTACTAACAAAGCATAAAATAAGTTTTTATTTGAGAAATTAATGATTTGGTTACAATATTACAGGATATGATTACATATTTTTTCTAAATGTGTCATGTGTACATCAGAGAAAATGCAGGTCTTTACAGGAGCAAGTGTGTCTGTGTCAGTTTAAATATGTCTAAGCCCAGCAGCAAACAGTATCCTTCAAGATGAGATTGACTGATATAGACGGAAAGGGACATGGAGAATGCATACACTCTCAATGGAAGAGGAAATCTCTCGCTCTTCAATCTGTCCATCTCAGAAGCGTCAGCCTCCTCTGTGTGATGACAAAAAGAGTTGGTCTCCTCATGACAGAGATGGACAGTTTTTATCATCAAGCTCCTATAGATTGAGTACGTAGGTGCATGTCACTCTACATGTTTGTGTTCTTGTGTAGTGTGTGCATTTTCTTTTGTTCCATTAACTATTTTTTCCACTGAACTGAGGTTTTCAAGCAAGATACAGACATGAAAACAGAAAACCAGAATAAGTAAAGCATGCATAAATATTATCTTGGAATTTCTAAACAAGCTAATTAATTAAAAATAAAAATAGGTTAGAAAATTAGGTTCAGTAGAGCAAAAAAATTGATGTCAGCTCAAAAGGACATGAAAACAACTATTTATCAGACTTGATATTAAGACCATGTGTGTTTTAGTTTCACACTGGAAAAATGACAGGAAAAATGTGGCTTTGAATTGCCAGCTGGCAAAACTCGATCTATTTTTTGTGTGTGGTGCTGGAGAAGATACAAATGATAAAGGGTGAAAAAATGTGGATGATAGTGACGTTGCTTTGCTCATAACTCAGGAAAAAAATAATGATTTTAGAGAACCTTGGAAAAACAAATTTACCAGGTATGTCTATCTGGTATCTCTATCTGTGCATCATTTCTTATTAGTGTAAAGAGTGTAAGAAAAAAAAATCACAATAATAGATTGTATCCATACGGGAGTGCAGTTTTTCAGCCTGTTATTACACACATTAATCCGTGCACACACACGCGTCTATTTCAGCTACAGTCTTGTACTGGTGGCCACAGAGCTGCAGCAGAGAGGGTTCAAGCTCTCTCAAGATTCAGGAACATGTTCAACAATAGTTCTTAAAAGAGAGAGATTGTTCGCTGTGGCTTTCCTAAACAGGTCACACTGCAACATCCAGAACATATAATATACACAAAAAATCAATTGTGGAAAAAAAGATGAAAAGTTTCATGATGCAAACAGCAAAGACGATGATGTTCACTTCTTCAGGTTCTCCCCACTTTAGGTTTTCAGCATCTCTGTGGCCTTCTCTACTGCATCCCTCTCTGCTCAGTCCTCACCATCACCATGACAAACAAAAAAGCCATGTGACTGTGTACCTGTGTGTGTGTGTGTGTGTGTGATACAGAGGCAGTAAGAAAAAGGCTCACACTGAAAGGGTATGATTTTCTCATACTGTTTTGCCACCTCGCACCCTCACATTTTTCTTTCTGCTCAGCAACCTGACCCTCTGACATTAATGAGTAAACGGTAATAGTTCACATTTTCCATCTCTCAAATTTTCCTTCCTTTTAACCATCCTTTCTGTCACTTATTTTTTTAAGAATAATCTCCCTCTGTGTGCATGGGTGTTTGAATTTGCTGTGCGTGTGTGTGCGTGCATGTGTGAGCTTGGCAGTGTGTGCCTGACTGAGTCAGCGAGCCAGTGAATGAAACTAACAATGAGAAGCAAAAAAGGTACAGAGAGAAAGAGAGGGAGAGAAAGCAAGAGAGAGCGAGCGAGCAGCGTATAGAAAGGAAAGAGTGAGAGACTACCAGTGTGTGTGCGCCTCTCAGTGATTTTACGTCAGTAATTATTAATGCTCTGTATTGCATGAGTAATGGTGCATAGTGCTGACATTCTGCTACAGGTTAACAGTGTAGTGCAAAATGCACTCAAGCACACTGGCATAGACACACACACACACACACACAAAGGCCAACACGTACATACACACACACACACAGACACACACAGTTTGAACAGTGCAGGTTTGTTTTTTACAGGCTTTGCCACACAAAGTACAATCTCTGCCACATGGCTACTCCAGCAACGACAGCTGAAAGGTAGCAGTTTGCTGTCATCTGTCAAAGTCAACACACACACACCTGCCTCTAATGTATATGTCCATCAATCTATATACTAATTCAAATATATGGCTGTAGAAGAGTAGCAACAACAACCACATTATATGCTCACGCATGCATGTACAGACGTGAAACATGCATTATGCATTCATCGAACTGCCCCGCTGTGGACAGGGGTCAACAAAAATGTAATGTTGGTCATGAACAAAAAGTCAATCGCAGCTTGCTGCACATGAGGAAGCGCAGCTGCAGATCGGTCAGAGTGACAATGCTGGAATGCAAAAAAGACACCCAAGAAGAAAATCTGAGTGAAAACAAACAATCCATGTAACAACACTTGCCGAGTTGTTGATGTTAACTATTAACATGTTAAATAAAATATTGACTTGTTGACTTTGTTTCATTTGCAGAACTGTGTGTAGGGAATTCCCCAGCTGCCCACCCACAACAGCACAACACAACTCCTGCTGAGACTACAGAGCAAGTCTATCCATCCTCTGAACCTTCTAGACCAAACTAACTGTTTGCCTGTGAACAGGATATCTCTCTGACGCTCAGCTTATGACAACCTGGATGATGAAATAACAGTGATGTAATTACAATGAAACGGAGTGACACGGAAACACAAACAGTACTCAGGGAATAATCAGGTAATGACACAAACAGGGGAGAAAAGAGACCAAAAAAATACTTTTTGATTAGATGTTCTGTGATATGTAGTTATTGTAACAAAAACACGGCAGAAGCCATTGACTGAAACTCAATAAAAAAAGTTTTCTTTGCAGCTGGAGTCAGATATGTAGGTGGACAATACAATGTATAGATGACAGCTACAGGAGAATACACACAAACACAGACTTGGGTGACTAATCAAAAAACACACATAATATAAATGTAAAGGCACAGACACAAGCAGGTGAACAAGTGAACAATGACCAATGAAGATTTGCATGTGGATTTGGTGATGCACACAGGGAGACGGGGAGAGAGGAGGCAAAGGGTTGTGATGGGTTTTTTTTTTTAAACAGTCTTTGGTTGCCATTACACTATTAGTGTTAGAGCTCCCCAGTGCCCACTAAAATTGTTTCACCACAGCTATGCTGGAATAGACCTTTCCCTTCCCACGTGAGTCTGTAGATATGTCGGTCTATGACTGTGTGGAGCCAGAGAGTAGGAGAGAGTGAGATACCTACTGGCTGACTATCAGGAGAGTTACTGAACAGCAATATGTAATGTAAAAGGTACAGGCAGTCCCTGGGCAAAAGGAAAAAAAAATGTATTTCAGTTGTGGAGAAGAGAGGAGGACAGGAGGAGAGCAAAGAAGAGGTGTTTGGTTGATTTCATCTTTTGGTTACTCAGCCGTTTTGCCGGCCCCCAGCTGTTTCTCCCCTGCTCGCCTTTCTCTCTCTGGTCTCCTGTCTGTCTGCCGTACGCCGCGGCCACGGCGACCACCGCGCACCGGAGCGCACAACGCAGCGACTGTTAGGCGCTCAGTGAGCCGTGAGCGATCGGCGCTGATTAAACTATGCACATGCAAGTGCGCACACGGACACAGAAGTCACTCACGACAATGTGACCTTAAGGCTGAAGAACTGTCATTTGTGTGGAGAACGAAGGCGCACTCGGAGAGCGTCAAAACCAAAATGATATGTCAGCCTGCTACATCTTCTACATCTACGCTGCTTCTTCTTCGTTTTTCTCCCGGGAGTAAGTGGGTGGTGGTGTTACCCGACCTGAATTCAGAATATCTCAGCGCTGTTTACTGCGCTTGAGGAGGCAGTGAATCGCCATCTGCGCGCATGGTGCCATTATCTGAATGTAACAATTATCAGTTGATCTCATAAAAAATAATTTAAAAAAATGTGTTCTATGAGTTTTTGTACGTCACGCACCACAGGTCCATACTGAATCCCTTTAAAGAGTTATTAATTAAGTCAGTGCTTGTGATATAAGCGGACATGCCCATTTCTTATATTTGTTTCTCTCTACAATGCGATTTTGAAATGAATAAAGAATAATATCACTATTACACACAGTTTTCTCTTAGATCTCTAATCCCTATGAGTAAATATGAAGACTGGCGATATAAAGGATTGCAGGAGCGCACATCGGATCTTGCGCAGCCAGTCTGGCTTTTTCATCAGTCCGTCAAAAACAAACAAAAAAACATCAACTTTAGGTTTATTCATGAAGGAACAGTATTCTATCAGCCCTCTCTGAGACTCTCAAGTGGGCACACCGGTAGGTCAGCCTCCTACTATATCGCTTCTCTCAAATAGCACCAGGCGTCTGTCATTCGAGCTTCGGCTCAGTCAATTACTTATTATTCCACACGCACGCACGGAAACAAGAGGTGTCAAGGTGAATATGGGCTAATCGATGGTCATTTAGCCAAAAACTAAACCTGCATTTAAATTTACCGAGCAGTGTTAAAAATGTTGGCACACATAACCTCCAGCCTGTGATCACCATATGGCAGAACAGTCTCTTAACAAATCTGAACTTCAACTTTCTGCAGTTAGACACTTTTTAATGTCTGGGAAATTGCTGACTTGAAGGATAGAAAAACAAAGGGAAAAAAGGTGAGTTTTGGGCTTAATCTCCGTTGCAGATCAATTTTTACACCCTAACACAAAGCGCACATCAACATTACGTCCAAGGAAACATATTGATGACTATAACTCACAATGCGGTGATATATCACAGACCAGCGGACTACAGCAAGAGAAGTTTATTCCAAAGAAAGTAAAACAAAAGATTATGTATGTGTAAAACATGTATGAACAAAATGTATGAGATTCCCTGTTTCCAGCCCAAAATATTGAAGCGTCAACATTTCATATACTGGCAACAAGTTTGCGCCCGCCTTTGAATTTCTTACCTTTCCAGAGGAAAAGAAGAAGCAGCGTCTTCCAGAGGCGACATCCCACCGGCGTGCCTCCCCTTCTCCAGACCGTCTCCATCCCTCCACTCAGTTAAAAACCACGGGACTGTTCACGAAATCGTCAAGAAGGGATCTTTAAAAATCTCTACCTATTTCCCTCTCCCCTGACAGATCACTACCGCGCCAGTGCCATCAGTCTCATTTTGACCAAACTGCCCTCCTCGCTGTGTTTGACCTGCGCAAATGAGTTTTGGAATAAACTATAAATCCTTCTGGAGTAAGTAATAAAGAACAAACCCCGATGGAGAATTCCGATACAGATTGGCTTCTTCTTAATCCACCTCCCCACCGGAAAAAAAAGTCTGCGATGTCTCTCGTTTAAGCCAGAACCGAGGATGGTACCCGCTTTCCCCTGTGGTGAGCTTTTTCCACCAGTGCGCTCCTCTGCTTTATTTATCCAAACGGGACGGTGAAACCTGGGGAGAAACCTCAGTGTCTTCCCCTTTGTCACGCTCTTCTTGCAAAGTTTAAACAGACCGCAGAGTGGAACATGAACTCCCAACGAATTAAAAAGTCCACTTCATGGTCGGGTTTTCAAATACAACAACCAAGAAAACTTAATGCTCATATATTAAATAAAATCCAGTTCCGCTCGCCGTCAGCAGCTCCGTCCGCTCTCCTTTTCATTCCTCCCTCTGTCTTCCTCCGACTATCTTCCTCTTGCTGTGTGTGTTATGTGTGTGTGCGCGTCTGGGCTCAACTTGAGAGGCTGTGTACACTCGTCCGCGGGATGGAGGGAGGAGAAGGGAGCACAGAAGAGGAGGAGGTCTGACGCTTCCACCAGCCGGCAGAAGAGGAGGAAGAGGAGGAGGAGGGCCAGCAGAGGCTGTGGGGCTGAGGAGGTTGGAGGGTGCAGGGTGGTAGTGGAGGCGGAGTTTGGGGAATTTGAGTGACAGTTAAGCAGCCAATAGAGGAATTTAATATTTTTTCCATTTCTTTTATAATTTCACATTCTTTTATATCACATATTTGTATCATTGATTTAATCATTTTTGGACGCATGTCACACAGACATACAAGCCACAGACATTAAAACATACAAAAAAACTTTCAAAATAAAAGAGTAAAAAAACTAAACAACAAACACTGTTTAAGACATGAGCGTGTATATGTCCAGCAGAAAGTGTTTTAAATACGTTTAAAATGAGAAGATGTGCCGTAAGAAGCTTATTTCTCTGAGTGGTTTGTGTGTTTATGTCAGTTAAGCCTCTTTGCATTATTCATACAGAGACACACGCTACACCTGTTCTCTGCGTAATCGATAGACGCCAACACACACACGCACGCACGCACGCAGAAACACACATCTAACTCCAGAGATGTGTGACACACCAGATACCTTGTAATAAAAGTCATTCACTTGCTATTAATGGGGCTGCGGTGTGTGTGTGTGTGTGTGTGTGTGTGTGTGTGCACTTTTTTTTTTTTTTTTTGAGTCCGAGACGATATTTCATGAGGCAGCGTGCCTGGTTGCCTTTGTCAGCTAAATGTGTAAAAGCTAAAGAGATGACATTGTGACTTATTGAATTGCAAATCAGTCCGTCGGTGGAGGGATGGGAGGATTTCCGGAGACGGAGATACGTGAGCCCCGCTGCCTCTCCGCTCGTCTGTCTGACTGCTACGAGAGGCTAAAAAGGAGCGACAGCCCCCCCTAGTGTCACATTTAAAGGAGAGACAGTAAGTGGAGGAAGACTACAAATCTATGTTTCATCTGTCGTTAATCAGCAGCACACACGTCTGTCACTGATGAAGCCCTTTGTCTTTTTGCACTTATCCTTCATGTATTCCACATTATTCTTCTCACTTCTCTGCTCTTTTCCCTTGTTTTAACATCAGTCCTCGCTTACTTTCTCTAAAACAATTCTACTGGCCTCACAAATCTCTCAGACAACTTCTTCTTCAACATCCAGACAGCTGGCATCTGTTCATGTTATGGGGGAAATCAGTGCACATTAAATTACATATCCTAATTTCACCTCGATGACTTTTCCCCTCAGTCTGCCACAGCATTCCCTATAAAGTTTTAAAGATTAAAGTCTGCGTCTCCCGTTTTTTTTACTAGACTGCAGCCACAAAGCATTAGCTCAGTAAGCATGCAGTAAAAGTCATATTTGTTCAACATCCAAACATTTTACTCAAGACAATAATGAATTAGGAAATTCCACAACAAAACTGAATTTTTCTCCTCGACCGCTTTCAGGTTGTTTGACTTGTCGCTTTCATAGGAAGACTGGAGGCAGCAAATATTCATTATATTAGAAAAAGGAAGGCATTCATCATGGAGATTGCATTGTCATTTTAAACCGTAACTCTTCAAATACAACCTGTGATAGATGAAATACGATCAATGAATAACAGGCTGTAAAAACTGGTTCTCACTCAGCGTCATATGGCTAGCTGCTGTGCTCAGTCACTGCCAGGCTGACCAGAGTGCACTGACCTGTTCTACTTTTGCACTTCAGTCAGGATGAATCCCATGCAGCTCAATTCCTTAATTATAGAAGTCCCACTTTTCACACCACGCTTGCTGGACTCTTGCTGTACTCTTGCTGTACTTTGTTTCTGTACCCAAGAGGATCTATTCAAAAGTGTTGTCCTCGTTTTCAAGTATGTTTAGAAGTTGGTTGACAGAGTTTGAGAAAAATCATTATTTGTATATCTCACATTTGTGAGAGGCCACACACTGATAATGCCAAGGGAGTCTTTTTATTTTGACATTTACTTTTCCTTCCTCGGTTGGTGCTGAAACACTTAATCACAGGATTAAAAATCTGAAGATTGTATCAGAGTTGTGTGTGCCTTTTATTCCCCTTTTTAACATTGATTCATTTAAAATAATGTCCAAAAGTTAGTATTTTTGCTTTACCTCAAAATCACCATGACTGAAACATGACTGCATACATGAAGAGAGAACAGGTGCAGAATAACAGTCCTGATTGTACACTTCAGCCACAAGCAGACACACATCACAACAAGTTAAGAACCTCTTTCCCCATTACTCTCAGCCTGCTGCTGTGCTGCGTCCTTGGTGGTCATTACTGCACCCATCACAGCTTCTCACCCTACTGGCCTTTGAGTAGACAGAAGGTTTACACTGTAGTTATGCTTAAATGATTAGATCATCTTTAGAATTAACTACTTTTGTAGTTACGTCTTGTTCTGCTGAACCACACATCCCTGTGTGCATCACACATACTGACAGACGTTTCTCTTCAATGCTTGTTTTAAAGTAACATATACTTCATATTATTACATAAATCTCTCTTTTCATTTGGAAAGTCAGAGTTAAATCCAGATATGATATGACTTTGTGGGGTCCCCGAGTCAAAAGGTCTGAGAACATTTCCCCTATATCAGTGGCTCCAAAAACACAACCAACTTCCCCAAGTTTAATGTGGAGCAAAGATATAGTTTCTCACAGACTAGTGGGGGCTGCCAGATCTGTACGACCACTGCCTCTTCTGCAGAAGCTGGGATTACACAGGGGCAGACTTTCTACTATGGGACATAGGCTTCAAACGCAATCTTAGTCACTTTGTGTAGTGACCCACCAGAAGCAGGTCTACAAAGTGTAGTATGAAAGGTCCAGGCCAATGAGCAACACATTTTCAATTTCACGGTATTGTTTAACAAAGGGCATGTCCACACGAAGTTTCCCAGCTGCCTGACAGTGCTGTGAACATTTAAAGCAATTGCTCAAGTAAAACCATTTTATATATGAAATGTTACCTCTGCAATTACGTATTCGAATGATCTCTCATATCAACATTCACCTATACTAAGTGTGATTATTTTCTGATCGGTGTTTAGTTAACTGCACTTATTTTGTCCCTTCTAGATAAAAGTTTTGGTATGCAGTACAAGAAATATGGTTGTTAATGCTAAAAGGCTGCCTCTGCTAATTAGTAAACAATTAACCTTGATTTCTAATTTCTTGTTGTATGTCTTTACAGAGGACAAAGTCAGTTTGACTGTCACAACATTAATGCAGCCATCTACTATTAGACAATATGACTTGCTTAGTGTGTGTTTAAATCAAAAATTCTATTAAAATTAAAAATTAATGTGATTTACATATGAAGCTCCCCCCCCCAGCTAAAATCCCTGAGTTAAACCAGTGCACTGGACCAAAATGCAGACTACCACTTTGTGCTGCCAAGTGGACAGTTCCGTGGTGCTGAAATGCTTACCAATAGATCAGCATTCAGCAGTTTTCCGTACATCATGTTTATCACCTACACATTTTCAAGGAAAACAACCCTCAAGGGTAATAATCTAAATACACGTTCACTGCAAGTCCTTACAGATAAAAAAAAAAAAATCCTGGCTTGTGCATCAGTCAGTATTGGCTTACTGCAGACATGTTGGCCAACGAGGACAGTGCTAAAGATAAGAGGTAAGATCAGAGGAGATAGTATTATAAGCTATAAAAAAATCTAAACCTATCTTGGTCCCTATTCTTAACACTATATAGTACACAGAATGGCAGGGAGAAGCAGTAAGGCTGAAACAATACTCAGTGTGGTCCTTGCTGACTTCAGGTCAAACTGTGTCTGTGCTTGAGCACGAAGGAAGTCACATTGTTTGCTTCAGTAGATCCAACCTTCATTCTTACATACAAGTGCAGAGAGGGACGATGAGAGAGGGGAGAGCGATACAGGTAGTGTTCCTCTCTCTCGGGTCAAACGGCTCTGGTAGAAATTCTGACGACTGCTTGTTCAGACATTGCACTACACTTGAAGGCTGAAGGAAGATGACTGCCACCCTATTTACTTTTAATTCCCTCAGTTTTCAAATCTTTTTGTCTTTCTTTTACTTCCCCTATCACCCCCCTCTCTTTTGCTCTCTCTCCAGTCAGAAAACCATAGCCATCTCTCTGCTCAGTGGAGCAAACTGAATACATTAGAATCTAATTAAGGCTGGTGAAGAGAACTGCTCAGGCTTGGAGTGTTCATTTGTGTGTTTGTAATTTTATGTGTATATGCGTGTTGATCATGTATGATGTGATGTAAATCACACTGTGGATGTGCCATCTTGGTGAATGAGTGTGAGTGTGTGTGTTTAAACGTGTTACTATTAGACATGTTGTCATAGTGCATTGAGTCAGTGACACAGGATGCCCTCTTGTCTCACTCCAACTGGTTTCTGTTTCCATATTAGCGCACAGCAAGACTACTGTCAGACATAGTACATCAGAGAAGTAATGTGCGTGTGTATGTCTGTATAAAGGAATCAATAACTCAGTGTTGCATTATGTACTGCCCATGTTCAACGTGAACAAGGGGCATACACAGAACTGCACTCACAGGCAGATACACAAACCGAAGTAATCAAAAGCACATACACACACACTTTCAAGCCTGGAACACAGAGAGAAAGGGACCGCTACGGAAGATATCACAGATGAAGCATTCAGCTGGAGCATAACACTAAACACACACCTTGTGCTGTCTATAAATACACTAATATATTCATATGCATACTGCCCATCCAGTAATATTCCCCAGATTGTTTAGTTCTTTTTTACTGGGCTTTAAAATGAAGTCTATATGGGTTGATTTAAAAATGTTATGTCACAGAATAAAAAGTAAAAGTTTCCACCTTAGAAACCTATTCACTTTGAGGAGAAGGCAACCACAGGTGCACAGATGCAAACAAATTTACAGGTTTACTATGGCACGGCTTGTTTTATTGTTTTGTGACTTCTTGGAAAAACATAGGGCGTCTCCACAGTTCTAGTTGGAGGTTTTGCACACAAACTGGGAAATTGGCCACAAGAGATAATTTCAGGTTTACGTCTACGTTGCTAAAAAGCACTGGCTCTCACTGATCCTTCCTTTATTTAAAAGTATGAGGAAATGCTGTAGAACAGTCCGACAGAACTGTTAGGTGATTTCTTTATCCTTCTCTAACAAACCTTTAGCCTTTGCCCCCCCTCCTTTATCCAAGAATATGTCCCAGCTGCCATTTGAGCAAAAGGTTGGATATAAATGTTGCAGTCATGATGACCACCTGCTCCTCTTGTCTCTCCTGTACGGCTTCTGTCACCACAAGCACACACCAACAGCAGCCTGAGATCAATTACAGAGAAACCCCAAGCCCCTCCCCACTTCTCTCCTGCTACAGATGCAATTTACTCACCCACCGTAAATCAATGGAGACAAGTGGGGCTAATTTAGACCATTTGATGTCAATTTGGCCTTGACCCCTCCCCATCACACACACTTGCACCCAACTTAATGACTATCTGCACTAGAGTTTATTACGCAGAACTGAGTACCACCCTTCAGTCTCACTAGCAAACACACACGAACACACACATACCTGCACTCATGAATGTACACACACAAAAGCAACCCCTATCGCCACACACACACACACACACACACACACACACACACACACACTCTCTATGGTGCAGGCCATAAGTTGCGGCCCCACTGCTTGAGATTTCCATATTGGTTCTGTCAGAGATTATTTTGTTTACTGGGCCCTTTGGATGAAATAACAGCACTGAGCACTATCAATTACTGTGAGACAGAGTGCAGGGGCAAGAGAAGGAGAGAGGGAAGGATGAGGATAGGGGAGGAAATGGGGGAGGAAAGTGGAAGAGAGTGTAGAAGATCAAGAAATGATGGAGGAGGCTGTGAAGGCAGGAGAAAGATTGAGAGGTGAAACAAAGAGGAGGTGGAGGGAGGAAAGGAACATGGAGATGGGAGGAGAGAAACAGAAAAAACAGGGCTAAAGTGAGAGGTCGATTTATTTTCAGTACAGAAGTGGCCAAAACTGAGGCTAAGTCATCTGCCCTGACCAAGGTCTTTGAACCAAGGTCCAGGAACTATTTAACAGCTGCCAAAAGAAACATTTAACACACACAGACACAGACGTGCGCACACACATGCTGTGCACCTGGAGTTGCTAAATAAATATAAAAAATAGAAACCAGTTAGCACCTTATAAATAATATTTCTTAATGATATACAATATACGTATATACAGAAATATGTAGAAAACCCAAAAGTCCCACTTGAGCAAGCAGACGCATATATGCAGATGAGTATGAGATAAAGCTTTAATCTACCTTAAAGTTACAATCAATTATCATTTGCAGGAGAAGTTACGCATAACAAAATCTGCCCCCACCACACCTCAAGAATAACTTCAACTGTCCCATCCTACTTCAATCTAAAAAAACAACAACAAAATAACAAACATGAGCACAAAGGTGATGTCTAACAAGTCTGTACAATACCACACTGCTTAAAATATGTCTAATGAGGCAAGAATAAACAAACGCACCTGGGGGTGCAACATGGGTATGTAAGGCATTTAAAGTACCTAATGAGGATTTGGTGAATCGACCCATCACACAACTTGGCTCAACACCAGAGCCCCGACCTTTTGAAAAGGAGGTCTCAAACCACCAGGCTGCCCCTCGTACTTAAATGCCAGTGCAGTTAACATGCACCGTGCTGTCTTTCTGCATTTTTGTTGTCAGAGTTTGACACAAGACGTTGACAGCACCACAGAGCGGGTGCACCACTATGAGAATCTTTTCAGCACTTCAACGAACAATCCCTCCAGATTTATATATCATTTTACAGATATTTCTGTTCTTAAAGTCTTAGAAAATGCTCATGGGTCCTGCTGTCAGAAAATGCTGATATTCACCATGAACCTTGTGGGTGTTTGATTTCAATCTGTGTCTTTCAGCTACTCTGTCTGCCCAACCATTTGCTCAAGTGTCTGTGCCTGTGGATGTGTACCCCAAGCGCCTTTGTTGGACAAGAGATTCAGTGCAAATCTTATATAAAGGTTCCTGGTGATTACTCAAGCATTCATCCCATTCGCACACTTTCCTGCCATTGTTTCTATCATGTACCGTAAGAAACATACAGTATGTGCTCACAGACTACGAAGACATGCTGAGATTGACAGAGGGAGGGATATAAAGAGCTTTCTCAATGTGTGTACAGGTTTCTGTCATTTTGTCAAATGACAGAAACTTGCACTGTCAGTGCAGATCTCTGCTGATTGTCCAAATCAGTTTTTTGATCGTGTTCATCTGCAAAAAACGTAAACTGAACTTACAAATCTCATGTGAATTTTTGGTTTTGTTTCTTCAGAAGTCCATCAACTGGCCATGTGACTTACAAGAAAAAGAAATATAAAAGTCTCAGATGCATCTCAGATAGTTTTGAAAGACTTCTGTAGTATGCGTGTATATGTGTAGGTTTGAAATTGTTCTTGTAGCTGCAGCACAGGACAGTGTATGTGTGCTGGCCACCATCAGTCATTTTTTGCCTCACAAACTGGTGTCAGTCTACACCATGGATGAATTAGCTTTGGACACATGTCATTTCAAATAGGATGTACAACACACAACTGACAGTTTTCTACTTCACTCAGACATCAACATGGGCTCTTCCAACAAGTGACTGGACAAACACACCACTTGTTAAGTTGTCATAGGTGTTTGCTGATGGATGATTTTCCAACTGGAGAAGCAGGGCAGAAATGAGACATGCAGTTGCCGAATCATGCTTCATTCTAGTTAATGCAGTTTTCATGTCTGGGGAGGTAATGATTCACAAGACTGCACGAATGTCACAATCTTACAATGTATTTTATGTTAGATCTCAAATGGATCTCAAGAAGCTGTTTAAAGACCAATTTGATACCATGATCCTTTAATTGATAAATATTATTCTTTATGATGGAAAAAAGTAAAAAAGGCAATGGGAGGTACAGTTGTGCTTCTAACACAGCAACAATAAACATCATTTTTATAATGACAGTTTTCCCTGAGCCTTCATAATCAATGTTTCCTTCATTCATAAACACAAAAGCAGAATACACACACAAGGACACTCACTGACACAATGAATTCCCTATTCCCTTGCCCTAAAACTAACTATCACAACAAAATGCCTAAAGCTACAATTTATCCTACCGCTAACCGAAACCAAATTCTACCCCTAACCCTAAAACCTAGTCTTAATCCCCAGAAAATTATTTGAAGGTGTGAGGACCAGCAAAAATAGTAATGTTTTACACATTCATTTAGAGGGTTTTTAGATTATCCAAACAAATGCACAAACACAGACACTGTCCTGAGCTGGATAGCGATTAAAACAAACATCCAATTTGCTGGGCAGATTACCCAGGGGACCTTGATGTGTGCCACCTGAGAGGGCGTGGGAGGTGACTCATCAGGAAGATGCTAATATCAATTTTTACACACACACACACACACACACACACACACACACACACACACACACACGGCCTGTAAATATTAATTCTCGACAGAAGCCCTCCGCGACTGGCAACTTAATTACACTCATTTCACTGTGATTGTCTCCCACAGGAGCACAAACACACACTAACACACTCAGCTAAGATAATTTGGACCTAACATTCTGAATTAAGGATATTGTCATTTTGGATCATTTCCCCAGTGAGTGAGTGTGAGTGCGTTTGTGTGCATGTGTGAGAATGAGTACTCATTTGTGTTCCTGCGTGTGACTGGAACCAAAGACTGCAATTTAGTAGCTGCAGCAACACAGTGTTATTCAGGCATGTTTGCTTTTCCATTTGCAGTGATTCATATTTTAACATTTTACACATGTAAGTTATATTTTCCTCTACAATGAGACACACTGAATCGCACTAATGTTGTGAACACGTTGACAACAGTTGTATTAAACTGCTTTAGCAATCACAGAATCATAATGCGCCGTATAATTGAGAAGCCCTTGAAACAGGAACAAGACTTGTTAAGCAGACTTGAAAAGGCTGTTTTCTAATTCAGTCATTAGAGTTAAGATGTTGTAGTAGATGGTATAGATTGGTTTGAAATGGTTTTCCTGCTTGTATCCAGTTCTGCCTCCAATTATTTAAATCGTCAAGTTTAAGTCCAATTTTCTGAAAGCTCATTTAGATAATTCCAAAACTAAATACTTTTGGTGAATGTTGACTAAGATTTGTTTCCCTTTCTGCTTTTAGGCCATAAAATGTGATGTGGTGACAGTTTGATCTTTGCATGGTCCTCACCTAACCTTTAGAATATGACTATGGGTAAGCAAATGCTACTGTTGTACTCCTCAGTTTGGCAACTTATTCAAAGATTGCAGAGAACATTGAATCCACACAAGACGTGATAGGATCGTACTATTAAGTTTAAGTTCAATGCTTTAGATAAAGCTGTCAGACTTTTTCAATTCAAACTGAGAAAGATGGAAAATAAGAAACGAGAAGACAGATGAACAAATGGAGGTAGAAAGTGAGTAAACAATAAAAAGACAGAGGGACAAGGAGACAGAGATGAGATGGAGGTATACAGATAGAGGCAGACAGGCAGATGGAGAGAAGAGCAAGCAAATAAGAGAGAGTTAGCGATGGATGGGTGCTGTGATAGCAGTGAAAGTGAGCGGGACAGGAGTTGTTTTGAGCTGGTTGTTTGGACAGATGGCTGTCTGTGTGCTAATTACAGACTGAGTGCTTGACACTGTGAACACAATCAAAGAGGAAACTGGCTTTATTTGTTCAGCTTCACCCACACATAGGCGCACACACAGAAAAAGACACACACCAGTGAAAACAGTTTGCCCATGCCACAAAGAGGAACGGGCAAACCCAGAAACACACATTTATCAACACAACGAGGCACAAACAGAGACCACGGAGGCATTTCAATATGTAGGCACACACTTATCAAAAAAATGCACAAAGCAAATGAACAGCCACACTTGCCACCAATGTTGGAAGACAACGAGATGACACAGACTTTCTCTTGTGTAAAATCGTGAAAAAACTCAAATTCCATTCCTTTCGAAAGAAAAACCTGCCTGAACACTTGGCCAAAACTAACCGACTTACTAGAAGATTAACTAGTGTTTCTAGTTTTTAGAAGCTCTCTCCTTGCCCACCTCGGTGCACGATGTTTAGTGTGTTAAAAACAGATGTGGCAAAAAAAATTGTATCGTTATACTCAAAAATGATAAACTGCAATTTTCTGAGAAATTAGATCACATGTACAACAGTACTGTAGCTGGCATCCACAATTCTCTATTTCCATATGCAATATGCATTGCTTTAGTTCTCAAAGTAAAGTTTTATTTAAATGAACTGAAGTTTCAGGGCAAACACTTAAGGTGGTGACACACAAGTCTTCAAAGACTGAAATAGCCACACTTAAAGATTGTTTCAACCAAATTGCACAGATGTTTAGTCAGTCAGATGTCAAATTCTGGTATATCCTACCAAAGACAATGGGACAGGCCACAGTGACCTTGACCTTTGTCCACCAAAAATTTAAGCAGTTCATCTGTGAGTCCAAAGAGGATGTATGTGCCAAATTTGAAGAAATTCACTCAAGGTGAGAGTGCTGACATATTGTTTTTGGAAGAATGAGATACTGTCAGTGAAGGGCAACCTGTCCAGGTTACCCTGCCTCTTACCTAGTGATAGCTGGGATTGACTCCAGCCATCGGATTTGATTTGATCAACTTCTGATTATTGTTTTGGCCTAATGTTGTACTATGGTGCAACGTCTCTTATCATTGTAAAGTTATTAAGTGCACAATCTGGAAGTCTCTGTTATGATTAGGGAGGTCACAACAGCAAAAGTTTCAGCTAACATTAATGTACGCGGAGCATCTGCACGGCAGTTGACAAATACTAACTAGGGTTGCAACAGTATCCTGATTTTAAGGTGAGTTAATAATTATCATACCATATACTTTTGATTATAACCCATTTTGGAAAGAAAGGGAGGGTTTAACCTGCACATGCCTGTTAGACTCAACATTGGGCACTCACTAAGGTGTGTCGCCAACTGTCGCCAATCTCTAGCCCCTGAAAAAGATTCGATTTCAAATTATGCGTCCTGTTTATAACTTTAATCAGTGTAACATACAGACACAGGATTACAAACCAGCTTTAGTGGTCCATAACTTGTCCCTGATCATCCGACTTAAAACATATTAGTATCAGTTTGTTTCTCGTGACATCCCTAGTTCTGTTGAGTATTTGAGTATCGTTTCTAAGGTATCTTATCCTATTGATCTTTATGAGAGTAGCTTTCATATTTCTACCCCATAAAAAAGTAGCATTTGAAGATTTTGTCTGCTGGGCCTCCATAATTTTTAATCTTAAAGCAGTTTCACATGGCAAACTTTTAGATCAGTCAGTTTCAGCTAAGCACTTTCTTTTATAGCCCTGTGCATCCATAAAAGATACAATGGCTGTTGAGCCTGTTTCACTTCTGTTTGCTGCTCTCAAAAAGGATATTTCAGGGCTTTCAAAAACAGGATAACATAGAGCCAGATGGAGAAAATGCCCCTCTCTCCATACAACTATCCTTGCTGAAGCACGGGTAAACAGTGGACGACGAGTTCTGGAAGAGGACATCTGTTTGGTTTGGCTCTTTTGGATGAGCTTGTGGGAATAATCACTGGTATACTCTCTGACATTATATTAATGGTTATATTGGATTTTGTTCACATTGATTTCTACCATTAATTCTTCAAGGATTTAATATATATTTTCTGATTTTGTCCTAACCCATAGGTCTAGAGTGAATCCAAACATCTGAATGCACTCCCACTACTAAACTCTGTGTATATTTTGAGAAAATAAAATTAGTTCCTAAGTTAAATGTTACCTTAAGTTTAGAAGGTAAGAAGTTTCCACACAGCAGTTTCCACATTCACACTGTTATATGTTTGTGATTTAATTAAATCACAAACCTTTGCACTTACGTAATTACAAAGGCTGACATCACGACCGCAATTAATCAATGGAGGACAAAAATCTCATGACAAAAGACGGGCTGACCAGAGTGCATTTCTATGCCGCCATTCCAAACCAAAAGGTATAAGGGCTATGGCAACTTTGCCCACCTTGGACAGGTGTAACAAATAAAATTAATAACAGCTCTTTTCCCATTTATGTGTTTCAGAAAGGCGTGCCAGCAAGCTGGCATGTGGCGCTGGTATAAATATTATTAACACTATTATAGCAACACCTGTGTTGTCAAGTTAAAATGGTCCAGCAGGTATGTTCGTTTTAGAAAAGACAACTGAAAGAACCTGTAAAAAGAGAGCTTTATAGCACTGCAACCCTTTCCCAAGTCCACCAGTGATTGCTTTATAGGTATATCCTAAAGAATACAACATAAGACATAGATCATGTCCAAATATTACAGAAACACATTCATATTTGTCTTCATTTTTCATATTTATATATATACCTAAGGAACAATACCTAAGATTATCACTATTTTGTCTATTAAATGTCAAAAGTCACCAAAAGTGGAGGTATTCTAATGTTTTCAAGAGTAGGTCCACATCTGGATATACTGGATATAAATGACAGTGTTGACCATACAGGTAGCATTCACTTCCTCCTCTTTTCTTTATCCTATTTCTTCTATCTTGATCTGCCTGTCCCCTTCACAGACTCTCCACCCCCAAACTTCCATCCCACTTGCCCACCTGCTTTCGTTCAAAGCTATGTGTAAGCATGTTGTGTTTTCAATCCACACGACAAATCTCCACATCCCTCCACAGCTCAGTCACCTCCAAGCAGCCTCATTAGCAGAAAACATAACGAGCAGGGCCTTAACGAGCGTAACGAAGACCTAACGAGGTGTTAGTGTCTGTCGTTACCTTGGCGTCTGGTCACGCCAGCCACAGAAAACAAGGTGCCAGGCACCAGATGTTCTGTTGTTGTTTTTTGTTTGCTTAAGTTTTTTTTTTTATACTTTAGTAGCTGAAAAAGTTGATAAAAGTCTGGAACAGCTGTTACGTTTTGTATGATTTACCCTTTATTGTTTTGTGCTCCATGGAATCAAATGTTCTTTTAGACCGATCGGTACAATCTATCTGACAACAATAGAATAGTTTTTTTAAACACTGTACAAATCAACTTCAACCGCATAGCATTACCAGATATCAATAGCAGATGCCATGTTTTCAATAAAGTTGAATTAAATTGAACTGAAACAGAAACAGAGGTCAAAAAGGACAGAAAGAGTTGACACAATGAAATGACAGGGCAGTTTTTCATGGTAGCATTCCTCAAAATGTAACTTAGAACTGTCTAGAAAATGAATGCATCGTTCGCCTATTTTCAAATAAAATATCTTGTGTGTGTGTGTATGTGTGTTTTTTAATGCAAACTGTTGTCTGGGCCCCAACTACCATCTGCCAGTCTGTCCTTGGTAGCACAGCAGGGTGACATCATATACATTTCTCTCACTCTTTTTTCTGTCTCAGTGAGATAAATCTGGATTTGGGATATGCAGACTAAAAGGACTTAGCTATCATCAACATCGTGACCTGAGGACTTTTACTCTTTTCACTATCCTATATAAAAATGGACAAAGTCACACAAACTATAATAAATGAATTTTCATTCTCTAAATTACTTAATACTGACAAAGAAAAAAAAAACGTCTTTGCACACCCACTGTTATACAATCATCAGTTTATGGTCCTCATAACCTGTATAATCATTTTCTTCTTGCGTTAGTGATTCCTGCATTTGGTAAATGACTCAATAACCACCACACGAGGCTTCTGCTGTTTGGTGAATACTTGCAGGAACATTTCCAAATGATGAAGAAAAGAAAAAAAGGAATTGTGCTCCTTTTTCAAAACAAGTCTTACTGAAGAAATTCCTCACAGTATGAATGCACTCACATGAGCAGACAGGTTGTAAACAAGCACGATCATCAAAGAAGCCTTCGAATTGTCAAAACCCCTATGAAAGCAAAACGAAACGTTAGTGATAAACCCCTTGTTGTCAGATTGTCTGTCCATCCGTCCCACTAATATATCAAGATTAGGCAGATACGTCCACCTAGACAAATGTTCGATGAATTCAGTGGTAAAGGTCAAAAAACAACCTCATGTCTGTCCCATTCTTGTCAATGCTATATCTCAAAAATGCCTGGAAGGAATGTCACTGCATCTGGCACAAACATCCACTTGGACTTGTGGATGAACTTCTTAGAATAGTCTGGACAGAAATGACAAGTTGACTGGTTGGCAGAGGCATCAAACTGTGATGCAGTTATTGTAGTTGTATCTATAAGTCTTCCATTCCTCTCTGCTTAATTGTTTGACCTAGGTCTGTTATGGTAAAACTTTTCTGCTAATGTATAGAGGAACTTATGTGCCTTTATTATTCGTTTTATTTACTGAATGTGTACTAGAGTTAGACAGGCCGTTCTGTCGTCTGCCTGCCGTCGCGACATGTTCGCCACTGACAAGGCCGGTAGCCTGGCTCAGACTGAGCCGGTAATCCTCCAGTAAGAGCCGTTAAATCGCCACAGCTGTGGCAGGCAGGCTGCCACCTGAAGCCAACTGGAATGTCTCATGCTACATACGCAGAAAAAACAAACACATGCGCGCACACACATTCAGACATATACATCATATAGAATTACAAACAAAACTTTATCTCGCAACCTGCTTCCTTTGTCTCTCTGTGAGAGAATGGAGCGGGTTGCATTTTGTTGTGTTTTACATGATAAAAACATACAAGGACAGTTAACCTAATCTAAGTCTGTGTGCATGTGGGCTTTTTTAGGAGACAGAGAGAAAGCACAGGGCAGAAAAAAGGGTAGAGGGTGAGATTAAGGGAATAAGGCCTTACCTGTTTATTAATTTATGGAAAACACACACACACACACTTACACAGATTTGGATCTAGACCAGGAGTGCAACAGCTTGCTATGAATATTCAGTGAATGATACGGTTTGTGGGTGCCTGTGTGTGTCTGTGTGAGTCAGTGACTGTGTGTGTGTATGTGTGTGTCTGTGAGTAAGAGAGAGAGAGAAAGAGAGAGATTCATATGGAGAGATAGTTACTGCTTCATGTAATCCCTCTAAACAGGAAACATACACTCCTGGGACAGCACATTTTGTCTGTGTGTATGTGTGTGTGCACTCCCTCTCAGTAAAGTACCTCAGGGACACAGAGGGTACTTGTATTTCTGAGTTAAGTAGGAAATCAGCACAGCAAAACACAAAAGATTAGGTTAAACACAACTAACACACAAACCCAGTTCTTTACTTCTCACTTACTTGTGTAAGCTGTTGTGAATATTCTTCAATTGTGTGTCATTTTATAGTAATTATTAACTGTGCTGTGCAATTTGCTGCAAGCCAACTTCCACACTGGTAACAATTAAGTGTTTTAAACCCTGAATACAAACCGAACAGATCTCCGAGCGCACAGGACTTCACAGATAAACAAAACACAGACTTAGTCATAAAGTTTTCAAAAAGAAAGAGAAAATACTCTCAAAAAATAACATACTGTACTTTTACGTAAAAAAAAAAAAAACAATAACACAGTAAGTTGAAACCAGCCTTTCTTAAATACACTTTGCCTGCTGTTTATGAGCTTATTCCAAAAGTAGTCAACAGCCAAAGACAATTATGCTGGAAAAAAAATCCATTCACATTTACTCTACCGCACAGGACGTCACAGATAAACAAAACACAGACTTAGTCATATGAACACCACGGAAACAAAGACAGAAATATGTGCGGCTGTATGCATGCAAGCGTGCATTAACAGACTAGGTGTTCATCAATCTTTGTTAAGAGACTTCAGTTAGCATTTGTGTCTCTCATTAGATATGTGCAGTTTTAAAGCTTGTTCAGAGGAGATGACAAATTAGTTGATTAATGAGCTTATGAGACATGATTGGATAAATCGACAGCTGGATAATGTGCCATCACGTTATAAACCAGCCAGTTAATCAGCTGAAGTCTTATTCAGTCACTCACTCGTGTCCAGAATCCAGTTGGTTTGCAAATGCTAAAAGTCAGTTCATTATTCAACCAACTGGTCACTTTTCTAGTAGCATGTTCTCCACAGAGGTTGGGTGAGATAAACTGACAGTAGTGATTGGAATTTATGTGCTGTAATCACATTGCTTAAAGAACAAGCCCATTTCTACTGGTGGAAAGGTGTAGTGAGGGTTATGATACAGTAAAGGCATATTATAATCCTTATGATTCCCATCAAACTCTATTTCTGAAACTATTTGGATTCTATTAAAATATGAACTTGTGCACTAGAATCAATGCATGCATTAATTTATTCAATCATGGATTCTATATTATAAACCTGTCAGACTTAATAGTTGACGGTCTTCTTCTTTAGCAGTAGCTGCACTACTCATAATTATGAACTCTGGGATCAGGGAGCACTACTTGGCCATGCTAGTGGACCACTTGTTACATAGCAAAAAGGGCAGACAGAAACTGCTAAAATTAAGAACGGGGAAACAGTAAAATAAACAATAATGTATTTGGTGACCTTTACTAATAACATACCTGCATAATAATGCACATCTAAATCCCTAATACTAATGGCACACATAATTCATGGCACCAGAGGGGCGAGCGAGACGGACAGACTCTCCCTCAGGCATGAAAACATAAGTGTTAAACATTAAAATGCTGAAAAAGGAAGTCCTCCTATTCCATTTATTCCCCCTCAAGTTCCACTCTAGACTCCCTAGGCCATTTCAGGGCCAATTAAAGCTGTTCCCCTGACTGGTTTTCAGATGGCCGAACAGACTGGATGGCCTTCAGTATAATACTAGAAAGAGGAGAGTAAGAATAAACACAGCGGGAAATTGAGGTAGAGGTAAAGGAAAAGGAAGCAGAATGTGTGAACTGTAGACTGTGTGAGAAGGCCAGGGAAAACAGACACTAGAAAGCACTCACACTACATCTTTCATAAAGGCCAGACTCTTCTGAATGCACAGATTTAAATTCTTAAGTGTGCATCTGCATATATTTTATACCAATATATATGTGAAAAACTTTCATGTCATGGAGAAGATTTTCCTAAGCCAGTCTGTAAATATCTGAGATTTGACTCCACCAGTGAGTCTGAGTCATTTCAAACAGAATCTTTGGAGTATCACGATCGCTGGTGTGAAATTCAGGAGTCAGTTGAAATGATAATGATAACATCGTGGGACAGACCCATCAAGTTTAATAATATCTTCAGGCTGAAAGACGCAATGATCCAAACGCTGTCTGCATGAACCAGAAATTAGGACAAAACACGCAGTTAAACAGAAATTACCAAAAAGAAGTTAGAAAGTATGGACACCAGGGCTGGTTGTAGCAATGTAACGAAAGTACTGCGACTTCTAACGGTGTGTTGTTGTTGTTCTCACCTGTTTGAGTGTTTTCTGTAATGATTGTGCTCCATCAAGTCATCCACAGTCTCCACGCAAAATTAAACGAGTCCCAGTCACCGCGCTGAACGTTTCCTCAGTGACAGCACACATGGCAGCAGCTGCGGGATCCAGCATGTCGCCATTTAACCAGGGCACCGTGGGGGTGTTTGATTTGGTATCTTGGCGTAACCGCCGGGTGGTGCAATGTATCAGCGATTGTACAGGCAACCTTTTTGACCTATAGGACCATGATGACGCCATCTTTAACTTTCAGCTCTGCTAGACCAGGCAAAGGTACAAACATGTGACAGTTTAACATCCCCACCCCCCCATCCTCTCTTCGTTGGTTTGTAAATAGTCTATTTGTGAAAACAAACTTAAAGCAATATTTGAAGAAAGAAACTTTAGTCTAGATGCAACAATATCTGAGCCAACTCTGAAAAACTCTCACTGGGAATAGGACATTTTTAAAAAGTGATTTTTCTTTCTTTAACATTTACCTCAAATTGTGACCATAGACGTTCATGGCATCCAGATTTGTTTTATCCATCTCATGTAGACCTCACTGAGGGAGTGTAAAACAGCTTATTCAGCCTGTGTTTGTGTTTTCATATTGTTTTCAGATTCTGTATAGTTTCTTTAGTTAACTTTTCCTCAGACTTGTCTTCATCAATAAGGCTACAAAATGGACATCTTGCAAGAGAGCATACAATTTAGTGGTGACAGTGGTGCCATCTCACATGAACTGGTTCCGAATCAACACCCGAGCTGTCATTAGTCAACTGTTTGCTGATCCTTTAATAAGTTTCTGCTGGTAGTACACTTATTAGCATCAGCGCAGATAATAAAGGTCCATGAAGATATCCATGTTCCTGGGAGAGAGAGATTAAGACAGAAAACACTCCTAGGTGATTGTTCTTTAGCCCTCTTTAATATCTTAGACGGAGATACAATCGATCCACAATCCCATTCGGGGTGCCGAGGTGAGGATCTTCCCACAGTGAGAATACAGTGTATTATATAAAACAGATTAATATTGCTGCCATATTTAGAAATCCAATAATGATTTGTCGCTCTAAACTTACAACAGCCTCAGTGCCTAAATGGGTTTGGTTGCTAACCAGGCACACTAACGTAGTAGTTAGTGTAAAATTAGTATGTAAATATGACTGTTGTGTGTTTCTGAAGGTGAAAGTAAAGGCAAATATTGTGTGCGTATGTGTGCGCATGTATGTTTTTAAAAAGGCTGGTAAAAGGGAACAAACACAGAAAAATAAAGTGATTTAAAGCAAAAACTGTAAATGTATTTGTTAGGTGTACATTTTTATAAAAAAATAAAAAAAACACTAATCACAAGACAAGCTCAAGTGAATTCTATGACCCAGTGCGTTATATGTGTTTTGCCATATCTGCCTTCAGCATGCTGATTCAAGCAAAACAAGTGTGTGAAAAACCCCATTTCTCATTGCTGCTGTTCCCTCCTCTTCAATTTCATGCCAATATGCACATCATGTTCAGCTCAGAATGTGACTTAATGTGGATTCAAACCCCACGATGTAAACCTTCATGGACTCACAGGCAGACTAAAGGATAAACAAGGACTCAGATGCATGCATGTGCACGCAACTTAAAGTCATGACAGATGCTTTTTAATTGCAGAAATGACCCGTTTTACGTGCTGATACGCTGAACGTGAGCCTGCACCACCTTTGAAGGAGCGGTTTGACATTTTGGGGGAAATATGTTCGTTTTCTTTATTCTTGTGTATGGTGAAGTTAAAATAGCCCATCAGTTGGCTCTGTTTTCTATATTACCTTCAGAGTCAGAACGAATAAATGGAACAACTATTTAGGGTTAAACATGTTAGACCTCATGCTAATTGGCTGCTGGCTGTTGATCTTTGTTTTATATGAGACTAGGCCAAAATGAAATAGAAGCTGCAAATGTGTTCGTGCTCTGTGAATAAACTGGCCACACACCCAGTTCTATCTTTGGGACGTGCAGTGTGAGCAAACGTGTGTTTAGTCAGTGGGTCAATATCAAGAGTCAATCCTTATCCCTGTGTAATCCAGCAACCCTGATAAAGGTGTTTTCCTGTGTGTGTGTGTGTGTACAGTATGTGTGTGAAAGTATGTACACACACACACACAGTTTATCCCTCCACTGACCCTGATAAACAGAAATGGGAAGTGATACCTCAATTAGGTTTCTGTGTGTTATATTTTCTTTTCTCCGTGCTTAATTTTGCTTCCACCTACGTCAACTTGAGAATGTGAACACACAATGAAGGACACAGATCAATGCAGGTGCGGGCAAATGGATTAAACCATGAGAAAAATCAACATGATTCTCCCCATGCTTCTTAACAGTTAAGAGAGATTTGGGTTTTCTGATGACTACTGAACAGCACTATGAGTGAAGGCCATCAAAGCTGATTCATTTTTTTAATTTATATTTATTATATGTATTATTAGGAATGACTAATCTCAGAATCTTCAAACTTACTCATGGAAACAAACACAACCAATTTTGGCCTAGAATAAGCTATTTATTCAACACATGAGAGTGCTGGGCTACTTAAAACACTTTGAGTTTTATCTAGTTTTAGATTCAAATCATTGCATCTTGTTGGAAGTATAATGTTAAAGTTATTGCTTTAGGCTGATCTTGATTATTTGTGTTGTTTTAGATGATCTGAAAGCGTTAATGTGATTGTGTTACAAATGTTTTTTGTGTAACATATTTTCATATGTAATTTGTTGCTGTGTGGCTGTTGGAGTGTGCATCGCATGAGTGTTAAGTTGAAGGCTTGCTCTTCTGCATGTGATCTTTCTATTATATAACTGCAAATTTTACTGATTACTTTTAAAAGAGGCTATGAACTACTTTCCTCGATAACTTTTGTTAACAAAACTATGTGTCTCTAAAGGGAACTGACGCTTTGCTAGCTCAACTTCCGCTGTGAATTTTGTGGCATTTTAGAAAGCTATACTTTCAAAGTTTCCTCTTCAACACTCCCTTCTCACTTTCCTTACCTCTCTGTTTTTTTGTTTCTCCCATACCACTCATTCATCCACCCATCCATCTGCCTGTCTGGTTGCAATCATCTGCCTTGGATGGATCCAGCTGTATCTGTCTGTCAGTCAGATGTGAACTCTCATAAACCACTGATCCGATTTTGACAAAACTCAAAGGGTACCATGCTTCTGTGCAAGAATTCCAGGTGTAAGATGCACTCAAAACAGCTGGTCAGATGGATCCAGACACAGTCGGCCACATCAACATTCAATTGTATATATTAATTCAACTGTAGTCTACATATAACAGCTCTGTCAAATTAACCTTGGGACATGAACCAGTGGAAATACCTGCTAATTAAACTAGTGAAAAACACCTCAAACTTAAAAAAAGTTTCTAGAAAAGGTTTAGCAATGTTGATTTTGTGATTTTGTCTCACTTTTACCTTAAATAATGTTTTGAGCACAAACTGGCACCTAAATTATTTAAATTTTGTCACAAATTGTTTGAAATGTTCCAACTGTATAACTCCTCTACTTTATGTAAAGGGAAGGGGGGAGAAGAACTGTTATAATCATATTTATGTAATCAGATAACTCCACTACGTTACACCCAGGACTGTTAATGACCGAAAATAAGGATTTTTAACCATTGTTAATTGTTTGTGTTAAATCTTTTCTTTCTTTC
Source organism: Ctenopoma multispine (assembly GCA_034779795.1). NCBI lineage: Eukaryota > Metazoa > Chordata > Actinopteri > Anabantiformes > Anabantidae > Ctenopoma > Ctenopoma multispine. The sequence goes on along the minus strand of JAUYWH010000027.1, from coordinate 18,440,554 downwards.
TTTCTTTCTTTCTTTCTTTCTTTCTTTCTTTCTTTCTTTCTTTCTTTCTTTCTTTCTTTCTTTCAGCTTGAACTGAGAGAGATCAATACTGAACATACTGTATGATTTCTTGGGAATTTTCTAAGCATATAATGTAAGGATATTCTGCCACTTGATGTGGAACATAATGCTCAAAAATAGTTATTAAGTATAATATAGCTAATAATATCTACCATACATCTCCCCTGCAGTAATGCACCATCACTGCACACACAAACATACATAATGTGCAAACTGATATAAAGATAGTGGAGATGTTATTCATCTAGTAAAATAGCCAAAATGCATCCCACTCATTAGCTATTTTTCATAGAACTACATGTGAAAGGAAAAACGTCTCCAACACATTTAAACTAATTAGTTTCTCACTAATGCTCAGATCTGCTGTCACTTAAGGGAGCCAGGATATTTCAAGGATTTTACACGTAAAACGACAAACTCAGAAAGTCAATGATGTTTTCAAGAGCTGGAGAGAAGACTCTCCATAAATACACACTCTCTCACACTGCACTCAAAGAACTGCACACAAATCAAGCTGTGACAGTGGGAGAGTGAGCACCGGCTGCATTGACAAAGCAGGGAGCCACCAACAGCTAAACAATCCCACAAAAAAAGACATTGAGATTGACGGGTGGAATTGGAGAAAAATCTAAATGTTCATGGCATTCAGCCCATTTGGCTTATATTTGTGATCTCAAATATGATTCATCTCTTTCTGTCTCTGCCGTTTCTCTTCTTATCCTTTACATTGTCACCGTGTTTGGTTCGCTTTCTTGTTTCTCAACTGCTCCATATTGCTTCACGTGTCTCCATGTGATTATTAGGCTTGTTTTCTGTGGTCCCTCTCTGTCGCAGTTTCATGAAAGCAAACTGAGTCAAGGAGAAGGAGAATTTATGTACATCATATGGTGCCATTCCCATGTGCTTTTTTTTGTTTCTGGTGGCAAAAGATGCATCTTTATCTGTATGAAAGTGCTGAATTGTGGCAGACAATCTGAACCAAAAGATTCCTTCAAAGAAGAAAATGTCTATTTAGATCCAGTCATTTGGGAGTTATTTCAGAATTAGTTCTACTGGGGAAATCAAGATCCTCATGAAGATCTGAGCCGATTAGACAGTCTAGAGTTTCTTTTTCTTTAGACTGCACACAGCACAATATCTATTTAACCCTAAATTGAAAATTTAGAACTGTAAATTTGTAAACGTTATTCCAACAAATAACTGAATATTGTTTTAGTTTAGGAAGTAGAACATACTGACTTTTGCATGTTCTTTCACTTCTCAGGGAGATTTTCATTTTCATTTCAAGTATGCAAACTAAAATCTGACTTGTTTTATATTAGAGCATTAGGTATTGGTAATTTGCACAAGCTGCAACGGTAACTGAGAATGTGGGTGGTACTAAAATTGACAGAGGACAACTACAAAGACCCCTCGTAACACTGTTCCACATGCAACTGAAATAACTAAAAGTGATATGGGATACCTCCACTCAACACATCTCTAGGGAGCTGAAAAGAAACTTGAAAACTGCAGTGAAACATGAGGAAGGCAGATTCCTCAGACAGTGTTCGCTTGAGAGCCCTTATAGGGATACCTTCATGTTTTGTGCTTGAATCGAATACTTTTCTCCGTCAGACACTTGTCGGGTGACAGTGAGAAAAAGTTACTTTTCACATGCCCTAAAAATAGCCGAGATTTCAGGATACTCAAATGCACACAGCTGGACTCTTGAAATTGCATTCTTATAATTATCAGGTTTCAGGGGTCATGATAACCATGAAGAATACAAAGAAATGAAACAACTCGTGATGGCTCAGTAAAATGGTTAGACAGGTGAAGTAAAAAATACTGTAATAATGAGCAATAGTGGAAGAACCAGGCAGTGAGAAAAGTAATATGAATAATAACTGATAGTTCATTAATCCTATTCTTGTGGGCAGTGTCTTGTTCAGTGACACTTCAGTGGAAACTGGGAATAAAACCACCATCCATGCAGTTCCCAGAGAACTGTCCTACCAACTGAGCCACTGCGGCCCCAGGCATTACCACTCAGTAACTGCAATGCCTGCACAGAAAAGGGCATATAAAAGACAAGCTAATCAGGAAAGTTCACAAATAACAAAGCAGCGAGGCAAGCAGGAGCAAACAACCAGGCTGAATCGCTGATGCAACAGACAAGTCTAAGTAACAGAAAGGGGACACGATGTATACTGATAGCTTGATGTGGTAATTGACAGCACGTGCACAGGCAGGCGTGGAGGCAGTGATGAGTGGAAAACAACTCCGAGGACAACTGCAGGGCATAAAGGGAAAAGCAGGCTTTGCAATTACACATTGGTAATACCTGGCAGACCAAGCATATTAGTCCTGTTTTTACTTAAATATGATTGGGAGTGTGTTTTAAATTAATACGATTAAAACCACACTGATAGATTTAAATGCTTGACATATTTTCACATTAACAATTCTAATGAGCAAGGTGTGAGGAGGTTTCACATTTTCATAGCAGCACTCTAAGCTGCGTAACCACACTCACACATTAATATTCCCCCTGCTGTTTGAACTGTGACCTCCAATCCTTTGGTCTACATTATAAAAATATCAATTACCCTTAAGGTTATCTGTTCTTAGGATTGTCGAATGCTATTGTATGTTTATCAGTAAAATATTGTGCATTACTTTTGTTTGAAATATTACATGCTTACTTTTGATGTAGAGCAGATTAAATTTAAAAAAAACACTGGCACGAAAACAATCTGAGACTTATCTTGTAGAGGTAGTGATGTGATTTCCAATCTTGGTTTATCAAACAGAGAAAACTTTCATGATATCTTGAAGTGATTCTAACTAATGCATTAGTGACACACAGTGGTTCACTGTTTCAGTTGTTCATCATTACAAGAATTAAGTTACAGTCCTTGTAATTAGACTAAAATCACAGCGACCTGAACAAAATTCTGTCCTCTTCAAATGAAACGTAGGAATGTATTATGTAAGAAGTCAATTCACTGCCACCTACTGTTCCATATCTACCCATCCACCATGTACAGAAGTTATCGATTCACTGTACGGCTCAGAAATGTTCCCTATATCGTGCGGATTCCATCATGAAGACCAGACACAGCAGGTGTCACTCCATCAATATTTGGCATTTTCTGCCTGCTGTGCTTTTCATCTGCATCTTCCCTCTCTCTCGTCTTCTTAATCCTTTTCTGAGCTCTTTATATTTGCACACTGACATTCTGAAGGAATAGCTGAGGCAGTGACATGACTGACATGTAAAGAGGTTTAAACCATACTGAAAGTGGGATGTGACCCCTCTTTGTAACATAACATTAAGTATATAATTCTCATTTCAACCACTTTACGTTATGCTGGTATATCCACTGATGTCTGAGAGGAATCTAGTAGCTAGTAGATAAATCGTGTGCAGACGGGGTGTTGGGGTCAGACACCACATCAAACACTACAATCAAAAAATGTTCAAAATCAATAGAGGAATCTGAAAATTAATGGGATTAATTTGCACATTTATCTCCAAGAAATAGTTGACAGTGAAAATGAAACACAAACCGACAGTGTGTTCCCACGAGGATCCACTTGGAACTGAAACACAAAGTAGATTTGGTATTAATGCTGCTCATTTCACCACTGAATGTCAGTGATCTGCATGGATTTCTCACTATGTGCTCATTTATTAATTAGCTTAGTCTAGCTTTACCTATTTAACCATAAATAGTCAATCTTTTAGCAGAAGGATGGAATAAAAGTGAAATAATGATAAGGTAGTAAATAAAAACAAAAGGAGACCAGCTTAGATCCATATGCTAATGTCTGAATCCTTGCATGCTCACATTCATTGGTGTTTAGAGCTGGTAACATACAACATTATAGTTAGAACAACTAATAGACAAACCCACCTAGGCATGTTTCAGATATTCTTTTACCATTAGAGACTAGGCTGTGAATCTTCACCAGTATTAGATAGCAGGAAACCCTACCTCCAACCCAACATGGCAAAAAACAATTTAAGAATATTCCCTCTCTTACTCTTTTCTGTCAGTATCTGTTGACCCCTCTTTACTGAATCTCTGCATGACAGCAGAGTCCTGCTGGATTACACTGAAAGCATGTAGAATAAACAAAGCTCTTCCTTCTTCCCCAGCTCCCTGTGGTGATCCTGTTTCCTTTCACCAGACCAAAACGGTGGCCCCTTTCCATTCCTTAAATTCAAATATGAGACTTCACTTCAAGATCAAACACGCCTCTGCTATGTTCCTGTGAGAAAGATGTCTGCACAGATGTAAAGAATGTGGAAGCTCTTCATTGATGTGATCAGTGTTTCAGGAGAAAGTCTCTATGGGAACCAATTTAGATTTAACAAGTCTCCTATGGGTGAGAAGGAGGGGGTGGCCTTCGGTGAAGACATTGTTATCTGAGGATAATTGGGGACATGGAAGATCAGACACAATAGAACACGTAACATGTGGGAAGCGGGAAGGATTCCAACTTGTGAGATAAGAAGATAAATGAGGAACAGATAGTGAACTGATCAGAACTTGAATGTGTGCGAGTAGAATATGTGTTACGTTGTACTGAAACACATAACCACAGGGTAGAGCCCAGGGATTTGCATTACAGGCGAGGGGAGTTTCAGAAGTAAGACAAATTTTTTCCATGAAGGCTTCCAACCTATCTGCACTTTTTTGCATTCTGTGAATTTCAAAACAATCTGCAAAAACTTGATTCAGCTTGGCAAACACTTTATTCATCACCTTGATTTACATCCTTGTCATTTTTCCACATACACATAGGTTGGCCTTGATTTTGGGGAAGAGCCTAAAGTCACAAGAGGGCAGATCAGCTGAATAGTGTGGGTCATCTAAAAGATTGATCCCAGATGCATCAAACGTCTCTATAGAGTGGAATATATTATGTGATGTCAGATCATATTTGGTGTTGGGAACTGGGAACTGGGAAAACCACTTTTGGATGGTTCTCTGAGCATGAGGTGAATAGTGAGGCCAACGCAACAGTGTAAACGTGAATATGAATCTCCTCTAATTGGTTTTAGGGGGGTATCTTGAAAAAAACAACTTTTTCTCAGAGAAGCATTCATCTCACTAGTAATAAAGTGGTGGATTTAAAACACTGTTGTTCCATAGGGCTAATTTCACATTGTTACCAACCTCTAAACACACCTTCTAAAGCACTGATGATGAAGCAGACTCTATGTCCAAGCATCTGTCTAGCTTGTGTGCAATGTTTTTCATCAGATATGGATTTTACTAATTGCACTTCCAAGTTTGACTAGTAACATGTCCCCAGAATGGAAGGAAAAGTTTTGCAGAAGCACCACAGGTCAGTCATAACAACATAAGAATAAACAAGTCAGTCTGTGCAGTTTTGATTTACATTTTAAATTGATTGCGCTGAGAGTAAATTAACAGTCAACCCCTGTAAGTACAGAGTGTACAATCAAGCCGTTAACAAAGCAATTCTCTTGCCTGTGATGTGCTTTGTTATGAGACTACTGGGATGAATCATACAACAACAGACAGCCTCTCTGGGGGACTGCATGGCACTTACCATTCATGTTCATCAGATGGTTATTATTTGTGAATTTGGTAAACACTTCAGCTTCTCATTTGTCAACATTCCTACATTTATCCCACACAGCAGTCCTCCCTCTATCTCGTCTACAGACTGACAGGACGCCAACAAAACATTTTCTCATGCTTGAATGGGGGTAGGAATAAATAAAATACTCAGATTGGTTAAGACTTTTTACACCGATGAACTGGACACTAACCAAGTCTCACTTTTCCTTTTTTACATTTTTTTTATTTCATCTGAGTTATGTTTGGAAGTGCAGCTGACTGGCAGGTCTCAGCGATCACACTTACAAAGGTTACACAGAGTTTTAAAACTGCCAAGTTTGTTTCTAAAGTTGACGTCTGTCAAAATGACTGGCCGTTACACACCCAGCAAAAAAAGAAAACACACACACACACACACACGCATAACGAGACAATTACTCAACACACGCACTCACATAGACACACATTTTTTTGTTATTCCAACAGTCTGTCAGCTGTTTATTCTTCACCCTGAAGCAGAGGTTCCTTTGCTGAAATGCTCAATAAATCACAAACTGAGAGCTGCAGCTCTAATGCTAATTTACTAATAGAGGTAAAGGTGTAGCTATACCCCACAGGCAGAAGCAGGGAATGGACAGAGTTCCTGTTTGTTTTGGCAACTACCGCTGAATTTCTGGTTGCTGATTTTTATATCAGAACCATTTCTTGAAACTAAGTGTCCTTGGGTAAAACACCACTCTAATGCTAATATTCCCCTGAAAGTTCACATCCATTCGGCCCTGTCAACTTCCAGCATAACCTGACCATAGTCACCATGCCGCTGTGGAACACACTTCTGATCAATTATATTTGCGACACCAAATTATATAAAAGTAACATTGTACAGTCAATATAAGTAGACATGGAAGAACCAAATACAACCTGCATATTATTTCATCACGATTCACACTTTAGGCCTAATACAAGAAACATCTGGTGCGGAAGCAGAAACTGAATCATCTCCATGCATACTACAATATGGAACAGCAGACCTCACCAGATTTCACTAAAAACAATGTCACATATACATAGGTACAGCACTAAAGTGCAAAGTGTATAGTTATCCAGTTATGATCCCTGTCACCAGAAGAGAACCTATGCATCTTAAAACTCTGAAGTGTACCCTGTGGACATTTGTTTCAAACTTAATTTACTTTTTTTGGTGCAGTGCTGCCACCTGTCAAAGAGTGGAACAATGCAACATCTGCTGGAATATGTATCCCGTCACCCACAGGCTTGTGTGTGTTTGTGTGCACGAGGCAAACAAAATGGGTACCCATTCATCAAAGAATTGCTCAATAGTGCTACAAAGACATAAAAAAATTCCACAGGTAACCTTAAAGAGAAAGACTATTAAATCTTCAGCGGTGAATATGACATTAAACATAAGCCGCTGAGTTTTTTTTAATTTTACATTCATACTTTTAAACATTATTTAAACAGACATATGTCAATCAGAACCAAAAAAAGAATCCATAAAAATTACAAAATGTCCAGTAAGTAAAATGCTACCTCAGTAAGAAATGCTTCCTCCAGCTTAATCATTTACTGCATATCATGCTTCCATAATTTCCATTCTAAAATGAATGCCCAAATGAAATCCAGGTCAGTGATTTTGCTTTCGTACAGTCATGCTCCTAAGTAGGGCTTTGTCACACAGCATGGGGAAATGTTGAATGAGGACTTCCGTTTCTGCATGTCCAAAGCAAAAACGGCTATCTGAGGAGAACAAATCTTTCTTAGAGTTATGAAAAATGTGAAACACTGATATGAAACTAATAAATACAGCCTTTGTGGTGAAATGAACATTTGCTCACTTGGCTGATTTGTTCATAAAATGAGCATTTGGTTATGAGCTTAGAAGATTAATAACTTTTCAGGTTGGGGTCTTGTTTTGAAGTTTTTGTTTTATCTGCAATCTCTGTTTCCCCTAATCAAACCCCTGACATGTAATGTTAATCTATGAATCACTGTAGTTAACAGCTTTGGGTCAATATGTTTAACTGCATTATTATAATATTAATGCACATTTCACAGTCCAGAATTATATATTCATATATATTCATACATATACACAATTAACAAAGTAACACACTACGCAACAATGATATGAGTCAAAGCGGAGGTGTCAGTCCCAGGTGTTTTGTTGGTGATCATCGGCCTGGGATCCACTCCGAACCAACACTGGGTTAAAGCAGGTGACACAGAGAGGTACGGTTCTTCACTGGCTAATATCAATCAGACTGTGAGGCAAAAGCAAAGCACTTATTGCTAAATTTCACTCCTCCATTGTGGGTGGCTTCAAAGCGCAAGCTTATTCACAAGTGCTGTTGTGTACATCACAATACATCCAAAGCAGAATCCTCTTCAACATTTACTCGCACAACATGGTTGAGTAGAAGCACCTGCCTAATGGAGCAGCACATCTCATCTGTCTGACGCCATTGACTTAATATATACTGTATATACACATTATTTATAACATTTTCATATTATTTTGACTTTAATATTGTTATGCCCTGTGTAAAGCTCAGGGAGTCTTTATAAACTACCCCTTCAATGCACTTTGCTTGTCTGCCAGTGTGTGTAAATCTGAATAAAGTTCATTTAAAAACTAAACTGAATTCTTGTCACATGATTCTCTTTCAAATGTCCTCTCTTGGGCTCCACGAAGCCTCATCTCTAATAGTTTTGCAGTTCGGGAATGTTCTTGTAGAGGTCTAGTGAATCAGGGTTGGAGAAAGCTCCTCTTTGCGCCACCTCCCGACCAGCAATCACCTGTTTCACTGCCACCTCCACCTTCTTACCGCTGATGGTGTACTGCAAAGGGATGAAGAAAAGGGTTGTCATTCAGGTGCCATGACAATCTTGACAGGTTTATTTATGTCTAATTGACGTTTATATTTCTCTTACAGGAATGTCTTTGGTTTCCAGTAGCAGAGCAGGGACGTGTCGGGCAGACAGAGCTTTTCTAATGGCTCCTTTAATCCTCGCCACCAAGTCCGGTGTAAAGGACCTACCAGGTGCCATCTTTAAGAACAAAATAACTCGTTCTTCTCCATCAGCGTTGTATTGAGGAACACAAAGACTGTCTGTCACTTCCTCAAATGCCTCCACTGCAGAGAGGATAGAAAAGGACAGGGTAGGGCCGAGGACAAGAACACAAAACAAAAAATGATGAGGGAAAATGAAAGTTAAGTTAGTTCAGTTAAGTGGTGAAAAGAGAGTCAAATGTTTTACAAGTCAGAAAGTAAGCACAGAAACACTGCATTCCTGTTGTCAATATTAACAACAAACTAGTCTTTAGCTGAACAAGTAATCACAACTGTACAAACTTAGAAGATGGATGGCAGGATGACATTTCTTTCCACCAACATAAAGAAGGCCATGATTCAATTTAAGCTCACAAAAAAAAAGCTTTTTCAAATTCCTTTTATCATTTCTCACACCCACACCCTGTTCCACCGGTAATGTTCAAGGCTCACCAATGTTGTAGATCTCTGAGCTGCCAAATCGGACTCCGTTGGGGTTCAATGTACCATCACTGCACAACAAACACAAGTTCAACATTCAGAACTGCAGACTCTGTCACTGGGAAGCTGTCTTGCCACATCATACATCAAACTTCAATGAAGAGAAACCATCTACCAGCCTACTCCAGCAAGTTCAGTTCCTGTAAGATGATGATACTTTCTTACTTTATTCCTATGTCTGTCTATTTATTTGCTTCTGTACATGTATTCTGTCTCCACATAAAACAATACTAAATTGTGTAATGAAGCAGTTGAAGAGTTTGTACAGTTATTCCAACACTTATTAGCTCTCCCCAGAGTAAAAAAAAAAAAGAAAAGTTAGTCTGACCTTCTGCCCAACATGACAATGCCTCCTGTCTTTGGGTTAATTTTACAGTAGTCTCCGTGGGCCCATACACCTGTGACAAAAGATTGCTATTAAATTTAATTAAAAAAAATATTAATTAATACCCTTGTCCTTTTTGTGTAAATACATGCTGTACATGATGATGCTTTGTATACTTACCAGGATATGTAGAAAAGTATGCTTTGTGATATTTGCTCCCATTCTCATCATTCCAGAAATGTGTTGGTTGACAGGGGATTGGCTTCAAGCAGACGAGTTCCCCGCTCTCTCCCCATACAGGTTTACCTGATAACACACACACACACACACACACACACACACACACACCTGGGTATACAGACAATAAAACAAGGACACACCTACACAGATACAGCATAAATCATTTTCAGATAAAAATAAATAAATAAATAAAAAGATCTGTTAATGTATCTCACACTCCGAGAACCTGATAGACTTTAGTTTTCACACAGCCCTCACCTCCTCCCTCAGGACAGTGTTACAGGCTTAGAGACAGACTAAAATAATCCTAGGCTCTTCCTACAAAACTGCCTTTAAATTATCCCTCAATCCACTCTCCTTTGAGGTGGTTCAGACACGCCAGTACAGCCTGCAGCAGGGATCGGGAGCTGGGGACTGAGGGACTAAAATCAATGAGAAAAACACAGACAGCTTTGAAGACTCCCAGCGAGGTAAAAATCACCTTTCTTGTTCAATCTGTTAATGATGAAATAGTGTTTCCTTTAAGTTCATACCTGTATTTATCCAGGAAACATTCACTAATTACTCTTGCAAGTTTTCAGCCATGGCTAGCTTCAATTCAAGCCTGGACATATGGGTACAACCACATTTGGGAGCAACCAAGTATAACAACAGTCTTTTTTGGTTAGCTATCAAACTGTCCCAGAAGCAGATGGAAAGGTTGCTCTAAAACATCTCTTAAATGTGCTAGTGATACATTTCCGCAATAATTTTACAGTCCCTCCTAGGACTTAAACCTGCAACTTCCCTATAACCACTATGTGACCCCTACACTATGTGTTCACCATAGATTGTACAGTAACTCGCTTCGTAGAAGAGGTTTGGCTATAAGGAAAGAAAAAAAACAACAGTAATCCATTTCCAAGCATTTCACACTCTCATAGAACAGACGTTACTCACTCACTCACGCTCTTACCATCGAGGTTCCAAGCTTCTATAGCGATTCCGAGGTTTCTTGTTTGGATCTCACCTCGATACACTGGAACCGTTGGGTTCTGACCCATGAAACATGACACTATGTCAGTGCCGCCTGGTGAGACAGGTGGGAAAAAAGCGACACACAGAAGAGAGATTTAGCAGGTGCATGGTCTGAAATCAAGCATTTAGCTTAAACATCTTCTGTTGAGTTTTCTTTTTAAAAAGAAAACCATACAACATGAAACCATACAACCTTTAAATGTTTAGTAATTCCTAACATATTAAATATGAATCATGGTTGTTTGAAGTGACAAACCCCACCGAAAACTCGTGGGAATTGTCTGGTAACCGACTGATCAAATAATCAAGTGCTAATACAATGTTAACATGACTTTAGTGTCTGTTAGCTTTGGAGACTTAATTCGTTGTCTTGTGGATGAAAAAGAAAAAAAAAATCAAGCTCAGTGTAACTATTACATTTATTCTGTTGAGTCCCACAGAAGTCAGTGTGGGAGTTTAAATAGAAAGTATATACAGTGCACATCCACAGGAGTGTTCTAGGACAAAAGCCACTGCTGACCAAAAAAAGGCTCGCCTTATATTTGCCAAAAACATCTTGATCAAGACTTTTGGGCAAATATTCTGTGAACAGATGGGACAAAAACTTTTTGGATCAGGACAATGTTCCAAAACACAGCAGCAAGTCCACAGCAATGTGAAAGACTCATTGCCAGTTACCAACACCTAAAATCTATTGTGTACAATAGCATAGCTGTAAGCAAAACATCAGTGACCCCTGACCTAGAGACAATACAAAACTTTTTAACAATTTTCAAATTGACCTATATAGGAGTTCTACACACACATGCAGCCATACACTCAGTCTCTCTCTCTCTCTCTCTCCCTCTGCCGCAGCATCAATTTGTCTCTTTCTACCTTCCAATCATTTACTATTTCTGACATGTTCTATTTATCTCTCTTCCCATTGTTCCATTTCTACCTCCCTGTTTCGTTCCTTCTCTGTATCACAGACTCCATCCATCCATCTTGTTCACTTCCTCTCAACTGCTCTCAGCCCCTCTACCGCTTCTTCCTTCTCTCCTCCTCCTTTTATTTCTGTTCTTTACACTCTCACTCATTCTCGCCGTTTCTTTCTGCCAGGTTCTTTATTAAGCTTTAATTGGCTCCCAGGAGGAAGTGGAAACTTTGTCTTCTGATTAAACACACACACTTACAGTGGGAAGACATGCAATTATTTTATTATTACACTCACTTTAACGGGTGGGGTAGACACACAAAAAACACACACAAGAACCAGTATATTTTAAGCCAAACACCATGCACAGTTGCTTTCTTGGGTTGTCCTCCATCACCAGCCATTTAGTGTGTACTGTACACAAGAGGGTAACCCGTCACACTGATCTGACATTTTTTTACAGCACTGTCGATTTTGAACAGTGAAGTAAAAAATGTATTTAACTTCCCAGGTGTATGCATATGTTTGTGTGCATGCATGTGTGCAATTCTGCTTGCATCTGGATATGCTGAGAGCTTTGAACATACTCTGCCACAGTTCATCATACAAAACCACCAACTGAGACAAACAAGGCACCCAGCTGTACTATGCATGCATTTATGTTATAAAATAAATTATAAAAAGAATGAAAATAATGAAAGTCTAAAACTATTCAACCACAAAGCATAACAGAAATGTAAACTAAACATGGCAAGAGAAAAGACAGAAAAGAGAGTACAAGAGTGACATATGGGCAGTCAGACGGAGGTATATTAGGGAGGAGGGAATCCAGCAGGAAAGGTGTTAAAATCTCCCAATGATGAGCGATGGGGGTATCAAACCCCTGCTGCTAGAATAACACACACAATAAACCAAATAAACATCTTCACATGTTTGCGGACACACAAAGACACACACAGAGTGAAACTGGAAAAGGGATCCACCACATATGTCACCATGACCACCATTCAGTCACATATGCTGCAATAAATCCGGAGAACACACACACACACCAATGAAGAGAGTGTTGACCTCAGGGGTCAAGGTTAGGTCGGTTGGCAGCCAACAGAGTTGCAGCCTGCTGTTGCCATTGGCAACAAAGAGGAAGCTGACAGGGCAGGATCTGCTGTCCTGAAGAACACACAAATGTATTTCTTTGGTTTGTTCAATGTCAGTTTTAACAGTAGGAAATAGGAAAGCTAAAGAAAATTATTACACAGTCCGCATGTCTGTCCAGACTCATATTTCATTAAGTTTATGCATGAGTCCAAGTAGACATTTGTGGCAGACGTAATAAAATTCCCTTCAGGAGTTTATGACTTATAGCATTGATGAGGTCACAATGGCCTTGAGCTTTGATAACCAAAATCAAATCTATTCATCCTCAACTCAAAGTGGACATTTGTGCCACATTTGACAGCAAATCTAATCAGTTGATCACTGAGTACAAGTGGACGGTATTCCTGTGATATCAGATTCACAAGAATGGGACAGATGAACGGAACAGGCACTGACCTTGACCTTTGACCTGTAAGTTCATTCAGAAATATGAGCTTTACTCTACTTTCACAAGCGTGTGAAGGACGTAAAGACATACGGACGAGTGGACAGACAATCCGACAACATGCCTCTGACAACAGCTGTTGCCAGCATGGTGGCATAAAAAAGCAAAACACAGAAACAAACTAATCAGACATAGCAACCTGCCTATCTTTAAAGATTACCTGTATTAAAAAAACAAAAGAAAAACAAGCATATAAAGCCTGTGCAGAGACTGTGGAGGCGTGCAGGATTATATAACACCAAAAATAACATAATGCACTGTCCCCCTTTGCCTCTCAACAGGTGTTTGTCTCGTAGTTAACATTTAACTCTGGTTTGTGGGTTTGTGCCACTCCCATTACGGTATTTGTGCGCATGGTCTGATGCTGCTTGTGTGTGTAAATGTTCCAAGTCACTTCATAATGTGTTTGTGTAATATGTCAGTCACCCGGATTCTGCTAAATGTTAAACATTTCAGGATTCACAGAGAGATAGGTACCTCCTATATCCCTGCCTACATAGCAATGGGCTGAGAGGGCCACCGTGTGTGTAATAGCGTGTGTGGTGGCATTGTGGGTGGTGTATACAATTAATTTTTCTGAAATTTCTTTATGTCAGTTCTTTTGTGTTTGTATCACAGATGCTTTGTTGCTTTGTTTTGCTTTTCTGGTGTAGCTTCCAAACTAAGGGATTAGGAAAATGACTAGAAGTGTCTCAAAAGGGTCTATAGCATTCAGTCACCTGAGATGGAGCCCAGCAGCACGCCGCTCTTGATGCAGCGATAGACATAGTCATAGCTTTGAGGTTTGAGAGGAGATCCGGTAGACAGGATGGTGTGGAGAGACTGAAGGTTGTGTGTTTCCGCTGAGGGAGAAAAAGATAAAGAACAGTTTAAAAAATATATGTTTTTTGCTCTAAATGAGAGGAATAATAAAAACTTACTAAATTGTGACTGTATTTTCTGTACAGTAGGTAACAGAACATATGTGGCTGTGTGTGGTAGGACAATTTTAAACACATTTAAACATTTTTGTTTTGAGTTTTTCTCTCATTTCAGGAGAATCATAGAGATAAGGTCATTTTATGTTGTTACTTACTCCATTGGCTATTTCTAATGGTGCTGTAATGTCCAGTGCATGTCAAAATAGAGAATAAGATCACATTCACATTGTAATTGTGTAATTGTGATATTGTAATTTGGATTGTGATATTATGTTTTAGTCTGATGGGCCATGCCACACAATACACACTCAAACACACATTTCAACTTAAGCATGCACCTGTGGACAGCTGTGGCTCCCCCCCTGTGTGTTGTGTGCAGTTTGACACCCTGTTGTGGCACAGTAGACAAGTTTACACACCTTTAGCTATCACTATGAAGATCCATGTGCACACATTCTCTGATAGACAAATGCCCAAACCACAAGCCAATAACACCCTGGTAACTAATTTGCTTCCAGGAACCGACCAGAACCACATAAACACAAATACAGACACACACACACACACAAAACACACACAGTGGGAACTCTTGCTACCCCCCATCATGCCTCCAGGTGTCTGGTCCAAATGTCAGCCCAGGGAAAAGGGCCTCTCCACTGGGGCAGCGAGTGAAGAAGCTCTGTCTACCCTCCACAGCTCACTGGAGGCATACTCGCACATATGCACACATACACACATGCACATCCCTCTGGTAACGCCAACTGAATCAAGTGGCTGGCTGACTGATGGGGGTGGAGCAGAGAGACAGACAGACAGACAGAGATTTTGTTTTCATGTCTTCCTGTTTAGCCACAAAAGTGGGAATGTGTTTAGCTAATTTACAACTTGCAGACAGTTACACACACAAACAGGCCCCATGAATAAAGATTTGTGGTGATTATAACGGCGCACTGGGAACTGAGACACACAACAGCTGTTTATGCAATGAACATCAGTTATAAGTGGTAATTTAACAATGAGAGGAGAGGAGAGGAGAGGAGAGGAGAGGAGAGGAGAGGAGAGGAGAGGAGAGGAGAGGAGAGGAGAGGAGA
>JAUYWH010000027.1:18392824-18415589 GCA_034779795.1 Ctenopoma multispine | reverse complement strand
CTGCACCCACAGAACTTTATCAATCTGAGTGAAGTTGGTTAGTGACCCCAAATATATCCTAACGAGCCTATTCAAGGTAGGAGTGAGGTGAAACCAACCTGGAGGATATATTTGTGGTCACTAACCAACTTCAGAATGAAACGTCTCTACTTGGAAGAAAGAAGTCCAGTTGCCATGACTCAATCCTCAGAGGAACAGAATAATAAAAAGATTTATATAATTGTAACTTATTTTACTGGTGATTGTAATCAAATAACTGCAGCTAAAATAAAAAACTAAATTAAACAGAAAACACCTTTCACCTTGCACTGAAAATGTTTCTGAGCATGGCTTCTGCACTTTGTACAAAAAGGGCAATTTATGTTAGTGAATTCTCCCACAGTCACCAACCCATCACAGCTGGATAGGTTATTATTGCTGGTGGTGAGTATGAATGTGAGTGTGCGTGTGTGGCTGTGTGTGTGTTTTAGTTCTTAGCTAAAGGTATGTGTACTTTGCTATTGCTCACAAAGGTGTACCCTGTATGTGTGTGTATGTTATAATCTTTGGAAGGACTCAGCTGCCATACTCATCCTTTGGTGTGTGCCATCTTGTTTCTGACAGCATGTTAACAGAGCCAGAGAGGGCTGCCAGTGTCGCAATAGAAAATGTTTTCATGAACTCATTACTGCCAAATTATCAGCGGCATGGGGACAAAGAGGGGGCACAAAGAAAGAGACAGAGAGAGCAAGACAATAGGAGGGAAGAAGGAGCTAGAAGAGAGAGGAAGTAAAGCACAAGAAAAGGACTAATGAGAATCTGAAAAAGGACAGGAAAGTAGGGAAAAGAAAGTGCCTTCAGGTTAAGGATAGAAAACCAATGTGATCGAAGGGTTGGTGGGAAAAAGCAAAGAATGGAACTGCAAAAAGGTATGGGGAAAAAAGTGTCAAGGAGAATGACGTTTTGTGAAAATGTGTGAATGCTATTGCAGCGTTGAAGTATGTTAACCCATTTTGAATGTTGAGTCGTTCAGCCTTCAAAGTGCAGTGGTCCTTTTAAAATCACACATTCATCTGACACGCTCCCTCAATCAGATGTGGTATGTAGCAGTGAAAAAAAATGTCATGTCTACACTTTGAAAGCAAGTAACCTTTTAAAGAGATGCTGATGGAGGTCTGCTGCCATCTTGTGGTGGAGCATGAAAAAGAAACTCTACCTGACTGAAATATTACTGCTGCTGTGATGTGATATTAGGACTAAAATACAAATCTGAATTTATTTAACTCAGAACTGAGATCACCATTTTGTCCCATGATTCTTGAGGAATTTATTTTCCTCTTTTCAATATATATTGTGTATTGATTGCTATCTTCATGAAGACACAACAAATGGTATGACCATTACTGAAATGGGTCTGTCTTACGCTTACACATTGTGATCACAGATTCAAAAATATAATCAGCATCTGTGTCTCCAATCATTTATAGACAATCCAAGATGTTGTTTCCATATCTGACCCCAGTAATGCAGAACTATTATTTGTTTACACAACTTGTCAGTGCATGGCTCAAACTACGTGCTACCCCTTTCTTACATGATACAATTGTTGCCATGTAAGATTGAGATTGCACAGGGGTCTGAATTGAGAGTGTGATCTAAAAACAGTTAATTGTGCAGCCCTAGTAGGAATTATGTCATGCTTTGATTTAGTCCCTTTCAACGGTTTCCAAAGTGAAGAATAACTTTAAACACAACATTACAACAACTGGTCAAACATCATCTACCGATGAAGACCATGTGACATGACAGAAAGCTCATGGAACAGTTTAATTAAGAATTTAATAAGGAATTTTATGTTTTCTTGCCCATTTTAAGAGCAACGCCTTCTTTTCATATAATTCACGTGTATAATTACACAAAAACAAATGGTAAACTTAGGCGAACTCAGTAGAGCTCTGACCGGTGTGTGTGTATGTGTCTATGTAAGACAATGATAGTCTGCTATAGAGTTAAGTTAAGAAGAATCCAGGACAGTTAATTTTTGTGCTAAAATGAAAGCTGATGTGTTTCTTACCCCAGCAGAGTGGACCATACATTTAGGAGCTCC
Source organism: Ctenopoma multispine (assembly GCA_034779795.1). Classification (NCBI taxonomy): domain Eukaryota; kingdom Metazoa; phylum Chordata; class Actinopteri; order Anabantiformes; family Anabantidae; genus Ctenopoma; species Ctenopoma multispine. The sequence continues at coordinate 18,413,503 of JAUYWH010000027.1, read as the reverse complement.
CGTGGTTCCAGAGGAGTACATGATGAATAGAGGGTGGTTGAAAGGAAGCTGCTCAAACTCCAGCTGAGGAAACTGGTCGGCCTCACCGCGGCCAGATGCCAAGAAATCATCAATAAATACACTAAAAAAAAAGAAAGTTAACTAAAAACCAAAATGAAATATATAGAGAAGTGAACCTATCTTGAACCTGATCTGTGTTATTTAAAGATATCTTTATGTTTCCCAGTTTGAACACTTCAGTGTAGCTGTATCCACAGAAACACACCTGTTGGGGATCTTGGAGAGGTCAATCTCTTGTTTGGCGCGAGCATAGGGAATCACAACTACTTTCTGCAGGTCAGGCAGACCTAGAGATAAGATAGAAAGTGAAAAAGGAGGATGCTTTTTTGTTATCTCCACTCTAAAGCCCCATGAGGAGGAACAGCAGAGGAATACCATTGTTATTTTTTGTACACATGAACACTTCTTTGTGTCCATCAGAAGAAGAAGCCAACAGTATTTGGTATTCCTGAACTGATGAAATTTTGGAGAAACAGCAAATTCTAAATTAAAAGTGTAAAGATGCATTAGTTCTAATGTGGTTACCTTTGACGACATTGGCGAGCTTTTCCATGTGGTCGTGTGTTTTGCCGTTGTAAACCACAGCGGCAACAGAGAGAATCAGTTTGGGCTGGATTTGAGAAAACCTGTCGAGAACACCCTGAGACAAAACAAAAGAAAGACTGGGTTAAAACTGATGAAAATAAGAAGAAATATAAAAAATAAGTATGCAAAAACTCTGGATAAGTGGATTTAACTGACACCCACACGGTGAATCTGAAATAGTCATATCTGATTAGAAGACTCAAAGTATAGAAAAGAGCAGAGCAGAGCAATAGATGGAAACGGAAAAGGAAATGTACAGCAGAAAGTGATCCATCATTTCAGAAAAGGCAATATAGTAAGAGTAATTCTCTAACCTGCCAGAAGGGACAGTAGCACACCAAAAAAAGCAGAAGGAAAGATGTACAATCTAATGCAATCTATTTCAGCATCTCTGCCATGAATTCTCCTTTCAGAAGGTTATAAGGTTATTTCTCAGCTTTTGCTGTCAGAAAACTGATAAGTCTAGTATATCTTTATTATTGAGGTGGTATTTAAGGTTACACCCCCCTCATTTATGTAAATGGGGGCCAGTAAGTGTATGTACCTCCTCCAAGACCTTATAAAAGATCAGTGGCCCAGTGTAGTGCAGTAGAAAGAGGGAGACAGGAACTCCAGCATTAAGAGATAATCATTTCCACTGTGACACTATTATTCAAAATACAACCACAAAAGACATAAAGTATATGATAATGTGTGTTTAAACCAGCAATGGGTCTGGTTCAGTTTATTTGTACTTCGAAAATACACATCAGATTATGACTGTCCCCCTTCATGGAGGGGGGACTGTGTGCTCATTAGAAGGGAGTGGATAAAACTGTTAATACCACCTGTTAGCAGATATGGGATAAATAATATAAACTAAATAGACTACACATGGCATAATAGAATTCTTACATTGATTCCAAAGTCAACAGACGTGGAGCTCCAAATGGCTCCAATGCTGGCTGCTGCCAACATGGCCTCCACTGCATGGATACCATTGGGTAGATAGCCTAGAAGGGGGAGGGAAAGGAGAGAGTAGGAAAACATTAATTTTCAGTTACTTTTATAAAAACATATTTTTGATGTATTACCCTAATCATATTGACTGAAGTGTAAAAATCAATTATTGCGGCTTTTGATAAACATTTAGAAATGTAGAAGTGTGTACACATATATATATATATATATATATATACACACTACCATACTATCTAAACTCGGTTTAGACACACAGAAAAACACAGGAAAGAAAAAAACATTCAAGTCATCAGCTGTGTTATCATTGCAAGAGGGTTTCTAAAGATCACTTCTCCTTTTAAATTAATACATTTGCACTAGCAAACATAATGTGCTAGAAGACAGTACTATGTTTGCTGATGATAGTACATTTATTAATATAAATATATTATTATTAAAAATAATGTTGTTCCCAGCTACTGTTAATAGCTAATAGCTAATAGTCATTTACAATATTAATTTCTGATTAATTTGACATAAAATATGCTTTTCTTTCAAGAACATGTTCATTTCTATGTGTGTCCAAACTTTAGACTGGTAGTGTATACCATGACAGCACACACAGAATAGAAATACATGCATCATCACCTTACACTAGTACATATTTAATATTGATTTACACAATATTTTATTGTGAAAATGCCTATTTGTATTTTTGTAGATTAGTTGTACAATGTTGTTGCTAACACTGTACAGTATATGACAAGAAAACACAGAGTTCTAAGATGAATTTAGCTTAGACAAAAACACTGCTCCTGCATCATTAGGATGGGTGTCTGCTCCTTTGGGCAAGGAGGAACAGGATGGGCACTGGCAGAGCCCTACAAACTGACCTCCAGCGAGCCACTGGTGTGATTGTTTATGACCAAACAATCAGAAACAGACATCATAGGTGGCCTGGGGGCCCAACCTCCTCTAGCATGCCCTGTGCTCACTGACCAGCACAGAGGACCTTGATTGGCATTTTCCATAGAACACCAGAATTGGCAGGTCCTCCACTGGTGCCCCTTTTTGAGCAGTGTACAATTTGCTAAAAAGTTAAATTTTACACTGAATAAAAATCATCAGCAATATCAGAAATCTGTATTTTTAAGTATTCTGTTTTATAGGCAAATGAGATTTATTATAACTTAAGAGCTGTCCAAGCAGAGAAGAAGGGAAGATTGAGAATACATTTTTTTCTTAACACACAGCGCTGAGATCATATCTGCCGCCTGCTCTGACATATTGCTCAATCAATATCGGAAATGGTGCCCAAGGACACCACAAGTCTTTTCACTGAACAGACACAGATTATCAAAGATGGAATGAGAGATTTTTATTGATCACTGTACCAAAGAAAAGAAAACTCGCGATGCACAATATTAAAATTCTTACCATTGTCTGATAATCGTTAACTCCCATGTGAATATTTTTACTTTCTACACACGATCTGTCACATTATTATTATATTTCTTCAGACATAACCAAAATTTGACAGGAAAACAAATTTAGATATTATTACCTACCTCTGTTATGGCTAAAATAAAGGCAGCTAGATACTGATATGGTGTCTGTATATTAATGCATTTTGAATTCCTTATAGTGTACTGTACTTTAATTACGTTGCCTATAATACTACACTCTGTACCAGGTAGGACATGCATGGCACGACTGTGCACAAGGAACTATTTTTACATTAAAGAAAATAAAATAAAGTAGCCAGGCTCCACACAGGAGCTCTCATGCAACCTTTGGGCACATAGCTATTTATCTTATCTAACATGATTAAACAATAATACAGAGGCTGGTTTCAGCTAAGTAATCCAACTGGCACATGTCAACCATATCGTCATGTCCTGTGAATCATGACAAATGAGGTTTTATTGGTTGCTATGCTGACTCCTACTGCAACTAGGAAGCTGTTCTGGGCTGGATGACATCCCAGGCTGACAGATCACCATCCTGTCACACTGGCTCTACAGTCACTGTCATAAATTGTTATCTTCTTACACTGGTCCAGGACAAACAGCGTCATGGATCACAATCTTACTGCACCACCCTGTCTGATTGCCTCCGTGGCTACTGCTATGAATCACTACCTTGTTGTGCTGTAACAGCAGTGCCTACACGTCAAAGAAACACATTGCCCTCACTATCTGTTTATTCTGCTATTACTGCTATAAAACTATTCAGCTCTATGTGTTGCATTCTAGCCAACCTGCCCTTCACTACACTACTGCCTCGCTACAGACGGTATAAACATAATACGCCTTTATTGTGCTACTATTTTGCTGTTTGACATTTGTCTACTGCTTCATTATTGTACCACTATACCTTATTACAGCTGTTCCATAAACAGATTCTCATTTCATGGACTGAAGAAGTGCAACAGGAGACAGAAAAAAAGCTTTAGTTTTAGTCCTATGATAAGTCATTTTAGAATGGTTCTAGAAAACTTAAGAAAACCTTGATTAAATGATTAGGAATGAATAAAGGTGCTGTGTAAACTTTTCTTGTAAATAATATTATTTAAATTGTTTAAATATAGTGTTGCTCCGTAAACACACCATGTTTTTCCACGAGTGTCATTTAGTTCCTCACAAAACATTTGCAAAGCATCTTGTTTTAAATCGTGAATCATTAACATCCAAGTTTACTTACTAGCAGTTTTCTTCTTCACTGCCTCTGTGTGCACATAGTGCACTGTATTTGTTGATATATTACTGAGAAAAAAGGAGATTTAACAGGTGTCTTTACCACAGCTACGTCCCAGTGATCCCATGGGTGCAATGTTGGGGCAATAATACAGCTACCATTGAATATCACAAAAGTCTAACTACTTTGCCAGTCTTGACCTCCATCTGTGATGCTACAGTATTTTGTGACAGTGATGGTAAAAATGACTTATTCATGTTGAAAACACTGGTAAGAGGTCAGTTGAAGGTTTGTCTTTAAAATATCAGTCTAGTAAACCAGTTGTTGCTGCAGACAGTACAAAAAACTACACAATTTCCATTTGCTAATAAATCTTACAGTCACATTTGTGATTCTACTTGCTTCAATATTACATTAAAGCAGTTTATAAGAGCAGTTTTGATTCATACTGAATAAAAAAATCTGTGATCTGGATGAAAGTTGTTTTCTTTCTCTTGAACACCAGATTGTTTTCCCATTAGTGTGGTCACACTGGTTATTCTAAACAAACCCTGTGTCACACATAGCAGTGTGTTAGATAAGTATCCTTTTCCACACCCATTCAGAACAAGGAAGTGCATGTTAAAGTAAAATGTGCAGCTCCCTTTGTTTAAACGTACAAGCTGCACCTTGTGTTGAAATTTCACCATTGTAATATGGTGAAGGGTGATTTGAGCAAGGACACTTGCTGTTGAAGTGCATGAAAAAAGAATAGTGTGTGTGTGTGTGTGTGTGTGTGTGTGTGTGTGTGTGTGTGTGCGCGCGCGCGCATGCTAGGTTCATCAGCTAAGTGCTTATATATCTCCTGGATTGTACAGACTGACAGGACACTTTAGTTACAACCTGGGGAAGACAAGGGCATCTCTGTCAACAGTGAACAAGTACATACACAAGTGAACACACATTCACACAGATGCATGTTTAGACATGTGAGGAAAATAATGGTAAGAGGAAAGGAAGTAAGCATAAAGTTGATGTCTTTCTCTTTTTTTTTCAAATTTAAATCTGCCTTTCTGTCCCTCCTTCCATCCCTACCATCTTTCAAATGAGATTCCCACAGAGCTTTAGTCATTTAGCTAATGGATTTCCCTACCGCAATATCCATATTTCTTCTGACTACACACACACACACACACACTCCATTCCTGGACAGAGTTGGTCAATATGAGGTCATGAACAGCAGTCTTTGGTGGAAGTGGTATTGTAGCTTCAAAATAAAGGCACAACGTGTTTCTAACTAGTATTGTGACTTAAAATTGTAGCAGTTAAATACACACAGATTTCTATCTACTCATACATCATTGTTCAGTGCAGCTCACGTTTCGTTGCTCCCCGTGCGTTTTTCTTAGCTCGGGTTTTGAAAATGATTTAAAAATATATGCTATTGAACATGTTGCACTCTTTATGCAAAGACTTAGAGCAACGTTTAATTCCAACTTGAGTAAAACAGAATTCCCTACTGAGAGCATTCAGAGAATCCACTCTACTTTTTGACAACCCAACTGTAATTGGAGCCTCTGAAACGGACAAAGCACAAACAACTCAATACAGATTTGGTTTGCTTTTCCATTGGGGTTTCCCTCCTCTCTTGTGTTGGTTGCTGTCTATACCCATGCAAGTGTGTTTTCACATTGTGCCTGTTATGCTAATACTTGAGCAGAGGCAGCCCTGACATTTAACCAATCAGAGATGCCCCACAAGCACCTACCCCCTCCCTCTCAAGTTCCTGGAACTCGATTTAGTGCCATCTCTCGATGGCTGCTTCAATGTATCTTCTAAGCATGTCTCAAAGGAAGGACGAGGCCAGTGAAAACCGAAGCAGAACCAAAGTTCCTGCAGTTGAAAAAGCCCTATTAGTGGACGTGTATGAAGGCACTGTACAGTGGGCGTTCCAGGAAAACATGCACTCTCAGCCATTCCTCCCTGCACAAATATGAACCTAAAATAAATAGTGACATTCAGAAAGAGCTGCACCATGTGCCAAGACGCCATCCTCTTTGACAGTGCACACTTAAACCACACACAGCTAACTTATTGTACAACAACTAATTCTACAACTAATGTTGCCAGACTAATGCAAATAACGTTCCATCATGTAGTTGATAAAAAAGTTGTAGAACACACTAATGCTATCAGTGTTTTTTTCAGACAAAGAGAAACTAATTTAAGACTCACCTACAACTCTGTCCCCAGTCTGGACTCCCATCTTCCTCATGGCTGCAGCAAACAACGCAACATCACGCCTCAGCTGCCCAAACGTCACCTTCACAATCTCCTCATTTGCCTCCCCTGGTAGAGAGAGACACACAAAGACAAAGTGAGAAACATACATCACATGTAAATAAAAAAATCAGAAAGCTATAAAACATTTGTACATTTAAGGTTTTGTGTACCTGTTTGTGAATATTGTCTTTATGTTAATAGAGACCGATAGAGTGGCAGGACACAGCCACAGACAGGAACAGAACTCTTATCTCTCTAAGTAATAGTGTACTGACATTTATTGAGGCTCCAGAGCATCGTGACCAGTGGGACTTCTCATAATTGCATTACAGCTCCTGAGGGAGGCTGTGTGCATGTGTACGTGTGTGCAAGAGCTCACTTTTCCTCATACACACACACAGCAACAAAGAAGGGCCTATCAATTACTATGTGACAGTCCTGTGAGGTAGAGCAGGGAGCAGCAGTTAATCTAATAACAGAGTGACGTATGCGGCGTTACACTCACCGCTTCATCGATTCTGTACTCAAATGCACCCTCAGCTCATTCCTAACCTTCCATCTGCTTTGGCCATTTGCAAATACATTTGTGTACAGGTGTGTTTAAGATAGAGGCAAAACAGAGAGTTGCATTATGGGATTTTAATAATCAGTGTGAGTGTTAGAGTGTGCATTGTTTGCTCAAGGAAGTGATCCCGCGATTCCTACTGGAGACTGATAAAGCCCGCACTCAAGAAGTAGCACAGTCCATATACTTACTCGCAGCGTAGAGCGCCACTTTGTCCTGGTCTGCATGTTTTAGCAGATTCTCAGCGTAGTTGAGCCGAGCCCCTTTAAACCACTCTGGAACATCCGAGATCCGTTTAGATACATCCACCACCTCGTTTACGCCCATAAAGTACACACAAGCACACACACACAGAGGGAGACACACACCATAGTCATTGAAGGACTCTATGAATTTTAAAGCTCTGACACTAGCAACCTTTCATACTTTCTTTTTCATCAAATTACATTGATAGTAATTTTTGTTCACACTTATCAGACATAAAAGGTCTTATTATGATAGTGAAAATTGTTGCTGAATTGTGGGTTGACATCAGAACCCTTTAACTTCAGGATGCAAAGTATCAGCAAAGGTTGGGCTCACCTCTTCATATGCTTTGGAGCTGACTACTCCACAGAAGCTCCACACCTCTGCCCAGAACTCTGGGTACTTGTCCACTGACCACTGGTACAGGTCATTGTAGTTGACTAGAGCACAGAGAAACAATGATTACAACTTTACAACGAAAGTACAGAACGTAAAGTTGCTACAGTTGCTGAGATGACTCGATTATGTTAACTAAACAGAGACTAAATTCATTCAATAAAAACACATTATTTAATGTGAATAATGCCAAAAATCAATAAATGAATTTCATGTACATTGTAACATAATTCCCTTATTCAGAAGGATTCGCACAGATTTGGCCTCTTCAATAACATACAGTGGCCAACGGGAAGAAAAGCACAGGTCAGAGGCAGGTCACTGGCAGATCTCCTAACATACTTTAGCGCTGGGGTTCCCAGTCTTTTTGGCTTATGACCCACTGAAATGCTTACTGGCAAATCACTAATTAGCTTGACTACAGTATGTCCAGGAGCTGTAAGCAGATCAGGCAGAGACTGATGCTCCCTTCTCAGGTTGTTCTACTTAGTTTTCAGGGTCTTTTTTTTGTATGTATGATTTAAAAATGTGAGGTAGGATTACATACACTGTATCTCTGAACCTATTTACTATGTTCAGACCCATGAAATGTGTCAAAGGTTGCTACTGTCTTGCAGACACTTCGACAGGTGATCCAACCTGTCCTTTAAGCATCAGTGCAACACAATGCTGCCCCCCATCTCTGCTCATTCACGTTAACTCTCTTTCTCTCTGTCCACCCAGCATCCAGATCACCAGGTTCTTCTGCATTCCTCCACAACCCTGTTCTACTTGACACAGTTATCAAACAGACAATTAAAATGGGTTTGTCTTCCTTCGTCTTCAACATGAAAGCGATACCGAGCTGCCGAAGTATTAATGAACAGTAAGAGCTGATCAGGGTAGAGTGGTCATTTATATTACTCTGCAGCTGCAGAGACCACTTTATGCTGATTCACGTCGCTTTTAGTATCTTACCTCTTTTACATTGTGAAATGCACATAGAAGCTAGCTTGATAGGTTGCATCGCGAAGGAGTGGCAAACAGTGGTAAATTAGGGGTAATTAGCTGCCTGTAAGACAACTACACAACGCATCATGGCAGATAGTAGTGGAAAAAGAGACAGTTTATTCCTGTATTTCTTTTAATCTCAAATATCCAGCTTTGTCATTCCAACACGCACTCTCTCTCTCTCTGTCTCTGTCTGTCTGTCTGTCTGGCACATTGTCTGTCTCCCTCTCTCCTCTCTACTCACCCAGGTTAAGTCCGTAGTCCCCGTTGACCTGTATCCTAAACTTGTCCATCTGTGTGTTCCTCTTGGAGTCCGGATACCATAACACCTTGCTCTCCATATCCATAATTTTCTCGCTCTTTCTTTCTGTGTCTTTAGACATGTTTGTTGCGTCCCTCTGTCGGTTTCTAAACACCTTTAAACGCAAATTACGACTATCTTGCAGACGCTAACTGTGCCTGGGGTGCGGGGCTTATGGTAAATTAAATTACCGGATAGCTACTTAGTTTGAACAGCCTCTGAACCACAGTGCGCGACAGCTAGCAACTGTCAAAGACTAGCGTGGGGATACAGGGAAAACTGACAGGACACGCCCCGGCGTCGTGACGTATCACGCCAGCTGCGTTCAAGAACGCATTTTGTTAAACAGAGTTCATAGAGATTCATATTCATCGTTACTGCGATTTTTGATGTTTCTACATCACAGTTCTAGACGCACAACCTTTTATCCATAAAGTATAAAATCTATATTTTAACCCCTTATTTTAATATATACTGCAGATTAGGGTACTGACTTACCAGAATATTAGTAAGTGAGGATGGTTTGGGTTAGCATGCTGGCCCTGAGAGCTCAACACACTATACATTTTAATCTAAATCTATTAAATCTTTTTGCAAATGCAAATAGACAGAACAGCAAATACAGAAAAGGGCTACAAAAATAAAACACAGCCAAATACTGAAACATGTTGAAAAATACCATGAGTAAACGTATATATATTTTTTACTGAAGTTTAAGTACTATGTACATAATCGTATTACTACTACTAATAATAATAATGATCATTATCAACTTCATTAATCCCCTTGAGGAGATTCTTCTTCTGTACAGGCAGGAAATCTACATGTTTGGTACTTATCCATCAATAATTTGTATAATATATGGCCTAATATAAAACAGACAGAGGCCATTTTGACTGTAAGTAGTATATCACACTGATAATAATTACTTACTTACGTGCTTTTGTGCTTAAGAAGACACTAACTGACTCTCAGTTAGAATAGATAATTGCACGAATGTAGAATGTATATGAATTAATACAAAGTAATTACATTATTAATCATTAAGTAATACAAATGTGTCCTGTTGCAGGATAATTATACTGCAGGACAGCTATACCGTCAGAGGAGACAGGTAATGTTTTGAATGTGATGCTTTAAAATGCACTTAAAATAGGAGCAAACAGACATATATAAACAATAGACTGAATTGTGTCAAAACTAAGATGGGTGAATATTTTTTAGAAATAAATGTTTTTCGAAAGCCCTAATCAATGTACAAAGACTGTGGTTGCAACCTGTAAAAGTCTTGAACGGCCCCCACACGTGAACGCGCAATAGAAACCTACATTGGAGTCTCATGTGCACGCGGGGAAACTTGCCCGTCAAAATGAAGGCTTTTGATTGGTCCTTGGTGCACTGGTTCCACATCGGCCGACAGATCAGTTTATGCGAGAGGCGTATCATCTCGTTTGACCAAAGGCAAGCTGGCTTTTAGTGCCTCACACATGCATGTTGGCCAATCGCTAAGCAAGAGTGTTGGAGCGTTTCAGGGGTGCGCCCAATCAGTGGGAGAGAACAACGACTCTCCTCATTTTTTGATGGTGTCAACATATCTTTAAAGTTGATGGATTTTGAAGTTCAGTTATGTCTTGCCAAGTACAGTCTAGTTTGCATTACAGCCCATTGGATGCCCATAATTCCCCGATTTTATCAAAGGCAATTTCAGTTAATTGATAACTTAACTAACTTATAACATAACTTGTGAACATTTATTTTGACTATGGTTTTAAAGGCATTCGCTTATTGATAGGCACCAATTTGCAAAATCTTTAATTTTTATTTTTTTAGAACCCCCTCCCCCATCTACCATGTGCAAATGGGGGTGTGATCTATCTACATTAAACATTAGCACAAAGCCATTCTGTAAAACATGAGCAGAAACTAAAATCTGAAATACAATAGAGTTGAAATCTTTTATTATTTTTTGTGAAACCACGCTGAATATCTAATAGTGAGTGAGCCTCTCTTTGCAAATAGCTCAGTGCTGTTTAATGGGTCTCACTTAACATTTTACAGCATATTTACACTATTTAAATTACTAATACTTAATATTACTACTATACTTTCATGCAGATTCATTCTTATTTTGCATCATACTACTGTTTGGATCTAAGCTCAGTCGTGACTTCTTTATAAAAATTTAATAATCTATGAAGTAATACAGGCTTGGAAGTCTCATCTTCACCTAAAAAGATTTCAATTTTGTCCTTGATTGTAACTCTGACATTACAGACAAGACCTGGTCTTCAGATAACGATGTATAACTCTGTAAATCTCACTACTATACTGTATTAGCCCTGGTCTCACTGCAATAAACCTTCTCGTGGCTGATCAGGCATTGAAGATCTGACCTGAAATGGACCGTTTTCTTGTTCCACAGAAAGTGTCTCGCTTATCTGTTTATCTTGGACTGTCTCAACACCAGCTTCTCATTGCAGCCAAAATTCACATTTTGTAACAAGCTGCACCTGTCATTGGTTTTATCAAGAAATTATTTCCCAATGACTGCTCTTTGGATCCTATGATGTAAAATCTGTAAGTCACACAAATGACAAAATTGGTGCCCAGCATTTTCCAATGCATTGCATATCAATGAAAATCTTATGCAGAACAACCTACAATGAACCAAAAATGTTAAAAAGATAAAGTGCTCGTGAACCAACTGTGTGAGGAAAAAAGTGTCAAATAAAGAGTGAACAATATAATTTTATGATTCTACTATGTATTATTTCCATTTTTTGATCTTGTTTGGATCAACAGATAATGTTTGCATGTCAGAGAAAGTATACCTGAGGTATACACAGTGCTGAGTATGCACAGTTAACTGTGTACTATATATGCTCACTGCTCAATCAGTTTGTGTATGTAGGTTTATAAAGCATAGTATTTTCTTTAAATCTTTGCAGAACTTTCAAGAAGTCACTACTTAACTTTTAAATAAAAAATGTCTTGGGATATAACATTTGCAGTATAACATGTTATCTGGGTATATAGTATCAAAAAATTGAAATGTGTCCTTATTGCCTTGCCTTATACACAGCACTGGTGTTCATCATTCACTAGGCGGGCTAATGTACACACATTGACCAGGGTGTGTGTCATATAGTCCAGGTGGTATTTCAAAAACAAAATTGGATATTATCTAACTTCATTGGCTTGTTTTAGTTAGGGCAATAAACCTTGCAAATCCTGCCTTGCAAAGACCTCACACTGATAAAAGTAATCCGTATCCTAATATGGTGATTCACTTATATAATCTTGATTATTCTCTGCCGCATCACCACTGCGTGTGGCGGAGATGTGTCCAGTAGATGGCGTACTAATACATGACATTTATACCTCTTTAATTTGTACACCTGTACAATCTATTGCAACCAAGGACAGCAGCTGTGCCGTGAATTCTACATTTACAAGAGTATCATTTTTCAATTTTTGTGTTTTTCATCTTTTTAGTCTAAATAAATGAATAATAAAATAAACAAATGAATGCCAATTTCTTTTAATTGGAATTTATATATAGTTTATTCTGCATTTTAGAGTTGCCTATTCTGAATTTTTTGTCATTATGCATTCATTTTTGTATTTAGCATTTATTAAGAAATGCTTATTAAAATATTTACACACCACTACCATCTGAAAACAAACTATTTTTTTTAGCCTTCTAGCTGGCTCGTGGATTTGGATTTTTCTTAGCACTTTCTTACGAATACAAAACTCCATCTTACTTCTTTAATACAATTTAGCCGCATGTGAAATTAAAACAAAGCATTTGAACACGTTGCAACATGCCGACGTTTCATCACTGGAGAAGCAGCCTTTTGTGTTTGGCTTTTTTTACGTCACATGACATGAATCGTGACTGCGTCATCAGCCTTTCCGGAAGTCAGCAGCAATGGTGATGATGGCGGCCTCGTCAGCCTAGCAGCAGGAAGAGGATGTTTGCTACCAGTAAAAGGATAATATCGCCCGATTGTAAGACGTTATAACAGAGTAAGCCACCGTCGAGTTTTTCTGCTGAGGTTGTTGACATTCAAACAGCTTTTTCCCTCTACTGGAGCCGGCTTCTGTAAGTTTGAAGCAGGGTTGCTGCTGGATAAGATGTCACTGTTCCAGTCGGCACTGGATTTCCTAGCCGGGCCCGGCTCGTCCGGGGCGGCCAGCCGGGACCAGAATGACTTCGTTGGACAAGTTGTTGAGCTCGGCGACATGAAATTGAGGATAAAGAGGGTGATCGCTGAAGGTGAGGTGTTGTACGAGGACGAGAAATACTGATAACATCTTACGCGGCTACTTATGCTAGTTAGCTAAACTGGCTAACAGGCTAGTTTTAGTGACATAAGGTTGTCAATACCAGTAGTGTTAGCAAGTGCAAAGCTATGAGTCACCCAGCAGCGAAACACCATTTGATAACTCGGTTTCGTGTGTGTCTAATAAGCGATAAACTAATTTACATTTTGTGATGTGTAAAAGTGTAGACAGCTTTAACTTTCAGCTCGCATAGTGCCTGATCTTGTTGAGCTGGACGCCACAGAGAGATGTACGAATCTAAGCAAAACTGCATTTGTCTTCACTCAAGAGAGGGATGACAATTGAGGTGTCAGGAAGACATAAACACACGAGTGAAGACAGACAGATCTACGTTAACAGAAAATGTTAATTGATCTGACAGCCAAATTAAAACATCTGCAGAGTTTTTTAGTGAAGGCAAAAATTGGTTGAGTGCCAGTACTCCTTTCCTTAACCCTCCTTTTTAGTTTTTCTGAGTTATGTGTTTTTGTCTGGAGCTGCAAAAGTAATAAATGAACAACAGAGTAAGAAGCACTTTTTAATTTCTGACTTGGCTCTCTAGTTAAGGTTAGTATCAGTACAGTTGTGTTTTTGTTTACAAGTCACTTTTGACCAGTTTGCAGATCTCCTATAAAAAATCAATTTTAAAGTGTAGTTTGATAGAGAAAGTTTCATAATAAAAGAAAATATTTATTTCCACCCCCTCAGCATATGCTGCCAAAAAACCATACATGAACCACACCTTCAGCAACTTTTGTTGTCTGATTGTGAATCTAAAATCACAGCCTGTATTTGTGTGCAGCCACTTTGTTTTCAGGACATATGCAAACCCATAGATCATGTTTCTTCTGAAGTGACAAGGCAAGCTTACTACAGTTACATACATGGTTAGTTTAGCACATTCAGTATACATTTTATCAACTTAAGCTGACACAGATGTAACATCTGTAGATGTAGAACTAGTTGTAGCTAAATGTTTTTATATTTATGTATTTTACAATCAAGAGAAAGTTGGCTATTGCTGCACTCATTTTAGATTATCCCCAAAACTAACTGATGACTTTCCAGGATGTGACAATTGAGTCATCTTTATCCACCGTACTCATAAATATAATTCTGTAATTCTGACCGATTATTTCAAAGCAGTGTAAAAACAGTATTTCTCTTCACAATTGTCTGACTCAGTCTGAGATTTTTGGCTGCAACAGTTTCAGTCTAAGTTTATGTAAAGAAAACGAAGCCCTTGATCTGCAAATAATTACATGTATGATATGAAACTATCACATCACAGTGGCAGGTGACCACTGACAAGGCTGCAGAAATGATCTTTAGAGAGAGAATACAATGGATGGCTCTTTTCAACGTGGTTACGCTTTTTAGAGCTATAATTAATTTCTCCGTCATCAGCCACATATGCAGAAAAGCAACCAAGATTTGTTCCACTTCAAAGAACCTAAGCAAATGATGTTGTTGGGTGAATATAGAAAACAATTCTGGTGGTTGTCATTATGTTAGTTTTGAGTATATTACAAACTCTGTTGGTTTAAGAGGCAGAGATTGGTATCATTGCGTAACAAAAGCGTCCCCTAGCTGGCCTTTCTTTTCTTTCAGTTTTCATCTGCTGGTCTGAACAGGTGAAACAGTAGACAAGAGAGGTTTCTTTATTCAGAGCTATAGTGGATAAGCTTTACTTGATTAACTTTATATTCCTGTGATTATTGAACATAAGGACAAACACTGTACACTGGCCAGATTGAATAATTTAGGCTATGATAAAGAGGGATTTTTACTCTCCCTCTCCAGTATTTTCTTTGGAATGGCTTGGTAATTGGAGTAAAGGAAATTGAGCTGTTCAGGTTTTGGTCTCTCCCTTTGCCATAAGAAAACAGAGGAAGACATGTGATCCCCACAGGGACTGGTATGCATTCTAAAAGCAGAGTCATTGCCATTGCTTAGAAATGTTGATAATGGATAATAATATCCATGTTTAATATGAGTGGAGTGTTTGTAGGTGAAGTGAAGTGAAGGTGAAGTATTTGTTAAGTGCAGAAAATGAACTCAAAAATACTCTAAAACCAATGTTGTCCTTTCACATTAAAGACACAAGTATGTGTGACTTAAAATTCCTGGTTTGAATCATTTTTTCCCAGAGAAAAAAATAAACATCAGGACTACCAAAATAAAAGCCTCTATGCATATCCCGACATTCTTCCCTATGTAACCGAAGCTTTAAAGATTAAAACATTACAACTGTGTTCATTCATGTTTTGACAAAGTAAATCTGGTAGCTGATTTACTCATCACTATAGTAACCCTGTCCTGGTCTTGCTTGGACTGTGACTTGCTGAGTACCTGCACTTGTTTTTCCATTTCTGATAGCTGGCCACACAGTCACCAGTTCAAGTTTCAGCTACACCTTAAGTGAGAAGGTGGATATTCAGTGGTGGCTTGTAAGTTAAAGCAGTGAGTGTGACAGTGAGATTGTTTGTGTTGTGGTGCTCTAAAGCAAGGGAGTTAAACTTCAGATTCTACATGCAGGCTGCTCTGTGACCAATAGATAAGACAGTGGTTCTGGGTTTTAAGTGTTTGTGGAAGAGCAACCGTTGCTGGTCATAAGGTATAACTAAAGGAATTTAGATTACACTGCAGAACTCCACCCAAAAACACAATACAACTGTTAAATCTCCACTGAGTGTCCTTTGTTTTTATAGCTGTCCTAAAATATCACATTTCTGTACTTAATAGATCTCCCAGAAACACACAACCTGTGAACCTCTGCCATTATTTTTAATACATAAAATACAACAGTCATGTCAGAACAAATCAGGAATATAAATTACGTGAATCATACTTAAATCACTGCATAGTTTCTGCACTGAATGTGTAAGATTGATGATTATGTTTCCTCTCAAGAGCTTAAGACTTCATTCAAGTATTCAAGTACTGTTGATGTAAACAATGTAAATTACATCCTTCTTCAGCTCTCTCTTTTTTTTCTCAGGTGGCTTTGCCTTTGTGTACGAAGCTCAGGACATGAGCAGCGGTAAAGACTATGCTCTCAAGGTAATAAAAAGCTGTGCCAACTCAGGAATTTCTACATGTTAAACCCACTCAATATTGCACATTGATTTATTAATCCACTCACATGTTCGTATGTATGACAGTGTCTGTAAATGATACACTGAATCAGAAACATCTGGTCTGTCCGCATTGATTCTACATTTGACATTGCATATTCTGCTTTGTACAATTTCACATTGCACATTTCTAGTATGCAGCAAATATGACATATTATTAGTGAATCCAAATCTCTTAATTCTCATACTGCACTGTGTTATGTGTCACATGACTGGACTTTAACATTCAAGTGGACGTTTGCCCTTTTCCTCTTTGGACACTACACTACGCTATGCTAACCACATACCTATGACACTAAAACAATGTGAATGTACTACTGTGGGTTGCTGCTTCCTTTGCTATGTTGTTAATACTATTGCTCAGCAAACATTCCTTCAGGGTGGTTTCTTATCATGATTACACAATTTTAGTTATATGAGGATTATCTGCTCCATACTTTGTCATCCTGCATGTGTGCAGACTATGGGCAAAGAGATTCAGTGGTCTCCAGTCTGTAAAACCTCTGAACTATTTCGGGTTTGGATGCAGTGTTTGCCACATAGGCTGTTTATTGATACACTATGTTAGTGTTTGGTATGTCTCATAAAAGATGATTTGTCTCCTGAAACCATGGTCTGTTTGTTTCAGAGGCTGCTGTCCAACGAAGAGGAGAAGAACAAGGAAATTATACAGGAAGTCTGTTTTATGGTATCCTTTATCATTTCCAGACCACAATGAAAAGACCACTTGATTTTTTTTCTTATCATCATAAAACATTTCTGTTGTAGTTTGCTGAGAATTGTGACATGTGACAAAGCCTGGTTAAACTCTAAACCACAACTTAATAACATCGTGGAATGTCCCTCCTGAGTAGTCGTCTATCATGAGATCACTTGTAGTTTATTCTTTAGACAACAGCACATAATGCTAAAATGCATAATAGAGGAGGAACTAATCTATATTTGCGTTGTATTGCAATGTATTCTGTTATTTCATTCATAGATTTGTTATTCAGCTGTCACTATGACGAATATGATTACTTAAAGACATGTTGTTGGATCTAGGTCAGATCACTTAAGTGTCACTTAAGTATTTTAATGCCTCAAGGGAGTTTTTATCAATACAAAAATGCAGGCACTAGTGTCACCTAACTAGACTTTTTGGCCAACAGCTAAAACTGCTGGGAGGTCTCTTCTGCAGTTAGGCAATAGTTGTTTTATGCTGTGTAGCACATTGTGGAGGCACAGGCTGTTGGTAAATGACGCACCATCTTCCTGGACCTGTTGCGACATTCGGCTTTTAAAGCTTTTATTATTTGCATAACGTTTAATGCCTTGACTGCTGATGAGGCAGAAAAACATAGTCATCTGTGAATTCTTTAATTACCATAATCTCTTTAGGCTTTCACTGTCTGACTAGTGAGTAACAGCAAAGTTTAAAATTTTAATTGCTCCGCTGAGGCTCGTCTGGCTATGTGTCAAAGTGGATGGCAGAGTAGATCAGTATTCAATTGAAGCAGTAATGACCGCAAACCACCATCCGAAGTAGCTGGTAGATTCAAAATACTACATATAAATCCTACCCACTCTGTCAGCAGAGGATTGTTTTTGATTTCTGAGGGAAATAATTGAAGATTGACACCACAGTTGTGTTTATGCTGTATCTTCCTTAACTCGCTGGCTCCACAGAAAAAGCTGTCAGGTCATCCCAACATGGTTCAGTTCTGCTCTGCTGCTTCCATCAGCAAAGAGGAGTCAGATACTGGACAGGCCGAGTTCCTCATCCTCACTGAGCTTTGTCAAGGTAAAGGCACACACACACACACAAGCTTCAACACACACACTTTTTTTTCAATTGCTTATAATTGTTATATGTTTACTGCATGATACAAGAACTGCCATTTTATCCACAGGATTTTGTATTTTCACAAATAAATTAAAGACCAAAAAAGGCATCTAGTTAGTGGCAGGTGCTACTTTCACTTCAGCCAGTTTTCATTGCCTCATCGGTTTTTATCTCTTGCTACTCAGGTCAGCTGGTGGACTTTATAAAGCGGGTAGAGCAAAGGGCTCCCCTGTCATGTGACACTGTGCTGAAAATCTTCTACCAGACGTGCCGCGCTGTGCAGCACATGCACAAACAGAAACCTCCGATCATACACAGAGACCTCAAGGTTGGTCTGTCCTTGATAGTCTGATGTGTGAATGATGACATGGAACTGATGAAGTGCATTACCTCAGAATGATTGAAATGTTATAGTGACTGCATTTTGTAACATCAGAGATAAGGCAAAATATATCCACAGCAGTTATTAGTATTTTAAATTAGGGACTATTATGATCACTAATTGATAATTGATATGTGTATTGCTTGACATGCTAACTCGCTGTTTACTTGATGTGCTGCAGATTGAGAACCTCTTGATTAGTAACCAGGGCACTATCAAGCTGTGTGACTTTGGCAGCTCCACCACAGTGTCACATTACCCTGACTACAGCTGGTCAGCTCAGAAGAGGTCCATGGTGGAGGATGAGGTACACACACACACACACACACACTCAAACATCAGTTCAGTGTTTTGTATTCATCTGATAGTTTCAGTTTATTTTGTGACTCAAAGTGTCCTTAATACATGTTTTAAGAATGTAGGAATTTAGCTCCGCAGACAGAAAGTGTAGTAAATGCATACACATTTCACTACATAATGTACATATCCAAACATAAGGACATTTGTTTGAGGGAGTAATAATTAGAATTTGTCCCATAAAAAACAGGCAGTTTTCTTTGAATTTGAGTTGTAAAGCTGTTTGATGCAAATTGGATTATGTTCATAAGAAAATAGACTGAATCTGATAATCCCTAAATTGATTATGAGAGCCAATGAGGAGGAAAAACAAATGGAGATGTCACACTGGGTTAGTGAGATGGTGTTTGACAGGAACCAGAAACCTGTGATTGAATTAACGGCTCGAGGTCCAGGAAGCACTGATCAATCAGCTTAATTATATTTATGCTATAACCACACAGTCACACACAGAAGCATTGCCACCGATGACTCAGTTAGCAGGACCACTGTGATCCTGGTTTCTAAATGTATTAACCTGCATGTCAGCACCTGTAGCAGGCCAGTAGCATAAGCAAATTATTAGTAAAAGCTGTTAAGTTCAAAATCAAATGACATTTTGCAACTAAGACAATTTAGCTGGATATTTTTTTTCTGGTTTGATTAACTGCAACCCCACACAGTGATGTTTGTGTGTCTATGTGTATTTGTCCATTTGTGTATAGATCACAAGGAACACCACTCCTGCGTACCGAACACCAGAGATGATCGATCTTTACTCCAACTTCCCTATCAATGAGAAACAGGACATCTGGGTCAGATTTCTTATTTTCTTTTTCTTTCTGTCCATGGGTTGGCATGGGTTGCTCCTCTGTCCGTTAGTCCAGGTTCTTACAGTGTCAAGTTATTGCAGTTGTTATAGTCTTGTTATTTCTGCTCTCTCTTGCAGGCCCTTGGATGCATCCTCTACCTTTTGTGTTTTAAACAGCACCCATTTGAGGATGGGGCAAAACTACAAATTGTCAACGGGAAATACTCCATTCCTCAAAATGACGTCAAGTACACTGTGTATCACGACCTCATACGTACGTACTTTCTGTCAGTTCATTTATTTTTGAAGTAATGATTAGATATTTTTAAAATTATTTATCAGTCCCACCCTCTTCCTTCACCCCTCACCCCTCACTTATTGTCCTGTCCTCCAGGTTCCATGTTGAAGGTGAACCCAGAGGAGCGTCTGTCTATTACAGAGTTGGTCAACCAGCTGCAGGAGATAGCAGCAGCACGAAATGTCAACCCCAAGTCTCCCATTACAGAGGTAGGTGTTTGCACGACTGCATATATGTCTGTTGCCAAAAAAAAAAGCACAGAGGTACAGAGAAATAGCTCTTGACTCTTCATCTTGAATTCATAGTCATCGTAAATAGCAGTTAAAATATTTGTGCTTCGAGTGTCACCTCTGTGTAGTTGACAACTTTCACAGTGTAAACAAGTCATTTGACTAAGATGCCGAGGCGCATCCCCAGTGTCTACCAGCCTGTGAGGGGGATATTCTTCCTGTGTGTGTGTGTGTGTGTGTGTGTGTGTGTGTGTGTGTGTGTGTGTGTGTGTGTGTGTGTGTGTGTGTGT
>JAUYWH010000027.1:18354097-18378646 GCA_034779795.1 Ctenopoma multispine | reverse complement strand
ATAGCCCACTTAGAAATCCCCTTACTGATAAAAATGCTGATGTGTCAAATACTTATTTCCCCCGCTGTACATATATACATATATATATTACATATTTTATCTTTTCTTATACCTTTTCTTATATCTTTTAAACTATATGTCATGATTGATGCTTTTCTAATTTTCAGTGTTTCTCCTATCTTTGTTGTCTTTAGTGTAGCAGTGTATGAAAATCGAAACACATCCAACAGCATCACAATGAGTTACAGCTTTATTTCAGACAATCAGCCGATGATCCTTGTCACCAGATCATGTGCCCCCTCCAGAACGCAGACTCTGAACAAAAGACTGTAGTGCATCATGTGGTCTATACAAAATGAATTTAAAAAAGGAAAAAGTGAACAGAAAAAATTACCTTTGACCAAAATGACTGAAATCTCCCATTCTCCACTGGCCACTGGAGACATAAAACCTACAACTCTGTTTTTGGGATGTGTATTAGCATCAGACTAAATACGGAGAGGAGAACCAGAGGACAGATATGGGGGCACAAACAGAGTCTAGGGCGAAGTTTGACACTCTGACTCTAAGTAAACTAACTAAAAGAGTGATTATGAGTAAATGTAAATTAAAAAAAACCTGAAGATGCTGACTCTTCCATCCTTGCATATGAACACAGGCCCAGATACAAACTAAAGTCGCATTCAGTGATGTTGCAGTATTCACATGCATTAAGTGTATACAATTTGGAGGAAGATGTAAGAAATACCAGGCACTGTATTTTATCTTGTTTTAGAAATCTCCATTTCAATAATTTCTTCGTCCTCTACTAATGCAAATTCACTGTACATGTCTTCAGGGACAAAATACAAATTAAAAAGAGCCATAATATGTTTGTTCTACATTTCAGCACACGTAGGACAACAGTCTGTTCTGCTGCCTTTAAAGCAGCTGATTTGGCATGTTCACATCTGGTTTAGTGTTTTGACAGGAACCAGGGCAGGAAAGGCACTTCAAAGTGTGGATGTCCCTTTGATTTCCTGGCAGTTTTGTTGTAATCCCTAGAAAAAAATCAAAAACAGTCAGCTGGTTGATTTCATATACGTTTTTGAGTCCTCCAAATGACCAAAGGAGAATCTGAAAGAGACAGAGAAGCAAACAGACTCTTACTCACTGCAGAGTTCAGAAAGTAAAACTACAAAAGCTACAAAAAGAAAGTGATAAAGTACTGATCAGGTTTGCTGAGAAAACTTACAAAAAAAGTATTTAGAGCTCTGTGGTGTAGATCTAGCCCTGAATGGACACCTCTGGAACGATGTGTCCATTCAGTGTTGTTTCCACTGCCGTCTCCTGATCAGCAAACAATATGTTAAATCAGTGAGTACACAGTAGATCATGTTAAGAATATACGACTGAATTAATCTGACATTTTAAAAACAAAACCCTCTAGAACAGGAAAAATGAAGCTTATATTCCACTAAAGTCTTTCTTGGAGCGACTATGCCTCTTGTCTTAAATTAAATTCCTGTACCAGTGAGCTAAGCTGAACAGGCTCCACAGTGAGCTGCGTCTGACAGGGCATATCACAGATTTCTGACTTAGGCTCTTCTGACAGCACATCCAGGCATGTCTGTTCAGCACCCTGGAAAGGAAAAGAAGAGACAGTTAGGGTACAGAGAGCAGCTGGTCACCAAAACCACAGTGAAGAAGAAAAAAAACTTAGTGGAGTAGCACAGAGAGATTTAAAAAAAATACTAAATGTGTTTTAAAAAACATGCTATAAGCGTTAAGACAGTTACTTACAATGAGCGTTTGCTCTGCAGGGGTCACATCCTCAGATTCTGTGTGAGTGTCACTCAAACTGGCCACAGTTTCCTAAATGCAGCAGCAAGTTGGTTAGTAAACTCTGACTGGGAATGATGCATGAGATTTGACGCTAAGAAAGAAAAATGTTGACTTGACAGTGGACTACTTTTACAGTGACACTAAAATGTATTAGTGCCAACTAGTGGCTACAGGCATTAAGAAACAACTCAATTCATTCAGGTACCGGGTAAAATAAAATATTCATTTTTGGTACATAAAATATGAAAACATTACTCATTTGATGTAACACAGTAATTGTTATGTAATACAATGAATTCGTGATTTAGACACAGCAATGGCTACCTCCACTGCTGAGACAGATTCTGTGAGAACAAAGTTCTCAATAAGTGTGTCAGCAACTTCCTGAGGGGCAGGAGTCTGGAAGAGAAAAGAGATGAAAATGTTCCACTGTAAACACAAAGTACTGTATATCACGTAAATTAAGTTAATCAATGAAAGCAAAGCAGTACAACCCACACATTGATAATTTGGGAATAATCTATTTGACCAAAGTGTGAAGAACACATAACATTAAGGATAAAATTTACAAAAACTTTACTTCTTTGACTTCAGTACCATCCACTTCTGCCTTTTCTACTTGAGTTTCAGGGACGCTGTCTTGCACCTAGTAAAACAACATTGCCATATCCCATATTGCACAACATAAGCACAGAAGTAGAAATTATATGTCTGATTATTTCTATCTGTATTTCTTATCATACAAAATAAATGTAATTAAATTGCATAATGTTTTTTTTTATGGGATAAGAGAAAATGCAACTCACCACAGGGATCTCAACAGACTGGGCAGGAGCAACCTAATGTAGACAAAATAACAGGTCCCAGTATGACGTTAGTGTTAACACTAAATGTTAAATAAAATATTGAAATAAATAATTTATATGATGTAGTCTGACCAAAATCTACTCATACAGCAAATCTTTCCACAATAACGACACCAGTTTAATCCTTTCTTCCTTGCTACAAATAACAAATGACACACAAATGTTGCACCTCTGCCACTGTCTCTGGCTCAGCAGGGACGTCTTCAGGAGCATCTCCTTTAACCAATGCTTCTACTTCAGCTTCACCCTCTTTGTCCTCAGTTGGAGCTGCAGGCATCACAACTGCTTCAGTCGCCTGCTCAGACTCAGGTATCTCTGCCTCCACTG
This sequence comes from Ctenopoma multispine, assembly GCA_034779795.1. Taxonomy (NCBI): domain Eukaryota; kingdom Metazoa; phylum Chordata; class Actinopteri; order Anabantiformes; family Anabantidae; genus Ctenopoma; species Ctenopoma multispine. The sequence continues at coordinate 18,375,629 of JAUYWH010000027.1, read as the reverse complement.
ATTTCACTACAGTTTCTGTAACCACCTTGTCTGCAGCAGGTTCTGCTTCATCAGAAACATGGTCAGTATTAAGCTCTTCTATTGCCTGTTCTTCAGTGGCCTCAGTTACAGGTTGTGATATGGAGGTGTCCTCTGGGACAGACACTTCCACCTCCACCTCAGGGACTCTGTCTTCCTTTGCTAAGGCCTCAGCCTCCGCTTCAGTCGCTGTTATACAGACAGGATGCATCTACATATGAAAAATCAATATGAAACACATTAAGCATCAACTAGAGGATAAATGCACCAAAATAGCTTTTGGCAAAGTTTTGCCTTCTTCGCAAATGTCTGACATAACATGCATGACAGAGATTTACACACCTAACATCAGGACATGCTGTCATAAGGAGGATCAATCGTACCTGTTCAATCTCTGTGGTTGTCATTGTAAGATCAACTGTCTCAACCTGTTGAATGTGAAATATAGAAACACAATTTGTCATTTCTTGTTATTTATGACAACATGTCTGGGTGGATAAAATGGCCAACAGATGAATGGAAGAATAAACAAAGGTAAATGTTTACTGTAAACATTGGTTCTGAGGACTGGCAGCTTATCTCACTGTAAAACCATTAAATTATCTTAATTCGTTTTGGTCAGTAACAGACATCAAAAACATCTTTAATGAACTGAGTTATTTGCAAATTAATGAAACTAAGAAAAACATTGAACAAACATGTTAAATAAAAATCAGTTGGTGTTAAGTGAGGTGAGGAGCCAGACTGTGATCTGAAAACTGTGTTCTATAACAGAAAGAGACAAAGCAATTTGTTGTAGTTATTCATAAGGTGTGAAGCTTAAGTCACAGAAACTTTAAACACTATTCCATTGAAAAAGTTGTTTCCTGTCCAGTGGCTGCTGCTATAAAACTATAAAGCCTGAATGGAAACATTGACTTACCCTTGTCTTAACCTATGCTGTCATTTCCACTACTAACAGCCCATATGTTGTAATGTTTAACTGTAAAGTTGACATGTAGTAGTATTTTACAGACATTACAGACAGCGACAACAAGATACAACAACTAACTTTTGTCAACTGCTGCTTCCTTTTGGGTGGAAAATGTGTTGCTCTGCTGTACATAGAACCCCTACAAGGCAATTAAAATTGTCTCTATAAATACGCTGTTTAAAATCAAGAGTTATGAGTTATGTTCCACTCATAGTTGTTCACACCTGTGTAATGTGCTTTGGGCTTGGATTGTCCTGCCTGAGAAAGTTGAGGTTAGGAGTACCAGAAAGGTATGTGCAAGGTGTGTGTGTGTGTGTGTGTTTGATTTACCTGAGCGTCAGAAGGAGCCAGCACTGGAGCCTTAGCAGGGTGTGGGACCTATGAAGGACAGAGTAAAAGTGCTTATTCATGAGTCAGCAAAAACTAACATAAAGATTATATATATGTATATATGTAGAGATATGTAGAGAGAGAGAAATATTACAAATATTTTCCTCGTGTTAAGCTGCTGCCATTATTCCTGTTTTCTAACTCGTCTAAAGGTTAAGCACTGGGAGAGACAAACACACACACACACACACACACACACACACACAGCAAGTCCTAAAAATTTGCCCAGAGCAAAACAATGTTCTAAAAAGACAAACTGTGCTGTGATGCCTTGAGGTATTCAGCTGTGAAAACCTAGTGACAGTCTTAGCAGGTTTCCTGCGCCCAAAAACGGAAAATTTAGCTTTCAGATAATAAACTAAGGCTGGGCGTCTTACACAAGTGCAGTCTTTATGAGTAGGCTTTATGTGAGAGTGTAGCTGTAGTTGGAGAGAAGGGGAGGAACACAATACATCCTACAGGAATGTTACAACCAATTGCATAATGGGATGCTGTTACGCCCTCCTCTCAACCCTTTTGTATAATTTACTGCTATCATCTTTATTTACACATTTTGCTATGTGACACATTGTTGATGTGATGAAGTGTCCTTCAACACAACATATCAGTGTTCTGTAGTTAAGACTGCTTTAGAATTAGTATCCTATTATAATAATTCATGCCATGATATTGTTAGTATTACCCAGATGTCACAAAATCCTAAGAAAGACATCATCCACATGTTTTCTTGTTTGCAGCCTTGCCATCAGTTTACTGAAACATTTGGCAGTGGCCTAACTGGCCACTGGCAGCACCCACTGTGCAGCCAAGTGTGTTTAGCCATAGTGACATTCACGGGAAGCAACACATAAATATTGTAGTGTGTCTTCACATCTGAGAGTAAATCATTTAGATTGTCTTGTACCAGCTCTTCCTCAAAGTAGGACAAGTCTAGTGTTGCAGATGTGAAATAGAAAATTACATGCACATGTGTGAGGAGGTAAGTCTGAAGAAATGATCACATCTTTGTCTCGCATTACGTTGTTGATCTGGCTATTGTGAAATATCATAGAAAGAAGCAAATATTCTAATAAATACATTTGTATTATAAACATTTTTATGGTGAGCGAACTCCGAGTCATCCCTTCACTAGAAACTCTCACAGACTTTCAAAGGTTGTGAAAGCCACAAATACCAAAGGCTAAACTACATACATAAGCAGACACACACATCAACGAGGAGATGAGTCTCCCACGTCCCAGAATAGAACTCAATATTCCACTTCCACTAGTCCTGTCTCTTCCCAGCACCCCCCACAATGAAGATTAGGCCATAGGCTGCTAGTGAAGGAGGGAGAAAGAAGTAACTGTAGTGGGAGCAGCAAATTAACAAGAAAAAGAGGGAAAAGGAGAGTGGTAAAGTATCTGACACTGTTAGAGCGTGGAACTCGCAGGAAAATTAAACAAAGCAGGCAGATGTGTGGATTGGGTGGTGACATTCGTTTGGTGGCCTCTTTAAGCCCATAAAGCCAAATGAACAATTATTAAATTATTAATAATTATTAATATGTTAATTCTACTCTCACCAGGCCTGGGCAGCATTGTCACTCATGTACATGCTAACACATGTAAACTATTAGAAGTGAAGGCTGTGAATGTATGTGCGTGTGTGTGTGTGTGTGTGTGTGTGTGTGTGTGTGCGTGTGCATGCATTTGTAAGAGTTATGCACACAGATGTCGATGTACAGTATGTGCAGTGTGCAGGTGGTGTGTGCATCTCAACATAGCCTGCAGTCTACTGGCTGAAACAGAACATTCTGTTCTCGAATTGTGTGCATCATGGCTGCATGAAACAACAAAGGCTATGTGGCATCGGTTTTCCCATCTGCAAGGGAAAGGTTAGAACTATGTTGACTGAAAGTCCAGTTCTGTGTGCAAAAGCAATAGTTGCACAAAACACATTCAGTTAATTATATGCAACACAAACAAGGCAAGCATGACACTCCAGAAAACTTAATTGATAATATACAGTATATTACAAAAATGTTTTGGTGTAAGTGATAAGAAAAAAAGGAGCGTGAAACCCTTGACTGATGTGCATTTATGTATAAATTTGTCTTACAATATTGTCATATCTTCATCTAAGCTACCATTATAAACAAACCATTTTAACAAGTATCTGTCAGTGAACTTGTCTTGACCATACAGAGTAAATCAAGTATGTGAAAACAAGATTAGAGGAGCATGTTGGACCGACTTTGAAACTCAAACATTTTATGCAGCATCTGCTGCTGTGAACCATGCCTCACATAAATACACCTCAAATCACTTGCAATTGAGAATTGATGGTTTGCATACAGCCGGAAAAAGTTACAAGAAAATCTCAAAGAGTTTAGATGTATTTCAGTCCACAATTTGACAAACTTGAGATGGAGAATTACATCTTGTTTTATGGCCCTTAAGCAGAAAGCCAGAGAGTTCAAATACTTTTACATGTCACTGTATTCCAAATGCTGAAAAAGCTCTGCCCTGTCTCCCAATTGTTTAGATAACAGTCTCTCTCCTACTATCCGCCTCTTTGCTAAATGGAACATGTCGTTCCCTCTGCATCCCACCCCCCACCAATTCCAACTCCCGTCTCCCATAAGGTCTCAATAAAAGCACATACTATTTAATCAAATAGCATCTAAATCAGTCATATACAAAAACCAAACTCGCCAACCTACTTTTCCAACTTTGCACCAGCAAGCATAGAAAATGGCAGTTGCATGCTTTTAGAGTGAAGATGCAAGATGAACCCTACACAAGTCATTTTCATGAAAAAAGGTTAATGAAAAAACACAGCTTGGTTAAGATGGCATAAAACGCCAGAGGTGGTTAGTAACAGAGATGATAAAAAGTTTAAAAGGTCTTATAACAAGGGGCCACAGATGTGTGAATGTCTGCAGGATGCTGGATCTCTCTCTGAATTGGAAATATGAAAAAGCACTTTTTTCTGCAACATGTCTCATACACACATGTATAAAAAAGGTTCTTACCTCAGTTTCTGGAATAATAGGTTCAACCTCCTGTACTACAGGAGCTTCACCTATAGAAATTGCCACTGGTGGCATTTCGACAACATGTACTTCTTCAGTGGCCTGTGCTGAGACTTCAACCTCTACTTCAACTGGAGTCTGTTCCAACAGCACAGCTTCGGGCTCTGGTGCCTCTGGTTCCACTGGGGCAGGCTCTGCAACAGGTTCTTTCACGACTGGCTTTGGTTCTACTTTGGGGATCTCCACGGTGGGGGCAGCAATGGGAACAGCAATAGGAACAGCTTCTGGGATCTTTGCTGGAGCTGCTGCTTGAGTTTTAGCCGCTTTCTTCGGAGTTGCTGCAGGAGGCGTACTCGCCGCAATCCCAGGGCTGGCTTTGACTGTCGGGCTGGCCGCATGCTGCTCTTCAAGGGCTCTTCTCTGGGCCTGCTGCAAGGGAGGAAGACACTGGTTAATGATTGTCGCCTGATGATTGAAATACTGTTTCATTCACTAACCGTGAACCAGAACGTGGTATTTTGTATTCTAATTAGAACAACTAAATTAGTTTAAGGTAACTCAATAATCCTTGTAGAGTTCGAAAGCTGAAAATATTGGCATGGTTTCTCTTGGATACTTAGCACAGATTAAATAAATGAACGTGACACTCACTGTAAATCAGAGTGGCGTCAAAAGGGTGTTGAGAAGGTACAGCAGATTTGTAAAGGATGAAGATTAAACACAAAGAAATAGAGGCAAAGGGGAGTTTTTGCTAATGCAGACATCATCTTCAAATATTAATGCTGTTGGTCTGCAGCTCATTCTAGCAGATTTCTGTCTGCAGGAATACCAGGCATGCCATCTCAGTCAGGTCCAACATGTTTTTCAGCTCAGGACAAAAACCCCTTCAGGCTTTAATGGAGATTTGAGGATAGCAGACCACTGGAGGGAGGGGCTGGGCAACTGGGAGTAGGTCCAACAAAGCTAGTTAGATAATGGGAGCTAATTAGTTGAATCAGAGCAGTCCTGACAGGTCTGGTGAAGCGGGAATAGAAACCGTACGAGTCAGCAGCACTGATAGATGCCCCGCAGGCCAGACAGTGGGCCTAATCACATCATAATCAGGTTATAATCAGGTTACAATAACTCCCCCAAAACGCTTTTGTTAGGCTGACAGCCAGTTAGACATTTGCAGTGTTAGACCAATGCTGTAAGCCAACAGAGCATATGTGCGTGAGTGCATACCTCTATGCTTGTCCAGCTAGGCACCATCAAAACAACCCCTCCCTCTTTCTTTGCCCACAAATAACTTACTGTCTAGAAATCAAGGTCTCATTCCCACCGAGTGATATATAAATGTCAATTCATCAAAGGTTTTAAATACATCTCTCAGGTAGCTGCCATTAAAGAAAAACACTTTATCAATGTGGGATTGCTTACAAGGCGTGTGGCCAAAGTGTAGCACTCAACTTGACATCTTCAAGAGTCCAGTAGCTCCTTCACTTCCTCTGCTCTTATATCTCTGAGGGAATTGGTGATAACACTGAGCTGAAAGTGACTTCGGGGGCCATCTTTATCACTGCGTGTCACTGGCAGAGACTGAGAGAACCAGAGAGATTGTGCAGACTCCAATCTGGCAGAACTAATCCAAGACATTCCTTGAGTCACCACACTACCAAATACAGTTGCGTGATGTTGAGATTCACAGACTGACCAGTCAGCTAGAAGCTTAGGGGAGAAGAGCTGAGGAAAAGCTCCATACCAAGAGGTCTCAGTAGAGTCTGGGCTTTGAGTAGAGGTGAAACAAGTGATCATTTCTTGTTTTGAAATTAAGAGCATTAGTTGAAACAGCTATTTATCATGTTTTAAACAGAATGGATAGAGACCAGTGTTTGGTGATGGAGTACTCTGTGCCCTTTGAGAAACGGGAGCTTCTGTGTTATTTTCTCATTGGTTATACAACCTTCCCTTTGCTGCCACACCCAGTGCTTCTCTTTGGGCACTAGATTTTCAGAAGTAAAATTTCTCCCAGTACCTAAGAGGAGTGGGAATAGGCCAGGAGTCACATAAGTCAATTATCATGTCACTGGTGCTGGTGATTGCACACAGCCAGTCATGTAATAATAAGAGCAGATGTAACTTTCATTATAAGTGAAGATAGTTGCTACTGTTATTCCAATAACCTATGTTCTGCTTAGGAACAAAAAAGATGTTTATATGCTTTTGAATGTGGCACATATCTCAGGTGTCGTGCAACTATAAATATACCAACTGATTAGATGCTTGTATAATTTTCTATACAATCTCTTCGGGTGCATATTTTGGTACAGCCAGCCTTGGCGGGATTTTACGCACAGAGTTTTGGGCGTTCCGTGCGTCTCAAAAAAGGCAATAACGAAGTGAGAATGTGTACAGTCAAACAAGTAATAATTGACAGTGGCGATAACACAAATCGCTAATTTGAAACATATATCTGTCTATATATATATTACTTTGTAAAATACGTGTTGTGAAGTTTTATCTCGAAAATGGAGAGCACTGTCAGATTTATACGCATCAGCAATCATTGTGGATTAAGAAAAACAATGTTTACTATGAAGACATGCACTTACAACAACCACAAAACGTCAACATCAACAAAGAGAAGAGGACTACCAACTTCCACTACAACACACTTTGGATAAGATCGTGACAATCGGAAAGAAGTGCGCCTTGCACCACTTACCACCCTGCGCATGCGACGCTTGTTCTTCTTCCTCTTGCTGGGCATTTTGGTTTCTATTGATGGAAACAATAAAGAGCGAAAAAACAAAGTGGGCAGAGGCAACGGGAAAAAAGTCCTTATAAAGCCCCCAGTCTTTCTGTTACCTTTACATCGAACCTATGAGAGGACTGGGATGAAAGTAGTGGGGGCGTGGAGACACAGACAGAGATATGCACACCCCCGTCCAACGTCTAACACACGCAAACTAAGTGAGGTGATTGTGATAGAGTTTGGCTGCATAGTGACTGGATGATAGACTATGTTATGTAACCACCCCATCAAAGAGAGAGAGAGAGACAGGGAGATCCGAGTAAAACACCCCCTTGTTTGATCAATTAGGACTTGCCACTGAATGGTTTTCCTCATCTGTGCCAGTCTTTCACAGGGCTAACGGACAGAGATGCATCCCTGGGCAATTTACTGTAGCCTCACTTGTTAATCTAACTTGCAAGTGTTTGTAAGAAGGAACTCATGCAGGCAGGAGAAGAACATGCAAAGTCCATCTCCAAGGGGGCAAGAACTTTCTTGCAGCGAGACCAGTGGAGACCAGTGTTGACTACTGCACTACAATAACCACAACACCACCAGAGGAACCACAAGAGGAAAATACCCACAGCCACTTGTGCATAGAAAAGAGTGTGTCTCTGACAGTTTTTAATGGATTTAATGAATGAAACCAGAGAATATTCTTCATTGTGTTTGCCTCAGCCAGAGAATGAAAAGAAAGAAATCATGTACGTGTGTCTACACCCACCGCGCCACTGCACTGCACCAGTTGTGAGCACCCATTGTCTCTAGCTCCTTGGGTAGAGCTATACTGCTGCGTAATTACATAATGTAGAAACATGTGTTTTATTCTAACATTTATTGTCCTGATGGAAGCACTGACTTTCCATAAACATTTTTTTTATTAGCTGCAAAGGACAAACACACTAAGATTTTTAAAATCCAAGTCTGAGTATCTATGGCCTCTATGTATGATTTTATTGAACTATTTCAAATAAAACCATAGAAGCAGACAACAGACAGAGTTGTTATTCTAACCTATTCATCTCTTAGTTATTGTAAATGAACTCACTGGCCACAATGAGCCCCTGTTCCACTAATGAGTCAGAGATGGCTAGTGTTTCACGTTCACATTTTCAGCATGGTAATTGCTCTGTTCAGAAGTGAGAAAAGTTACTTCAGTTACTTCGTGTTTTCAAAATGTTTCATCAAGTTAAAGCTCCAAGAATTTGTATGAGAGTTGAAATATTGATGAAAATCCAAAATACTGGTGTTTTCTGTGCTAAGTTCAGCTCCAGTGTTTTAAGCATGCATGTACTTTTGTTGCAGTGCTGAACACAGTCAGTTAAGCAGGTTTGTTAGGTCATAAGTTTGCCACATCACAGTGAACTGCAGCCTTGAGCTAACTGTGTTTAAATATGTGCGACACTTGTGACAGAGTTTAAATACAAGCACCTATCAGGATTTATTTTTGGTGCGATGATAGAGACAACAGTGCAGTGGGCGCTGAAATACTTTGACTATCAGCTGGTCACAGAAGAATCACCATCTTTAAATAGATGCATGATGCCTGCCTGTGCCCAACTCTTCTCTCTCTCTCTCTCTCTCTCTCTCACACACACACACACACACACACACATACACATCATTTCAGCACACACTAGGATGTTGTTTGCAAACAAACACCCCTCACAAGGTCAGCTCCATGGTTACAATCCATGTCCCATCAATCACATACACATACACTTACACAGTGCATGTGAAAAAACTGCCCAGTATATTATATTTAGGTTTTAGGTATGGGGCAGAGAAATCCATTCATCCATTATCCTAACCACTTGCCCTCTTAAGGAGTGCTGGAGCTTATCGCCAGTCTATCACAGGGCTGACACAGAGAGACAAACAACCATCCGCGCCTACAGGGAATCACCAACTGACCTAACTGAATGTTTCTGGATAGTGGGAGGAAGCCGGAGTACCCGGCTGTGAGGCGATACCGGTGCTAACCACTACACCACTGTGCTGCCCTGGGCGAACATATTTACATATAGTTTACTGAAACATGCAGATTAAATAAACTTTATTTTCATTTCAGTTTCAGTCATAGATTTAACTTGATGGTTTAAAAACAGATCAGTTTGTATTTACCGTAAAGTGATACACACTTGAGAAAAGAGGGTTTGTGTTTTTACTCAGCCTTGATCATTATTGTTATTTGGTATTCTTGTTAATATGTTGCGTATTTTCATGGTAAATTGGGATTTTCTTTAATTCTTAAGCACTATTACCACAAAGAAAAACATAGATCAAACAATTTCTATGAACATAAGTAAACAAAATCAGCAAGTCAGGATCTAAGTTATGTAGAAATATTAAAAATAGAAACAAGGTATTTTCAGAAAAAGAAAAAATGTCACTACTTATTAAATCTTTGAAAATATATTTGGTCTTTAGATTTAGCTCTTAGTTGAGGACAATAACAATCTATTACATTATATCACCTTATGGTTCAATTCGTCACCTAACTGAGCAAATTTAATCTGTACAGACTAGTCTGCAACCAGCTGGAAGAACTCCTGACAGCCACTACCATACCAACCAGACTGGCTCATAGGTTTCCTTCTCAGTAAGTGATGACAAAATATGCACTCAAATAAACAAGTGTGCTTCAAACGGCCTCCAACGAACACAACAACTGCGACTGTAACTGAGGAAACCTGCATCTTCTTGTAGAAAATTGGCAAAAGGGAGGTAATAATTGCTTTGTCACACAAGAAACCGATCCAAAAACAATCCAGGGCTTTAGCAGATGAAGTAAAAAAAATAAATAAGATGAATTTCAACCATTTAAATAAAGTTACGAAAAGCTGGCTGGTGCCTATCACCTCTTATTGGTCAACATATTATAGTATTTTAGCATGTATGGCACACATACATAGCTTTGCCACACTGGGGCACTAGAGCAGATCATCTGCTTATTAAGAGCTCACAGTCATCAGTGTATCCTGAATAAAGTAGTTGAAGAGAAAAAAAACCCCACATGCACGTATTCACAGAGAGTGTCAATAAAGACTCGAGCCCCTGCTGATGAAGGCCAGACTCAGCAATAATGTCACCAGACAGTGAAATGCCAGGGACTCTCCAGTGTGTATTCACATCACCAAGCAGCAGGACGCTAACGTAAGATATAGAGAACGGAAGGAAAAAGAGAGATGTGTCATCCTGGTAAAGAGAGCAACTGTGCTCAGCGGTCATTCAAGAGAACAGGGACTCGGGTCAAAAATGACCTGGAATGCTTTTATGTTTCCAACTGTTACATTTGTTCCTCTCACAGAGACACACGTTATTATTCTGTCTTTAACTTGCAGGATGACCGAGTTTTCTGTTAATATGTTGCTGTTTGAAACATCCAGTTTGACTTTGCTCTTATTTGATCAATGTTCTTCAGTCTTACTTTTGGGGGGGAAGGGTTTCTTCTAAATCTATTCCAGGATCCCTCTTCTTCAGAACAGTACAGCATTCAAACATACACTCCAGGCATGTGTTTAACTGGTTTCTACTTCTACCCTACCAGCAGGATTTCTTAATCAGCAGTGAACGGATTTTTTGTTGTTCAGCGGGCCAACTGACCTCTAAAACTGTCCACATGTGGCTTGTAAATACAAAGGCACGTAGAGAGGCCAGCAATAAATCCACAGAGCAAGACGTTGAATTGTTGTCCAGATCACAGATTCCGAGCATAGAAACGCAGGAACTATTCTCACAGGGAAAAGTGTTAAAATATGGCTGGAACATGTTTTTTTATGCCAGTTATGTGTTGGTGCGAACATGTTTATTTGCATAACTCTGAGTGTGTAACTTGATCAGAATGTATTTAGAGAAAAGTTGGAAAAAGTTAAGGAAAACTTTGAGGGTATTTTTGGATTAGTAGTTATCAGTTTGATAAAATAATGTGATTTGAAAAGACTCCATCAAGGGTAAGAAAGAAACGAACCAAACCCACAATCACATCAAACTGTGTAAAAAGGAGAAAATATATGTTGTGTCAAATGCGCATTAAACAAATTCTATACAGTACACATACATTTAAACAAAGCTCTATTTGATTTATAAGATTTGTTTAGCTTTGCATTTTCCAACACCTACTGAAAAAAAATGTACAACCTATCATTAAAACATCACGTGGATCACTTAAATCAACTGGGTGTATTCTTACCAAGCTTTAACAAGCTCAAAGTCAGATAAACTGAAGGAAATATTATCGCGAGGCAGAAACAGACCATTGCAGGCAGAACTTTTACTGCTTCATACTGCTGCGGTCTGCAGGGGGTCCTAAAGGGTGAAAAGAGGGGGATGACTGATGAAAAAAAAAAAAAGAAAGAGCTGTGTTAAGTGTTTATGCAAGTAAATAACAAGAGTAGAACTGAGTTAGAAGGGAGTAGATGAAAACACACTTATTCTTGTTTCCCATTTGTTTCTATTTGAATTTAATATGAAATTGATCAGTGGACAAAATGATGCTGACAAGGAAAAAGGTGAAGACACACATGAAACAGATAGTGATAGTGAACAATGATGCAATTGTACAATCGGATGCCTTAAAAACACTTTATCAGTATTTATAAACAGCATAGTGGTTTCTAACATCTCGTTTATTTGCTCCTCTAATGGGCAACGATGGGATGATAAATGATCTATAGGAACAAATAACTTGAGGATGATAAGAGCAGACATGAATGATTCAGCAAATATAGAAAATGGTTTTAAAAAACCCTGAAAGTTAAGCTGGTCTTTTGATTCATGGGAACCTTTGAGCCTCCTCCAATCAATAACCTTTATATTACTTATTTATACCAGCAACTTTCTGAATCATATTTTCCCACAGATAACCCCTCACACATTTACAAAATCAATGTGTATTTGGTACAGAGTCAAACTTCCATATACGGTTTGTTGGTTTGGGCACGTGCCAAACTACTGGAGTCATCACGCTGTTAAATGATTCACAGCAGCAGTAAAATACACACAACTGGAAGCCATAATGATCCCTGCAATATAAAGTCAATGTGTATTGGAAATATTTATTCCTATTAATACAAATAGTGTAGTTTGCATGAAAAAATGCATGAGCGAGGCCTGTACGATAACTATCTAAAAGTAATGCAAACCTCAATAATAATTAATAAATGTATAACAATAGAAAAGCTTATGTAGATATGAGCATAAAAGACTTAAGACTTACAGCAGCAATGCACCTGCAGAAGATGAGATAACAAAAATCAACTTTGGCCATAAGTGTTTGTTTCTATACTCACATGGACCTTCTGTGTTTTATTTGCACTCTAAAACAATATCTCATATCTATACTACAGACTATTCTGGCAGCCTTTCCTCCTCACAAACAAAATCATGTGAGCTTGTGATTGTGTGAAAAAGAGAAAGAGGAAAGTGGAGAAAATGAGTAAATAGTAGTAAATAAAACAGAGGATAATATGTAGCTGTGAAACACAGCTAGAGTTTTCCATTTATGGGGTTTTTGGTTTCTGCTCTGGAAGCTGCCAAGAGTCTCACATTTTCTAATCCAGACCGATGTTTCAACACTTACTGTTTCTATTTCTAGTATCTAAAAATGATTGCAAAACATAATTCAGTGAAAACTGCAGACAAAAAAACCCACAATATAAAAAGTGTGTGCCTATGTCATGCTTTTAGTGCAAGAGTGGACTCTGCTGGTCTGAAGAAGAATGATCAAACTGGTCGTCTCAAACAAACAAATACCAAATATTACCAGAAAACTCCATCATCCGTGTGTCTCAGGTGATTTCTGACTCACAGACACAGAACAAGAAAGCCCAGTCTGTAATGTATCACATGCTAGGGCCGTGATGCCAGACGTACACATACAATCAGCCACATACGATAATAATTCAACCAGTTAGAAGTCACAACATCACTGTTTGCAAAACAGAACTTTAATTCCACTGTTGTTAAAATAAGACTAAATGCTACTACACAGAACATGAAATCTGTTGAAAAAAACTTTATGATATGCACATATCATTATTATGGTGATCTTTCATTATATCTAAATGGACATATGGTATAAAATGAAATACGTACCGTAAGGAACAAAGGCAAATTTCTATATTTAGACTATATTCATAACTTTATTGGCATATTGCCTGTAAGAACTTGTGTGATCGTGTATACTGTACATATTGTTGGAGTGACACAAAACTATTTTGTCTTTCTATTTAGAGTCATTTTAGTAGACCAGCTACTAAATACAGTATATCATTCACAATTTGTCCTGAGCTCTGAATAATTCTTTCACACTATTAGCTTATTGTTTGATGTTTAATTATTAACCTAAATGTCAGATGATCCTTAATCACTGACATAGATCATATCTCTGGAAATCTTTGATCATTTAGCAGTGGGTTGGCCCAAAGCCGTCATAAAGAAAATAATAAGACTAATAAGACAACAAAAATATATATTCTAGTTTGAGTCTTGTCTTGTTGTCTTGGAGTTGTAATTTTTAACTTGGTATGATCTCTGCAGTTTTCATCCTCTCCGTGTCATCATCAAATTCATTGCCACAATAATAAAAACAAAAACACGCTCACAATAAAAAGAATCCATACAGCATTATAAAATCTGGTTACCAGTTTACTTTTCTCCATGAGGCAGTGCAATAATCAAGTCTGTCCATAACCTCATCATAGACGCATTGTGATGGTCCTGGCTTATGGCTGTGACTGTGTTTGTGATTGTACCATGTCTGTGTGAGGTGGGGGTGCTACTGGATACATAGGAATGTTATATTCTGTGTAAGGAGGCGGGAGATCATCAGGCTTACATCCCAGCTGAAATACACAGAAAGACACACAAAGCAGAAGTTAAACACAAAATGTGATGATATGATGCATCCTGGTCTAGTTTGTATGTGGTTGTAGACTCACTTCATTATAAGAAGGTGGGGGCCCACAGTAGACAGTGGTGCTGTGTCGTGGAGGTGTGTGGAGCTCCTGACTGCATTGAGACGCCCTGTGGTGATCTTCACCATCATTCTGTGACATGCTTCTGGGGAAGGGGATGAAATATATCGGAGGTGGACGCCCGTTGTGCTCATTGCTTCTCCACGTCTCCCTCTCCAGCTGCTGCTCCCTCATGCGACTGCATGCCCTGCAGAAGGTGGTGCAGAACAAGATCGAGAGAGCAAAGCCCAGGATGCCCAAGAATATCCTTGGGGAGGGGAGGATAAGGAGGATGGAGATGGGTACAAAACAGAGGGAGATAGAGAGAACAAACTTTTTGTTTTACAAACTGTAAAACATGCTCATACATAAGTCACTACATCTGTTCTGGTGCTGTGCACAGCACAATTACAGTTTCTTCGCAAGAGGTATAACACAGATATGGACCATACTATATGTACAATAATATACTGTAAAGAAGTGATTTTTAAATACAAAGACAAATGATATATTTTTAATGCATAGCTCATACAAATAAGTAAATACATTGACTATATCCTTATTTGTTTACATAGAAAACTCAGTGTTCATTTTCACATTTTAATAAAAGGTACCACTCTAATTTAATAAGATCAAAACAAATTTCATGGTGGTTGATTTTTTTAATTATTATCTTACAGTGGGAACAAACACTGAGGAAGGAATGCCAACATCAGCAAAGTTTAAAATGAATTGTATGGATGAAATGAAATGTTTCTTACTCTAGAATAGGAATGTAGAACTCCATCATTAGAGGTGTGTGGATAAACTATTGATGAACCTGAATGGAAGTGGAGTCAGAAACTACACCACAATCCTGAAGGTAAAACAAAGACAACACCGTATGTTGATTTGGTTGTCAATTAAAAATACTGTTTAACTTAACAATCATCATCTATAGCTGCTTAACTTCGTAGACATTGACACGTTTGTATTGTAGGACTACATGCTGACGTCCTCTAGTACAAAAGATTCCGTTTTTTTTCTCTTCCTGGTCCAACGAAAATATACTTTGAACTTAAGACCCATAAATCTAATATTCTAGCCACCATGACCCAAGAGTATTTTATTGCTTACCTGTACTGGGTGCTGGAAAGGTAATGTACTTGTAAAAGACCATCTCTTACAAAAGAACAGCTTGTGTTGTAGTGGCCACACACAGTTTACAGTTATTTAATCTACCTGCACTTGTTGGTGTTATTATGCAAACATGATTACATGTGTTCCTTCTAAACCTGTCAGGTAGTAACCAAGAACAGAGGTAAAGTATATAAGGAGGTCAGAAGCATTGGCATAAAACTTCTTTCAGGGTATTTCTAAGAATAACAAGGCACATTTAGAAAAATCATGTCATTTCATGTGAACTGTAAGTAAATAAAGACATATCCATCACATCATCTCATAAAGATCTAACTGCAGGTTTCTGGATCACTGCATTACACAACTGCAGTGTTTCCTTAATAGTTTCCTTACACATTATCAGATGCTATTAATCCCTCCATTACAGCACATTGAATAACACCCTTGAATCGTAAGTAAATTCCTGCTGATGTAATTTGAAGCTTTAGAGCGAAAGTGTTCCAGACACAGTTCATGAGCCTGAACCAACCAACCTACTGCACAGTGCAGCCAAGTCACGGTTACCAAGCTCCTGATACACTGTGGTGTAAGTTCATGTCTCAAGTGTTTGTGTCATCAAAGTTTCATAGACTTTGATTAAAATGAATCAGTTAATTTTCACCACCTTGACTCTAAGTGTAGATCAAATCCTCGTGGTTTTGAATGTATGCTGTTAAAGAAACAAAAACTGCATTAACATTAACATTGCCTCTTTAAGTTAAATGTATTATTATTTAAAAGCAAACAATTACAAGCTCAAATTAATCACACTAGAGGTATAAATCAGGACAAAATTCACACACGGTCAGTGAGCACATGGAACAGGGGCCAAGTCAGTAAATACTGACTGAACAGATAAAACTGATCCCAACATGTTCCATCTGAGATTCAAAATAATGAGATTCAGTTTGATCCATTTTTAGTAACTGAGCGGTAAGTTTAAAAGACAGGAAAATGAAGTAGAAAGACCAACTTCAGGCACTTACCTTCAGTTCAGAAACAGCTCTCCTAAGGTGTGCTGTAGGACTGGGAGGGCAAAATCACTAGATCAGAGTACAGTTTCTATTGTGGGTGTGCTGATGAGAGGGCGGTGGTGTGTACATGCACAGATACAAGTGCAAAGCCCATGAAGCGCATGAAACCTTTCTACACTGCATATGTATGAGCCCCTGAAACAGAAATAGAAATTAAAGTTTACTTTGTCATATCAGAAATGTTTAAGTGCTGTGTGTACAGTATGAATATATGCTCTCACACATGAATCAAAGTTTGTGCTTAAGGTCACACAGAAGATTTTATGGCAGCATTAGAAGTTTTAAGAAGAACAAGATGTTTCCTGTCAACTCCCGTTAAGAGTAATAAGATCTTGAGGTTCATCCGTGTTGTCATGAGAACACAGAGTCACTATTCTCCCGCGTCGTATCTCCTCCTAAAAGCCAGAGGAGTTTGAGGCATGTGTACGTGTTAACCCACATGTGAGAGTGACTGAGGGCCTGTGCCACTGTTTGGATGAGGCCAACAGAGTTAACTTTAATCTTGCACTTGCATAAGGTTAGAACTTCTGAAAAATAGAGATTAGAAAGAAAGTGGTCAAAGTGCTACAGCAAAAGCTGAGATAGGATGAACTTTGGTCCCTATTAAGGGTCAAGCACCAGATACACTAAATACTACATTTCCCATAATACAACTTCATAACAAACCTCTGACGGGTAAATGGAAATACCTTTCAAATCAAACATCAGTTAACAATTTCCAAGTGTTCAAACTCAAGTTGAGATAACCCCTGATGACATCACTGACATATTTCCAAAGAATTGACAAATGTCCTGAGCACCATAAAACATTATGCAACTGTTGTCACAGGTCAAATAGTAGATCCCATAACGACAAAGCAACTAATGCAGTTTCCTTTTAAACATATACCCCTTAAGTACCTTTGCCAGATTGTCCAGTAGAGTTTTACAGAGCAGGTGTGTAGCAGACCTCACATACAACTGCTGCTGTTACTACTTACAAGAATATAACCTGCTGATTGGACAAGTGAATAGGTACAAAGGTAACATCCATATAGTGCAACTCCTAGGTCAATAAATCACTGCACAAATTACAGAATAGAATACAACAGCATATAATACAAATAGAAATTAAGTTCAAATAATTTTATTGATCCAATATTTAATTTACAAAACACATCTTTGAAAAAGACGAAGATTTTTACAGTAGTATAAAAATAAGTCTTTTTTCGGAAACAACCTTCATTATTAGTCATTTTCATGTGTCAGCTGAGAATCTTAACAAAGCTAAACATCCTGGATGAGGATGGATGGTGTGACATAACGTAAAAAAAATGAATTTACAGCAGTTTGATGAGTTTTAAACTAATTAACTTATCAGTAATTATTCAACAGAACCAGTTCTAAGATGAATCATTTGCTTTACGTGTGTTTAAAAAAAAATTACATCAAGATGCAGGTTTGACCCACACAATGTAACACTCCTAGTGAAAGTGAGGCATCATGTGGGTACTTTCCGTAGAGGGATTGTCTGATATATTATTTATACTGTTTTAAAGTGTTAGGTGAGAAGGAGCGGTCTGGTTCCTACATATGTGTACACTGGACACTGTACAATAGTCATATTATTCCTGTAACTTCAGTTGGACTTCAATCACCTCATCTTCAAACATCTTGAAATCTCAAATAAAAGCTCAAACTACACACACACACACACACCAAACATATACAAACAGGGGGTAGAAACAGCTTTATGGATCCTTTGAATCACAATGGTGAGGAGGAACCCTTTTTACCACAGTAACATGGTACCATATCCTCCACCTTTAAGATAATCCTAACTTACCTAGATCAGTTTGACACATACTCACTGAACAGTGCTCAGGTATTTAAGCTGCAGTTTATGTCACTGTTAGATTTGTGGAAAATGTTAATATAAACTGACACAGAATCCAAAAGCTGTTCTTTGATTTTAGGGAGAGAGTGTGACCCTAAGAGATGCCTAATTCACACCCCCTAACTTTTCTACCTTTAACAACATAATTATCAGTCAGACTGTCAGCGTCCTCTGGAGCTACAAATCTTCATGAACGACTTTGCGGCTGTGTTTGTCTAGCCAGGCCTGCAGCAGAGGAATATTGTTGTCCATCCAGCGGATGTTATCCTCGATGGTTTCATAGGACTGTTGGATACACCTCATCTCTGAGCCGGTCTCCTCAGTCAGGGAGCCGAAGAAGCTTCGTACCTTAGTGCACACACAGGAGAAAGTATTAAAACACACATTTTTCTTGATATGAAAACAAATATTCAAAAATAATTATTTATCCCCTGAACACAATTTAAAGAAAAACAAGTGGAGCAAGTGATCTCTGTACATCTCTGCAGGAATCCCCAGCTCAGAGATGTATGATATCTAGTGTGCAGCTGCTGGCCCTACCAACCTGCCTAGTGGTTTGTCTGCTTCTTTTTGTTGTTGTCTTTGATATACCTGTTCTTTTCTCTCTCCTTTTTCCACTCACCCCAACCAGTCAAGGCAGATGGCTGCCCACTATGAGCCTGGTTCTGCTGAAGGTTTCTTCCATTTTTTCTCTCCAATGTTGCCTAGTGCTGCTCAAGTGGGGCTGTTGGGTTTCCTACATTATTCTGTGTTTACTTATATTTTGTAAGGTCTTAAACACCTTACAGTGGAAAGTGCCTTGAGATGACTTTGTTGTGATTTGGCGCTATACAAATAAAACTGAATTGAATCGAATTGAATTGAATTGAGCACTAAAACTAAATGCTCTGGTTCAGATTTCAATTGACCGTTATACTGAAAATAACAAACGCCCAGACAGTCCTTTGTGGTGAACAAAGGCTTGCTCACCTCATCTAGCATTTCCCTGGTAGAATACTGGTTGGTCACTCCAGTCACCATGTGTGATATAGTGCTGGATCCAAGCTCAAACCTGTGGCAGCAAATGCAAAAATAGTTAAGACACTATTTAAACAAGTTAGGAACTTGTCTTGTCAGTTAAGAGCTTGTAGATTATCAATCCTGACATGTGATCACAAAAGATTAGAAATGTAAAGTATCTTCAGACCTGCTGTACAAGCATGATTGTCTCTCTCCCTGATCAGAAACACAGCACATAAGTACATTACTATCGTGATTGATGGACTAACTGACTTCTTGATCAGGGTGTTCCAGTTGGCTCGGAGAAAGTCCCAGGCCAGTTTATAGCCATGCGGATTCTTGCTGATTCCCACAACCACGTCTGGGAGGTCCTGAGTCTTCATCACCTCACCATGGAGGCTCTGCTTCATCATCCTGCAGAAAGATAGAGAAACATAATCTAGAGTAACAAGGAAAATAACCATTCCCTTCCTCTTAGGGAGTAGTTATGTGTCCCACTTTAAACAATATACACACCACTTGAGCTTGTCCTGCAGTGGGCTGAAAGCCATGGCAGTCTTAAAGCGGCTCTTGAGAGACATTTGCAGTGAACTGCGGTACTTCTCAAACAGGAAGTCCCATCCCTCTGGTGTTCGCACTCCAATCATGAACACAGCCATTGAGACGTCGACGGGGAGGCTGAAGATCAAAAATCATTATTGAAATGTTTAATCTTTGCCTACAAATGTAATTTACAATTACTGAAGGTACAGCTCTGACAGCTGGCTAAGTGGGCTTTTAAAGACCGTCACCCCCCAGCTGACCTCATGGTGCCATCAGACTCCTTCCACTTCTTAAAGAGCTCAGTGGCTTTGGTCAAACAAGGAGCATAGTTCCTGACGCAGCCAAACAGCAGCAGGTAGCTCCTCAGCACTCGCTCAGACACTGATCCAGAGTCAGTCCACTGCTGCCGATCAATCAACCCCCGGAACAGATCCACAATATAAGCCTGACAAACCAAGCAGCCATTTTATTATTTCTTTCTAAAATGGGTTATCAAAACATAATAATGTCAGTCACAGAAAAGATTGGTCCTAATTTTGAATAATGTATGAGCAAATGACTAAATAAGCATTGTTTTTGTTCTTATCATCTAGTACCAAAGCTTTGGCAGTTGACTTTGTCATTAGCTTATTTTGAATTTCCAAGCTCAGTCACCTACAACCTCAACTAACTAAACGGTACACTTTCAAAGCAAGGTTTACCATATTCATTTGCTGCAACCATCATGGTGTTCAGCTTTCAACTTTGAACTTATACTGTTTCATGATAAGCCATGTTCACTAACCTTCATCTGGTTCTCAAGAGCAGGCATGTCTCTCTTCTCCATCAGTTTATAGAGAGGTACAAGCTCTCCAAAGCCCTGGGTCACAGCCATGATCTCAGTCTCTCTGGACAGGTACAGAGACAGCTCCAGAGCCGTGTCTAATCTCACCTTTCCTATACTGCAACACACAACACAGGCTTCAAATCGACATCATGCTGCAGCTTTATCCATTATTTTGTCTCAGGCTATTTTCAATTTGGCAACACTATGATTTCAATTTAAATCAGGACCAATCAGATTCCTTCACAAAAACAGGTTCAGCTGTTGTTATTCAATCTTAACACAGACCTGACCAGCTGGAAGACATTGTGGATGAGGCTGGCGCGATCGTTGCTGGTCAGGGCTGTGTGGTTGTGTTGAAGCAGTTTGATGATGGAGTTCCACCCCTCGCCTGCGTAGTGCACCATGTAGTAGCCACTCATGTCCACATTGAACTTCACCCAATCCACCTCCTCCGGGAGGTACAGAACATCTGCATGGAGGAAGAAAAGAAAGAAAAAAGATTTAATGTGAAGAAAATGTATTTAAATTATGATGAAAACATGTATCTGTGGATAATGGATCAAATACTGTACATTAAAAAAATGATCAGCTTCATCACACTGAGCAACACACTCACCGCTTTTTGTCTTAAGCAGGAAGCGGTGGATGGTGTTGGAGGCGCTTGTCATGTAGGTCAAAGGGATCTGCCACAGGAATCTAATTGAAAACGAATTTCAATTCAAAATAAGAAACAACAACAAATTATTAAACTTACCTCAAGCTTTAAAAAGCATTACTAGAAGTAAAATTTAACATTTACCGAAACTATACATTTAGTATGAATATACTAAACGCTTCAAATGTGGCTACATAACTACACAACTCATAAGTTCAATCATAAGTTTTGGCAAAAGCCAAGGTAACCACAGGGGTTCCACAAGGCTCTGTCCTTGGCCCCCTTCTTTTTTCACTATACACTCGCTCACTTGGT
>JAUYWH010000027.1:18323748-18353997 GCA_034779795.1 Ctenopoma multispine | reverse complement strand
GCTTGTGTCTCCTTGTAAGTCGCTTTGGATAAAAGCGTCTGCCAAATGAACTAAAGTAAAGTAAAGTAAAGTAAACTTAAATGTATACATTTTTGCATTAAAACTAATACAGTGCATCATAGTTATTACACTACCAGAGCATATACAGTACACTCAGCAGTATTTAAAAACTCCTTTCTTTGTCACAAATTGGTGGTAGCATTAAAAAGAGGAGCGCTCTGGGATGTTTTACCCTTCGGTGAGGGTGGGGTCATCTGTCTTCAGGTAACGCTCCTGACTCAGCCTGACCTCCCGACCTCTGACCTCCACAGTGACCAGTGGGAAACCCTCCTGCAGCGTCCAAGTGTCCATGATGGCCTTGACATCCAACTCATCACCGGAGTACCATTTCTGTGTGTCACACATTTGCATGTAGAAGAAATTATTTAACATCATACGCTGTGACAATATAGTAGCTGTGACACAGTTTATCCTAAAAACTACACACAGGAAGTGCTATTCTTATTATTGAAACAGAGTTCTTCTGACGAAGTTGGTTGCTACAAAACTTGGAAACGTACAGAGGCTCCAGAGGAGAAGTCGCGTTTGGAGCAGAACTCCTTGTGTTTCATTCGTCCTTCGTCTAGATCATCAGTATTGCAGATCTGTAGGAGAGGCACAAAAACTACATCACCCGTGATTCTTACAAATTTATTAAACAATCTTAAACACATTCATTCCCAAATTATATATCTGTACTGCTAATATATCAAGGTTAAGTGATCAAGAAAAATTAACTATGGTAAATATACTCCCTCAAAAATGTTTAAGGGAAATTGTTGTATGGCACGGTGGGAAAAAAGCCAAATTACTTATTCAGATGAGGCTACATGAAGAGACACATTCTGAAAACAGGTCAGGTTGACCAGATGTTATGGGTATTCTTATCCATAAACTTGACTGACTTTGGTTTTTCAAACTTACGTTAGTGAGGCTCTCCCACAGGTGGCTGTTGACGGTGTTTTGGTAGCTGTAGCGCTTGAGGTATCGGATAATGCCAATTTCAAAAGCCTCTGGAGTCAGGAAGTCCCGCAGCATGTTCAGAATACAAGCTCCCTAAAAAAACCAAACAAACAAACAAACTAAACGTGCTAAAAATGACATTTTCAATGCTGGCGTGTTGTTCATTTCTTCTTTTACCTGTGTTTTCTATCTTCCTTCACAGTTAACTTGTATTAACCTTAACTAATTTATGCGAGTTATGATTTACTGAAATGACAACAACTTTTGATGAATTCACTTTTTAACCAATTGCTCAGATAATTGCACAGCTCCAGTAGCCAGTAGCTCCAGTTGTCTGTCAACAACAAACCGGGGCTCCTTGGACAGAACGAGGCTGACCTTGTCATATGACACATCGTCGAACATCTCCTGAATCTGGGTGGGGTTTTCCACAGGTGTGGAAACTGGGTGGGAGGAGCTGAGGGAATCCACCTCCATGGCCTCAAAACATTTTCCCAAGAAGAAGTCATCCTGTGAGAGGTAGAAAATGTGAGAGTGGAGAAAGGAGATAAATAAAAGAAGAAAATATAAAATATGCAGTAAAACATTCAGATCAAATCAGAGTTATTCTGATAATGTACAGTACTTTACTTTATTCTATACTGATAAGAAATCAGAAAAAGAAAGTTTGAATAAGAAAACACTGAGGCTCATTCATCTGCTCTGACCACTTATATGCTCTAAGTCTGTTCCCTGTGATCGGCTCTTACCACATGCAGCTCTGGGTAGGTGATGTCGATAGAAATAAACTCCATGAACTTGGCGAAACCCTCATTGAGCCACAGGTCGTTCCACCACTCCATCGTCACCAGGTTCCCAAACCACTGAACAAGCACAAAAACGTGTGAGAATAGAGTCAAGCACAAGAACACTGAATCTGTAGACTCCCATCATTTAAACCCCACGTTGGCACTGACTGAACAAAATGAAAAACTGTTTTTGACTTTCAAACTATTGCTAATAGATAAAACAGATGCAGCTCACACACCTGATGTGCGAGTTCATGGGCAATAACTTTGGTGATGCCCAGTTTGTCTGAAGCTGAGGACTTTTCAGGGTCATAAAGAAGGCCTGTCTCTCTGTAGGTGGTCAGTCCCCAGTTCTCCATCGCGCCTGACTGGAAGTCAGGGATAGCAGCCAGGTCTGCAGGAAAACCAAGACAGAGCACATCAGCTTCTTGTCCGATTACTGTACAGGTTTTCGATTCTCCTCTAAAACATGTAATCATACAAAATATCTCCAACATGCTAGTTATATTTTATACTTTGTATCTTAAATCATTTTAAAAACATGGCAGGTTTCTTCTGGATTTTCAAAATAAGATTACTCTTCTACAAGTTCCTCTGTTTATTCCAAAGTGGAGAATCTATCAGCAAATCGTTTTCACAGACAAATGAAATATAAAGGCTTTGACATTATGTTTTTATAAAGTAGTAACCATTTATGCTGATTTGATTCTATGGCATACAGTATGCTGCCAATTCTTTTCTTTACCTGGAGACAGTAAAATAATTCTGTAAACTAAACAATATATATATATATATATAATAATCTCTAAATTGACCACACTTCCAAAAAGCATCTACCGACATTTAAGTTCAATAATATGGTATTAATGTGTATTTCTACTGACCCTGTTTTGGAAGTGGGTAAGGAATATCAAAATACTCGTCATAGAAATCCAACAGCTTCACAGCAGCATCCAGTGCAAAGGCTGTCTGGTCAATCTTCTCAGGTACAGCGTAGATTGAAATCTGTTGGGCGTCGAAACAGTAAACACTTGATATTAATGTTACAGCAAAACCGTATGTAGTCAAATATGTTCTTCCAAAATACTTTATGTTTTATACAGATTCAAATACGGTGTCTCTTTAGAAACAGTTCGTGACTGATGACACTGCCTCACCTTGACACCGTGCTGTGTGGTCCTGCTCACAGACAAGAAATCAGACACAATGTAGGCCACCAGGTAAGTACTCATCTTTACAGTGGTGTCAAAGTGATCCTCAAGCAAACCACCTGGTAACGCCACTGTTTTAACCTGATCAACAAAGTGAGAGACAGAAACAGAATAAAGAAAGAAGGGGTCAACACGTCCTTGTTTGTAAGAACTAATTTAAAACACCATAAATAAACTGTATAAAGGTATATTCCTGCAATTCATGTGTACCTTAGGCATGTTGGATATGGCTATGTGGCGCGGCTCTCGTATAATCTGTATGGTGAAGTTGGCTTTAAAAGCAGGTTCGTCAAAACAGGGGAAGGCTCCTCGAGCAAAGGTCGCTTCAAACTGTGTGGATGCCAGGACCCTAAAATTGTAAATAAATAAGAGGGAACAAAAGTAAGATTATGTTCAATAGAGAGTATAAGGCTAAATTAATAATTAACGCTGCAGCTAATAAGTAAAGCTGCTCTATGTTGTGTTTGAAATATTTATTAATCTCAATTTGTTGTACACAACGAATGGGACACTGTCAAGATTTTAGTTTAAGTTTTACTTTTGGTTTTGATGGTACTGGTGTTCCCCAAAGATAAACTATATTTCTTATAAACCCTGGTGCTGCCTGTAGCACAAACAAGATTTAGTCATCTTGAATTTTTTCTGTGTGTCCTCTAACAACCATTCATCCATTCTTCTTGTCAGTGATTGGTCATTTAATGGATTTATACAAATGTCTCAGAATGAATGTGGTAATAGTTTGATGATGGTGAATTGCCACATGCACCAAGCAACTTTAAAGAAAACTGAATAACAAGCTTCAAGGTCTTACCGGACGTCACCGCTGCTGGTGCGGTAGCTGCTCTTGTAGAAACCGTGGAAGCTGTCAGACAGGTTAGCAGCAAACTCCAGCTGGACTTCATACTTCCTACCTTTGGTAAGCACCAAGTCTGACAAGAGGCCGAGCTGATGGAAACGGGGATACTCCAACACCCGGAGGGGCCTCACACCTTCAGGTGCCAGGAGCAGCGCACTAGATATCTGCATCTGCTTGGCATGGAGGATGATGGTGCTGGTGTCCTTGTGCACATCCAGCTGGATACGAACGACACCGGTGAAATCGAGAGTGGTCAGATTGGGGTGTATGCTGAGGTCGTAATGGAGGGGGGAGACGGTTTTGGGAAGCCGCATGCGGTCCCATGGGAAGGGTTGGCCATTGGTGGCTTTGGGGAGATCTTTGGCTTGGCCTTGATTAGGCAGCTGTGCCCCTGAAGTGAGAGAAGTGGAAACGAACAGCAGCAGGACAGGAACTGCCAACATGATGACAGTGGAAACAGGAAGTCCTCTCACCTGTAAAACAAACACAACACAAATGCATGACTAGAAATGCTTCAGCTGGGGACACTGACTTACTGGTCCAATGAGAGAACATTAGCATCTACGTGTGCGCTTGTTAAGTGTCACATTTCTATTGTCTGTATGGAAGAAATTCATTGAAGGCTGCACAGGGAACAAGACAGTGACCGACATGAGGTGATCCAGCAGAGCTACTTCCGATCTCATTTACATTTCCACACATTCATGACCTCATAGCTTTATAAAAAGAAAAACTCAGCACCTCCCAAAACTGAGACGTTTTAATGCTTTGTATTTCCAGTTCTCAAATGTAACCAGCTACGTACGTTACCTAATAATATCTCAACTTACCGTGTCGCCTTGTGCACAGAGACAGAGCACAAATAATTCAAGAGTGAAAGTGAAACAGTAGCAGGAGGAGAAACTGCATGCTGGGAAAAAAAAAACAACACAAACAGGGGAACTGTCGTCCACTGTGTCACATACTGCGTCTGTTCAGGTGGGTGTCACCAGCTCCTGTTTTCATGTCTGCAGCAGACAGGTAAAGTAAACCAAGTGACAGTCACCATCACCAGTCACAGTACGTTTTATAACCACTGGTAAAAAAAGAGATAAACATCCTCTGCAAGCAGGAAGTTCCGTGTTGGCTGTGAGCTGTAATTATACATTTGACCACTAGAGTTCACTGTTGCGCTGTCATTTTCTGTGAAGTAATAAACTGTACAGCATGTACAGCACTTTGGTCCTGTGCTGGGTGTTTCAAAAGTGCTTTATTAATTAAGTTGGATTGGATTGGATTGGATAAACCAGATTTCAGTCCCTCACAATAAACCGAAATGAAACGAAATGAGCCAAACTGTCTGCTGATCATAGATGATAAAAGTACACAGAACTCAGCAATCAAGTAACAGTAGATACCTAATACAGGTCAATACAATTCATATTATTTAATAACAACGAAGTACAGCATGTATGTCTTACATTTTTAAATGGACTACAAAAGTACTTCACAACAAGTGTGTATTTTAAACATGGTTGAATTTGATATAAAGATATGTACACACAGAAAAACCTAATTTCCAGTTTCCACATATGATGTTTCTGCAGAAATCAGAAAACAGATTCAAGGAGAGAATGACTTCTAAAGCTTGATTTATAATATATGTTGGGGGCACACCAGTGAAACAAAAGAAGTACATTTGTGCTGTGAATGAGAAAAAAAACTTAAATACAAAAAAAAAGATTTATCTTATCTGGAGACTTGATGTGGAACAAAGACTCACGGGTAAAAAAAGTAAAGGTGGATCTGATTTGAATCAGTTTATGTACTGACAGGTGGTTTATGCCTAACAACACATCCTCGTTTACTGTATATTTTGTATTACAGTAAGAATCTGCATTAGCAAAGTAAGTAAAAGTAGGTTAAAAGTGAAATAAAATGGAAATGATCTAATAAAGTACCTTAGTATTTCAGTACATGAGTATTTCAGTATACATTTAAATGTACTTAGTTAACACTAGTTAACACAATAATTTCTATTAATTAATAAGGCAATTTTTGTAAAGTCAGATCATTCTCACTAAGCATTTCAAACATACATACGATTCATATTAAAACTCTGTATTTAAAACTTATTGCTGACTAATAAAAATTGTACACTGTACAATTTCATGAATTCATTTAATCTTTTTTAAAACATCACATTTTTCACTTTTGCATCCTGAACCCCCTTTTTAGGTTTTTTTATTTTTTTATTTTACAACCCTGTTACACAAACAGGGATAAAGTCCACCTCATTTGCAAACATTAATGAGTAAACTTTACAATGAGCATGTCTCGTTCTTTTACGGGAGGCTGCTTTAGCAGCTGCACTGGTGTAGCATTGATCATTTGGGAATCAGATCAAACGACAGGTGTTATTACTATTTCACTGAGGAGCTCATCCCAGGCAGGAGAATGATAAAAAAGGTGTTGATTGGTATTTTTTGTGGTGCTGCCGTACTGACTGCTGGTATCCTAATCGGCCACTTTGGTATCACGAAGAGCAGCGACTCGGCACCATCCTGGGTGCAGAATGTGGCAAAGGATGTGGACGAGAGCCTCATTGAGAAGTTTCTGTCTGAGGTGGACAACATCCAGATTCAGGAAAACCTAAGGTGAGTTGATAAATGATCAAATTAAATTCATATCAATACACAGTCATCCTTGTTATTATTTCATTTGTTCTAATTAAATATGTAAAAACAGACAAACAACTGTGTGAGTGAGAAGGTTTATTAATCTGTATTCTTATGAGGTTCTTTGGGATTCATGGGTATCATGAGGTTTTTCCTCAAGCACTACAGCATATTCCTAAAGGTTTCTTAAACGTTGCATCATGAAAGTTTCCACAGGTTTCACTTCATCTTTTTGTGCTTGTACTGACTCAAACATTTCTTTATTCTCTTGTTCCTCCAAAGGGAGTTGACCAAAGTTCCCCATATGGCCACCACGGCTGGAGATGAGCAGACAGTGCAGTTTATGCTAAAGAGATGGCAAGACTCTGAAACTGGTCTGGACGAGGCCTGGAGAGAGGAGTACCTTGTCTACCTGTCTTTCCCTGACCCCAAGAACCCCAATAATGTCACAGTAGGTGAGTCTACTGGTTGTTGTGTTGGGATGAAAATGTGGATGTCACTCTG
Source organism: Ctenopoma multispine (assembly GCA_034779795.1). NCBI lineage: Eukaryota > Metazoa > Chordata > Actinopteri > Anabantiformes > Anabantidae > Ctenopoma > Ctenopoma multispine. Next base: position 18,346,979 of record JAUYWH010000027.1, on the reverse strand, counting down.
TCCCCATCTATTGAGAGTGTCCTGGATTATACCAGAAAAAACAAAAAAAAAACAGTCTAAACTCATATAATTGGCTACATTTTTGTGATGTCTGATATTGAGGAGCTGCTCTCAGCCCAGTCACCATGAGCTGATCATTTCAGTGAGTCCATCTGATACCGTGCTGCACGCCATACGCGAAAAAGAGAAGAGTTATACAGCAGACCAAGACGATCCTGATGTGGTTCAGCCGTATGCTGCCTACTCCCCTGCTGGTCACCCAAAGGTAAAAAACTACATATGTCAGACACTCCCTTAGCTCCCCTCTATAAGAGTTTGGTATAGATAATTACTGTGAAATAACTATAGTAAAATAATATAGTGTCAACTAACCATATTCCATATTTATATGCTTATACCAATGTGTATATATGGCTGGATAAATGATGAACGGAAAGGACAGATTGTGTTTATGGGACTTCTATGTTAAATGAAACACATTATTTCTAGGAAGTAATTTACTGAAACTATAAAAATCACATGATTGTCACATCTGTGTTTTACTGGCACACACCACATGTATAACCTTTGGAGGTTCCTTTTTTAAACTTCTGTCAGGTGATAAATAAGAGAAACGTATCTGTTACTCATTGTCGATGGATAATGTCTGTTGTATTATCCATCAATAATGTTGCAATCCACATGTCTGTTGTGGATATCTGTTGCAATCCACAGGTTATCTACTTGATAACATGATTTTATGCATGTTCTTAATATTTGAAGGTCCCGTCATCAAACAGCACCTGCTGTGAACATTTTTAGTGGTGTTGCAAAAGTAGATCTGACGCATAAAACATTAAATGTATTGATGATTTTTACATGTGCTACTCTCTTACATGTGCTAGTCAAACATATTTCTATTTTATATCATAACTGATATGACATCTTTCGGGATAAAACCTTTTGAATGTCTTATCAGGTATTGATAAATGATATACAAGTGATGGTGTTGACTGGGTTAATAAACCAGCAAAGGATTGACACACTATCTGATATGTAATGTTGTTATCTGTGAACATCACTTTCAAGGTTGTGGAGGCCGTGATAAGAGTTGCAATAAAAGAAGATGCAGTGATAAGGAAGTGATAAGTGAAGATGTGCAGTCTTTTATTAGTTTAAGGAAAGAGGTTTTTAACAATCTGGAAATATACAGAATATACTGTAGGTCTTTGATAAATCTGAAATCAGCTTATAAGGCAGTTATGATTATTTTATTTGTTATAATTTGATGGATTGTGTTATGAAAAGGTTAAATCCGGATATTTGTTCACTGGATTTCTCCTTGAGTTCCTGCTGCTGGCAGAGTGATCGTTGACTTTTCTGGTGGTTTTAGGGAAAACTGGTTTACGCCAACCAGGGGAAACCAAGTGACTACCAGTTTTTAAACCAGACAGTGGATCTAAGAGGAACCATCGCCATCACCAGATACGGTGGAGCAGGACGAGGAGCTAAAGTGAGTCTCGCGCAGCATTCATTAATTACTGACTATCTAACGTTTAATGAGTATCAGTAAAACTGTGGTTGTACTGGAAAGATACCAAGATGCAAGCGTTTACTGAGAATACATGTAAAGTAATACAAATGCCATGTGTGTCTCACCCAGGCTATCAATGCAGCACCGTACGGCGTCATTGGTGTGCTTGTCTACACAGACCCCTTAGATATCAACGATGGTTACATGTCAGACACCAATGAAACTTATCCTCACTCCTGGTATCTGCCGCCTTCTGGTGTGGAGAGAGGTTCCTTTAATGGTCAATACGGAGACATGCTCACACCCTACCTGGCTGCAAAAGGTAACCAGTGGCCTTTGTGAAAATATTACACAAAGTGCACAAGTGTTTAGTACTGCTGCACCTTGTAGTAGTACTACCAGGGGGGGGGCACTTTTACAACAGCTATAAAGATAAAAAAAAAACATACTTTTTTTTGCAGAGGACACCTACAGAATTCCAGCTGAGGACATCACAGGGATTCCTCCGATTCCAATTCAACCAATTGGATATGAGGACGCCTACATCTTAATCTGGTCTGAAATTAGACACATTTGCTTGTGGAACTGATACAGTCCAAAAAATGCAGTTATGAACAACTTTTACCATTTTTTCCTTTGTTCATTTCAGTGCACTGGGCGGAGAAGCAGCTCCATCTAGTTGGCAGGGAGCATTCAACTGTACGTACAACTTCGGCAGCCCCGGATTCAAACCTACATCCACTTTCAATGGCAGGTAATGGAGTGTTTTTTTAGTGCGGTATTGCAGTGGAAAATCTATGTGTCTGTCTTCCCTGTTGCTTTATATTTCTGAAGTTGAGTATCTGTTCCAGTGATGTGAAAATGGACATCTTCAACTACGAAGAGAAGAGGAACTCCTCCAATGTGATGGGAATTATCAGAGGGAGTGTTGAGCCAGGTGAGACTCATACTCAAAGTCAAAACAGATGAGTTTTCAATTTGTAACTTAATCAGTGGCTGTTTTTTTTTTTGTTCTGTGTGTGTTTATGTCCACAGACAGGTATGTGATCTATGGGAACCACAGGGACAGTTGGGTTCATGGTGCCATCGACCCGAGCAGTGGGACATCGGTCATGCTGGAACTGACCAGGGTGCTGGGCAGGATGGTCAAACAGGGTGAGGAAAGTTGTGGCTCACAGACTTTCTGATTGTATCAAACTATTTTTGTTTTTAGTTTTTTTTTGCACACTGCATGGGGCTGATATGTTTTTTTCTCTGTTCTTCTTTGTACCAGGCAAATGGAGACCTCGCAGGTCCATTATATTTGGAAGCTGGGGAGCAGAGGAGTTTGGGCTTATTGGATCTGCAGAATACACAGAGGTGATTTTCAATTAAATGCTAATAAAGAGCATAACACCAAGTAAATGTCTTCTTCTAAACTAACTGATTAAAGTTTTTAAAAAAGTGCATTTCAAATTTTGTCTTGTCTCCAGCAATACTTCACCAAGCTCAGTGAACGCACCGTTGCTTACATCAATGTGGATATAGCTGTTTTTGGTAAGAGCATGTAATAATTTCAGTTTTTGGACTCAACTAAAAAGATGAACATGCACAAATTCTTTCAAACCTTCTAAACTACGTAGTTGGAAAAACATTTGTAAATTGAAAACAGTGGACCTTGGATATTAAAATGTTAATAGTGATGATCAACATTTATTCATCTTCTACCCCTCAGCCAATGCCACCCTCAGGGCTTCTGGGATGCCATCAGTACAGAACGTCATCTTCACAGCTGCAAAACAAGTGAGCACATTAAAAAAATAAGTTGTGAGCGTTCAGGCATTTTACACCAGCACTTTCATTTGGACTAAAACTACTATATTATCCTCATGCTAACTGGAATCTTTGGCGTGTGTTTATTGTTCAGGTCGATGCACCTGGTCTGGTCTCCACGTCTGTTTATGACAACTGGATACAATACACCAACAGGACAAGCCCAGCACATGGCGTCATTCCCAGGTGATGAGCTACAGTTAAACTTCTCTAACTTTTCCACATCATTACAATACATGCTTGAATTAGACCTTCGTCAAGAAAGGCACACATGAACCAAATGTAACAAGTGTCACAGTCAACCATTGATCCAGCCCCTGAAAGTAGCTGACCTAAATCAAATACAGTTGATTTTAATGTTCTTAATGCATCTTAATGCTTTCCCTGCAGTGGCAAATGTCAAAATGACTGCTGTGGAACAGATGCAGTATTATGTCACAGATTCTAACATAACACATCAATACGAGCATGTATTAGATGATCTGCACAGTTCCCTTCTTAATTAATTATAAATTAATATATATGTACAAATGTGCACATGTATGTGTTTTATCTGAGAAGTTTCTAGTTCACCATGGTCATTTTGAAATGTGTTTTATTTGGTCCGTGTTGTCGGTCTTCCTCTGACAGGTTGGGATATCTGACAGGAGCAGGCAGTGATTATGCTGCCTTTGTGCATTACCTGGGAATCACTTCCATGGATATTTCATACACATACGACAGGGTATGAAAAGTTGTCCTCGTGAATGTCTGGAACAAGACTTATTCTTTAAGTACTACATAAAATACTGTGTTCACACACACCTTAGAGTTTTTTCAGTATATGTGCTGTATTTAGTATTTAAATACTGTGTATTGTAATATTTTCACGTGTATTGCATTTTGATTCTTTCAATTTAATATGCAGGCTATGCAAGGCAGGAGCAACAAGCAAAACTGAATCTTAAATTTGTTATATTGTGTCACCTGAAAATCCACTCAAATGTCACTCAAAGAAGGATTTTCATTTCAGTCTGTGAGGAGAAGTCAAAATTGAACTGAACTCTTTTTTTTTTTTCCTCATACAGAGTAAAACAAATGCTCGGATTTACCCTGCGTACCACACAGCATACGACACCTTTGACTATGCCTCAAAGTTCATTGATCCTGGTGAGCAGTTCTGTCTCCTCATTCCAAATCTGTCAAATTCAACAGCTGAAAAAAAAGCAAAAAATGTTCCCAACATTTGTTTAGAACATCTCTTTCTTCTCCATTTCCTTCTCAGGTTTCTTTAGTCACCAAGCGATTGCCAGGACAGCAGGAAACATCCTGATTCGATTGGCCGACAGCCTGGTGTTGCCTTTAAACTGCAGTGACTATACTGAGTTCCTGGAGGACTATCTCAAAACAGCAGTATCCCTATATGAAGAGCAGCTGAAATTTAGGAATATATCCATGGGTAAGAACAGGAGTTAGAGACTAGGAGATGCAGGGGAATATTTAAGTACACGACACGGAAACGCATCTATTGATAGAAAAAAAATAATATATATATATATATATATGTACTTTATCTGTGTTTAGTGTTGTATTATTACAGAGTTTAATGAAAAGTGTCTAATATCTAAATGGTACTTGTGTATTAATAAACAAAATGCCCTTTGTACCAGGGAAAACAGTATAATTCAGTAGAATCCAGGTGGTTAGAGAGGGTGAAATCTGACTGCAGTGTCTTTTTTCAGAACCTCTAAAACGTGCAGTGGCCAACTTTCGCAGTGCAGCTTCTCATTTGGACAATGTCATACGCTCTTCCGACCTGGCAAGTGAAACGTAAGTGCACACGTGTACATGCAGGCACATATTGTTGTTAGGTTTTGGAATAATATTATGGAGCAGGAGTGTGACTCTCTCTCTCTCTGTGTACACCTTCTCTTAGACCGCTGAAGGTCAGAAGGATCAATGACCAGCTCATGCTACTCGACCGAGCTTTCTTGGACCCTCTGGCTTTCCCAGATAAATATGCATACAGGTAAAAAATGTCTCACAAAGAGTAGGAGGAATTTTGAGCATGTTAACATGTTGATGTTCCTACATACAGCCTTTATAACGACACATATAAAGGTTTTATTCTTTGTAATAAACGTTCTCTTATTTCTCACACATGCTGCATTGTTGGGAGTCTCTTTTACATTCATCTTCTCATTGCATGTTAGGGTTAATAACAGTGACTATGCAATGAGTCATCAATGCATCACATCATGTCAAAGTGTATCTTTGTTAATTGCTCAGCTGCCTGACATTGTTATATTGCTCTTTATTTCTCCGTAGGCATGTTATCTGGGCCTCAAGTAGTGCCGGCCAGCCAACCTTCCCGGGTCTAGCTGATGCCTATGCCAATGCCGAGTCATCGGGTCAGTCCAGCGACTGGGCTAAAGTCCATTATCACCTGTCAGTCGTGAGCCAGGCCATTGAGGGTGCCGCTCAAACCCTGGTTGATGTCATATAGATGAAGAGTAGGAAGGAGCGAGGAACTACACGCTTAGAAAGACTTTCAGCCATGGTACAGCTGTTTGTGGGTAAATTCAGAGTGGACTCACCAAAGCCCAGCAACTACAGTAGCATGAATAATGTCTTTGTCACAGGAGTCTTTTTTTTTTCTAAAAGCATTTCAATAAAGACGAACCACCATGATGAACCAAGATAATCGGTTATCTTTTAACTGTTTTTCTGCACATGAACAACAAAACAATCACGAGAACAATGATGGAAAATCCACAGGAGAATGTAATGAAAACAGTGGACAGTAAAATATAAATATCCGCCTCAGTAAAACACACACACTAAACTTTATCTTATTTTGTCACATGCTTGTAAAAAACAATCATCACCATGTTTTCATCAGATAATCAGTGACCAGCTCTTGCACTGTGTTTATGTTAAACTTAAATACATTTCTATCTCCTGAGTGGGATTAACCACCTCACTAAAACAGCATGACTGAATATCTCCACATGAATTCACAAATCTCATTTGAACTCATCGACATTTTTAGGGTGTTTAATGTTCCTAAACACAGAACATTTTTACTTAAACGATTCACGAGAGAAGATGGCGTGCAGGTTTTAAGACAAACATAAGCAGGTGTATCCCAACTAAACGGAGCCGGATGAATCTCTGCAGACAGTCACTGCAGAGATTTTATGTGCTGCAGTGTGAATTAACTGGGTTTATGATCCAGAAGTTAATGGAAGAAGACAATTACGTACTGGGTGATGTAATGACACCGAGGGAAAAAGCTTAGGTTATTAGACCTATTATCAGTATTTGTCAGCTGGTAAGGATCCAAAAAATGTAATATACCACTGTCTTTAGCTAAAAGCATCCTTTTTAGACCTGATTTGCATGACGGATGCTCTATTGCAGACTTGGATGTAGAGCTGCAACACCAAAACTTGTCACCAGGGGTCCCATGAAGCAAGTCCGCATGTGAGATTGTCACATGGGTGGAGTAGACAGAAGAGCCATTCAAATCAGCCATCTGAAAAGGTAAATTCATGGATCCAACTTAAGATAATTCTGCCAATAATGCTATCAAGTCTCAATAAAAGTTATATGTGATGAAGAGGTGTAAGGGGCGACTTTAAAAAACTACAGAGAGATAACATGATAACTATTCCTTTCCCCTCCATAACTTTATGCCTTTTCAGGTTCTCCCATAACCACAGCTCTCTCAGGGACTACTGGTTTTATCCAGCCCCCTCCCCTCTGGTAAGTTTACAGCATTAAGTCACATCCATCTGAGCCCTTGGAGCCACTGTAGAAACACAACTTTGGAGCAACACTGGTGTGTAAATGAATAACGTTGTTTGTGTGGGCTGGTGGACGGGAGAGGTGGGTAGGTTCGTTTATTTTTAACCAGAAACAGAACATGGATCCTCTGGATCTTACAAATCCTGCTACAGTGTGGAGCATATGTAGTTAATAGCATTTAGCAGCATTTGTTGAGTTTGCAGTATGTGCTGGTATGAGGCACCTAACTGTCTAAAAACAAAGACTGCAGGTGGACAAGTCACAAAAACACATTTATATTAGTAAGATCAATTATTACCACTTACAGAATATGAGTTAATAGTAACTGGCAATGGACACCCACCAATGTAATATAAATCATATTTGTGGCAGTTTATTTTGTTTAAATTGTCTCCTTGTGTCTGCCCATTGTTTGTTATAAAAGCTACACAATGTCGTAATTAGTGGAAGATACCAAGTCTCGTTTCAAATTCAGAATCAATTCATAATTCAGAATTTTAAGCAGTAATGTTGCAGTAATTCCTGCATAAGACTGTTCTCGGTGGCTGTTGTCTTGGTGAGATATGCTGTATATAACTACTGCTGATGTTCCTCAGTATTTTTAGCTAGAAGATATTTACAGAGCATGCGTTCCCCTTTCAGCAACATCATACTTGATATTCACAAATTTCAACATCAGTATTTTCTGAATTGCCTGTCTGATCAGATCCAGTGCAGAAGAAGTCAGAGGAGGAAGCACTTTATTTGTGGATTGTGTAAAATCTTGCATTAATGGAAACGGACTTGAGCATCTTTTCTCTTACTTCCTTTTATGATCATTAGGCAGCTGCCTCTATTATTGTGTTATATTATGTATGCTAGACGTAGTATAAATAAACACATTATGTGTGGTTAATGGAACATTACTTTCTATACGAGTCGTCCTTGTTATTGACGTTTCTCTTTGCAGGAAATTCTTTGCATAATGTTACACAACGGAACTCAAATATGGTCATTTCAACACATTTGTTTCTTTATAATAAGATACAGTTTTGAAGGAAACTCCACCATGGGTAAACTTCCCAGATTCTAACATTGGCTTTTGAAAAAGTAGCTATGTAACACACTTTACTGAGAATTACATTATATGCGGGATTTATTTACTGCCTTCCAATCAGAAACAACAAACACAGAGGCTTCTTGCCAGTCGCAGAGTTTATTCTTTTAAATATACATAGACTTTATCCCCATATTAAATACCCCACCACCCCTCCTTCCCTCCTCCCATTTCCCCTCACTCTTAGTTCTCTGCTTTCACTATACCCCCTCCAGAGAGAAAGCTCGTCCGGCTGAAAAACACACTCTACTTTGTGCAGCATATTGCTTATTAAGACATTTGCGAAAACATAAATTAAAAATACTACAGCTTGTCTGACAACTGCCTTTTTTTCCATTTTCTGCCCCAACATCACACTGTTGTTGAACAGAATCTAAAAAAAAAAAATTTTTTTTAACAAAAACACCACAGTGTCCCTCAGTCTGGCTACATATGATGACTTGGATTCCCCTGTTTTTCATGCCATGGTATTACTACACAGTGATCTGTACCACAGTAGGTGAAAGGGTAAGAAGAGAAATTTATTCTTAAGCAGACGTCCTGAGTTTGGTCAAATCATGTTGGTGTGTTTTTAGTATGATGAGACACCCAATCAACATGGCTGATTCTGTTTCAGCTTTCGCTTTCACTAGTATTTGCATCTCTGCTCATCTCCTCCTCCGCACATCAGTAGGTGTGTGAGTGTGTTGGGGGGAGGGGGGTCATAACAATCATCCAACACTGATCCTTAATGTTTGTGGCTTTTTGTCAAATCCAAAGTTGTGGACATGACTGGTCCAATGAGGTGGCTGGAGCTGCAGGCAGAGTGAAGGACAGTGTGATACGGCACTAGAGGAAAATTCAGGTGTTTAAGTCACAAGGCATGCATGTTAACACTGAACTCAGAGAGTCGCCACCAGAGGTGTTTGAGCTGTGATGTGTGGACTATGTGCTGTGTGTGACATTGTCCGTCTGTTTTGGTGTATATCAGCGTTTGTGCATCTCTTTCTTCCTACAGATGAAGGTGCTGGAGAAAGTCCTGCTTTTGATTGCATGCATGCTCGACTGCTACCACAGAAATATTGTTTGCATTTTTAATATCTTCAGCGAATGGAAGATACAAGGATTGCCATGTTTGCTTGAGTGACATTTGTCTGTCTCATCAGTGTTCATCTTTAATGGAGTATTAATGCTAAAGAAAGGGGGACTTTTCCAATGACCACCACTGTATGATATGTGCATGTAAAGTCTTGTGTGCATGTGGCATGTCTCATCAAGTCTTATCAAGTTTTGTGTCCAGCATTCTAGCAGTCTGTTTGCTTCCCTCCCTCCTCTTTAGGAAGCACAGGAGGGGCTGCATTGGGAAGGGTCAAAGGGTCAAGCTGGGCTCACACCCGGGGGGAGTATTTAGGGTTTCTTGGCACCTCGGTGAAAGACTTCAGCTCATAAGGGATCCCTGTGTCCACTTCGATGGATTTGCGGGAGAATAGCAGCCGGATATCGTTGTGCAAGTAGATCTTCCCAGATTTGGAGCTCTGGAATCTGAGAAGGCCAGAATCAAAAGAAACAGAATGTGTTGAAACAAAGCTTTAAATAATCCCTCTCCTGTTGTGTGTTGTGCAGTCTGTCCTATTTCCAGATCTTCATTACGGATTATCATAATCTTTACTTCATTCAAATATTTGGTGTAAAAAGCTGAAACCTCAGCCCTACCTGAGATGTATCAGGTAGCAGAGAATCTTCTTCCTGTCTAGCACTCCGCTCCCTAAAGACACCTCGCCTTTCCCCTCAACCCCCTCCTCCACAGGCACCAGGAAGATACGGTGGCGCAGGAAGGTCATGTGATTGACGGGCATGTCGCCAAAGTTGTAGGTCACCAGGAACATCTTCACCACAGTTTTGTTGGGATTAAATAAGGTCTGAGGAGACAGATCACGCCAAAGTCAGCACTACAAATAGCAAATATACAGTAGTGTAGAGACAAATGGTTTTAATTCAAGCGTAAGAATGTTATCATCAACGTGTTGAACATCATCATCACTTGAACATTGTGGGAGAACAGATGGGATATACTGTTGAAAGTTTTTAAACATTTTTATAGGCAGCCAGCCCTTTCCTGTGGAAAGATTTCGATGACAATGTGGCGTAAAAGACAAACTTACCACTTGAATGGTCCCTGCTTTGGGTATGCTGTATCCTTTCTTTCCAAGAGGCTCGAGGGATATCACCCCCTGTGAGGGACAGACACACAGACATGGCACTGAATAAACATCCTCTATCATTTTAATGATGAAATAACTCTTTATTCTTTGGTACATCTTAGTAGCTGTGCACTTCAGGATCTGGATTAAATGTACTGAAATTAAACATTTAGGGAGCAGCAGAGTCAGAGCAGTGTAACAGATTTTTTTTTTTTTTTTTTTTTACTGGTTTGATCCACTGCTGAGATACATCATGCTGCATGGAGTTGTGCTAAAATTAACAGAGCTGAACCAACAGAGCCCTGACATTCACCACTTTTATACACAACAATTCAAAGTCAGCATGAGGCATGAAGCGAAGAAAGTGAAAACAGCTGGTTTCCAAATGCTCCAATCTAACAGCACAGACACATTTAAAGACTTTGTCTAAGCAGTACTAAACCTGTTCACATATTAGTGCTGGTCCCATGATAAGTCCTTGGTGATCTTATATGATTTTGTGTGTGATAAATGACTATTATTTGGTGCAGATGTGGGAAAAGGCTTCGCAATATACAGTATCCCTGAGATGGGATAATCCACATACGTATGCAGAGACTCTCAGTCTCACGCCTCATGTTGTTTCTTAAATCTGGCCCTGAAGAAGCGAGATACATCAATCTTGTTGTAGCCAATTCTATATATATTTGTTATTGTTTTGGGTACATTTGCTTTTCTTTCAGTGAGTGTATTACTTTCATACTAGCAAACAAACTACATGCCATGTGGAATAAACAGTCTTGGTTTTCTGTTTGGAGTCTTGTTTGTGCTTGACTAAGCATGCACACAACCACAGACAAACACACACACACACGCACACCACACACACAAAGACTGACCAGGAAGGGTGAGGGTGCACTGTGCTCTGAGATGTCGTAATATGTAACCTGCACAGGCAGGGTGACATGCTGCGGGCAGTAGGAGCCGCTGGCACCAATCTCTGCTGTGAAGCCTTCGATCCGACCAGACGGGGAGAATCGTCCTTTCAGTATGGATTCCTGCAATACACAGGAAAAAAAAGAAGAGCGTGTACAGTCATGAACGGGAAGCTTTCAAAACTCTTTATACTGCAAAAACATGGGGTTCATCAGCAACAGGGTTTATTGTTAAACTGTGGAGTCGGATTTGGCCATAGAATCAGAGAAACACCCTATTTTCTGAAATCCATAAAATCCATATTTATGTATTTATTTTAATTAAAACCAAAGCAGTGTTGAACACAGTGATAAAATATGCATCAGTTTGCCAAGAATAATGTGAGGCAATAGGAGAATATTTTGAAAGCTTTAAATCATGTTATTTTAACCTCCTGCACCTCATTTTAATGTGAAAATATTAGGTAGAAAATAAAAATTATTAATTAGAAAGAATAGAATAGAATAGAATTGGTACTTTATTGATCCCCTTGGGAAATCCCTTGGTGAAATTCCTTGATTATTTTTTATTATAATTAGAAAATAAATTAGCTACAGAAATAAATAAAGACAATATTTTCTATATGTTAACCATGCTAAATCAATACTAAAACATTTTCAGCATTTAAAAGATTTAATTTTCTGCCTAAAAGTTAATGGAAGAGGTCCTTGCGAAATACATCATAAGACCAATGCTCTCTCTGGTTCCACCTTCACTTAGAGTTTACATTTAAAGGTAAAGTTTGCATCCTGGTTCTGTTGAAATAATCATTTGATGTCCTGTTCAGACATTTGCTGTAGTGGAGTTTTTAATGGTGTACCAGCACACAGTGAGTTTACAGACACAGAAAGAGGGTATGAGAAAAGAAGCCTGCCGCAAACAACAGCAGAGCAGCACAGTTACCAGGACTAGCAGATAGTAGTATGCAAATACAGCCGTGATCAATGGGAAAGTCACTTTTGCAATAACACATCAGATCCAGCATACCGTTTTTAATGATAAAGGGAATGAGGAAATCTTGGGCATTAGCACAGGAGCACAATACTTCATGATCACCAGACCAGAAAGCTATTGTTCTGGTTGAAAACTTTTACTCTGTGGTAACAAGTTATAAAATGGATCTTATAACATATGTGTTGGTTGAAATGTATTTTCATCAAGTTACTTGTTTCCCAAAGTTACTAAAATAATATTTAAAATTTGTACCTCAAAGTTGCCAAGAAGTGATCTGCTGATGGAAGATGAGGGCCAGCTGGAATGTGTGGAGCGACCGGAGTCTGTGTGTCTGCCGCTGCGCAGCTGCCGACTGAAGATGGCCACAAACACACACAAAAAAAACAGACCAGTGGTTAGTGGTTTAGATTACACTAATTTTGTCTTACCCAAAATGTCACATGGCTCTGAATGTGTCTGAGTATTTAAGTCCACACACACAAAACCCTTTAATTTAGAATAACAGACAACCTGCCCCAACTTCCCATCTCCTTTCCCTGTGTTTACTTTGCTGCAGTAAATCTGATTGACATTAAAATGATTTCATCCCTCAAGTTGTGCCTGAACTTAAAAATACGAGTTCTTCTTTAATCCTTTATATAGATATATCTAAATATATCACAGGACTGTCAAAAACATGACTCACCTTTTCAACCGCAGCCCACTTTTTAGTCGCCTTGATGATCTTGTGCATTCAGTGGAAGTCTGAACGAAAAGTAGAAAGTAAAAATGGAAATTATTCAAATCGCTTGAAATGTTAAAAAGAATTATTTCACACAAGGACAGCTTCAGAAGACAGATAGATTTTTGTGTTTCTGTTTTGCCTTGAGGGAAATGTGGATGAGTAATTGTGTGTTTCAGGTGTTCTTTTACTTACTGAGCATGCACAAACAATCTCCATTTCCAGGCTGCCATTCATCATAAAGGTCAACCAACTGTCAGATGACTCGTAACTAGCCGGCCCTGCGCTACCTGGTCACCATTTGCTCACAGCAAATCTTTCACTCATAGTTACCTTATAGGATTTAACATTAACAGAGTTTGGAGTTCTTTGTCAGCGGGTCGCCTCATCATCACACTTGATCAAAACCACATGTGACATTTTAGAATATTATTCTGTCTCCTTAATATGCTCCTCTAACCTTTACTAAAAAAAACTTTCTATTACTGTCCTCTTTGTCTTTAATTTGTGTTCTTGAGGTAATCTTACACCTGTCTGTTTCTCCCTGTGCTCCTCTGACACACTCACTAAACACCTCTAGTAACACTGACCCCTAGCACTGCATGAAACCCAGCTAGTGTCCCCCATTGTCCCCAGCACACTCCCTGCATGTATGTGAGAGACGCAGCACACTCATGTGTGGAACAATCGACACTCCCTCAATGGGCTTTATTCTGGAGCTACTCAGCCTGTTCCAGTGTGCCGTGATAATGGGCCGACCTTCACTTCATTCTGCTACTTTTACTCATTCTCTTTATTTATGCCTCAGTTGCACTTATCGTACCATCAAACATTGACTTGCAACAGCTATTACTCATTGTTTCCAAGGTTTTACATGCTTTCACATATGACGAACTAGGTGTGTTTTTTATATAAAACAAGGCATTTGCCTGCAAATCTGCACATGCTGTTTTAATATAGGCTGCAACACAATGACCTAGAGCCGCTTTGTAGTGGGAGTCAAACAGGGTTAGAACAGTTTCATCACTAATTCACTTGCTTCAAATTTTTTTTATAATAATAACATTTGGATTTTCATAATATTAAAAAAAAACTCTTTACTACTGCTGTGAGGTGTCATTTTGTAGATGTATGATGTGTGTCTGTGTATTTATGTGACTGTGCTGACCTTAGGCTGATCCCATGCAGAGGGCAGCAGGTGGTTCCAGTAAGGGGCAGCTTTAGCATCAGTGCTGCGACACGAGGCTGGACAAAGTCCTGAAGCCAGCACTGAAAGCCTGCTTCTCTTGGACGTGGAGGGTCCTTCATCTTCTGAGCATGAGTCCCCTGTGTCGCTTGGGGACAGAAGCCTCTTTTTGGCCGGCCAGTGGCCTCCAGAGGATAGACGGTGGCCATTGGTGCTGGGAGTTTTCTCCCAAGAAGCCAGACCGTTAGAGGAGGAGGAGGCTGCCTGGGTGGCACTCCGCTCAGGTGGGGAGGATTCAAGTCCAACTTCCCACTCTGTGGCCTCCCCTGGCTCCTGCAGCTCTGTGTGGTGTGGGGGTGAGAAAGGGCCAGGAGGGCTGGTGGGGCTGGTAGGGTTTGGAATCTCATACATGGGCATTTCATATAACTGAGGACTGGGTTGTCCTCCAGATGACCCATTACTACAGCTTTCATTTCCAGGGCTACCTAGTGAGTAAGTGGGTGTACGGCTCCCGTTAGATGGCTCAGTTCTGACTGAGCTTCCAAGGGAATGGCCCTGGTCACAGATTTGGGGTGATTTCGGTGAGAGTGGAGCAAATACATCAGGAATAGGCCTATCATGATTGTGCTGACTTGGGCGTCGAGAGGGGTTGTGGGTTGGGGAGATGGGTGGAGACTTAGGTGACAGTCCTCCCTCAGAGTCTCTGTGCTCCATCTGTGTGCACGAGTATACAGAACCAGACCCACCAGGGCCCATCACCAACCCCATCCCAACACCCTGAGCTGGGGCTGGCCCGCAGAGCACTCCTCCCTCCAATGCCTCCCTGTCTGAGAAGTCTCCCAGGTGAGGGCGCTTATGAGTCAACTGGGGCTCTTCTAGCCCCCTTTTCACTCCCAATCGCCCCAGCCTCTGTTGACCATCAGTTTGGGATTCTGTGGAGGTAGAATATTCCCCCAATTGGGAGAAAATGGAGAGTTGATAGACCTTTTGGAGCCGCAACTCTTCCTGGCCAAAGTGTTTAGTCGCTCCCGGTCTGACCCCAGTGTCTAGATCCTGTGTTGTTGATGGAGGCAGGTCCCCTTCCTGGGCTGGAAGCTCTAATGGGGTTTTTTTGTGGGCTAACTCCACGTGAATGTGCCGCATGGTTTCTATGTTGGAGGATAAAAGTTTTTCGTGCAACGGGGTCCAGTGGGTTGTCACAGGAGCCAGGAGGCAGAGCAAGACCTTCCAATGGAATAGGAAGTCCTATAGTTCCTGCTGTAATGTCAAACGGCGTAAAACAGGAAGTTGAGCCGCACAGCACCTGTGAGGAACAAAATACAGCATGACTTTTTAAATGAAGCAAAAATGATAACAAAATAAGTGACAAAACACATAAAATAGCTTAAAAATGTCAAAGGAAAAGACGAACAAAAATGTGGAATGATATCTGTGATTCAGGGACTTAGGGTTAGGAAAATAGTGATTTGAATCATTGTTTTTGTTGCATTATACATTTTGCTACATACTCTATCTGAATGCAGTTACCACATCAGCTCAAAAGGTATGCAGGGTTTCCTGTCTTGTACTGTTCTCCACTTAGCAGAGTACTGACTGGCAGCCATAGATAAACAGCATGAATCAAACCATGCAGCAAATCATATCTATTATAAACAGTGTGTCAATTCACACCACTTGCTTTTCGTACATGCTTGGTGATGACTTTCACGTATGTTCGCTGTTGCCAAACACGTGAATTGTATCGTTTACTTAAAAGACATAAAGAACATGTAAAAAAAACAAAACAAAGAAACCAAGAGGTAAGATTAAATTATTAAAGCCATTTATAGTGACAGCAGAAGAATGGTATGACTCCTCTTTGACACACTGACTCACTGTCTTGACACTTACAATTAAATGACTATGATGTCATGGCTTCACTAGATTGTGGTGCTGTCTGAACAAGGTGTAGGTACTAAATCCTTTCTGGCATGAGAATATATTCTTGCCGCAAAGGGGAAGTCTGTTATTTAAATTTATATAAAGTGCATAAAATTTGATGGACCATCATTATGTTAATAACAGCTCTTTAATTGCATTAATTGGACACTATACATCATGAAATTATGTATGTCAATTATCATATTTGTCTCTTGTCTAACTTCAGAACACATTGATGGAAATCTGCAAGACAAGGATCTCACCTCTGTGCCCGTCCTTGTCTAAATCTTAGCGTGTGGACAAGCTGCATCTGGCACAACATCTGGAAGTTGTGTGTAAAATGGCCTACTAAAGAAACCTGTCTATCTCCATGGCAGCTGCCACAAAACAATGCCAACATCCCAAGACAGGTAATCGGGAAACACTTAGGACTCCAGAGGAAGCCGGGGCTATGACCTGTGGAGAAGTAAAAAGATTGGGGGTTTGATAAGGATTAGAGAACAACTAACATGATGAAATGTGTACAGTGTGCTTTGACAGCATGCTTGTTGAACATCTGGGATATATTTTTAAGAATAAAATATGTTATGCAATATGTAAATATTTGTTTTAATCATTGCAAGCTATAAGCAACTTGGTCAGGAAACACATTTGTCAACACACATTAAGTGCATTATGTTTGTTTGATTAGGAAAGGCATTTGGTATATAATGGTTTGTAGTAAATCATCATCCTCAAGGCTGAAAAACTTACTAGAAGGGCAGAGTGTCAATAATGCAGGAGACTCGTAAAATGAAATGTCTTTGAACTGCAATGGGAATTAACTCTCTTGGGGCTCTCTCTGTGATTGGCTGATAGCCAGATCTGTCCTCTTTGGTTTCCTAGGTGTGGTCTGTGGCACAGTTGTGGCATCATGACAGGATCATTCCTCCCAGAATCCCTGAAGAGACAGAAAAACACAGAAATCAATCAAATCAGCGTCATTGTTTTCCTGTACCACTGATGGTCATTAAAGTCTTACTATTCCCCCTGAAAACGTACATACATACACCGAGTGTGACAGGATGTACAGCATTAGAAATGACCGTAACCAAAGAACGTCCCAGAAATGTGCATACTCCCTCATACCTGTCAATATTTGGACAGACACATACTGCAGACAAAGACACACAGGTTGTGCAAACACGACAAGTCAGGAAGTCAATATTTAAGTCCATAACTGAACTTGAGAAGAACACCACAAAAAACAGATCAATAAAAAATTCAAACTTCAACAAGCCAACACAGGGAGAAATATTATTACTGTTCTTCGCTTTAATTTTCTATAGCTTTGGATCAAATGTGCATGGAGCCATCACGGAGCAGAGAGTTGATATTTCCACTGCTAACTCGGCACTAGATGGTGCTAGGCCAAGAGAACCAGGCCATTTCCTGACCCACTTGGACCAGAACTTGGCAATGTGGGGTAGCGGGGTGTGGGGGCTGGATTCACAGTGAGCTGTCACCATGGCAACCAGCAGCCCAAGCATAACGGCTCCTTTGTGCTTGGCCACAAAGAGAGTGGGGAGCGTGGTGGGGGGTTGGACAGTGCTGGAGGGGCAGGGGGAGACTGGCAAAGATGCTTCTCCAAGAAAATAACTAGAAAAGCAACAAAATGGTTGTCCTTCGAAAGGCGCGCACAGACAGCCAGATATTTCAACACACTATGCTGAAGGCCTGTGTTCTGTTAACCTAAAGCGGGAAAAATAAACTGACCTAAGTGTTGTCATGTAGTGCAATCACACACATTTGATCCAAAGCTTGACATGTAACATGGCAATTGGAGTATTCAAAATATTTATGTTAATCTGTCCATCATGCTGCTATCACAAAAATAAATCCCACTTAGACCTGCATTACAGCAACCGGTTACTTCACTTTTCCGTATTTCCTTTTGAATCATCATGTTGAAACACTGATGACGCACGAAAAGCTTCATTACGCACACAAAAAATGACGACACAGTCCTGAAGGTCAAGCAAGAGGTAAGAATAGAACCCAGGTGAGCGAGAAAAAAACAAAACATAACAAGAGTCGTTTGTGGGTATTTTCTACTAGACTGAAACACACCTGAAACGTATCCAATGATGGAACTGTGAAAAATGTTTAATAAAATCTTCAAGTTGCTGCAGAAATAGAGCACATAGTGATTAAACGTGGCGCACCCTAGGCGACCTGCGGCAGGTGAAATTACTTGAGAAACGGTGTTTACACGACCATGTATTACATTTCAGGACAGTTTCGCTCTCCATTCATTCCACACAGCACAGACTTCGGCTGCATGAAGAAAGGAGAGATCTGTCAAAGATGACACATAAAAAACAGTGGCCCAGACACTCTTTATTTATGTGGGATCTCTGACAGATAAATATAATATATAAATAACAAAAGCACATTAAAGGAGAAATACATACAAAATGACACCTGATATACGATACCATCAGATAAATCAGGTAATTATGCTTTTCACTGCGCACAAAGAATCACGCTTTGATGATATCAGGAGTAAAATCTTTGTCTTATTTAATTATTCACGTTACCTGGTCCCTATGCAGTCACAAAACATTTACTTTTGGGGAAACCCAGGTTCCGCACACGTAGGCCTACATACAAACATCATTGGAACCCAAAATGGGAAACATCTGAGATTTTCGTTACACAGAATAATACACATACTTTAATAAAAGACATACCAGTTCCCCAACAACTGCAGCCTAAATGTCATGAAATTACTATTCGGGTGACAGTGGTTTGTTTAATAGGAACAAGTGGGAACATGTTAATATCGTCTAACAAGAAAAAGAATTGAAAGACACATATCAACTGCTGCAACTGAGCTAGAACAATAAGACAAATGCCGTAAACTAGGGCATGTGATTATTTTACCACCATTTCTTAGGGTGGGGAACATTTTTAGAGCCAAACCAGAACTCTCCCAGACTAACAGGGCTATCTGGTTAATTTACCAATTCAAATGACGAAAGATAGGCAGCGTGACTTACATATGTGAGTTAAATCAACACAACATAAGCAATCATCTCTTGTTTTAATCCCTCCCTGAGGACAGGTGGGATCTCAAGAGCAAGGGCCCATGGGGACACAGGGAGTGGGGGATGGGAAAGAATGGTTGGAGGAGTCAGCAATGTGTATTTATAGCCTTTGCCTGTGTCAGGTCTCACTGAGAGCACCTAAAGGCGCTGTGCTAGTTCCCACTTGATTTCTGACCTTATTTTACACCGAGCAGGAGGCTGGCACACGGTGCCCAACCCTTTTCAGGCTTGTTCCAGTGCATGAGCCAGCAGACGAAGGGAACCACTCTGGCTTCAGGTTGCTGGATTTGTATGTCACTTTGAGAACTTAAGAACTACATTAATGCGTTGATGAACACTGAAGTGGTTTTAATACACTCAGTTACACTCGCTCATGCCTCCATAGACTAGTTTCTCATTTTTACCTCTAATCTACTTGCACAATCTGATCTACATAAAATGGCCCGTGCACACTGACTGCATCCCACGCACGCAGGCAAGGACATGAAAACACACATGTACGTATAGTAACAATAGTAGTCTATTTACTCAACTTGTGTAGTCTGATAGATTTCTTTGCTGGATTGGAAATATGTAAAAGCAAACAAAACTACTATCACAAGTATTCAGTTTTTGTAAACCTACTTTTTGATGCTTCCTTAATATGGGTAAATAAAACATTTGTTATCTTATCTACACATAATCATTACATTTTCACTTAATTAATACATTTCATTTATTAGGGGAAAATGTAATAATTAATTAATTTCATTATTTAATACCTATGACTATTTAACAAAATAATAATTTCACATTTCCATGACTGAATGCTGCTGACATGAAGCATGAAGACGTTACACATCAGTGGCGGGCCAGGTGCGAGCTCAGTGTAACATCTGCAGCATCTCTGGAAGTGAACCAGCGAGCAGTGATTCAGAAAGAGATAGAGCGAGAGTAGAAATGGTGAGATGAAACAGGCAGACGCAGACAGAGCGAGAAAGAGGAGGGAGAGGATGGAGAGGATGGGGGAAGCAGAGAGATAATACAGCACAGCCAAAGACACTGTAAACTACAAAGACCGCAGGAGCTTCCCAGTATCAGGGCCAACTCAGTTCTAAGAGTTAGTTAGTTAACGGCCAGAAAATAAAGCAATATCAAATGGCTATATGTAACTCTTTATGCACATCAGTAAAGATTTTTAGATAAAAACTCCCAAAAACATGTTGGGATTTAGACCAGTTTGAAATTATTTTCCAATATAAATGCGCTAAGGCAACAACATAAAAATAAGTCGAGGCAGTAGAAGGAGGATCTATTCATTTACCGATGGGATGCAAAGCAGAGATTAAGGGAAGTTAGCATCTAGCAACAATGACATTACACTGATTTTTGTGATTAATGTTCTAGGAGGACAGTTAGCTGCTGAATCGTGTGGAAACATGTCAGCAAACAGTGTGTTCTTTAAAGTGTATACAGGTCAGCACATGAGCATGACATTATGTCAGTATAAATGTGTGAACAGTCAAGCCCAAGAAGTCTGTGGTCAAAAGGCAACAGCCTTGGGTCAGATGACTCACTGCACATCAGGAGGCCCAGAGGGAGATGTGGTGTTATGGGTGGTGGTAAAAGGTTGCAAAGGCAAACAAGGTTCTTCTCTACATTTAGCAAATAACTTACACATACACTGTGTTAGCTTCAGTGAGCAGCCTGAGACACCCGTCGGTTATTTGAGAGGCAACTGGAGCAGCAGTATCTGTCAGTCAGAGTCTGTCCTGCCTGTTTTGTTGATGTTTGTTTGTTTCAGAAGTTCTCTGCACGCTCTGCACATGGGTGGAACGATATACACTCTAAAGTAAACACAAAGTTGTCATTTGAGGTTTGCTCCTGGCTCTGACCTAGAAACCAGCTGTCTGTAAAATGTATGGATGTGGAGAGAGGACATGCATTTTGTACACATTATATTATACCTTATACCTATACTGTATGTAGTAGTGTAGATTTATTTATTTCTTCATTCAACTTTTTGCTATTTTTTCACAAGACAGAAGAATAAAATTATTTGTATTTGCCTTTTGGATGGGAATAATCCTCCATGGTACAGACTTCCTGAAATTATTTGTATTCCATCAGTGACATAAGCCTCATCTTGAACGGGCCTTTTGTAAAACTCATCTTCAGCCACTCAGCTGTTTGTCCCTGTGTTCTCATTCCACCAGTTACACTCAGCCTATAACAGATGTGTGATAGCATCAGCACGAAGTTAGCAGCCTCCCAATTGTCTCATCGTTAGCAGAACTCCGCCCGAGCTACTCCCCAGGCCTGCACTGTGCCTGGATGCTGATAAACTCTCACACTCAATGTACACATTCTCCAACAAATGAAGTTGCCAACAGACACCTGTTAATAAGACATCTAGAGTGTGGAAGTCTGATGTCACTGTGAGCAAGAGGATGGGCTGACAGCCAACCGTGTCAGCGTGTGACTTAAGACAGAAACAGAAGACAGGAAGCAGCAAAGACAGACAGAAAGTGACAGAAGAGGGGAGGTAAAGTTGAGACAGCGTTACACAATCTTACACCAAACACACAGACAGTACTCGGGCTGGGGAGTCATGGCACTCTCCACTAAGCTGGCTCAGTGTCAGAGTTGCTGAGAATGCTGTTTGACATGGGGTCCCTTTCTGTCTCTCCCTCCCTCTGTCTGCCTGCATATCTGTGTGTCTGTCTGCCATTCATGTGGCCATTTTAGGAGACGTTGAGTCCCCCCAAGTCCAGCTGACAACAAGAGCAACATTAGCAAACTAGACTTAACAGCAGGACAGCTTGTGACACTCACCCTCTTACAAAGATGCAGTTTATCTCGCTCTCTGTCTCTCTCCTTCCTTCCTCTATTTCATCTGGTGGCTGGATGGGTGACTCTTTCTCTCCTTTTCCACTGTGTTTCTATTTACAATGGGTCGGGCCGCCCTTCTCTCTGTCTTTTTGCTTCCTTCCTCCTGAATATGTTGTGTTGAAAGAAAAAAAAAAAAGACAGAGACGAGTCAAGTTGTTGTGCCTCCCTCTGCGTGTTCTGTCAGGATGCCCGAAAGCCTGCGCTAGCTCTCCGTCCCTCTCTGTCTCTCCGTATTTTGTTGTCTTTCTGTCTACCTCTCTCCACCCTCGGTCACACACATGCACAAATCAAAAACCCATCAGCAACTCTCACCCCCCACCCGTCTCGCTCTTTGCCTGCTTCTCCCTTTCTTTCTCTAGCTCCCCCCTGCCCTCTTTTTTCCTTTCTCTCATTTGCGACCCCCCAAAATATCTTGAATACAAAAGCCACTTCATATACTAGCATTCTCTCCTCTCTTCTCATTCTTACTCTTCCTCAGTGTAGTCTCAGGCCCCTCCTTTCAACCCTTTCGCTAACTAATCCCTCTCTCTCTCATTCTCTGTCTCTCTCAGTGTGTGTGTTTTCTTTCTGTCGGTTTCCTCTCAGCTGATAGAGCGAAGCATGCTCTGCTCACTCAGCAGTGAAGGCATACAGGCGAGGGGGGAGGGGGTGGGGGGTAGATGCTGCCATCTGATTGGATAGAGAAAAGGGGGGTCAGCTATACTTGCTGAGTTCTTGATTGGCCAGTAGGGGGAAAGTAAAAGCTGGAAACCCCACCCACCAGCTCCTGCTCAGCCTGTTCTGCAAAAGTAGAGAACACGGCTAAAGAGCACTTTCCCCAAACAGCATCTGTGTGTGTGTGTGTGTGTGTGTGTGTGTGTGTGTGTGTCTGTGTCCTTGGCAGCTTCAAGCATGTTTTGTGTACAGTGTTGAACTGGTGTAATCTAGTAGTGCAGCCACGTATGGTTGTGGTTTTGTTGGTTAAAGAACAACAGTTAATAAAGGACTTAATGCCTCAGAGAAGACTTCTAATAAAGATGAAGTACAATAGCCCTCTTTCTTTTGCTCTCTTATTCTCTCTCAGACACACACACACACACACACACACACACACACACACACACACACACACACACACAAAAACAAAAACCCACCTCGTGTGTAGCA
>JAUYWH010000027.1:18284647-18311712 GCA_034779795.1 Ctenopoma multispine | reverse complement strand
ACACACACACACACACACACACACACACACACACACACACACACACACACACACACACACACACACACACACCAGAGGGACAGGAGACAGGGCTTGTAATCATTCTATATTAGTCCCAGAATTAGAGTCTTGAGATCTCACCTGGACTGCCAGCGTCTGCCACTGTTCCACACTCTACCAAAAGAGGGAAGCCAGTTGGCATCTGTATGCGAGCTGTGATCAAAGTTGGCCCCCACTCTGTTCGGTGGAAGCTTCCTCAGCTTCTCTTGCTCCTCTGAAGACAGATGAGGTCCTTTTATTTACACTCCCTTTACTTTGTAACTAGTTTCCTTAAGTTTACTTTAATTTAATATGACAAAAGACTGACACACCAACCTAATAAAAATGATTATTGATTCCATTCCATTCCATGATTTATTGATTGAAATGATTCTTACTATGTTTGAGGAAATCTTGGAGCGATGGACCAATGTCCTGATGTGCTGTGGCTCCGGAGGTCCCCTCCAGAGGATCGTGCTGGAGCCAAGGAGGGAGTGCACCTAAATGCAGAATGGCTATATGCTTACTCTTCAATCACACACACAAGAGATGGACTGAGGTCATAATAACTGAAGAAGCTGGATTTCTGTTCAAGCTTTTAAAAGCGTGAAAAAAGCTTAAACTTAACCAACATATAACTTCATATGTCTCTGTACCTGTGTGAACATTTCCACTGCTTGATGAATCCTGTAACAGAGGTAAAATGAGGTCATTGTGTTTGTGTAACAAAAATGTCACTATTAAAATCTTTCTTATTAATAACCGTCTACCTGATAACCTATAAAAGTCAGGCTTTGTCCTGTTGAAGCCCAGTGTACTTCTGCCATTGAGTCGACAAAGTTGGTCCCCACATGTTGGTGTGATCCATGAGATGTAAATTGAGAGCTGCTCCACAGACGACAAGATAATCCCCAAGCAAACAAGTTATTTAAATTATTATTGATAATACAGTGCAATAAGGATAAAATATCATGTGCAGCAAGCGTTACCTGACAGAATCCTCTGCAGACATGTCAGCGCCGCTGGGTCCATTGAACAACTCTGACTCTGCATCACGCTGATATTGATTCAGGAAAAGCCAACAGTGGTTCATAGAGGAAGTCTGACCACTAATCATGTTTCATCTCATCTTGTCTAATCACAATCTTTGCACTCTATTTGTTAAAAAAGTTAGTCTAAACCTCTCTCTCATTACACCCCCCCACCCCCAATTGTCAATGCATTTACACCTTCTACATGCAGGTTTGAAACTACATTTTATATTTTGATAATGAAAATTACTTTGTTCTTAAACCACACTGGACATGAGATACAAAGTTTATTTTTAGAGTTTATGATCTCCCGCATGTTACAATCATGAAAAACAATAGAGAAGGCCACAGTGATGGATACTGCCACTGCATCTTTGGAAAACAAACCTCTAAAAGAGACTGAAGGACCTCTTGACGATGATTCTCCTGTGCCCGGATATAATCAGCTTGCTGCAGACATGACAAAACAAACATTTTAAAAATAAGTTAAAATAGCATTACTGAGAACTCTTCTTAGATGTAGCATGGCTGTACAATCTTTGTTATCATTAAGGTTAATGTAAAGTTTTAAAAAAGTACCTGCTTAATGAACTCATCCTCCTTCTCCACAAATGATTCCAACACTTTTGCCACCTCAACTTTAAACCTGAACAAAAACAAACAATAATGAATACAAATAAGATTAGATTTTCCAAAGTCATTGTATTAATATAAAGCTTTATAATATAGACTTTGGGTAACTAGAACTACCTTTCTAATTCCTCCGCTGTGATGATGACCTTGTCTCTAAACTTTGGGTCAGCCTTGTTGTCCCACCAGAACTTGTGTGTATTCTTCTTGTGTTCTGGGCTAAAACCAAACACATTTAAATTATCAACCAGTGACAAGAGGGTTAAGAGCAATGCTTGTCAAATAACCAAGGCTTTTGTTAAGCCCACAGAACTTTAAAAATTAAGATGTTTTGAAACATGAGCTATATCTACATTGTGGTGATGTATGAAATGTAAGTTATATCATCAGGAATTATCAGCAGAGAACAAATACTGTATAGAGCTGATGAATTCTCTGGCACTTTAAATCTTACAGCAACACTCCACAACATGAGCAGCTGATTGAGGATCTAAAAATGAAGCTACTATCTGCCTACAGAGAAGGCTGAAAAATATATTTAATATACTATTACAGCACTTACAGGAAAACTATATAAACTAAATACAGGTTAATTAAACAAAACTTACGTGGACATGTGTTCTAACAAGCCTCCATACAGCACCGTCATGTTGCCATCTGTGCTGTGTCTTTCAATGTCAAGCCCACAGCAGTAGCACCAGAAGGTCTGCTTGTGCTGGGTGCAGTCAAACTTCTCTGCTTGGGGTTTTTTAAGGGTTCGACGAGCTTCCTTCACCTGGGAGGTGATAAGGGGGGAAAGATAGGTGTAAAAAAGTCATGCTATGGAAAAAATAATAATATAATCTAACAGTCTAAGCCTGTAAAAAAACAAATCCTGCGTTTGGATTTGACTACGGTTTGTAATATTACTATTACGCTAGTTAGCTAACGCTATAGCAGAGAAAACCTGAGCAGAAAATACGCACAAACTAATATTGACTTACCTTTTCCAAGAATTTGAGAAGAACCACTCTTAGTCTACTTTGATGATTTTTTCCAAAGATATGTCCCTTCCCAGTAAATGTGGTTTGCCTACATATTGCACAGTAAAATGCACCCATTTATACGATGTGTAAGAAAGCGAAAATATGCAAAAAAATTACTCCACGCTAGTCCCCATTCCAAAACTACACGTCTCAATTTTTTCCTTTAGTATTTTTTCTTTTTCCCCAATCTATTTGCTCAGGTAAAATGCAAGCTAACACCGGCTAGCACTACGAATCTGCTGCCGGAAGCAATTCCGTCCCGTTATGTTGTCCCCTGGAAGCACGAGTTCGTGCGAAACCGTTCTTCTTCTACTTATTTTTTGGGTTTTGGGACTGCAGCAAGAATTGTTGCATTAGCGCCACCTTCTGTGCTTTTGGCAATTGGCGGAATTTTCTATTTTTCTATACAATTTAAAAATATTTGCTAGCTAGAGTCAATTAATATGTTTTGCCATTGTCTCAGTGAGTGGCATCAATTAGTCTTTCCTGTTTCTAGTTGTTTATGAAGAAAACTTGATGTGGCACACATGTGTTTAGTTAGCATCTGGTCCACATCTACATTTAGTAGGTGGGCCATGTTAGACTCACTTTCAGTTTGCAGGTGCCGCAATGGGGCCAAGCAGAGCCACATCTTTGCCAGAATGGTCCACATTTGGGTCCTATCTGTTACTTCATTTTTTATTACTCCTCTACAAGCTGGAACCCATAGGAACGACTCTGTATAGTGTATGTATGTCTAGCTGTATGTCAGATTACCCTTTACTGAGGTCTTTAGGTCCTTCTGAAATTACTGGAACAACATAGAAGGCTGCGACTGCAGGTGTATTGAACTCACCATTGCAGATTCTTGGAGCCTGATTCTGAACTATTTTGACCTGCAGACCTGTGTGCTGCGTCCCTATGGTCTGGTGTATTCTTTTTTGGTTAATGGCAAATGTGAGTGGGATCAAATGATCCAGAGACAGATGCAGCAGGAGCAACAGTGACAGTCCCTAATCATCAAGTGCACATTTGTCAAACTATTTTAGCAAGGAGCATGAAAACTGCAAAGAAATGATAGGATAAGAGAGGAGAGGAGAGGAGAGGAGAGGAGAGGAGAGGACAGGACAGGACAGGAGAGGAGAGGAGAGGAGAGGAGAGGAGAGGAGAGGAGAGGAGAGGAGAGGAGAGGAGAGGATTAGCGGTCAGGATAATGGATGGATGATTATTGGACGAGAACCAGAAGGTGGCAGTAAAGCAATATTAAGGAGACCACCTGCCGTAGAAGCAGAAGAGGAGAAAAATAGGCAACAGTGTTGATTAGCATGAGTGATCACTGTGTTTAAGACATTGGGTTGTAGCGACCAACAAACACCGGAGACCAGAGTTTCTCTCTGCATTAATGTCAGCGTTGCGCTCCTTTGGATGAGCGTGTGGAGGTTTGGTGCGTGCCTTCCTGAAAGAAACCCAGCTAACGTTTGTTAGACTTTATATGAATGGAGGCGTCTACAGTCCGGAGTTTGAGAACATTTATCAGCGAGCGACTAACTGCTGCTGCTGAAGAAATATTCGCAGTTTTTGAGGAAACTGTAGTAAAGTACGAGGATGAGATCGAGCGTCAGCGCAAACTGCTGGATGACGCATGGAAACCTGACATAAAGTTGCACAAAATAGGTCCTTAGAGCCTTAATTATAATTATAACCACATACCTTTTGGGCTCTAATTGAAATTATTTAGTATTATTTTACCATGACGTTTGTAATTTATGTCTTCTGTCGTTTCAGAGCTCCCACAGCAGCATGACATCAAGGAGGAGGAAGAGGAGGTTCCCACAGACCAGCAGCTCTTTAACCAGAAGCAGGACTCCAGTCTGACCCAAGAGGACCCAGAGGATCCACATATTAAAGAGGAAGAGGAGGAACTCTGCACCAGTCAGGAAGGAGAGCAGCTTGTATTGAAGCAGGAGACAGATATTTTGATTACTACCTATGAGGAAAGTGACAGCAGTGAAGAGCAAAGTTTCCATCTGATTATTGATGAAGCAGAGAAGGAGTCTGTAAACAAGCCAGCTGGAAGCTCTGATAAGATGGAAAGGGAGCACGGAGACTCAGTAAATGCAGAGCCATGCAGAACCAGTACTGATGCGAATACCTGCACAGGTAAAAAGCCCTTCCTGTGTGAAACCTGTGGGAAATCTTTTAAGTGTCCGTCCCAACTAAATATACATTTCAGAGTCCACACAGGCGAGAAGCCATATTCCTGCACAACCTGTGGGAAACATTTCAGATTTAAAAATGGCTTGTTGGTCCACATGAGAATCCACACAGGTGAAAAGCCTTACTCCTGCACAACATGTGGAAATGGTTTCAGATCTAGCAGTGGTTTGGCAGTCCACATGAGAACCCACACAGGCGAGAAGCCGTATTCTTGCGAAAAATGTGGAAAAGGTTTCATATCTAGTAGTGGTTTGTTGGCCCACATGAGAACCCACACAGGTGAGAAGCCGTACTTTTGCAAAACCTGTGGGAAAAGATTTGGTGACATGTCCGCATGGAAAAGGCATATGACTATCCACACAGGTGAGAAACCGCATTCTTGTAAAATATGTGGGAAAGATTTTCGACAAAGCAGCGCCTACAAAATCCACATGAGAACGCATGCAGGCGAGAAGCCGTATTTTTGCGACACCTGTGGCAGAAGATTTGGTCACTTGTCAAATTACAAAAAGCACACTAGAATCCACACAGGCGAAAAGCCATATACTTGCATAACATGTGGGAAAGCTTTCAGACTTAGTAGTGAGTTGACCGTCCACACTGGAAGAGCCCACACGGGTGAGAAGCCGTATCACTGCAACACTTGTGGGAAAAGCTACTTTGATGTGTCTCAGTTGGCAAGGCATATGAGATCACATACAGCCAAGTAGCCTCGTACTTTCAAAATATGTTGGAGAGGATTTAGCTTAAATGGTTTTTGGTCAGAGCAGACAAGAACACACACAAGTGAAGAGCCACATGATCGCAGCCTGTTTGGGTCAAGTCATGGGTTTGAAAAACACTGGATAAGTAAACACATGAGAAACCAATGGCAAAATCTTTGTAACTGAATGTATAAAAATTTCCACTGTGCTGACATATTTCTTTTCTTTTTAAAACAATGCTAATCTCCCAAATGTTGGGACAATCTCTGTTTAAGGTAAGTCCATAGTTTCTATAAATCTAAAGGGTTGACCTTTTACAATGAATCATATATTTTACTAGTTGTATTCACTACCTCATTTACATGTGTGGAACATGAACTCTGTTGAGCTGAGAAACCCAGTAGTGGTGTTGAGTCACTTATCTTTTTGTGTATTTTCGTGCGTGGTTCAATCTAGTATAACTGTTGTTGTTTTAGGTTTAAAATGTGAAACTAATTGTACAATGTGCAACATGGTGCAGCCAGAGAAATTAGTTAATACTGTGTTTATATCAACAGCACTACAGGTTGATGTAAGGCTGCATTGCTTTTTTCTTTACCAGCGTCTTGCAATAAAATGAATGTGTCTTAACAGCAAGAAAAATGTGCAGTCATTGATGTATATAATTCTTCCCAGTTGTCTTTCATTTCTGTGAAGCTGCTGCTAACTGCTCAGTGGATCATAATGATTGTCTGTCTTTTATTTGCATAATAGATGCAGTTACAATCATAATTTGTTTTTCCTTTTGTCTAAAGCGACTTAGGAACTTAGGAAACACCCCCTAGAAAAACTTGTAGACTGTAGGGACTGAACCCTGGGGTTAGTGAGTGACCCACTCTACCTCCTGATTCACAGCTGCCATTTATTGACATACATTATATAGTACATAGGTGCACATACAGTAGGTGCTGCATTTTTCCACGTGTCACATACTATGGCATTCATATTTCATGCGTTAAATAAAATAACAAAATAAAAATATGTCAGATACTGGGACTGCCTTTTTGCATGACTATTCTACCGTTCAATACTTTACAGATACTTATTTTTATATTGTAAATGTATTTTCAGACTGATATTATACTTTTACTAGCCTACGTATAAAATACTTGGAATTGTGAAATGAAATGAAGCGAAGAAGCTCTTCTGCCGACACGAAACCATAGTTATCACTTTATAAAACACACTGGTTCCGAGTAAAAGTATCTAAAAAAACGGAAAGCGGAACGAAAACGTCGGAATGTCGCAGCGTGACACCGGAAGTAAACAACAGACGACAGCAGCACTAGCTGCATGCATCTGTTGAACAAGGAGGAGGAGTGTGGTGGAGCTGTAGCGCAGACAAACATTTCTGTTGTACACAACAATGTCTTCAGTTAAGTTGTTGAGAATTTTTGTCAGTGAACGACTAACTGCTGCCGCTGAAGAAATATTCACAGTCTTTGAAAAAACTATAATCGAGTACGAGGAAGAAATCGCCCGTCAGCGCAAACTGCTGGATGTCGTTTGGAAACCCGAAGTGACGTTACACAGGATCGGTATAACATAATTAATTCTCATATATGCTTAAAATTTTGAATTTATTCTAAGGTTCTGTCCGTTTTTCTGATTTCACAAAAAAAAGCCATTATTGTGTCCCACTGTCCCTCCAGTGCTCCCACATAAGTATGTCTTTGAGGAGGAGGAGAAGGTTCTTGCAGACCAACAGCAGAGTGAGTCCACTCTAGACCAAGAGGACCCAAAGCTTCTACAGATTAAAGAGGAAGAAGTGGAGGACGGCAGTGAAGAGCCAAGTCTGTATTTAAATACTGATGAAGCTCAGCCAGCTTATCTGTCTGTAGTCAAGTCACCACCTATAAGTTCTGTGGTACCAGAACCAGACAGTGATCACCAGCTCTTCTCTCCTAACTCCCATAGATGTGAGATCCAAGATCACAATGGAGAAATACATGAAGACTTTGTATCAACTTCAAAAGCAGAGGAGCAACAGGGAAGCAACGTTCATATTAACAATGCATACCCCTTTCCAATGTCAGAGAATCAGTTTCAAACTGACACTGGTAAAAAGTCAGTCAAATGTGACATTTGTGGAAAAGCATTTAAGTATGAGTCCAAATTGAACACACACCTGAGAAGCCACACTGGTGATAAGCCATATCTTTGTATGATCTGCTCAAAAAGATTCAGTGACACGTCAGCGCTAAAACGGCATACTATAATCCACACAGGCGAGAAGCCGTATTTGTGCAACACCTGTGGGAAAAGATTCTTTCGGAAATCATCGTTGAAATCTCACACAAGAATCCACACAGGCGAGAGGCCATATTTTTGCCACACCTGTGGGAAAAGATTCAGCCAAGCATCAGGACTGAATGTTCACTTCAGAATCCACACAGGTGAGAAACCATATACATGCAAAACCTGTGGGAGAGGTTTCAGGCGTAGCAGTGTCCTGAAACTCCACATGAGAACACACACGGGTGAGAGGCCATACCTTTGCAACACGTGCGGGAAAAGATTCAATGGCACGTCAGGACTGAAACGGCATATGAAAATCCATAAAGATGAGATTCCATCGCTCCAAATAGTCAAACATCCAAATTAAAAGTTCACACAGAAATCTGCACTTTACTTCCAACACGTGAAAATAGTTGTGGTACTGACAAAACACACTCAAACCACACAAGGGACTGAGTGTTGTGTGTGTGTCTGAATGTCAAGCAGGGTGGTGCATCTTCACTCTAATGGTAAGTTTGACTAGTCACATTCTCCCAGTTACTGTTCATTAATATGAAAAATGTAACCTTGTAAATTTAATATTCTCACAAAATCTAGATGGCAGATTAATCTGGAATTTTTCAGCTTATTGTGGCTAAACTTGGCTTGATGCACCTTATTTGTGAAATTAAATTAAATTGGAATTAAATGTCTTTTTTTTTTACACTGAATATGCCCACAGTATATTACCATTTGATTTTGAACAACTTTGAACAAATAATTTATGTGATTCGTTAATTATTCATGAATGTTTTGAATTGTGTTTAATAAAGTCTAATGTTGATATTGTTGTCAGAGGTTTGATGAATGTTTGGCTAAACTGCTAAAATTGTCATAAAAGACCATGTAAGGATGCACCTCTTAAGTAATTTGTCCGTTGTTCATTTTTCAAGATATTTATCAGCCTGTGAAATGTTCTTACACTTAATCTGGTGTAATGTTGTTGCCAGGTTGTCTTTTGTCCAGAAATTAGATATTTTATCGTTCTATCCAACAATCTAGAAAGCACTGACGAAGCCAGATCAAGCCTGGAACTGTTTAGTTATCCTGGATCGCTTTATTCTACTTTTGTGAAATACGCCTTGGGATCATCTGAAGTATAAGATGTGTCAGATTAAGTAGGATACAGCATTTATTTCAGTGTGTCAGATATATAGTTAATGAATCTTTGCTGTTGGCACAGGCCTACATGTCCCTCCACAGAGCAGGGGTAGTCACGCCACACCTCAATCAAATCCCTTACCCATTCACAATCAGAAAGCCAGGTTTGAAAATGCTAATTTACAGTTAAATGCATCACAAGTAACAGGGAGGTTATATAAACACAACACCAACTTAACAAAGGACTCAGAGAAAAAGTGATAGGGAGTCATAAGATTAATACAGTTATTGCAAACGAGGCATTTGCAACCAAGTATTAAGTTTTATTTATTTTAATTGACTGATACGAAAGATGCTACTGTATGTTGATGCATCCAGGTGTAAATAAAAGCTGAAATTCTGAACTTTTTGTCTCATATTCAAAAGCATGTCCACGCTTACCTTCAGGGTAAAATATGTGCTGTGGGACCTCCACCCAACCATTCACCGTATGGATAACATTAGGATTTTCATCAGAGAAGCTGAGAGATGCGGTGTTAGGCAGCAGCAGCAACAGAAATTCTTATGAGAGATACCTAACCGACCAAAGATGTGAGAGGATAAATACCGTAATGGAAACTTTGCTTCACAGTGATCACCTGAGCTGTTTGACATCATCTTTATGGTAAAACATTAAGTTCATGCGGCCTGTTTAAGGGTAGAAACATGATACCCTCGTTTTGCTTTTGCATTCATAAAATAGTGAATAACTATACAAATCACGTATTTATGCATCATTATTATTTAACCTCTTTAATTCCGTGTAAATCTGTATCTACCTGGAAATTACAACCCGTGATTTCGTCTTGACATTTATGAAGCACAAATGTCTTCTGCTCGCTCTTTGAGAAAGTTCGTGAACGAGCGACTTGCTGCTGTCGCTGAAGAAATACTTGGTGTCTTTGAACAAACCGTGTCAGTGTACGAGGAGGAGATTGCTCGACAGCGCAGAGTGCTGGATGTCGTTTTGAAGCCCGAAATAAGGCTGCACAGGACAGGTCTGTGAAAATGTTTGATTATTTAACAAATGTTCTGCCTCTGTCTGTTTTTAAAACTAGAATAGAGAAAGATCATTTTAACTCAGCTTTTCATTCTTTGCCTGTTTATTTACAACAAGCGTACTTGAACTATTACTAAGTCTAAGTTAATAGTTACTGACTGAGGTAATATAATAGACCTGTTTTAATATTATTAATATTTGTAGTAATACTAGTTTAATTAATAAAGTATTTGGCAGAATAATCAATAATACATGATCTATAATTAGACATTTATTTCACCTTTCAGAACCTTGTATAATTGTTTTCTACCACCAAACACCAGCAGTACTTTTCTTTCCTTGCCCACAGAGCTGCCACAGCCGTCCGTCTTAAAGGACACAGAGAAGTTTCCCTTTGAGCAGCAGCTCTGCAGCCAGGAGAGACATGCCAATCTGCACCAAGAAGACCGAGAGCCTCCACAGATGAAAGAGGAACAGTGCGAACCCTCCACAGCCACGAGTCAAGAGCAAGAGCAACAAGTGCTGAAGCAGGAGGATAACTTTAATATATTTAATATCTTCTACATGTGTGGAAATCAACCACAGCCATTCACAGCCTTTTGATCCAGACCAGCCTCTGAGTATAGCAGACAAAGAACCTCTTAGTAACATTTATTACACCTGGATAAAATCAGAATTGGATACAGGGGACCAGAAAGTAGAACCAGAACCAAATAGCGACACACATGGAGGCACAAAATCAGCTAGGAATACTGAGTCAAAAGCATGCAGTGAACCTTACAAGTGCCTCTATTGCAGCAGAGAGTATCAGTTTATCACAGAGCTAAAAGCTCACATGAAAATAAAACACAGGTGTGATAGGCCGTTCAAATGTGACACCTGTGGGAAAACATTCAAGGTCAGAACTGCGTTGAAATTCCACATCAGGACTCACACTGGCGAGAAGCCTTTCAAATGCAGGCTCTGCGGAAATGGATTCAGCAGGAATTGTGGTCTAAAAATGCACTTTAGGATTCACATGGGTGAGAGGCCGTACACCTGCAATGACTGCGGGAAGAGGTTTTCTGACTGCTCGTGTCTGAGAAGGCACGTCAGGGTGCATACTCGCGAAAAGCCATATAAGTGTTCCTGGTGTGGGAAAGGGCTCGCTGACAAGGTGACTTTGAAAAGGCACACCACATCCCACACGGGAGAAAAGCCATGTAAGTGTGACCTTTGTGGGAAGGGGTTTCCTGATCTACAGTGTCTGAAAGTGCACACAAATACCCACATATGGCAGAAACACATTGCGGCTTTGAAGAAAAATATATAGTTTATCATGCTAAAGACCACGTCTGGTGAAGTAGCTGCACCGTTGCCAGTGTTCATTTATTCATTTTTATTTTTTGTTTGTTTGTTCGGAAATGAAATTGTGACATCCAGTTGAGCGGAGTTCAATTCAGTTCACCCAGACACAGAACTTCATTTTTAACTCTGTAGATGATATTGATTTTATTTTAATGAAGTTTGTTTTCAGATTTCATGAAAACTTACTGAGACTCGTGTTCCAGCCAAGATACAGTGTTGGTGAAATTAATTTTTTTGTGGAGCTCCAACAATTTATTGTGAAACAAGATTTTGCTGACGTACCTACTGTGTGCATTATAACAAACTTTACAAAAAAAAGTTTAAAATGATAGACATTACTTTGTGTGACTGATAAATTAGTTGCATGGCTTTAGAAATAAGTTCATTAATTAACTTTAAAGAAACATGCTTGTTCACTGTGTTTGTGCTTTTTTTAGATACCTCCCTTCTTGCACTGGTTAAATCTCTGAATGGAACCACTTTGCCTGGTGGTTAATAATTGATAATGATTTGTTAATTATTATAGTACTCAAACGTTGTACCCTTTACTTTCCACTACCCATTAGGTTGCTAGTTTTTAGGGCAATTGTTAAACTGCTGCATTTTAATCTTAAAAGAAAACGACGGCCTCCACTGAGCTGTAGTGAAATAAACAGGCCTGTGACTGACCGCAGCTGTGTGCTCTGGAGCCTTCGCCCTCCAGGTCAGCAGGGGGCAGTGTATTGAGGAGGAGTTTCGCATTTCGTTAAAACAGTTAATGCGGAAGTAAACAGAAACCTGCGAGTTTGATGAAGTTTTAGCGACAAAGTGTGTCTCTGTTTGAATTTCGAGATGTGTTCAGTCCAGAGTATGCGACAGTTTGTCTGTGATCGACTAACTGCGGCTGCTCAAGAGATATTAAGAGCCTTTGAGAAGCGACTGGAGGACTACGAGACAGAACTCGTGCGTCAACGCAGACTGTTGGAGTCGGTGTTGACGCCTGAGATAAAACTACACCGGACAGGTTGGTAAAATGACAAAACGTTTTCTTATGAGGCTAGATATAGAACAAATATAAATATAAATTAAATTTAAATATTATGGCCCTAACGGCATTGGATCATTCACATCATGCGTTTGGCTATGTCGAGCCTCAGCTTGCACACGGACCAGTTTGACAGGTGTAACGACACCAGTGGTTTCGACATTACGCTGTTATGGTCGTAGGACATCGCTTAGTTAGAAGCTAATGTGGAAAAATATTGTTCCAAATTGTTAGTACATGTTATGCGTTTTTTTAAATTAACTATTATTAAGATACATATTATGCGTATGGTGGCAGGTTATATGCGGAAATACGGTACCGTACTGTAGTGTACTGCGGTCATATCCCCTGAGAAGTACTACACAACTAACAGATAACGTTACAAACAGAGGCAGTATTGTGCTTGTACAGTCCATGTACAACTACTAACTGTTGCTATTTGAGCTGCAACCACTAGTTGATTCATCAATAGAATATAATTGAGAAAAATTTTAATAGTCAAGTGTTTGATTATTCTATAAGCAAAAAAATGCCAACTTTTGCTAGTTTGAGTCTATGTAATGTTAACTTAGATGTTGGCCTGTTGATGTTTTTGCATAACTAGAAATTTGGGAACTTTTAATTTTGTTTGTGCACAGTGTTGACTTTTCTTGCTCTACATTTCACCAAACACAATTATCTAGTAATGTCAATAAATCTGCTTCTTTTTTCAAACCATAGCATGTAAAGCATTTTCTATTAATGCTACTTTCTTACTTTATATAAAAACCAGTGTTGGTTGTAGCCCAACACTTAATTTAGACATTTGTGCCATTTGGTGGTAACCTAGATACCTAGATACACATAAAATACTTTTCTGGGGTCTGAAGAACTATTTTCACAGTTAAAATGCAATAGGCAGGGTGTGCAGTAAACCAGTTTATAGGTTAAGCGTATGATCACGCATTATTATTACAAGGTCATCTGACCCATGTAACTGTCAGCAATTAAAACTACAGTATCTCTTATTTGCAGATTTTGAAAAAAGTAGTAGAAATTACAACTCCTACTATTTAAAATAGGTTTTGGGGTTATTGTAGCTCAGTAACATCCCATATTTATTTATGTTAATTATAAACTTTTTAAAATAACAAGTGTTAAATATAGTCTTATATGTGTACAGTATTTCATCATTGTCCCATTTATGTGTTCTGCCATTTAGATCTCCCACATACCTCTTTAAATAAGGAGGAGGTTTTCTTGAATGAGCAGCAGTGGTCTAACCTGGAGACATGCAACAGTTTGGTCATGCCAGATCTCCCACAGGTTAAACAGGAAGATGAAGAAACGACTGTTACTCGGGAACAGTGGCAGCCTGCACGATGCCAGGTAGCAAATGCCTCTAAGCTTATTTCAGCTTGTGAGGGAAGTGACGAGTGTCAGCCTTTGCACCCTGACAAAACTTTAAGTGCCACAAATAAAGATCCTCAATCCAGCATCTCTAACAAGGATATTTTATCTGGGTCAGACAGGGAGAGTTCTGCAGTATCATCACCAAACAGTAACCAGCAGCTCCTTTTTCATAGCTCTCCTGTAGCTGAGAGCCAAGATCTCATAACTTCCAACCATGGAAAGGCAACAGAAAATACACATAACGGGTCAACATCAAGTAAGAAAAACAACGATGAGAACATAACAGCTACGACAACTGAGAAACCATTAGAAAGTATAGTCAACAAAGGGAGCACAAAATCTACCAGCAGTTCACAACTGACAGCAGCTGAGGAATATGACAGTGAGTCTCCTACATCAACTAGAAGTTCTGACCCAACCCCAAATAAGAAACAAAGTGATAAGAACACAAGAAGTACTGAAACAACATCACATAAGGCATACAATGAGAACGCAATATCAAATGAAAATACTGAGCCAACACCAAATGAGAAATGTACCAGTGAGAATAAAACATTAACCAAAAGTATTGAGGTAACACCTCATAACAAACCTGATGGTGAAAACACAGCATCAACTAAAAATACTGAACCAACACAAGATAAGAAATGTAAAAGTAGTACCACAACATCACCTATAGGCACTGATGTGGGACTACAAGAGAAATCTAATGGTAATGGCACAACACCAAATAAGGACTGCCAAGATGGGAGACCAGCTGCAACGGGACAAGTTGAGATATCACCAAAAAAGCAGTGTAACAGGGAGACCACAACATCAACTAAAAGTACTGAGATTATGCCAAAAAAGCATGACGACAAGACAACATCAACTAGGGGCATCCAGACAATACAGAATAATAACACCTGTGATCAGAACCCAGCGTCAATTGGTCGTTGTGAAAGCCAAGATCCCTCATCTGCGAGTGTTGACCCAATGCCAAATGAGAAATCCAGCAATAAGAATACAAAATCAACCAGAAATGATGATTTTGCACCAAAAAATGAATTTACTAACGCAGAGACCATGACATCATCTACAAGTACTGAGGTTACAACAAAAAAGGAAGTTAATAATGAGAGAACATCAACTAGATGCAGACAGCCAACACAGACTGAGAAATTCAGTGATGAAAACACAAGAGCAAATAGAAGTACCAATGTAGCACCAAGCAAGGAAAGCAATATTGCAACCACATCAACTAAAGGTTCTGACCCAACACCAAATAAGAAACCAAATGATGAAACAACAGCATCACATAGAAGTACAAAGCCAAAACCAGGTACCAGTGAGAACATAAGATCAATTATAAGTACGGAGGCAACCCCTACGAATAAACAAAATGATGAGAAAAAATCAACCACAAGAAACAAATCTGCAGCAAAGAAGAAACACGATGGAAAAATAACATCAACTACTAGTACCAAATCAACACCAAATAAGAGACGTAATGATGGAAATGCAGTGTCTACAAGAAGTAAAGAGCCCACACCACGCAAGAGACATAAGGATGAAAATACAAACACAAGTGCAGAGCTAACACAAATTGAGAAGCGTAAGAAAGAGAGGACAGCAACAAATAAACGTGGGAGTACATCAGGTGGTACCATTGAGAATAATGAAAATCCTTACAAGTGTGACCGGTGTGAAAAAGTTATGACTAATTTCAAAAACTACAAATTTCACATGAAGTCACACACTGTTGAAAAGACATTTAAATGCACTGTCTGTGAGAAAATGTTCAGGGAGAGTTGGGATTTGAATAAACATATGGTAATTCACTCAGTTGAAAAGCCTTTCAAATGCAGCGTTTGTGGACATGGATTCAACCGGCGGTACAATCTCGACCTGCATCTCAGGGTTCACACTGGGGAAAAGCCGTACAAATGCACCACCTGTGACAAAAGCTTCAGCTCATGTGTGAATATGAAGAAGCACATGAGAATTCACACAGGTGAGAAGCCGTACACGTGCAGCGAATGCAGGAAGGAGTTTGCGGACTCTTCATCTTTCAAAAACCATCAGCGAATTCACACTGGGGAAAAGCCGTTTAAGTGTTCCCATTGCAAGCGAAAATTTGCTACAAGTACAACTTTGAAAAGACACACCAGAACACACACGGGTGAAAAGCCGTATCAGTGCATTGTGTGTGAAAAGATGTTTGGTCACAAAACAGACCTCAAAGGACACATGAGGATACATACGGGAGAGAAGCCTTACAAATGTGGTACTTGTGAGGAACACTTCGCCAACTGGTCCAAACTTAACAAACACAAGCGTGTCCACACAAATGATGCAGAGAGCTCCACTGCTTAAAAGCATCAGCATTTTAGAATCCATACTTGTAATCAAAGAAACCATATTGCATCAAAGTAGATTTTTGATAAGTGTCGTTTTACTTGAATGATAGCATTCCGTGCTTGTGCAATTGGACACTTCATAAACAGTTAAAAACCAGCAGAACATTTTGAGACATTTTGTCCTTTTTTAAAATTATTTTTCTATGTTGAAATGTTGTACATTACCCACATTACCTGTAATGCAACATAACCATTGACAAGTTGGTCAGTATTATGGCTCTGTTATACTAGTGATGGCTTCAAACTTCTAGCTTTTAGCGAAGATGAAGAGCTGGCTACAGACATCTTGGTAACTCTGCCAAGAATTTGTTAATGTCCAGGATTGTTCTCTTTAATCCAAACGTGCTCACTCAGGTGACATCACTTGAGGAACTTCTGTCAGTCACAGACAAATCATAATGCTGTTTTTATGCTACATGAGCTTGGTTCAGTGTATTAACTTGTTTTGGACTTAGTTGGAGGTTCAGAACAAAAATAGGGATACATTTAAAAATGCAAGAAGTTTAAATGTATTTCCCTTTGTGTTATTTACAAAAAGTCTCAGTGGTACAAATCTAGGAGTTTGTCTTGAATCTATTTTTCTGAAACAATTTATTCATCTGTGGGATAAAGATTTTATACAGAGAAATTGCATTGAAATGACAAAAGCCTTGTTAACATTTTTTTTAACACTGAGGTTTGAATTTCCATGAAATAAACTTTGGTGGAGTACAAAAAGGGGCAGCTTTGTACGTAAGTCTCTTGTATAGATTTATGACAGTTGTTTAAACGCACAGAAATAGCTTATCTTTAAAATGTATTGATTCTATTTATCAATGTTTTTAATCAGAGGTCACTGCATTGATTGTACTGCAGAGGAGGAATAGAAACTTTGAATGTCATAAAGCCTATTTGGGCAGCTTCTGATGTAAAAGACACTACATAAATGTTTTTGAATGTTTTACTTCATGACAATACAATACATTTTGATTTATTTTAATTCTTAAATGGTGTGGTTATGTTCATGTTGCAAATTACATTAAGTGTAGTTGATGGGCAGACATGAACTGTGTGAGACACTTAATATAACCATGGTTTAAATGACCTCTATCATGCGACACTCCCTGAACCCTCATAAAACTACACAGGACAGGTATGTAAGATAATTATATTATTTTTACGTTTGCATAACTCATATACAGTGCAATGAGAAAGTATTCAGAGTATTCAGGTCTCTCCAGACATGATCAATACATTTCAAGTCAGGGCTCTGGCAAGGTCATTCTAGGACATTCAGAGTTGTCTTAAGCCACTTCTTTGTTGCCTATAGGATTGTTGTCATGTTGGAAAGGGAACCTTTAGCTCATTCTGAGGTCCTGATCACAGGTTTTCATTCAGGATATCTTTGTACTTTGCTCCATTTATCTTTCCCTCAACTCTGACCAGTCTCCCAGTCCCTGATGCTGAGAAAGCACCCCCACGTGATGATGCTGCCTCCACCATGCTTCACTGTTGGGATGGTATTAAGCAGCTGACGAGAGGTGCCTGGTTCAGTTCAATCTTGGTTTCATCAGACCAGAGAATGTAGTTTCTCACAGTTTTAGCGTTCTTCAGGAGCTTTTTTGCCAAGTTCAAGCGTGCTTTTATTTGTTTTGCACTGTGGAAAAACATTTACCCATGTGACTGGTAACTAAACACTCGCACAGGTGAAATACCCTACATTTGCAGTAACTGTGGAAAATATCACCTATGGCTAATCAGGCCCCTAAACCACACATATAGTACAAGTCTGATATAGACATGTAAACAATGACTGGAAAGTCATGAAATTACAGCCCTTCTGTAAACAGATCTGTGAATTCTGTAAACAGATCTGTTGTTGGACCCAGAGTCAGCTGATGGCTTGGGTGTAACTGGATTTTAAAATACCACGTTAGCACTGCTCGGTTTCTCTCCATTATATGGTTACAGAAGTACTTTCTCCCGACACTGAATAATTCATGGTTCCATTCTGCCATAATGTGATTATCCATATAACTGCTCCATTGAATATGAATAATTTAAATTTAAAGTAGGTGATATTGTGTGTTACTGTGCAAATTGTGAATATGTCTTTGGTGACAAATGCATTTTTATGCTTCCATCAGTTACCTGTGTGCAGTATTTTAAACTTATTTGAATGAATTTCCCTGAACTATTTAAGATAAACTATCATCTTAACTCAACAGTCTCCTTCAGCAGCAGTGGGTTAAATTTTTCAATGTGTAAGATAGTGTAAGCCTTCAGGTCCAGGGCAGCTTGTCATGATTGGCGGAAACATAATATTCACTCTCCACCATCAAATCCAGAAGGAGAACATCAGAATATCTGTTGTGAGTTGAAGCTCAAGCATAACTGGGTTTTGCAACAAGACAGTGATCTCAAGCATAAGTTAGTTAAAGTCCAGACCTGATCTTTAATTCAAGGGTTTTTTGCAGTGGTTATTTAGGTAGTGGATCATTTTTTTGCTTCAAAAAATTACAGTTATTATTTAAAACTTGTACAAATGTTTGTTGCTCTTTGTTCACTGTTGCATTTGTACATGCACATACTCAAACTTTATCTATATTTGAATCTTTCACTGTCCTTTCTGTTTTATATAGACATAATCAAAGGTCCAATCATTGCTAAATATCTTTTTAGTTTAGCTTGCTGCCAGATATCAAAACAAAGTGAATATTCATGTACATAATTGTCTCATGAGGATTTCCAAAGTGAAAATGATAGTACATGATTACATTAGAAGAAAATTGCAAAAACAGTCTTTACTCTTTCAATCAGACCACCTATGTTTGTTGTGTACTGTCTATTAGTCTGTGTTTCAGTTTGTAATCAGTGGTTCCAGGGTTGCAGTGGCACCAGCGTCATTTTGGACCAGCTCACAGGCGGGTCCATAAATCATCTAGATTGTGTTTACACAGCTGGTTACAAACCTCCACTCCACTAACTCCAACCTCAGTCACCGTCTCAGTTCCAAACAGGCACATATTTGTAACCATCTTGGATGACTTGTGTGTGAAGTGTCATTCTGTGATTGATGGAGTGAGTGTGAGTGCACGTCTTTGGGGGAAAATTTAAAACTGATAAAACACTTCTAAACTTTGACAAATTAAAATACACTTTTCCTCTATACTGTATAACTAACACCAGGAGACAAATATTAACTTTATGGACAAAGTCACAGGTACATTAGCAAAAGCCCCTAACATCCTAAAGGACTCATCACCATCGCCAGCTACACCATTAAAATGTACTTTTGTTAATAAGTAGGAGGTTAAGTCTAGTATATTCTGTGAAGTTTTAAACCTTGTGTGCCTTGAGGTGATTTTGGATGAAAAGAAAACTGAATTGAATGTAATACAAACCCTATTCCAAACTCTATCTGACAAAAAATTTTCACTGTCTTCAACTTACTAACTACTACTCTACTCGACTACTGAAGATATGTAGGAACACAAAAACGCACACACAAATCAGTTACTTTATATAAGTTTACTGCTGCATAGTGTGTCTTTACTGTTTTACTTAAAGTCTAAACAATCTTTTAATGTACTTGGTTTTGCTGTCTTCATTGATGTATACTGTACAGTTTTTAAGAAAGCTACTCTAAGGAGAAATCTATTTTGGTTAATACTGTTACTTAGAAAAAGTCGATTACTTTGTAATGATGAAATTAAAGACCACAAACCCAAAAATGAAATACCTCAACATTCATGGGAAAGTGCATGAATGTCAGTTTTGGTTTTGTAAAAGTGTCAATGAGTCAGACCTGCCTTCTAGAAACTAGAGTTCAGGTGGGGGTACTGCACCAAACAGAATTACTCTGTTAGGCTGGTAACATGCAACAAGTTCTCTTAACATTTGTTAAATAGCAACAACTAATTTATAGTTGCCAACTAATAAATTAAAATTGAAAAGATTAAAATTGAAAACA
The DNA here is from genome assembly GCA_034779795.1 of Ctenopoma multispine. Lineage (NCBI taxonomy): Eukaryota > Metazoa > Chordata > Actinopteri > Anabantiformes > Anabantidae > Ctenopoma > Ctenopoma multispine. The sequence continues at coordinate 18,291,517 of JAUYWH010000027.1, read as the reverse complement.
CTGAAAACCGCAGACAAATATACAACTTTACATAGTTGCAGTCCAGGTTCCTAAAGAACCTTGCAATCTAAACCTGGTTTATATAAAACAATCCGTGAAGCGACTCATGAACTGTTTTCACCTTGATAACTCCGGTGCGGTGCTGCACTCGCATAAACGGTTTTCAGTGAAACGTAAATCCAGCGCACCCCTCGACCTCCCCGTGTGGCGGGTTAATTAAGGTGCCCGCGTCCGCAGGTCGCGTAGCTGCAGCTGTTGCACCTTTGCAAACTTTTACATCAAACACGTCAGAGTTTGTGAGATTAAAGCAGCAGTTAAACGTGTCAGCAGCCTGATCTTGTCAGCGATGGAAAGACTTATGGAAAAATGTTACCTTCTCTGTCTGCTGTAGCACGCGTCAGGTGAGCCGCACAGGTGCACCGGACTGTCCTCACCTGCGACAGCTTGGAGCACAATCCTCCACGGAGCAGCTGTTTTTCTTGTCCAAGGTAAGAATTTGATGCTTGTTTGTTAACTGTTTTTGCAAGTTGTGTGTAGACGTCTTGGCTCTGATCAGTTGTTGTTTGGCGTGATGCTGCTCGATGCTGCTCTGTGTGAATTGCTTATGGACAGATGTGTTGGTCTCTGCTGGCTGCATGCACATTTTTGTCATTGCTGTTAATAGTGACTGACTTTTTCTTTTCTTTGTTTGGTTGTCCAGTAGACTGTGATGCTGTATTTACATATCTACGAGCTGAATAGATTTTGTTTGGTTTGGTTTTGTGGCATGTTTCCTACTAAGTTGCTGTTTTCATGCTTTCTCATGTCTCATAAACTTGTCAATAACAGATGGTAAAACTATTTATATATTTATTTTAGGCTTATGTAATACAAAGTAGTGTTGTAAAACCTGGGTTTGACTTCTGCCTTGCTGTCATGTCGCACTCACTCTATTCATACAGTCACATTTTGGGAAAATATAATGGTTTCCTTGGTGGATGTGCCAACAACAGACTTTTAGGTGCTTAATATTTTTCCAGAGAGGTTTGATTTGTGGACTAATAGGATTTTTGGAGCCAGCATTTTTGTTGCTGTGACTGGTAGTGGACACAGACAAATATGCGCATGGTTGCAGAGTAATGTGAATATTTTTTTAAGGCAAGTGTAGAAAACTTAAGCTTTGTAATAATAGATTTGTGTTGGGTTTTTTTTAAATGACTTTATTGGATTTTGTCCTTGGATGGAAACTAAATTGAAAACCTCATCAGGTGTTAAGAAAATGTCAGTTTTTATCCGCTGACTAGTCTTAATGTGCTGACTCTTAGGGAGCATTTACTGCCAGAAAGCTGCAATCCTTTTACCACAGATGATACATAATGACATTTCAAACAAACTTGCACACATGAATTTAATTTTGGGAAGCGGGCTTCACACATTAGATGGAGACACTGTCTCTCCCTATAAACATCATCTCACCCCCCTCATTTTTACTGAACAGTTGCTCAATCTTCTGGCATTTACTTATCTTTGGACAGTGGTCAGGACTGGAAACCGTAAGCTTCCTAAGCAGGACTTTGACTGGCTTTACCTTCAGCATCAACCGCATTCTTTATCTTATTCATGAAGACACACACACACACACACACACACACACACACACACACACACACACACACACTGCATTGTGTAAGTTTCATAAAATAAGTCAGTGTCCATGGGAATTTCCCCTTTTTCTACTTTTCAACTAGGATAGTGGGTCAAAAATGGCCACATAAAAAGATAAAAAGGATTCTGTATATTTAACCAAATTACATAAAGGCTTAAATGGCTTTGTGATGAAACCCTGAGCTCAAAAACCATGTCTGCAAAATCCATCATGGTTTTCACAAGCTTTCTCTGGCGATTAGCATTGGCTGAAGCATTGGCGTGCACTGCAAATTAAAACCATATTCATTCTAGCCCGACACGCTTGTGTGCATGCAGAAAGTGTTTCGGTTGCTAACCCCGTGATTTATAAAAGTTTATCCCACCACAGTGGCCGAATCAAAGGATTTGGAAAATGGAACAAATTAACAGAAAGGTATTCAGCTTTTCTAAGAGACCTAATTTTGAAAACCACAGTATTCATAAAACCACAGTGCATAATTATGTTTTTATAGCTATATAAACTATAATTTTACCTTGTAATTTCATGGTTACAAACGTAGCAATTGTGAGACCCCGGTTTTGCTTTGGCTATGTTTGTTTGTCTTTTTGTGTTAGAAGTTATGCATGTTTTTAAAAACTGAGCTCTAATTTTCACAGGATGTGGGATTTTTTTATAAATGTTACTTTTGTTTCTAAAGAGCACGTGAGTCTAGAGCGACAGGTGTGTAATGAATGTTGGCAGAACGTCTGATGACTCATGTAATCCCAACCTATTGATCGTACACTGCTGCTTGGTTATATTCTGCAGTGCTGCTGTACTCTACAAGCACCGTGTATCTATGTCCTAGTGTTTTTAAGCACAGAAATGCTAATATAAAATATATGTCTCAACAGTATATATATGATACGTACTGAAAAATCAACAGGTCACTGTCACAAAGTGTTCTGGTAATGGCCTGGCTGATTTATCAGTATAGCTATAAAAAGTGCTACTACTAACACTTCGAAGAAACTTTTAATATTTCTAACCTTATAGTTGAACCACAGGTGAATGACAAACACTTAGAAGCAACATGACTCATGCAGAGTGGCAGTTACGTTTAACAGGTGCAGATAAATTTTCTTATATAAAGCTGTATATAACAGAAAATGTGAAGAACACAACATGTGGGCTTCTACTATTTCTGCTGATATTTAAATCATCATCATTTATTTCTTGTGCTTCTTACCTGACTCTAACATCAAAGGCTTTCTTTAGCCCTGGGACTATTTATGGATGTGATTATCTGGAAAATGATTACAGACGTCTGAGCTCAGTCTATAGCCGTAATGGTCAAGGCAACATCTGCCTAATAATATTCTCACAGGCTCATTGTAAGCATCTGAAAATAAAGTCCACTGGAAAAAGAGACATAGGAGTCTTTGGAGTGAAAAGCAGAGGGGGGTCTGATTATCAAAAGAACATGAAGTTATATATGTACGTACTGTATGTAAAGTATGCTTTCTAGGAAAGATGCGACCTGATCACAGCAGGAAAGTTACCTTATATTATTTCTATGGACTGCACTTGTTACCTCCCGCCCATTTAAGACAGGTGCTCTAGTTTAAACCTTCAACACAAATAAAAAGCTTTAAAGCGTAGATCAATTGTTAATTGTTAATAATTTTGACCGAGTGCCGCAAGAACGTTTATTATTTTTTCTTCAAACAGAAGAAATGTTGTGGCTGCACAGAGTAGAGCAGCGGGGAAAAAGCATTAATCTTCCAGCTGTTAATGTATACTGTGTGTATGATCAGTTGAGCAGTTGAATACATGTTGTGGGAGTGTTGTATGGTAGCAGATTGTTTTACTGTCGGATAAGCACAGTTTGAGATCAGTCATGACTTTGTTGCCTTTACCTCTCATCATGTCCGCTTGGGTGCGAGTTTAACAGTCGGCAACAGTTTTGATAATCTGTTAACTGTTTTATATCCTATGCCACAATTATCTGCTTAAAAATTATTTAATATCAATATGTGTTGGTTTCTTTGGGCCTCTAAATCGTTTGGATTTTGAATTGCATCCGACAAAAAAAGACATTTCAAGACATCACCATGGGCTTTGCACAATTAAGTGGCCACTTTTGATATTTTGTAAAAGTGATTAAGACAGTAATCAATAGATTGTTAGTTGCAGCTCTGCAAATTTTATATTTATTTAATATTTCATTGTTGATTAATCTACCTGTTATTTTCTTAATTAATTTAACAATTTGAAATTAGTTTCAAATGTTCAACACAATTTCCCAGAACCTAAGGTGACTTAGGTGCTATCACATTTTTCTGCTTGACATTGATGCATTTTATTTTATTATTGCAAAGACTTTATAATGTTTTTGTGTCTGTTAATCATTCCTCATATTGCAATTTGTAGTCTCCATAACTACAACAAAAATTATGCCTAACCAGCAGCCACTTCACAGACCAGTAACTAACAAGTGAGAACAGCATGAGATAGAAAACACATGCATCAACACATCACAATTTCAGTCCCAACACATTTCTAGCTGACAATAATGAGTCCCTACCCATGGACAGCAGGGGGAGCTAGTTCACTAGTTGACTGGACTTTGACTTTGTCATCCAGAATTTAAGTCTAAAGCAGTTTCCCCCATCAACAGGTTAGAATTAAAATCTAGACACAGAATAAATTATGATTCAATATTCAAACCACACCTGCAATAAACAAAATAAGGCTGCATATTATTGTAGTTTTTGCAATGCACTGGTACAAACAAAGTTTAATTCAATACATTTTAATACAGTATGTCAATACATTGTGTTAATATAATACACGTGTCAAAAAAACAAAAAAACCTGCACTTTCAGGTTAAGAAGTTATTTTTATTCTGGCTTTTGTCAGTCCTCAGAGTGTTAAAGCAGCTGTGAGGGGAGAAAGAGAGGAGGTGAGCTGGGGAGGTCGTCATTCCTCCTCAGCTCACAGTGGCATTGGCTCAATGCCCAATTGACACGACTTCAAAGAGTCAAACAAATTTTCTTTGCCTTCGTTGCCGTCACTGATGTCACAGGTTTAGCTTGGCCAGCTGTTTCAACTGTGTGTGTGTGTGTGTGTGTGTGTGTGTGTGGGGGGGGGGGGGGTCTAGTCTTGAGACTGACCTCGGTGGGCCACCAACCAGGTGTAATGACTGACACCTTTTGGATAAAGCTGTGGGGTGTGTAAGTGTGTGTTTCAGTCTAAAATGTGACTGCCATTGAAGGGCTTTTTCATGTTCGAGTCTAGGATCACAAATCGTATGTGTGTATGTGAAACTGTTACTTAAAAAAGCTTTTTAGGAAGAAAAGTCACATCAAATTTTATAGGACACTTTGGCACAAGGTCACAAGTAAGGTAAAGTATATGGGCTGTGTAAATGAGTAAAACAGGCAAAATGTCAGTTCTCAGACAGAAACCAAGTTTGGATTGTCATTACAGAACAAAATGGTAAAATCTATAAAATATATCATAAAATGTGGGGATTGAAGCACATTTTGTACCATTTTCTGTCCAAGTGAGTCACACCCATTGGAAAAACTCAAAATAATATGTATGAAACGCTGCAGCATGAGATCTGATGTCTCCTGAAAGTCTGTGAACGACTGCTGGAAAGAGCTTTACATGTAAAAGGTTTACCTTTTGGAATTTTCTTAAGAGCAGCTGTGGGAAAACAAAGAGATTATGATTAATTCCCAAAGGATGCAGGTGCTGAATAAAAAGAGATCATTTTAAAAACACTGATATAGAAGTTGGGAATTTTTGAAGAAACAAGCATGTTATTGCAACTATGGCAAAAAAAAAACAGCGCACAAATTAGAATTAATAAATGCAGCTTTTGTTGTGTTTCTCAGTGTTCTTCACTTTAACAAGTACAGTCTGACTTCCACTTGTTGTGAAAGCAGTGCAGGCTGATCATGTGTTGAGGGGCCTGCAGGGTGTTTGAGCATTCCCGTAACAGCAGTGTTCTTCCAATATCTTCCTGGTATTACTCTTTATTTATGGGATCTGTCTTTGCGCTAACTTTCATCTTCCTTCTTTACCATCAGTCTTGCACCCACCCTCTCCTGTCTCACCCCTCTTTTTCCTTTTCTTCTCTTTCCTTCCTCTTTATTTCTCTTCCCATCTCTTGCGTTGGTTGTCTTTCCGTGTCAGAGACTAAGCAAACAGAGTCGTGTGTAAGCAGTCTCATAACGCCACGTTCCTGAGAGACTGCGAGCTCTCAAACGAACACAGCTGTGTCTTTGTCGGCCATGTTTGGTATTCTCCAGATATCTCCAGGAGGCTCCTGAGCAGTTTTTTTTTGTGTTCCGGTTTGACCTTGTATGAAAGGTTGTGTAGAAAGCAAAGTGGGACACACTTCTACGTATAGTTACAAGGTGGATGAGCACATAAGACACATGACTCAAGAAAACGTTGGATGCGTAGGTTTCCTTAACCCAAGCTGAGATCTTCAAATGTCCTGTTTAGTCTGATCAACAGTCCAAAACCTAAAGAGAAAACATCACATATTTCATAGTTGAGGAGATGAATTGTTGACATTTTGCCTGTAAATGACTGAAACATCTGCAGTGGAAGTACAGTATTTTGATCATTACATTTCTGTCCATTAAAACTCTGAAACAGTTTAGTTTATAATTGAATGCAGTAGAAAACATTTTCACATGTATTCGAAAACTTTCATCACTCATTTGGTTAGTTGTTTTCATTAAACATTGCTTTAAAAAGTGCTTGAATATTAGAATAATTGAATCGCTGTTCCAGCTTTGACTGAATGATTGCTCAACACTCGATGTAAGTTCACAGCCTAAACAGCAACATAGCAAGAGAAAGAGAGGAGACAAGGCTGCGTAATTGCAACAGTAATAAGCTAAATAGGAGGAAATCAAAGGTGCTAGAAAGAAAGGGCAAATGGTGTGTGTGTGTGTGTGTGTGTGTGAGAGTGAGGAGGTGGGAGTGAAGGAGAGAGAAAGTGAAGGAGACTCTTCCTGGCCGGTTTCATGGCTACCACAGCTATCAGCAGGAGGCCAGCATGTGTTTTCTTCAGCTTGGCCAAAGGATGTTTGCACTCCCTTTCGTCCTTCTTCCCTCTCCCCTCCCTTTTCCTCCCTTACTTGCTGTCCCCTTGACCCCTATGCGCGCTCTCTCTCTCTCTCTCTCTCTCTCTCTCTCTCTCTCTCTCTCTCTCTCTCTCTCTCTCTCTCTCTCTCTCT
>JAUYWH010000027.1:18185929-18284516 GCA_034779795.1 Ctenopoma multispine | reverse complement strand
TCTCTCTCTCTCTCTCTCTCTCTCTCTCTCTCTCTCTCTCTCTCTCTCTCTCTCTCTCTCTCTCTCTCTCTGTGTGTCTGCCTTTACCACTCATCTGTTTCTTGGTGCATCTGGCAAACATGAGCTGCAGACAGACAACAGACAAGCAGTGGGAGAAGTGTGGGGGGGAGGGGGGCAGCTGTGCACCTCATCATGTGTGTGTGCATATGCACAGATGACAAAGACAACTGTACTTATTTTTCTACGTCAACTAAATCCCATCTGAAAGTATTTCATGTTAGCATTTGGTTCTGTACTGACACCCACAAAACCACTGACACTTGAGTTGCTAAGCTGTCCAACAAGGACTGCTGAAATCTCTTGCTATGCACCAACATATCTCAATATCATGAACATACTCCGCACTTCAAAAGCTGGCAAAGAAACCTGGTGGTTGGAGAGTATGTTCTGTAACTCGGTGGCAACACAGTGATTGCAGATTTGAACTTGCGGTTAATCATTCCTTTATTTTTGAGGAACCTGCCATTTAGTATTTTGATTGTTTTTTGCTTTGGCTATATAAGAAAAAGAAAGAGAGAGCAAGAGAGTAATCTCAGTTTCCAAGGTAACAACTTCCTGTGTCTTTTTGTCCAACCTATAATTGAAAATTCAGAGCTATTCAGTGTACAAAGATGAGACGGAGAAAAGCTGGAAAAACTTCATATTTGACAGGCTGAAAACAGACTTTCTTATTTAGGGTTTCTGAAAGCCACCTAAATTTTCTGGTTCCCAGTCAGCAAAATACCCGTATTTGTTCATATCTGATCTCATATGTCATCTTGCTTGTTGTTGTTGCGTATTTCTGCCCTCTGAGCCACAATAAAGGGATTAGACATTTTAGAATTGTAGCTTGTTGCTGTTTGCTGTCTGATTGTAATTGCAAATCTTTAGAAGTAAACTTAAGGGATTCAAAATGATTCATTAAATAGATTTTATACTGGAATTAAATTTGATAAAATGTTATCAAACCTATAACAGAGTTGTAATCTTAATTATAGTGAACTTGTCATTAGCTTATCTTTTTTTCCCCCTCCAACATTATTTATTCAAAACAGTTGACTCCCCATTTGTTCCTTTTGTTGATCTGTTGCCAGCTATACATTTAGTTATGCAGTGAACAGACATTCAGATATACATGCAGATGTGCAAGATGCACTCATCTGAGAGTATTGCAATGTTATCATGCGATTACATATTCGCTTTACTATCTCTTTTATAACCTCAAGTACCATCATTCCCTCGCTAGATAATGAAGACGTGGAGGTAGATTATCTGACAAGCTGTGACAAGTACTAACCACTGACACCATCATGCAATCCATCAGAATTAGGTTAGATTTAGCTCAGCTACACCTACCTCTGCTCATCACGTCTAGAGCTGCAATAAACAGTCTTTTTCAGTATGGATTCGTTCTACTTCTGTGCTTCTGTGTCCTATGTCTGTGGCCATGGTGTGTGCTGCTAATGAATGGTGTTTTTGTGGTTCAGATCAGCCAGATGCCAGGTTCTGGACGTGCAGAGCATGCCAGTGTCCACTAGTTACAGAGTTTAGTTACACTGCAAGTAACATGACAAGCTCATGGTCTAATTTGCTAAGAAGTGTAAACAGATGAAGGTTGTATTGGTTTCTGTTAGAGGCAGTCTGGTGGTTTGTACTTTCTGCACACCTACACAACGGCACAAGCCACCGACCACATCGCTTCCATCTCTGGCCTCACTTTGCCTGAGGTTTCCCCTTGAAGTACCTTTGCTAGCACCTTGCAAGCCGCAAAACACTAACTGACTTGGGGAAGTGACAAATTGAGGGGTTTTGGCAGTCTGCTGGCGGTAAAAAATTTCTGTTTACATGGGAAGATCCCACACAACCACAGACATGTCTCTGACAGCCAATAAGAGAGGAGGACGGGAAGTAATGAAGGAAGAGCTGCAGGAGGAAAGAAGGTGGTAGAAAGTAAAAGAGACGCAGAGACGGAACTGAAACAGTTTTTATGCCAAATATTAATGTACAGGAATTGTAGGCAGGTCAAATCCGGTAGCACGCCACGACATGTACACATGCATTTCCCAGAATATAGTGTATGTGTTGTGCCAGATATTTAGGCTTATTTTATTATTGAGTGGTTTGCTATAATATCTGGTACATACATTCACAATTCACAACATGCAATAAAAACCCTGTTCAGTGGCAACTGGCCTTGCTTAAGTTCTTGAAGATGTTCCACCTTCCATGTTCACCTTCCGGAGGCACTGAGAAGCTGGGTGACTGAGAATCTTCAGACATTCACAACATGCTAAACTGAAATGATGCACATGGTAACATTGTTGTTGAAACACTGCTGGACATGCAGTATGTGCCACCTCATGGTGCCAAACTTATGTCTCTGTGGCTCTTAATTTGGTTGACTGACTAAATATATATTTAATTCTGTTGCCACCAAAAATATGCCAGATTCTAAAATCAAATGAAATTGTTCCTCTTCTGTCAGACCTCAGTGTTTTTAAAACAATAAATTACTGCCATTGTCTTCAGTCAGTGCATTGAGCTGCTAGTGGAGGGGGGCTCGGGTTTCCTGACCAAGACAAAACTTTAAGACGCTCTGACAGAAGCGTCTGAGAGGAGAAACTCTATCCTGCACTTGTCACTGTAATTCAGGAATATTATATGATTTAGAGGGTGGAGAGCACAGGGCTGTGGAAACACAGAACTCAGTGGCAGGGTACACAAAGGACGTCTGTTCTTTTACAATTGAAAGCTTGTTGGCATTTTCTTAGTGCCTTGGAGAAAACCAAAGAATAAACAACAGTTTGCGGTCTCCCATTTTTGATGCGATTGTATTTCTGACAGCTATTCTCACATAGAAAAAAAGGTGGATTTAAATTTATCCATGGCAAATCTCAGCTTGATGCTTTATTGAATTTATTCAGTCAACAGCCGTATCGCTTCATCGTGAAATTCACTGCTTCAATTCACTAAAGTTGCAGTGCAGCTGTAAACACTACAGACAACAGACAACAGACAACAGTGCGGTTGAAGCTCAAATCTCTTTGTGACATTTAAATGTAATATTTAGAGGGTCATTGCTCTGTCTCCTTTTCTCAGTCCCATTACTTTCAGTAGCAGAAATCCTTTTGCCCTACTCTAAGGTGTTTGAATTAGGAAGCATAATAGACCCTTTGTATCTCCTCAAAGTTCAAGCTCACAATTTCATACATCACACTAACCACTGCTCAGTGTGCAGGATATTTGGTTAAAGCTGCAGTGATCACTATTTTTATAATCATTGTTTCGTCCATTTCTTATTGAAAGATTTGAATATCGACTTTGATAGTTCTGACGGGTCCCTGTAATGGTTGTAATCTGCAGCGGTAAACATTCAGTACTCTACATTAGAAGAGTTCAATTTGAGTAAAGCTGCGAAGGAAATGAATTAGATGAGTTGGAAAGTAGAAAGATGCCCATGACATTTTCCAGGCTAATTTTCTGGGGATCAGGTCTGTATGGGAACTCATACTGATCCATCCCATTCATCATCATTTGAAAAATTCAAAAGAATACAGAAGAGTTTAAACAGCTGGGAAAGCTGTGTTAGTGACAGCAACAAGTTCAATTGAAGACGGGCTCTCTCTGAAGAAGTGTCACTAAGAAAACAGCAGGGTTTATGACGTCTGCAGCTCGCCTCTGCTTCCTCCACAGCTGCCTTTGCACATTACACAACCTGTGAAAGGTTGCTAATTTTGTTGGCAACCATTTTTCAACTCCTGCTCCTAGTTTGGCCAGCAGTATCAGGGGAATGCCGGTGTTGTGAATATGTTTTTTGTGCATGTGGCAGCAGTCTTGCAGATGGTGTGGTTATCATTTTATTACACAATAAGCCCATTATTATAACATAAAATCGGACCTGAGAGCTGGTCTTGATGGTTTTCGTTCATTATAGAGATTAGATATAGAGATTAGAAGGATAAAACTTTTTTTTAACTTTATATATGTAGTGCATTTCAAAAAGACTTCTAACTGCATTTATTAAAGCTGAAAGCTTCCCTAAACAGGAAAATGTTAATTTACACCAGGCTCAGCTCTATCTGAAAGATTGCATTTAAAAAGTTTATTTTAGCAGTTATGAGTTTTTAAAGGTGAAAACCAGTGATTTTTCTGATTAGTTTCCTGGAAATAATAAGGTTAAATCCTGGTGTATAACACAAGTTGTAATATATATATATAATAAATGTAGGCTACAAACTAGTAGCCTACATTTATTATATAACACAAAAATCACTCATTGTTTGCTAATGAAACTGTTCAGTATGAAATATAATTAGTTTTACAGTACGATTTGCCTTTCTTGTGAACTTTAGGTTAAAGTTTACAAGAAAGGCTTCTTAAAACTTGTGTTGTACGTTTATGAATACTTGTATATGTTGTCCTATCACAAAACAAACCAAAATTTAGTTTTGTATGTGAACATGAGACTTTTTTTAACAACAGTTTTTTCCCCGAGTGTTGATTGTTTTCCTTGATAGTGATTAAAGTTGGAGAGGGCAAACCCTCTTCTAAAGCCCTGGCCAGGGTTTAATCAATTTGTTGGTATCTTGATAGGCCAATGACTCACCAATCTGCCTGGCAATCAGCAGCAATTAGCCTGGCCTGCAAGAAAATCTACTCCACAACCTTCTATGTGCACTTTGTCCAACTTATCAGTCTGGTCCGTGCACCAATGGCAGGGACTTGTACGAGTTCCTGTGATTACCTTTGGCGTCATCTGAGCTGCTATCTCCTCTCTTGTGTAGTGAGGCCAAAAATGCATAGTGGGAAATAATGGGCCAAATCGTGAATGGCCCAGATGGCTGTGGAAGAAATAGGTCTAAGCTGACATTTTATCCAGGCATCCGACAATTACAGCCTCCTACATAAAAGGCAACATTTGGATAGTTCATTTAGATCTTAACAATAGTGCGGAAATGTCAAAACACATTCCCACACACAAATGGAACCATATTGAACCCATCTTACCTGGGTCTGGTTCAAAACCTGCTATGAGTGAATGGAAAAACTAGCAGCTATAGTAGTATAAAATCTGTTTCCACATTAAGCTTTTACTGTATCACTATTTACGGTATAAGAATACACCAGATGTACACTGCAACCATGAATATTCTGTTGTTTTACTGGACAAATCTTGGACTAAGTAGAATTGTTGTCTAAGCCTGATCAGTTCTTTTTGATAAAGGAAACATTTCTCAAGTTAACTATATTCTAGACTTGATATAAAGACCTTGAACTATAACATAAAAGTTTGACAAGTGTAGTCTTCTACAACCTGTCAGTTTTCCAAAAGCATAATACAGGTTCTTCGATTTAATGTGCTTTCTCTAATGTACCTTCCAGGCAGCTAGTTCATTTCATCACAATATCCAAACCCACTTACAGGCAGTTGGAATATCTAAAACATCACCATGGACGACCATTAACGTTCCTAAAATTAAGACACAGTTGTTGTTGTTGCTTGAATTTGTTTCTTTCTTGACTTAACAAGAAGGGACTCTATGTGGCTGTTTAAATTGTTTGTGAGAATGTTGGGAAAAGGACAAGTATTGAACCTAGAAAGCAGCTTGGGTTGGAAAAACTTCACACCAGTTTGGTGTGGTCTAACTTAAGCGTCTTGTTCAGTCTTTCATTGAGGAAAATGCTGTTGACTTAAACATCATTCCTCTTACAGCACTTCAGATTTTATACACACACACACACACACACACACACACACACACACACACCGCATGTGGTTGAAAGCTTTAGAGTTCTGAAACATAAAGCTTGGCAGAAAGCCTTCATATCCCTCATTAGTTTGGTCCACTGGCAACTGATAAAAGATTCTGAGCATTCATTTTGAGTGTGTTTAATTCATAGAAAATAAAACAAAGAGTGGATGAATAACAGATGGTTTGGTGTATAATACAGGATCAATTTGCAAACATCTGCAGCAGATACGCCAGGGAGAAACGGAGAGAAATAATAATTATGCGTGAAAAGTCAAATATCAACATGACTACAGCTTGATCAAAGCTTTGTTTTTCTTCAGCAACATAATGATACAATAATTCATTCGACGGTATCCTGAATAGGACATTAAAACCATAACGAAAAACACAAATTTGTAACGATCAAAGAATGACTGTCGTCATCCAGTATGTACGGGAGTATAAGTCCAGGGGAATTGGATTGCATTGTTTAAAAATAGGGCACAACACAATCTATTTGATACAATAATTTGCTCATGCAGGTATAGCAGCAGGTGTACTAATAATTCAACACATTTTTGGGCTGTAACATGCAAGGTGGGACTTGCTAAAAGATCTCATTTTAAACTATGAAACTGTCTGAGTCACCACTGAATCACTTGTGTGCCTTTGCAGAGCATAGGAAAATAAAACCCTTGTTGTGAACCAGAATAATCCTTGGAACCAAATGTGAGTATGTAGTATGTAAATTCATGGACAATTTGTTGTCCATGAATTGCACATGATCCCTCAATGTGCAAGAGCTCTTTAAATCCCGATAAAGGGGACGTAGAGTAAGATGAGCCCAAAGATAGACTGACAGATTTATTGCACCCCAGATGCGCCTGATTTACAACCATTGTTTAATCTCCAGATTCCAACCACATGAAGGTCTTATATTTGGAGTCTTAATTTATAGAGCTCAGAGAATGCACGCTTGATGCTTTCTCTCTCTGTAGAAGATGAGCCAGCACTATGACACAGGCAGACAAACAGATGCTTTAACATTGATCTTATAAACAGATGTGGCTACAATATTTTTGTGAAATACTAAATCTAACAACACTATTTTTTAAAAATAATTTGTTGCTGTGTATTACAAGATTGAAATATAGATGCATTGCCCAGCACGGTTGTGAACTTCACTTCATCTTCAAAAGCTCTTTTCTGAGATCCTCAGTTGAGTTTTTAAGTTAAATTCTATTTTGAGAAGTAGTTTGGCGTTCTGAAGGCAGTCCACGCCAAAAGATTGATTTTTAGATCTGATGTGAGGCAGGACTATCTCACAAGTAATTATACATCATAATGTCTCCCATTTTCTTATTCCCACCCCTTGGCGTCATAGACAAGTTCTCATTACCAGATCGGCTGAGCACAGAGCCCCAGGCGCTGGTTTTTCCCAGAGAGCTGGGGTTCCTGTGTTGTGGTGGGAGGGTCAGCAGAGGCGACATGAGCAAATGTTGCTGTTTATTTCCATTCTGTCATGTGTGTGAATCTGATTACAGGTCGCTAAGTCAATATTTAGCTTCTGCGGACGGCATCATTGTCGACCAGTTTATTTTTTCTGGGCCCCGCCACATCTGCTGCCAATGTCATGCGCGGTAGCGGACGTGTGCCGCTACCAGGAAGGAAAGCAAACAGTGAGTCTGCAGTCCTAGTCGAGTGAGTCAGGCAAAAGAGTGGTGAGCATGAAACCATGATTTGCAGCTAGAAGTCAGACTGGTTAGAGGTTGGTGGTGCTTAGAGCAGTTTGAGGGATGCCTTAATGGATTTGATGAGGGGTCAGGGAAGTTCATGGTAAAACACTAACACACTTATTACATCAGCCTTATTCACATTTGAAAGAAAAACAAACCACAAGTAGCTAAAAGCAAAAACATGCTCACAGACTATTTAAAGGTGTTCAATGTTCAAGTGCACACTTCAGTTCTGTTGTTCTGCAAGAGTAGCAACATGTAATCAGTGTTCATTACTTTGAGGTCTTTTTATTCAATGTAGAAACAGCAGGGACAATAATTGCATTTACTGAATTTTTCCCTATTTGATTGCCCTTGTCTGAGTATCGTGCATGTGGCTGCCACTTTATTATGAGCCAAGAGGAACAGTATGTTAAGGCCTCTTTTCATCTGGCCCTTAGGCATGAAGGATTTAATATTTATTAAAAATAGAGAGCAGTATTTTTCTTCCAGTCATGATTTCATTACCTCTGGTTATTCCAGTGAGGCAGACCACACACAGAGAGTAGATCTGAAACACCTCCTCTGCTTGTTTGCCTGACCTACTATTTGAATTTGAGGGTTCACAGAATTGGGGACTTTGTGTGCCAAAGATGTGCAAGTCAGGACTTTGTTAGACTTGGAATAGTTTCTATGCTGGCTGTTACTTGAACTGAGTTGGCAGGCTTGTAGTATGTGTGGACTTAGTTACAACTATATCAACTGTATTAAATTTGGCTTTTGCATGTATTGTAAATTATTTTACTAGTTTTAATGCTTGATTGTGAGTTTCACTACTTGTTTAAGATCTCAGCACAATTTTGGAGTCCTGCCATGAGTAAGGGGCCTATACTGCTTTCTAGATAGGTTGCACATATAAATACATTATACATACTGTGCAAAAAATGAACAAACCCCCCCCACTGCCAGCGCCCTTCCACCCCTTAAAATTCACTTTCGTCTGCAAAACATCTGGAATTCATTGAGGGGAGGAGGTTTGGGGGAAATGAACTCCAACAAGAGTCTGTAGATTTGGATACAGCCCCCTGATTTAGGTTCCCTCAGATGGTTAAGATAGCCCTGCAGACGGAAACCTACTGGTTTTTCTCACACAGACTTTTACCTGACCCACCCTGAAAACAAAACAATAATTGTTGTGATAGTAGTAGAACCACATTTACTATAAATAAGCTTTAATGCTATTAAGATTTCAACAAAATGCAGTTACTGTAAATGTCTATGACCGATTTGTTCTGTAAAGACATTAAAAAGAACATCCAGAGTAGTTAACACAAATGTAACTCAGAATGATCCCGTTTCATTGATTTTCCTATGTAAAATTCCCTCTTTGCATATAACGACCTCGTAGAAAAGGGAGGTCATCATACGTGAGACTTTACAACACTGTTTTCATTAAAAATAATTGTAAACCACAAAGAGACCTGTTGCACTCCCCTGTTTTAAAGTGAGTCATCATGTTAGTCAGAGTGACCAAACACAAAAAGCTGGAAAGCTGGCTCGCAGATGGTAATTGTCATCATGTGTTTGAGAAAAGCAGAGTATATATGATGTAGAATCGTTAAACCTTAATAGATGCAAATTATTAGTAAATCTGGTCGAAAAACCACGTGCAATTGCAAAAAATATTTTACTATTCTGTAGACACTTAAAAACAACTAAGATAAGAGACATGAGTACATGTATAAGTGCAACATTTCTTCATAACACTCTAATAAAACATTTACTGCTGTTTCAATGGAGTTTATCATTATAATAAGATTAAAAGAAAATGTAAAGTCAGTCTCTCTTGATAAACTGCCACAAAAAACTAAAGTTAAACCTCCACAGACTCAGAAGAAGAATTTATGCCTCCATTTGGTGCACACTTGTTGTTTTTTCTGTTTTCACGAAGAACTCTTTTATTGGTGTTCAAGTGAAACTCTTGGCTTTTCTGGGATATGAGTGACCTTACGCATGTGCCAAATATTTGAGCTCTCCATTACCTTGTCTTTTCTCTTCCATGCAGCACATGTCCATTTTTTTACCCAACGAAGTGTACCAGCTCCAACTGGAGCAAAATGATGGTGTATGTATAGTCAAACCTTCCCATCATACCTGTTGTGTCGCAGTTGCAATAAATTTTTACTTTTTATTCATCACCGGTTTAGTATTCTCTTTTGTGTTTCACACTTTAAATATCACAGAATCACAAGCTTAGAAATCCTTGTTAAAAGAAATAAGCATGTAGCAGTGCCTGGAGCAAATAGTTTCTCAGTAATACATGGGTACAGGCTGCATGGTGGCCTCTTTATGAACAGAATTACATCTGTTTTTTGTTGGTCTGAGACATTAATTATATCCCTCTGGAGTTGTATACACAGTGTGTTGGTTTCACTGATAGTAAGACAAAACACTGTGCATAGGACCTGCTTTCTTTATATAGTTTTTCAAGATTTATGTTGCCTCAGTTGCCTAAACCTGCAATAACTGATTTTTTTGTCCACTTGTGGACACATTGACTTGTCACTTATCACAAGTTAATACACTTATGGAACACACACAATACAACTAACCTTTGGCATTCTTTTTTTTACATATTCATGTCTTTTAGCTCTGTTTTTGTTGGGAAAATATCTGCTATTTAGCTGATATTATGTTGAAAAACCTGCAGCAAAGCCGTCCTTACTAACTAGCATCCATGTTGCTATTACCTTCTTTGATGAGTTGGGTTGCTGCAAGTGACAGGGTTGACAGTAACATTTATTTACAGACGGGTCTGTTGTCAGTGTCTTTGTAAGATACTGTAGGTCAATTTAACTTTGCATGTTTATTGCCTTGATGTCTTGGATGTATGTGCACATACATTTGGGAGGGGGAGGGGGAGGAGGAGGAGCTGACTGACTGTATGGGAATGAGAGACACTTCACTGAAGTAATGGTGTAGGAACACAAAGTTTTGTGAAAATATGACTCTATAGCAGGACAAATATTCCAATGATGCTCCACAAAGTCTAGTTAATTAGACTTTAGGGTACATTTGCCAGGTTGTGTACAGTGGGTTCGTCAGAGTTTTGTCCCTGACAACAGCTGAGTCCAGTGTGAGCAGTGGCAAAGTTAGCTACCTCTTTACTTAGGCCAGGGGTGTCCAATCCTGGTCCTCAGGGGCCGCTGTCTGATTGTATTGCAACCAGCCCTGCACTTACAGCTTCTGATTGGCTGAACACACCTGCATCAGCAGTAGTTAGGGCAGAGATAGTTGGAAACCAGCAGGACAGTGGCCCTCAATTGGACATCGCTGACCTAGCTAATATTAACACAGAGAGCAACACATTGCGCTGATAGTTTCACCTGCATGGATGGCAGTTACAGGTAACTGTCATACGGTAGCAAGAATGGTCGTGGAGGAAGTGTAAGTGTAAAGAGGTGGGAGGTTTAACCCTTTAAGACCTAGGGCGAAAAATGGCCGTCTGACTGGCTTTCTGTCTTGTAGCGTAAACTAGTGATACAGTGCAGATAATTTTCAAACCTACCTTTCTGTTTCAACATGACATGACTACAGTTGGCTGCTCTCTTCTCCCCTTTCAACAAATCTGATTAGCTGCCTAAAACAACAACAAACTCCCTACAATCAATCTCCAAATGCAACCTACGCTGATGTTTTGTCATAAAAATTGAAAATGTTTATTTGTGACATGTCAAAATGTATATTATTATAGTTACGATTTTAATTTGTAACACTAGAACAATTAGAGAATAATCATAAAGTCTGATTTTATTTACAAAGGTGTTAGCTAGCATTAACTAGCATTAGGTACTATAAACCTCTGGTGCACTCAGTCAAGTGTGTATTTTTATTACTAATAAATTTGACTTTTTATTTGCAGAAGAAAATGCAATTTTTTCACAAGCTAGAGTCTCTGTTTTTAAGTTTTCCAAAATCAAAACCAAAAGTTTATAAATGCCAAATGAGGAGCTATCTTAGCTGTTGCCTGGCATTAGGACTCTTTGAGGACTTTCTCAGAGGTTTTATTATTGTAATGTAAAACTGTATGGACTTCCTCTAAGCCCCTCCCCAATGTTTTACCTTAAAATTTTAAATAACTTTTTTTGGCAGACGAAACACAGCAGAAGGGTAAAAAATACTAATATTAGTGAAGTGAAAAGACTTTTACTTTGTTTTTGTAAAATTGTAATATGCTGGTTTTGGTTTTAAGTGTTTCCAGGTGGTCTTTTTTTTTTATTTTAGACCTCTCTCAGCAGGTCTGCTGCTGTAACAAGGTTGCTGCACTTTCCTAAAACTTCATCATACACAGAACTGCAGATGCGTGTGCCAACATAGGCTACTAAGCCCCTGCTTTAATAACCTCAATCTGCAGCAGTTCATATGGATGTGGTTCACCCTATTTCTGATGGAAAACTACACTCTGATGCAGGAACCAAAAGTGCAGGGCATGCTGCCAAAACACTACACTGATTTGAGGTTTGTTGCTCAGGTCCTGCTGCTGTGGTCTGAAAGGGTCCTTCAGACGGGATTTCAGAGGTAGTTTTCACGTTTGGTCAAACTGTGCAATGCTGTCGCTTTGAGTTAATTTATTACATAAAAAAAGTGAAGGTTTAGCAAGTGGAAGGAATGCTTCATCAGCAGAGTTTAACGGTGTTTGGAGAACACAGGTGAGACCCTCGAGGGCAAAAATCACACAGACGTTCATCCTTCACGCTAAGATACAAATGTTATGCCAGACATTCCTTCTCTTCTCTCAGTCTTTCTCTCTCTCTCTGCTGTTATTTCCTCTTTTCCACTTCATTAGTAGATATCAAGTAGAAAAGAGGAGAAAATGAGTGGCAAGTTTTGGGGTATAATCAGACTCTAAACTCTGGTTGTAACCTCCCAGAATTACAGAAACATCCTCTGCAGGCTGAAGAATCAGCTTTCCTCACTTTGTTTAATTGGTTTTCACTTTCGTTCCACCCGGGTTGTAACTCTTCAGCGCTTTCCTGCGTTTGCTCCTAAAAGCAGCTGTAAGAAGTGTTTGAGCACTCGTCAGTGTTCAGTAGCTCAGTGGAACTCTCCGGATTACCATCTAAGCCCTCAAACAAAGCTGATAGCTGTGTAAACAAACTTGCCTTTTTTCACACTTGTTCTGTCTATTTACTCTACTTTTTGGCCAGGGTACTAAAAATAAACAGCTCGGCAACCGCAGTTGCTCTGCGTAGGATTTGTGATTTATCTGTCCATAAAATTTTGGCCCTACTCAAAAATAGTAAACAAGAAACAATTTTAGTCTGGTTGACAGCCAAGGCAAATGGTTATATTATGATAACAGGCCTATTTCCTGTAATTAAGATTTTTGTTTAACATTAGGCCTTATTCTCAGCCTGCAACTGGCAACGAGATGTGGCTCAGTTTCGACACTTTTAACCTCTGCCTCAGCCATGCGACCAGATGTGGGTTCCCTTAAGCAAATTATTAGCGGTTCCTAGTACACACAGGTTCCCTACTAAGTGTTTCCAGCTCAGATTTGGCAGGACACAGAGGAGACATTCCAGTGGAGCAACATCATATTTTCCCTTTAGCATAGCCATAGCAACTAATTATTTATTGTAAAAAAAACTCATTTCTAAACCCGACTTATATGTTATGGTCACTCATTACTTTCTGGATTGGAGCAAAAATGTTTTATCACACTGAAACATTTTGGAAAGATAAATAGTGCGAAGTCTTGCAATGTGTGGAAAAAAGATATGTGAAGCTGCCATTTGATTAGTCATGGCTGTGTTTGCTTTAGTGAAGTAAAATGGCACACACGGAACATTTGATTTTGAGGACACTCACTTGCCCCGTCCATGGTGGTACACTTTATCAAATCGACTCAGTAATCCAGCTCTGGGTCCCCTTAAAATGACTCTGTACTCAAAGTTTAAACAAATCACTTCTAAGAGAAAACCAGGAGCCAACAGAGTAATATAGCAACGAATATCTTGGAGGAACATCTTGTTCTGTATTGTCCCAGCACTGGAACGAGTTTTCACAGTTAACTAGAACTAAATTAACGGCAACTTTTTCATTAATCCTTAATAAACGATTTCATCATTCTTGTCATCGCTTTATTGCCTTGTTTGTTGCTGACTTGTTTTTACATTACGTTATCCATTAACTGATTAGTTCTAGAGACGAGGGCAAGGGCACCATTAATCAACAGCACACATTTCATGACCAGAATCTTATTGCTAAGATCACGCTTATCTCTGATGAGTACAGTTATCTCCAACACCCCCTGATGTACTATAGCACATGAACCACGGCTGTCTAAATCTGTCTAACCCAACATCTTTTTTTAAAATGTGAGCGCTGGCAGGGAGGGCAGCCGACAAATGCACAGCTAAAGAAATATTTACAGTAAGAGAACACTCACACACGGTGGTTGTGTCCCTCTTGCCTGAATTGATGTCGGTCGAAGGTGGTCGGTCTCCAGAATGAACATAAACAATCAGCTGGAGCAGGAGCCTGCCTGGCGCTAACGCCAAACTCCTCAACATGTAAGCACACATCATTCAGTTTTGTGAGTAAGCCGTCACGTAAAAGTCATCACAGTTGGAGACATCAACATGCAAAGACACGGAGAGGTCCAGAGATGTTTCGATTATGGAACATAAGCACGGAGCTGATATTGTTAAATCGGTCTTACTTCCATCAGTCACTAACAGTGTTGTGGAGGTTACTTGAAAACCATATCAAATTACTTATTACTCATTGAAAAAATAATTACTTATTACCCTTCAGCAAAAGTAATGCATTATATTATTTGTTACTTCCCCTAGCTCCATTATTTGATCCTCTCCAAACTGACTCATTTTTATTTGAATGCGTTGAAAAAGAAAAGGTAAATAACCGAGCTAGGTGACTCCTGATTGTAACAACCACATTATTGTTGCCAATAATTTGTTCATTCTGAACTACATTTTAACTGTTAGGGTACCATCATAAATATGTCTCAGGTAATAAAAATGACGTGAAACTCTTGGTCAGATTTTGACTGTCTCTCTAAATTCCCAAATTTACGCCTCTATGTCGACAGAATCATCACACATATTTATCGCACATAAAGCTTCAAGCGAACTGACCTATCACAGATTTTAGTTTCTTCTGCATTACAGATGTTTTGTCTCTTCAGTGGATTTTGCATGTCACGTAGTTACATGTCTGTTGTCTGAATGACTGTTTTACAGTTCATGTAACTGATTCGAACACATATGTTTGACATCCTAACACAACATAGAACAACATAAAGATGCTAATGCTATCTTTTGGACAGGAAGACCCTCCGATTAAAAACCGTGGCCTCCTCTTTCTAATTGCACTCTTAACGATGACTTCCTGTGGGGACTCCATGAGGGATGTTTGGTCTTGACTCTTCAGATGACCCCAAACCAGAAACCGCAGCACTCATTCTTCTGGCTCATGAAATACGTTCTGGACTCAGACCACTCCCCAGTGGATCATTAATACAGTGCTCTGTCTGTGCTTCCAGCATTTGCTTTCAGGCCGTGTCTCTTTCAGAGAAAACAGCCTGGCCTTAATAGAATATAATCACAGTACATGTGGATTTGTTCAGCTTGTTCTCATTAGACTCTGTTAGACTAAAGGTTTGTTCTATTTTCATGTTGTTGTTTGACTTATTCGATCAGTCAACATGACTTTAGTTGTCATAAAGGTGCATCACACTAAAGAAATAGTTTTAGGCAATTTTCTGCTTTCTCAGGTTTTCAGCCTTGCACAACTTCCTCAAACTTTTTCACAACGTGCAGGAAGACTCTCTGCACAGTCAATCATCCGACTCCTGCTCCCTGTCCTCGTTTGCTCTGAGAACACATTGAAGCCTCAAAGCTCAAAGATAGATTTTCAAAGTCAGGTTGTATTTACATTTGAAATTGTTTAGACCACAGCTTGTCTCCAAGGCTGCCAGGAGTGTACACTGTTTAATCTAGAGACACCAGATAAATCACAGGCAGTCTGGATAACCACTGAGCAGTCTCTTCGGCGTTATAAGGAAAATGTTAAATGACTTAATATATGGAGACAAGCCAACTTTATAAATACATTTTAGAAGGGTGTGTTAATGTCAGTGTTCTTTTTCATAGAAAGATCAGGCGTGTAGATAATTTGTCCTGAGCTCTCCATTTCTGAAATGTGTGTGCTTCTTTCTCAGTACAGTTAAGGTGAATTAAATTGTATTTGTGATGCTCACACCAGTGAAAAAACTACTGCACATCGTCTTAGCTACATTGAGTAATCCATAGATAATGCTGTGCGCAGTTTTTTGTAGACCTCTTTTCTTATTAACGAAGCTTTCGTTCAAGTAGCTTTATTCGTTTAGTCTTCGTGAAGGGGGATAAAATGATGCCATGCTGCCCTTTATCTTTGGTCCTCACAAAGAAATAACTGATTACGAGCATCATTTGTATTATTAGACTTCAACTTGACTGCATATTTTGAATAATGGTTAACAGGTAGGACGTTTATCAAAATAGGCATCTTGGACGGACATACTTTGAAGGATATTACAGTAGGATTCCTTATAAACTCCACTCGAAAGCAGTACATTAGTACATTTGTAGGTAAGTTAGTTTAAGAATTGAATTCTTGTCATAATCACCAAATCTGGCATACTGACGAAAAAAAAGTGTAGATACCAGTGTACAACTATTCGTTCATTTAAATGCCATCCTACAGAGAGAAAGTTCAAAGGAAGACGAAGGATTGTACAGTTATTTGCTCTAATCAGGAAACCCATCACAGCATGTTGTAACAGATGAGACCACCTCTTAGTGTTCACTGTAGCCAGGTCCTCAAATGAGCTGCAGAACAACACAAGTGTCGCTTGGCACTCGAGTTTCATCCAACAGAACAACAGGGCTTTATTTAGACTGTTACAGGTGTAATGATAAGATTTCTAAATATAGTGTGTTGTTTGTGTCACACAGAGAGAAGTTGACTTCTGTGAATTTGAGGGGTCTGTTTCTGGAATAAATTCTGGTCTGCTGCTGCCTGTGTGCATATCTACAGTAAACGTATCTTACTGCTGTTTCCTGTGTAAATGAGGAAAACTTAAAATACTTTTATATAGCAAATTTAAATATATGGTGCGTTCTTTACATCTTTTGGTGCATACTGACATACATACAGTTTTATTCTGCTGCAGGTCATCACCTTGAATGTCACTGTGGTTCTTACGGTTCTTTTGTTTTCTACAGACCCAAGCAAACAGAGGTTTATTAAGCAACCTTTGGCAAAACAGCCACGTGGGATAAATGCAAATGACAGATTTATTATACTGTTTAGCACACAGAAATACACATTTAAAGGCCTAAACCTTTTCCGTTAACAAACAAGTAGACTAGTGATAAATAATGTCAATGTACTTTTTTCCTGAGTGTTAATTAAATTCAAGAACAAGAACAATACTATTTAGATTCAGTCCTGTGTTCAGCCAGTGTTCCTGTCTCAACAGCACTGACGCAAATCCAGACTACAGAGAGGATAAAAAAATTCAGTGGAAAAGCACAAGAAGTATGTTATAAAAATGTTCTCATCACCTGTTATGCATCTAGAAATTTGACAGTCAGTGTGATTGGAAGTGATTTGGTGCAGAATCTCTGATCCTGTGACGACAGGTTTCTGACTGTGTGCAGATTTATTATCTTTTAGCTTTATTGCTCAGTGTCTTATGCTCCTTTCTGTCTCTGCAGTTTGAGATAGTCTGTATGCATGTCAAATTATGAGAATATTCAGTCAAATGTGAACACCAACAAGTTGTTGTTTTCAGTATCACAGTTTCCTCTAGCTCAGTTTCCTCTAATAACTGTGCCTGTTGCTTCTACTGTGACCGTCCAAAACACAAATTTACGTTACACTCATGAAAGACTGAGATGCATCATTAGGACAACATGAGCTGTTTTCAGGGGGAATCTAAATCAGGAGGCATGAGATGAAAATACTCAGCAATAACTGAACAATGCTCTAAAAGGAATTGACTTAAATGATTGCTTGGCTTTTCCCGTTTCCTGATGTTCCATCTGTCTCCTCATCATCAAAGGACCCAGTTAATGTTCCTTATTTTCCATGACTGCATCCCTCCCCTCCAGGGAGCATTTATTTTTCATGTGCTCCCATGACCTTTGAGAAAAGGAATCACATTAAATTTACATTAAAATGTGAAAATTAGGCTTTTTATTTTAATTAGAAATGCGTCTTTGTGTGTGTGTGTGTGAGAATGTATATCATATAGATTCTAAAGTAAATTCACTGAACTGTCAAAGTAATAATATCGTCAGGAAAGACTTCTCATTCATCTAACCTCTCTTTCCTTGACTGCTTTTTCTCTCTGATATTATGGAGATACTGAATAACCGAAGACCACCCGAGTCTTTACTCCCACTCACAGGTGGGAATCTAGTATTTCAGCTTAAGTTAAAAGTGATTATTGTGTCTCGAAACAACCCTGTCTACACGCTAGCACTTCAAATAAAGCTCTGAAGAGGGTGAAAATAGCCAGCGATGTAGCAGTGCAGCGGATCCTGAGGCCACAGCCGCCTGGCTGCCCGCCTGCCGCTTGATGTTTAACAAGCCGGTCATTTAAACACCGCTAATAAAACATCTCCTGCTGGGGGGATTGGCTCTTCATAAACCCTCACTTCACAATGTTGAGTGTACATTTCTCTTTGCAGCACTCCTCTCTCCCTTTCTTTCCCCCTGACCAGTGAAAATTCAAACAGGCACTTATGCAGGCGTCGTGTTTTTAACTATAATTGGAGTGATAAAAGTGAAACGGCCACCACATTATAGCTGCTGTAATTCATGTCTAGCCTTAGGTCATGTATAGGAGGATTTACATGCTGTTGTGCAAGATAATTATGTTCTAGCATGGTAAAGGGGAAAAAAATTTGATTAGATCCGTTTGTTCATCTTTAATGAACAGCCCATTAAAGAAGATGTAGTCTTAGATTTTGGAAAATATGCTTAATAACTTTATTGCTGAACGTAACGATTGATAATATTTTATTACGTACACTGAGTTGGCAGTTTATTAGGTAGCCGAGCTAAAACTAATGTAGTCTAATCCAGCAGTCCTTCAATAAATCCTCCTTTCATGAGGGTGATAATGTTTTGTTCAAACTGTTTGAGCGAGGTGTGGATTCAGCTGTATGGACAATTTTAGTTGCTGCTGCTGTTGAACTGGACTTGTATTATGCAGAGAGATGTTTTTGACTTAATCATAATTGCTTAAATGGAGCAAGGGGTTTAGTTTAGGATTGGTGTTACACCTATTCACACTGTGGGACTTCTAGTATGTCTCGGGGAAAACATAATTACACAATATCCCTGTAAGAAAGGAATGATCTAAGACATAATGGAAGGCTGATTTGCTGTGAATATAAAGTTGCTTAGAAACTTTAGTTTCGAGTTTGATTTTTATTGACATTTCATTAATCATATTTTTGATATGTCAGTTTGCATTGTACACCCAAGTTTGTGATTTCTTTTATTTACCATCAGCACATAGACATCAGTATTAATTTTGAATCTGAATTCAGTGACATAGGCAGTAGGGATGTCACAGGAACCGATGCTTCATTACCAGGTGTTATCAATTTCAAAGGTTTCATCAATTTCTGAAAATGTGAATTACTTATTTTCTGTGGTACTGAAAGCAATGAAAGCACCTCAGTAGCCATCATTGATCCTGAAGATTGGGATTTCTTAATCACTAATGAGTCAGGCAGCATAATACCCTACAAGTGATGTTAAATGCGAAGAGAAGAAGGTAAAGCTAACAAAATGTGGGACGGTGCAGCATCAGGCCGTCAGCCGAACACAACTTATAGGAAGAAAACACTCCCAATGTCTTGTATGCAGACACAATATTTTGCAGAGTGTGATATCGAGGACAAGCTGCTATGCAAACTGTCTCTCACAGCTTTTGGAATGAAAGGATTAAACACCTCAAATTTGCCTAATAAGCACCCACAAGGACAGACATCCAAATCTGTTTCTCAAGGTAGTAAGAATAATTTGTTTGCTTTTTTTATCAGTTTAAAAGACTTAAATGTATTTTATAAACTTAAATATTTGAATATTAATGAATTTAAGTATGCCATTATGTTATATTTTTATCTTCCAGGCATGTGACAATTACATACATATCATATGACCATAGACAGCTCTGGAAAAAATTAATGAATTAAAATAAAAATTAAATTAATGAAATGAAAAGCTCTGGAATGTGATTAAGAGGAAGATGGATAGTCACAAGCCATCAAACAAAGCTGTACAGCTTGATTTCTTGCGCCAGGAATGGCATAAAGTTACCCAACAACAATGTAAAAAACTGGTGGAGAACATGCCAAGATGCATTAAAGCTGTGATTGCAAGTTAAAACGGTAATGCATGGTGTAAAAATGAATATGAACTTGTTTGTTTGTTTGTTTTTTATTTGAGGTCTGAAAACACTACGACCTTTTCTGGTATTTTGACCATTTTTCATTTTCTGCAAATAAATGCTCTAAATGACAATATTTGTATTCAGAATTTGGGAGTTATGATGTAATTATAATTTATAGACTAAAACATAAATGTTAATTTTACTCAAACATATACACCTTTAAAGCACAGAGAAACTGGTAATTTTGCAGTGGTCTCTCTTTTTTTTTCCAGAGCTGTACATGTTCTCTGTGTAACAGCCTATTGCTGTGTTGATAAAAATTAAACTAATATTTATATACCAAAACAGAAAATGTATAAAGTCTAAAAAGGATACATAGAACACATGTCAGTTCAGGGAAGAGTCTCCTATAGATTTTAGTAATCAGAAGATTATTACTTTTCATACACAGACCAAATTTTGAGTGTATTCAAACAAATGTTCATTTTCAACCAAAATGTGGTATCATTAGAGTGAGTCTTCAGAAGGATAAAGAGCCCAGAGGGCACAAAGTTAAGGAAGCAGAGATGCTCCATAATCTGCTGACTACTGTACTCACAGTAAACCCTTTTCTTACAGTGTATATATAATGGAGGTACAATTCAACTTACCTTTTCATATAGCATTGTGAATAAAGTTCCTGAAGTGCTTACAGTGTAAAGGAAGCAGTTTAAAGGACAAGGAAACATCATCTGATTATATGAGCTCAAAAGCATGAGATAAAAGTTACAAAAATAGCATCATTATTTTCGAAGCCCCTATGTGAGCCTGGGTTCAGAAAATGATTTTATTTATTTATTTATTTTAAACATGTCTTTCAAAATGGATATCATTTTGCATTGCAGCCTGAAGCCCCCATCTGCTTCTGGACCCCTACCATCATAGAGCCAGGCTGCAGCTGCATCCTCTTTTACTAACACACACACACACACACACACACACACACACACCTCTCTCTCGCTCTCTGACCAGCTGTCACCACCAGAAGCAACGGTATCCCATTTCTCTTCAAGTATTTGGCCCTGACTTAGAAAACATGAATGTGAAATGATAATGGATGCAGCAAATTCTTCAATCATCCCAATCCCCTGAAGGCATACCAGCAGCAGATGCAGCTAAAAGGGACTTAAAGACAACAAAAAACACACTGAATCCTCTTAAAGGTTAAGATTGGCAATACTCCATGTTTACTTATTGTCCTCAAATCCCATGAAAAGATCAAAACACATTCATACTATGAATGAAGTTCGAGTCCTACCTACTAGTATGATTTGTCAAGTCAAGTTTTATTTATATATCCCAGTTTCACAAGTCACAATTTTGCCTCAAGGGATTATACAGTATACAGTCTGTATATGACTAACTAATTTTTATTCAACCCTCAAATTAGGTTAAGACTATTCCTTCATTGTGACAAATGTAGGCACTATAGTTCATCATTCCCACTTTAACCTTTCTGCTGCCTTAAGTACTAAATGTAAATTAATCCACAGCTGAAAAATAGTCTCAAGCATATTTTACTCTTTACTTTTTTGAGTAATTTTTATTGGATTATACAGTGTTCAGCTGTTTATAGTGGCTATAATTAATATTTTATAAGAACAAAATCAAATGACCAATGGGATCTGCAGATCTGCTTTATAGGAAGTTATGTTAATTGTTAAACTAAATGGCCAAACTTTACTCTTCGCTCTTTTCACTCTTAAATCAGCATTTTCAGCTAAGCAGCTGGTTTCAGTGAAAAAGTTCACAGTATGCTACCTGCTCAGCAAACAAGACAAGCACATTTGGTGAGTAGCAGATGGAACATTTAGCAGCTACAGAGTCAGACATTTGCATTACAAATTAATATGAGACCAAAAACAGTACAAAGATGAGTTCATGTTGGACTTACAAACATCAGTTCTACATAAATGTGACTCTAAATGAATAATAATGTTGCTCCAAAACTGCTGAATATGTAGACAAGCTATTGTTTGCTAACAGCTTTGCCATAATAAATTAAAATTATATTGTGTTCACAACTTATTTTCACTTCACTGTAGTAACCAAAATATTTAATATTTCATGTTTAATACAGTGACACAGCCATATTTTAACTTTAAACTATACATCGTGACCCATTTTTAAGGTTTTACATCTTGCTAAATCAATGAGATCAATGTCATAGACGGACTGCATCCGATCCTTGCACTTTAAAAGTGCAGTGTTGTGTGAGTATAGTGTGAGTTTATCACAGTGGGTGTCTCAGCCCCAGTGATCCTCTCTATCTCTTCTGATCAATATGTGAATGTGGAACCTAACCTGTAGAGCTGCCAGCAGCCTGCACTGCATCCTCAATCTATCTCTGTCTGTGTGATGGATGCATGCAGTGGCTCTCTCATGGAGGCAGCTCCATGCGGGTGTGCAGCTGCTGGTAGACTGAAGTTACAGGTTGAAAGAGTCATGGGCTGCAGGAGAAGACGTTATATCTTGCTTTTTACTACTCAAAGCAGAGGCCTTGCTTGTGATGTATTGAAGGTGCATGAAAAAAAGACCAAGTCTTCATGCAAACACTTTAATATACATCTGTTAATTTCAGCAGGTAATTTTGGAAAAGTACATACATACATTTATTTTCCAACGCTTACTGTTATGCGTGTCGCGCTGCGCCACCGGTTTTCGTGTGTTTATGTTTTAAAAGTCATATTTCATTTAATGAAAGGAAACCACTTAACCTTAAGGTAGTGGTGACCTCTGAGAATCCAGGATTGGTCAGAACTTTTGCTGTTGCCTTCAGCTTTGGAAGAGCTTGGCCAGTGAAAGATGACGGTGGAGGTGTTCTCACAAAGTTTGAACTGTGTAATAATGCAACATTTGGCATCTTGGTGCCACAGTGTCTGCCTGTTATTATATGCACGTGTGTACTTTGTTTTTCTTGTAATTTCCCACACATCTCAAGCAAATGGCGTTTTCATAGCTGTTCAGATTGCAATCGCAGCATAGCTAACGTGGTGAGTGCATTACTGTGGTGAGTGCATCACTCATGTTTCTAGGGCAACACTCAAACAAGCCTCCAAGAACCCAGATATGTTGTGTTGTTGTCAAATAAAACTACTGTATGAAAGACTGCAGGCGCTGTAGTCTACAGCAATTTCATGTAGTTAAGGTAACTATTTTGCTTTTGTGTGCATTTTCTTCTGTGGGTGTTGGACTGGTCAACTACCATATTTGGCTAGTCTGCGGACTCAACAAAGCACCTTTGTTTTGATAATGAGAACCTTGGTGAAAAAAATTACTTATTGAAAAATTTAACAACCAATGCCATGGGGAAAATAAGTCTTTCTCTTGCCCATTGTGGCTGATGTCTGAAGATGCTATACTCTGTAATGTACTTTTCACTCTTATGTACAGTGTAAGTGCAGGACAAGCTGGAGTTCATCTACCTACTGCTGCTAGAACAAGGTTGATGAAAGCAAAGAAACCTGAACCACAAAGAGTTGCACACAAAAGAGTTTGGAGTTGAACCTAGTGTTGGTCCCTGCTGTTGCCTAAGCCCTCCCTAAACAGGCCCCTCAACTAATTTGATCCAAGCAGGAGAGAAAAGCAGACACAGTTCTTCCTGTTAAAGTTAAACTGAGAATTTCTGACTGTAAACAACTGTTTTTACACTTTAAAAAATGTATTCCATTTACTGGAATATCTTGGCATATTTTTATTCACAAGAAATATTAGAACTGACATTGCTATTCATGTAGTGTGAAATAATCAGAATATGTGGAACGGTCCTACTCCCTATGTGTTTGTTGATCTGTGGAAAAAAGAAATAAAAGTAATTTTGATGTGTGCATAGTTTAGTTTGGGAAATTTCCTCATTATTTTGGTGACAGGGACACATATATCTTGGAAAGGTTTCATGTTGACCGAAATGTGTACCATGCATATCAGAACATCAAAACCAGGCTCAGGGATTGATGCCAGAAGTTCCCTCACAAATGAGTCCCATATGGTTTCAACCAAAACAACTCCTTGGCCTTGTCTGAATTTACACAAAACGGCCCTATCCTTGTGTACTACACAGTAGTTTGACTACATGCTTGCTTAAATGTGTTTGTCTTAGAGTTAACACTTATTAGCAAAGTTATCTTTCACTGAATATTATATGCAAAACATAAATCACAGTAATTCCTTAAGTCCCATTCTCTCTGGAGACTGGCAGCGTGACATTTTGTGATAATGAAAGATATGTCTGTGTTCTGTTTCCACCGCAGTTTCAGGTTGTATAATGTTATCACCTCAATTGAGGTAGCAACAATCCTATCAGCACTGCCTAAAAAAATAGTAAGTTAATTTTGTGCATGGAGTTATGTGGTTTACCAGAGACTAATTTAGACGTTCACTTGCAGCAACAGATTCCAGGTTCCTCAGAAATAATTGATTCAGTTGTGTTAACTTTCTCAGACTTATGTTTTATGCATCAGTTCTTGCTGTCTGTCTGCTTTTGTCATTGATACTGAGCATAGCCTGCTGTGCTCTGCCTGGAACGGCAACAAGGCTTGATTTTCCTTCCAGCACATCCCCAGTCAATTACCCAGAGGGCTGTGCAGCTCATTCCATGGTCTTAACAAGACCTTGGTGGACCTGCACTGGTTTGCGTAGAGTTAACTTACATTGAGAGTTTATATCAAAGATTTAGATTGTGTCAGCACGTACTGGACCCACAAATCCAGATATACCAGCAAGTCATTTTTTTATAATGTATGTATCTGTTTATTATTGTGTTGGATAATTTGTGCTTGTAGCAGTGGTGTAATAAGTATTTAGATTTTCTGTTTTTAAATAAAGTAATATCACAGTGTAGAAATACTACATTACAACTAGAAGTTCTCCACCAACATTTTGTCTCAAAATGGAAAATACTGTGGAGTGGAGCACATGGAAAAACTCAAATAAGGTACCAGTACCTCAAAAACATACTGTGTTACAGAACTTTCCACCACTGGTCCATGTTGCCAAAGAGCATATCTATATATTAAGCATATAGAGATGAGTGTGAATGCTCAGTGTGCACAGACGTGCCAGCCTTGGTAAAATTAGAACGTCATATTGAGCGTTGACAGAAATGCTGAGAGCAGGGCAGCACTGCAGGAATTTTGGAGATGACATGGCCTATCTGTCATGAGCTGCAGCTGCTCCTGTCAGATAGGGGATGGTGTTGGTGGGAGAAGTGCATGGAGGATGTGTAAATCAGGTCTTGCTTGTCCTATAGTCTGACCAGAGACTTGATGGAAAAATCAGGCTGATGAGAAGGAATCCTTCGGACTCTCCAGGCTTTACTGAGGACAGCTTGACCTCTGGAAGCCACAAACGTGTACACCAAGAAAAACAGATATGGATGTTTAATTTGAGGTTGAGTGGAGCATTTTAATCAAGAGAAATTACATTGTGTGGCAAATAGGTTAATGTAGTAAAGTTAATTTATGTGAGTGTACAGATGTTTAACATCTGTAGCTGAAGAAATTTAAATACCCCAAACTTACTTGATTGTTTTCCTAAATGCCTGCATGAGGAAAAACATTTAGGAAAGTTTAGCCTGCAAATTATAAATGCTAAATGTTCCTTTTTCCTATTTTGACTTGACGTGAAAATGCAAATACATACACACGCACATTAAAACACTATGTGGAGACCATGTTATCTCAGTTCAAAGCATAGCCAGGTTGTCTTTTTTTTTTTTTTTTTTTTTTTCTTCATCTGTGAAGAGGTTTACTCAACCCTAGAAAATGCTTTTATGATAAGACCTGAGTGTGCTGGAAAGTTTGATTTCAAACATCCGAGAACCGGACAGGTTGACCTTTTCTGTGAGGTGAAAACATTTGTACTGTTTAGTCAAAGTAAAGCAACAGTTTCTTTTAGAATTTATACAGTTCACCATCCAAATGTTTGGTTAGTAGAACATCTGGACCCAAAACATCTGGATATCAAAACAATATTTACTGAAAGATGTGTGGCCAAAACATACTGGAAATAAATTTTTTATGGTGCCATTCTGGCATAGCAAGCTATTGAGCCAAAGATTTGGTGTCATACACTGAAAGCATGCATTAATCAAATCAAAACCATACGCCATGCACTCTGTCTAAATTTGCCTCTCTGTCTTATGTCCACTGAGAGAACACTGTCACCACCATATCAGGTGAGAAAGACAGACGATAATAGTGATGATAGTGACGCCAATTACAGATAATAGTATTTAAGGTTTATTATAGTGTGTTTGTAGGTTGAGCCGCATTGACAGACAAGAAAAGCAGTTAAGCTCATTTAACTTGACAGGAGAGTGGAAGAGTTGAAAGGAACGGAGGACTGTAAAATGGATTCTAAGTTTATACTGTTCATGTACATGTACCATACCATGTAAATGCCAGTGTCACCAAGACAAATGTGCTTTAATATAGTGCTGCATTTGTTGTAGGGAATCTGACGGGACCTGTAGTAGTTCACACAACTGTTCATCATGAATTAACTCAGTTAAAACAACTTTGAATTATTAGCATTGACTCATTGTTTGGGTTTTGTGTGCAGCTCTTTCTTTGGTTCAGATTCTTTGCTGCCATCAACCTTGTTCCAGCAGCAGAAGGTAGCTGCTTTCAGTAAAAGTGGCCTGACAAACCCACTGTACACCATTTTCCCAGCACTATAATGAACAAAGACAGAGGGTGAAGAACTCTGTGGAACGTTAAGCAGCTAAGAAAATGTTTCTGTGGAGGAGATGGAGGTGGAGACTAAAATGGAGCCAGACTTTTTTCATAATTTGCCCAGAACTAAAGCCAAGTAGCCACAAATGTATTTAATTAATCAATTAATTTCGAAACAGAAGAAACCTCCAGCAGAACCAGGCTCGTGGTGGGCGGCCATCTGCCTCGACCGGTTGGGGTCAGTGGAAAGAGGAGAGAGAAAAGAATTAACAAAATTTAATCACTAAACCTTGAATCTCTAAGAAAAAAGTAACAAAACTCAAATTCTCATAAGTTCCACAAACACTCAGTTGTTTAGTTTATTCTTAATGAAAATCTATAAATCGTGTCAGTCCCTTCTCATTGTAACTTTCAACCACAGCAACAAGCCCAGATTCATTTGTAACACTGGCAACAACTTTATTAAGTGAAGCTGAGTGTGCAGCTGTATTTCTATCCTTCTCTAATTTTACCTGCTTGGCTTGGAGTGCCTAACATTTTTTACCTTAAAGGTCGTCTCAGGCAGCTAATAAGAGGAAACTGTCTACTTTTGTTTACAGTTATTATCATGCCTTCTTCTGCATTCATCTAAATGTGCATCATAAGCCTTTGTAACACAAGAGACCCACTTATTTAATCCTTGAGTTCTGACTTTGAAACTCCGAGCTTATCGTTAGTGCTTTTGACTATTCTCAGGAATACGACTGGAGGGGGTAGATAAAAGAATCAGCAGGGGGAGAGAAAGGTCTTCAAGTTGACATTATCCAGCCATCTGTGCAGGGGGACTTTGAGATATTTCAATGTTGACTGATAAATCAGGCTCTGCTGTTCCCCTTTATCTTCATTTGGGGTGGACAGATTGAGACAGAAAGTATGTCTGGACAGAGAAGGCCAGAAGAAGGAGCAGATTGTTCGTCTGCTGTCGCAGATGGATCAGAGGTCTGCTGCTGATGGGTGAGTGTGTTCACTGTGCCTTTGCACCATCTATGTGGACCCAGACTGCCAGACTCCACACTTCAAGATGCCTGGGTCCAGGAAATGATTGTGATTAAGCCAAATGTCCTCTTTGCCCCAGTGTCCCTTGTGGTGATTGATATGGTATGTAATAGAAGGGAGATGTGGCTTCACTGATGGTCTGTTCTCAAGCATTACTCTTTACTGTCCCGTGAGCTAAATAAACATACATTTCTTATGTCACTCTCTGCTGCATGCATTCTTGAACATGATGCATATAGAAAAGACATGTTAATAAGTGAACGTCTTTGTACTCAATATTTCAAGTCCGGTTTGGAAAGGTTGGTGAGTTAAAAGGCACCCAAGGGTCACAAGACGCACCTCGAGCAAGCCACTGCACATCCACAGTCACATTCCTACCAGCTCAGAGGACGACCAGAAGCTAAGCGTATGAGGTACCAGAAAATGGCAACACACAAGGTTGTAAACCTTTGACCACCACAGTGGGAAACACCTGCCCTTTCATACAAAGACACAAAGAAGAATTACGGGTGCACACCTGGACCGCAAATGTGTGAACAAACCCCACCAAAAAAATGAGACGACTTCAGAGAATGAATTGAAAGTGATCAACATAATTCTTCTGTCTACTTTAAGTTATGTTGGTTAGATTTTTGTTTGGTTATCTGAGTAACTTAAATCACCTACTGTAAATTGGCCATTATTGTGTACACTAAAATAAGTCTCTAAGCATTTCAATGCATACTGAGACTCTCTCTTCCTCTTCTTCTGTTTCACTTAAGATTCCAGGAGAGCTTCTCAGTGTTTCCAACTTTTTGAGAAAGACTAAACTAAATGGTCTAAACAGATTCCAGTGGATCATATTACGCCTAATTTAGCTTTTATGTGGTGTTTGATTTACTTTTAATAGCTGTAAATGGTGATTTTAATAGTTCACTAACTTAATTTTAAGACTTGGTGCATTTTACCCCACAGACACGGGCAGTGATTCAGTTTCTGTGCGTAAAAGGTACTGAGTCCTTAATCAAACAAGCATGGATTTCACTGCGGCTAAAGATTCAAATCATTAATGACATGTGAAATAACACTCAAGGAATGCAAACCTCCACAAAAGCTGCATCACAATACACCCAGATTTAAACCAATATGCTTATTGTGCAGTGGTGTACCACATACCACAATCCTGTCCAGGAGGTTTTGAGACTTTGAATTACGCAAGATTTGATTAAAGTAATACTGTTGCACCATGCACTGTGTTATTTCAGTTACCTCTGAGTAATGTCTTAGTTAAATGTTGGCCAATTTTGCTGGGAGTTGACATGGATATGCATGGTACTTAGTTAGTTCTAACTGAAGAACAGAGATTAAGAGCTATAGCGGTATATGAAAAATGCTTAATTTAAGTTATTCTGCTAACAAACCAAAAAAAAAATAATTACTTCATAAACATAAATTAATTTGGATGTCTTGGCCAACAAATATTTGTAATAACTAAGCTTTATGCATCACTATTCCAGGCTTCTCCTTCCTGTGGATCAGTGTTAAATAAGCTATGAATTCTGCGTTATTACTTGTTTATATAAGATAAACCAAACAAACATAAGCCACTGGAGCAATGACTCTAATGAGAATATCAAAGCCATTCAATGTGGGATATGAAGTCATTCATTTTCTTGGCCTGCAGAGGTTTTGTCGAAAAAGCATAATAAGCCACAGGTTATATGTATGTTAACAATATTTGTGTAATGCTGCATTACAGAGTCAGTTTGTTAGACACTGTAAATAAATACTGCTGTGGGAAAACTGGAAGGATATTAATGACATGGGTAGCTCTGTAAACCAAATTTGGAGCAGTACTCTGTGTGCAAATCAGCGTATGGTAGTCTGGAAGTTGAGTCACGGCAATTGGACTTCTTTCTTGTTAGGTTGAAATGTTTCACTAGTCATTCAAGTAGCTTCTTCAGTCTGTTTGACGTGGTGAAATGACAGCAGCAGAAGTGGCCAGACTGGAGAAGCTACTTGAACGAGTAGTGAAACAGGAAAGAAGTCCAATTGCCGTGACTCAACTTTCAAATAACCTCATCTGGATAACTGAGAATCTTCACCGCCCACTTCTGGTAGTGCACAGGCACAGATTTGTAAGAGCAGAACTGGACTTGAGTGTGAGGGAGGACAGAATCGTGAGCCTAACAGATGATTTGAACGCCCAACAGGAATTATGTATGTTTTAAGCCAGCAGTAGGGGATTCTCACGCTCATTATGATGAAAGCTGCTCACGCTCACTTTTGACAGTCTGAATCCCCTACACACAAGCTCAGAGCATATTGAATATGAATAAGTATGAATAAACTCTGCAGGGAACATCACTTCATTTTGCTCCATTACAGAACTTTGTTGTTAGTTCACAAAAATCTCATTATAAAGATGTACTTTATTTGTCTCTAGGCTAGCCTATAATGTTACACGAGGCCTTGTTGACGAGAAAGAAATAGATGCAGGCGATGCTGTTGAGACACTGACAAATGACCTCTTGTGATCTCAAGTGCTCTGAAACTGCCAAGACACCTGGAGAACACTGAGAGAGCAGACTCAGAAAGAAGAAAGCTTATGATCAGGATTTCAGCTCAACTTATTCTGCTTTTAAAAATCAGTGCCCTCTCAAATGCTGAATTGCAGACTGAGTGATGCTCGAATTTGGGATTACGCTTTATCAATCCTCTTGTCGCGCAGGATCATCTTCTCTGTGTGCTGCCATGTTACAAGCTACTGTGACAACTGTGTGTATGATTTCACCATATCATATAACACACGGAGTGAGAGCTTTATATGCCAACCTGTGACCTGTGCACATAGCTACACACTTTGAAGAAGCCACAAACTGTGTCGCACAGACTTATTTTGCTCCCAACTGACACTGGTGAATTAGCTCAGGGCCTTGATGGATTACCTGTGACTGACCCGGGGTGTTAGTTGTGATGAATCTGTCCAAAGATATGTGGGGCCCCACTGGAGTTATTGCCTGGCTCTTATCGTCTGAAAGCAGACACTGATGGGGTGTGTTGTAGGAAAACATCAGCACCGAGGTGTTTTTTGTTCAACATTTGCAAGTTTGGATTCTTACTCAGAAGATGAATGTTGGAAAGTCTGTGTTTTTGTACAGAAAGATAAAACTGCGAGTCCACAGAGCATAAAAGTATTGTGTAACAGCGAATCCACCTTATCGTATGCATTTCTGATTGCACAACAGTTATGGTTAGTTTGTCTTTATCAAATGATTTAATGAGATATTACAGACACTGGAAATCCCAGACCACGATACCCATGAGTGAAAGAAAAGCATCAATGTTGGAACATTTGTTTGCCAAAGAGATTAGTTTGTGGAAACGTTTTCACACAATGTCTTTTTTTTTTTTTTTCCAACTGATATGTAGCTCTCTTCTTTTTGGTTTTCTAATGAACAGACTATTAACATTGAGATATGCTGTGTATTCATCAGACAGATGTCAAA
The DNA here is from genome assembly GCA_034779795.1 of Ctenopoma multispine. Classification (NCBI taxonomy): domain Eukaryota; kingdom Metazoa; phylum Chordata; class Actinopteri; order Anabantiformes; family Anabantidae; genus Ctenopoma; species Ctenopoma multispine. Next base: position 18,253,316 of record JAUYWH010000027.1, on the reverse strand, counting down.
TTGTTATGGTTTAGCAACACGTTGTTACTTTGAATAACATTAGCGCTCTGTCTTTGCCTCACTGATTCAACTTTAGACTGCTGATAGGTCTGTGTGTTTCTGTAGTTGTTCGGCAGATGGGAAAGCTGTCTTGCATTGGAGATCCAATATTTTTCCTCTCTCAGTTGTTGCCTGAACACTTCTCAGTGATCTTGATACGCTGTCTACAGTGAAACACAGTCTAGTCTGAGGCCAACACGAAGACGCTGAATGAATGAGGAGAACCTGCTGTTTTTCAGAAAAGCTGAGACTTCAAGATGGTGCCTTCATGTTCCTTTGTATGCAATATGTGGATTGGTCACATCATTCTTAACCCCAATGTAATTTGCTTGTGTCTCCTTGTAAGTCGCTTTGGATAAAAGCGTCTGCCAAATGAACTAAAGTAAAGTAAAGCAATAATCTCCTATAGTGAGTCAATAGTTCACAGAGGATGGATGCAACTCTGATGCTATGTCAGACATGTGCTTTTTATTTGGTCACCAGGCAGCTGTGTTGCCTTATCAGCATAGCAGAACCAGCTGGGAATGCACTCCTACACTGCTCTGTTGGGGACATTGGCAAGAAGTGATTGCAATGTTCTGACTTTTCCAACTTATCAGAATCAGGTTTTGTGCAATTGTATTGCGAGTACAACGAAATTAGAGGTCATTCCTAGAGTGCACTTAATATATAATAAATGACATTGAAGTTAGACTCACTCCTTCCACGGTTTCTCACATGCACATGGCACACAAATGTATCTGCATCACATTCAATAACAATAACTAGCTAACTATTTAACTGTATTTATGTGGTATCTGTAAATACTGCACATAATGTAAACACATTTACTTATCTTGATCATATTTTTAGTAGCTGCCAAACTTAGTGTGTCTTTACCTTTATAGCCAAAATTCCACACAGGAAACAAAAACAGCCTCACAAAGTTAGTTTTTTTTTTCCCTCTCGACAAAGCCAATAGTTTTCAATGAGCCATAAACTTTATATAAACTTTATTAAATGTTTATTTTTAACATGCAAGCTTTATATGAATCTTACACTTTCACTGTTTTTAAATAGTGGAATCAAGTTGATTGAAAGCAGCAGCAAAGAATATTGCAGCAAAGTCAACTCAAGCCAAGTCAGCTTAATTTATACGGTACGACTCAAAGAGTTAACAAAATTCTCAATTATTTTCATGACAAACCCTCAAAAAATGAAAAAAACCACTGATCGAAAATCTAATAGGTTAGAACCAGGTCCAGTATGTAGTGTCATACAAAAGCAATACAGTTATTTTCCTGAAACATTTAACAAAGTAACACAAATATAAAATTTACATCACCTCAAACATAAGAAAATAAGGCCATAAACCACAATTCTTTCTTTTCATAATAGGAAACATGTGTTTCTAGTACAAGTTTCACTTTTATATCAACAAATGCAGAAAATATTTAAACCAGTGAACAGAGAGAACTGAAAAATATATATCACAATATGAATCTTAATTGTGAGATAAGCTTCTTTTTATTAGCTATCAACTGAACTTGTGAATTATTTGGACTGGCCTTTCCTGAAATACCACAGTAATCTTTCATTGAGAATTAGATTTGATAGGAGTCCAGTACCAGCAGGACTGTGGTGAATTCATTTCCTCCATGTGAAGCATTGGAGGGGGATGGTGGGGGTACCTTGAGGGGGCTGCAAAGGGCCAACAGACTTGAAGGAGTTTAGAATGACCCGCAATTAGTGAGCCTGAGCAGTCGACCGATATCACTTCAGCGTGGAAGCTGGAATAGAGGTCCATCTGTACTGAACAGCTGCAGGAGGAAACCGGCCCTTTGACTTTCTCACTTGTGGACAGAAAGAGGAAGAGAGAGTGAAGAAGTGTGTGTGTGTGTGTGTGTGTGTGTGTGTGTGTGTGTGTGTGTGTGTGTGTGTGTGTGTGCGCAGATGGGATGGAGGAGGGGAAAAAGAGGAGGAGGGGAAAAAATGAAGGTTTTAACAGCCTACCTACATCTGTTTATTTAGAAAAGAAACCATTGTGTCATTCAGTTATTCTAACAACCTACACCAGGGCCAATGTTAGTCCCACAATGACGGCTTTTTAAATACACAGTTTACACTCCTATGAAGTGGCCTCATAACTGCGTTGGAGCCTCAAGAACGTGCCAAATGGGGGAACATGCTTGGGTTTCACATTCCCTCCTGCACTACTTGACGTCTCTATAGCAGACTGTGATGCCAGAGGTTGGCCGGGGGAGATCTGGTGGGGGCCATTTGTCTTGGTCTTGTGTGCTTTTTCTGGGTCTAATCTCCTAAATTGGTGCTCATGGTTTGGAGGCCTGCCAACAAAGCTGCAGGGGATTCTGGGACATGAGTCTGACGTTCATGCAAGATGGTGAAATGGTTTAGTCCTGTGTGCTCTGTTTATACCAGTGTCTTATACAAAGACTAGTCACCATAACTGTGAGAGCTGCACAGAGTTCAGTAGAATGTATTACAAAATAAAAAAAAGATCATAAAATAGCTGTATTGACAGGCTACAATGTTGATATTGGAAAATTTTGCAGAACCCCCAGTCAAATGTGTTTTCTCTTTCTCTTGGCAGAATTGTATGTATCAAATGACGGTTCAGAGCAGAGTCACGATGTGAAATGTGAAAGAGTCCCCTGTCGTGATGAACCTACAAAGTATAAACACCTACATTTGCAGTGCTTCATTGCTTTATGGAGCTGTTCATCTGTCCAGGCCCCATATTAACTGTTGCTCTAAAGCAGTGTTTGTCATTTACCTCCTTTTTTAGACAGACATCCTGGCCTGTTGCAACAAATTGGTCTTCTTAATGACTTTAATAAGCTTTGCCTATTTACAGTAAAAAGCAGAATGCCATCCTAGTTTTGCAGACATTGGAAACACAAAGCATCCTAGTGTGCCTTTCAAAACGATAATGGCTCACGGACAGAATAAAGATGCACTTCTGCTAGTTTACACTTTTAAAGCGAGATTCACCACTGACCTCCATGATGAGCTCATACACTATATACAGGACAGCGTGACGGAAAATTGCCGCAATTATCCTGCCTTGAGCGGGCAGTGTAAAAGGGTCTGTAATGAAGCTGAGCCTTTCATCAGCAGCAGATCAGGAATTTTTAGCACTTGTGGTCAAAGTGATTATGTGTACGTGTGCTTTGTTGTTTTTTTTATTGTTAAATTCTTTCTTGCTATACTCCGCGCTTAGGGGATTAAGGTCATATGTCTGTGTTGGGAGTTAGATCTTTACTGGTCGGTCCAAATGTGCTGGTGTTTGTCTGCAGTGATATGAAAGGCCTTCAGGCCTGTATAAACAGCCACTCATACAGGGTGATGGCTGAGAAGCATGTGTTGCAACAGCTGCTCGTGTGCCCTCAAGGTGCAGATCTGGAACCACCAAAAGAAAAAGTCTGTTACAGGGCACAACATGAGCAAAATGCAACTGACAGTACATTGACAGTAGTGTTGTAGTACTCGAGTCCCGTCTTGTTCTCCAGACTGGCCTTAATACACTAAAAGTCTTGGTCAAATCTCGTAATGGGGCACATTTCAGCTCCATTTTGTCAAGATTTCAGGAAAGACCACAACTGTAAGGATGTCACTATACTGCCTGTGCAGTGTCTGATTTATTTGTTAACACTATTACTGTAATAGTCCTACTTCTAATGCAACAAACAGCTTGACAGAAGGGAAGCAAAGGCTGTGTAATCAAATTTGGCTACCTAAACCCGAAGGAGTTTAACTGCGCTGTGTCTGGCCTTATGGTCTGGACTCGGTCTCTCCCTGCCTTGGTACAGACTGCTTAAAGTCTTGTCTTGGTCTCAATACACTCTTGACTACAACACTAATCTACAATATACTGAAATGTATTTGATATAATAGCAAAACACATTTCTTTGTATGTAGTTTTATGGGTATTTTTTATTTGCAGTGGAGAGACGACTCCAAAATAAAGGTCAGATGCAAACTGAGGATATTGTGGTTTATCAGCACATTATTCCCCATCCCAGCATGGCACAGCAACTCTTGTTGTTGTTTTTTTTAAATATGTATTTTATTTTTTAACAGTGACTCCTAGCTTTCTTTATATACCACATTTGAATATTTTGCAGTTTCAGTTCCTTGTTAAATAAATTTGCGTGAAACAGTCAAACCCTAGTTTGATGGCATTCAACCATGATTTCAGAGACCAAAGAATCTTAAAGATAACATGCATCTGTGTAATAAAAAAACTAATTGAATTGAATTCGTAAACTTGACTCTTATTGCGCTTGGAAATCAGTGATAATTATTTTGACACCTTGTTTCTTTAAATGTGTAGATCAGACTATGTTGGATTGTGGAAATTAAAGAGTGGTAGACTGTGTTATACAAGTTTTATTGGATCAGTGCCTATTTGACATGATGGATGAGTTTACCGTTTCTGATTAAATGAACACCCTCCAATAACACTTAATTTAGCAGAATTGCTTCCAAGAACAAGAGGGAAGGAAATCTTCCCACAAGCTCATGGGTCATCTAGTTTTTTATAGTTTGTCAAAAGAGACGATGTGTTTTTTTTTTGTTTAGTACTGCAGGGAATTTTCTCTTTAATACTCTCTTATGAGCAAAGCAATTTCTAGGCATTCATGCCTTTTGCAGCCAAAGCTCTTTAGACTTGGTAAAAATAGGTAGTTTATTTGTGGCTTTCTGTCATTGTCTGCCAGTTTATGATGAATATAATCACTTGTGTGTTGCTCTGTGGTTCCAAACTGAAGAAATCAACACAAATCCCCAGAAGAGAACGAAGGAGACGTAAATTAATAGGCAGACACAAGGAAGGAAACAAATCTTTAATCTTGTTTGGTTCTGTTACAAATAAGTTATCGCTTGCTGTTATCGCCTCTCTGAAATCCCAAAGAGGAAGCAATTTGAAAGAATAGTTCCTGCCATCACATTTCCTGTATTCTGATATTTCCTTTTCCAGACAGCACGGTGCAGACCCACTGCTGCTAACCTGCTCTGCTGGGATTCAGCTCACTCAGTGACTGATGAAATACTCACAGCACAACTCTCTGCAACATGTCAATGGTCCTGTCAGCAGTAGCTGAACATTTCAAAAAATGTGGCTGAAAAAATCTCGGAATAGAAACTGTGGCATCAAACAATGTTGTTAATGTCAATGTTGTCTTTTTTTTACCAGAATCAGAGAAACAATTGTTGTTGAGTTTCATGCCAAAAAAAATACCTTTTGGCAATATTTGGATCCACTATGCAATAAAAGTTTGTATTTCACTCAGTGTTTGGAACATCGGCAGGTGATGGTTTTAATATCCTTATGTTTGTCCCTTAATTGGACTGTTGCGGCAAGAATTTGGGTTTAATTGAGCCCTCAACATAATGACGCCTAGCTCTCAGTGCAGCACATCTGGTTCAAGCGTACAGCTGTTGGCGAAGACAAATGTGTTGGATGATTTGATCAGCTTTTTTCCTCCTGTAAATGTTGCGGATAAAAGATTTTTTTTTGTGTGTGTGGCTAATACGTTTTCAAAGACGGCTTTTCTCTTAGAAGAGAAAAGGCAAAATAGCCTTGTTATTTATACTGATGCAGTAAAAAGATTAATGAATGAATTCCTTGCTTGAATGGTGTTGTCTCTGTTTCGTATTACAGTTGTTCTAAAAGCACTTGAAACAATGAAGATGTTGGTGTTGGGAAATCTTTTTGTCGGAGAACACAGTGTTTCCATTCTTTTGTGCTGGAGGGAAAGGCAGGAGTGGGACTCCTGAGATATTGAGTTCCCTCTATCCATGATTTTCGACGAGTTGGGACCTTGGAGTAGCGCCAGCAGCGTCTGTGCTAGCCAGCCGTAACTGACATTGAGTGCATTGTTTGCAGTCGGAAGCTCACGGCTGTGGCCTAAAGGTACATTCCTGAGATGAGAATGCTGTTTGAAACACAAACAGCCTTTGTGCCCTTGCTGCTCTCTTTCCCTGACTTCCTCGTCCACATCAAGCCTCTAGAACTAAACTGCCTCCTCCCGCTCATGTGTCAACATGTGGGCTATCATTTTACTCACACCCATCTACACACACACACACACACGCACGCACGCTGGTGTCATTTTGGTGGTGAGGTCCAGGCAGATATCTCAGGCTGACTATCTAAGCTCTTTGAAAGAAGCTGTACAGTCAAAATGTTTTACTACATAGTTTTTGAGTTTTTTGATGATTTAAGAAAATAAAAAGCCAATACAGCAAAGTTTGACTTTTATCTACATCTATTTGGTTTGTGATTTAGCTTTTTCACACTGTTTACATGGGAAATGCTGAATAATTGTAGATTAATGCTATTACTGGGTTCATCTTTACAAATGTAAATATTTTCTGGTTGTCTTAGTTATTTATCAAAGTAACTTGAATGTTTTTAGTTTCTTTGATTTTTTTTTTTTTTTTTTGAGAGATTTTATGGATAAAAAAAAAATTTAGAAGCCCATTGACACATAAGTAAAATCAATGTAAACACTATTGAGTTTAGGCTGTAATTTCTGGTGACCAGAAAGTTATACTTGTTTCACTGCACTGAGATAAAAACTATTGAGGTCATGAGTAGAATCTCAGGTGTGAGCTTTTTACTTTCTTTGCTAGCAGATACGTGTAAAACATATACTGTACTGTACTTCACTAGTAGGAGGCACACTGATGCTGTTAATCTTTATTGATTTTTTTTTCTTTTTTTTTCAGAATTATTAAACTATTGTGCAGTGAGAAATCCGTCGTAGAGGAAGCAAAGGTTTCCCACATTGAACACTTGTTGCACAATGTAACCTCTTGATGCTGGTTTCATACGTCTGTGTTGTTTAAACTTAATAACTACTGATACAATTTTTTTAAAATCACTGACAAAGGTTCTGGGCTTAGAACCAGCAGGGCTGGCTGCAGGCTTTTTATGTAGACTCCAGAAATGGGCAGGTAAGGTTAGGGACTAAAGATTTGCAGTTGCTTGTAGGTGTGAATATGAGCATGTATCCCTCTTTGTATCCCCGGGATCGACGGGTGACCTGTCCAGGGAGTGACCCGCCTCTTGCACAGTGTCAGCTTCCGATAGACTCCAGCTCCCCTTACATGCATGAATGTCTCAGACACAGCAAATCATTCAGGTTTAGCTGATATTTGTGAGACTACTGTGGTTAGCATAAATGTACCAGTGCTCTGATTCACCAGCTTAACATTTGACATGATGATATGATGATGTGATGATGTAGTGCAATAATACAGGGGAGTTAGCCTTAATGAATCATTATATTAAATTATGTTCACAGAGTGCCCCGTTACAGCACAACTAATTTGTACTCAGCTGCTCGGTTGAAGTAGAATTAATAGGTTGTGGAAGATTAAATTATCAGCGAGGATGCTGTGCAGATAATTAGCTGTGTTGTTTAAACTTAATAACTACTGATACAATTTTTTTAAAATCACTGACAAAGGTTCTGGGCTTAGAACCAGCAGGGCTGGCTGCAGGCTTTTTATGTAGACTCCAGAAATGGGCAGGTAAGGTTAGGGACTAAAGATTTGCAGTTGCTTGTAGGTGTGAATATGAGCATGTATCCCTCTTTGTATCCCCGGGATCGACGGGTGACCTGTCCAGGGAGTGACCCGCCTCTTGCACAGTGTCAGCTTCCGATAGACTCCAGCTCCCCTTACATGCATGAATGTCTCAGACACAGCAAATCATTCAGGTTTAGCTGATATTTGTGAGACTACTGTGGTTAGCATAAATGTACCAGTGCTCTGATTCACCAGCTTAACATTTGACATGATGATATGATGATGTGATGATGTAGTGCAATAATACAGGGGAGTTAGCCTTAATGAATCATTATATTAAATTATGTTCACAGAGTGCCCCGTTACAGCACAACTAATTTGTACTCAGCTGCTCGGTTGAAGTAGAATTAATAGGTTGTGGAAGATTAAATTATCAGCGAGGATGCTGTGCAGATAATTAGCACTGCAGGCAAGAAGTTGAGGATTTCAGTTTATTATTTTACATCACTGCAGTCACAGCGTCATTATCATTTGTCTTCAGAATGCGGCACTATAAGAAAGTTGTGAGTATTGGAGTGTTGTTGTGGCCTGGTTGAAGCACGCCAGAATTTCAATATGTTGTTTTGTTAATGTCCATGTAATTAAAACAAAAAAGTCATGACATTGTGTTGTAGATCAAACACTATGGTGATTATAACTGTGATCGAAAATTATAATTATATAATTATGGGTGCATTAAATAAGTAGAACATGTGGATAAAAGCAACAGATTAATTTTGTAAATGTATTTAATAAATTAATATTTATACACTTCAAACTTCAGCTATTTTCATATAGCTCTATGGCTTGTTTCTCTAAAATCATGAAGAAAAAAGAAGTCATGAGTTTTTATGATAGCAAATGAAAAATACTTAACCAAATCTGGTGATCATTATATGGACAGGAATAAACAATATGCTCATAAAGACCATGTGCTCGTTCCCTTAAAACTCCTAAAGCTAACATTAAGAAAACGTTAGCTATAGGAGTGGTTAAAATAAATGACCCATATTTTAAACAGGGAGAACAACTCCTCAGAATTTTCACCCCAGCACATTAATCCTTCTTCTGTGGTGTATTCAAGACCATCTTCCTCCCACCCCAAACTCCCGCCCATCACTACGTAGGAACCCACAACAAGTGGCCAACCAATGGCAGTCTCCTCGCTAATGTGTGGAGAAGGGGCTGAGTGAACAGAAAGACGAATGCTCAAAGGGGAGAGAGTCGAGGACCACTTTGCGACCCACAAGGGTTGTTGTTTTCCCCCCGTGCGCTATTTGTTTCCTCTCCTGTGCGCACAAGGACTGCTAAATGCTTCAGCGCAGTCCACCAAAGGGCTCTTAGGACTTGTCCGGCTTTGCTTTTTGGTGGAGATCCTCTAGGAGAGGGTTCGCAACTGGGAGTCGCTGAGCTGGAGGCAGTCTGTTGCATGAACTCATTATCACTGCGATGGAATGAGCCGCTGCAGAAAGTTGTGGAGTCCTGAAGTTGTGGAGAACTGTTGTTTTTGTGTGTGTGTGTCTCCTTCACTCGCCTGAGTTTTTTGCTTTAGTTTGGACCCTGATCATGTATGGATAACGGGAGGTTCGCGCAAGAATCCGGTTCAAATGGATCAGCGCTGACGACTTTATGGAGCTCACTGGCTGTCTGTTGGACGCACTCACGGGCCTATCGCACATCATCTGCCTCGGCGCACACACTCTCCAGTGAAGACACTATCCGTGGAAGCAGTGTAGAAGTTTTACATATGACAGTGCAGTGAGTTCTACCCGTTCTTGGAGCCAGAACAATGGCAAGCTCTGGCCCTTTGGCACAGAGCGTCAGTAAATCTGTTTGGCCTCTCGGTTGTGTACTTTTGTTTTTTGGGTACTTATCCATGGCCTCGCCTCCCCACGGTCGGCGGCTGATATGTTGGCAAGCCATCATGAACTGCCAAGCTGAGCCGGAGTGCAATTACGCGTACGACCACTACACGCGCGCATGTGGCCCCGTGCTGAGCGGGGAGAGGAAGAAGTGTCCCAGCCACTGCATCGCCTCGCTCATCCAGCTCAATCTAACTAAAAGCGGACCGGCTCTAGAGGACTGCAACTGCGCCCACGACTCGGTATGCACGAAAACCAAACGGGCCATCGAGCCCTGTCTGCCCAGGACTACTAGCACTGGCTGCACGGAAGCCCGGCGCCAGTGCGAGAGGGACCAGCAGTGCAGCTCCACAATGCACGATTATTTGAACCACTGTGGGAAACTTTTCAGCGGGGCAGTGTGCACGAACGCTTGCCGAAATGTGATCGCCAATATGCGTAAAATACCCAAGGGTCAGCAGCTGGACACTTGTATATGTGACGGCACGGAGAGGGCCATCTGTGAGTATGTGAAGAGCAGCATGAAGGCGCTGTGCTTCGACTCTCCCGTGAGGGAGCAGGGCAGCGGCGACGACGACAGATATATATACGACGACGACGAGTCCTCGGAAACGGACTATGGAGATGATCCGGAGAGCGGAGCCTCCCTCCCAGCGACCCACTGTGTTTTGACCCTGCTGGCATCCATTTTGGCTCTGTTGCCCCTCATTTAATCATAATCTGCCCCCACTATTGTCCGGATAAAATGCAATGTAAACTTTGGTCACTCACTGACATGCTACTATTGAGAAAAGTTAGTGTCATGGTAAAGGACGTTTTGGCGCAGGCCTCGTTTGAGTTGAGAGTTTTAGATCAGGATGACATTTCTATGCAAATGACACCATACATACATCTGTGGTGTCTGAGCTCCGGGGTGCTCTCTTATCAAGCCACACCACTTCACAGCTCTCCAGATTCTTTGCTTATGTGATAAGCTAAATAGGATTGTCTACTTTCTCACAGACACAGACTCTGATAGAAAAGTTGTCTTGATGGAAGCAGAGTTGGCTTGTTTCTGAAACACTTTCAGGACATGCTGTGCACTGCCAATTCTTCTTTAAAGATATGAACTATTTTTATATGACAGACTGTTGCCATTTTGGCACCAGGCTATCGGATTTACAAGTATTTAATGCTGGAATCTATGGACTTGTAAAAAGATTAGGAGTTAAAGTGAAACAGTAATTTATTACCTGCCACCTAGTTGCATCCAAATGTTCATCACATGAATAAAAGACTAAAAATTCCAGCTTTAAAGGGAAGTTAGTGTGACTGTATTCTGTTCAGTGTACATTGTACATATGTGTAAAGCCTATATAGATATTTCAGAGAATCCTCTATGTTTTAGGCTATGAGATGATTTATTCACTGTGTATAGCCTAGAGAAAGAACTGTCTAAATCCACTGTATGATTGCCTTGATGATATACTTTTATAAAAGGCTTAAAAGAAAACTAAAAGTATCATTCTTGACTGAGTTATTTGTTGATTTTGTTACATTACTTGCTTGATAGAGATGTGCCTTCATTTTTTTTCTGACACTAAAACACAATTTGCTGCTGAACTAAATTGGGTTTTTGTCAGCAGTACAACCAGTGCTTTAAGAAGCATAAATGAATACTATCGTACACACATATTTGTTAGATATTTAACTACGTTTAATTTGAAAAGTGCACATTTTTATTGTACATGTATTTTTAGCATAAAAGCTAATTATTTAAATTAATAAAAGCGCTCTATTACATCTTAGATTGCTGTGATTAATAGTTTAATTTGCTGTGTAAAAATCTTGTTGCTCATAAAGAAAAAACTGATGATATTTTTATATTGGCGTGTGCTGCACCTTTAAGATACATTAATATACAAAAAGTAGCTTTTTAACAAACATATCAAACCTCTAAACTGTAGGTTTCTGTAACTACAGTACAGCACTGTGTCTGTGTAAAGTACAAGCCACCGTCCTCTGTTGACTGATGAGCCTAATGACCTGCTATGTCTTGATTTAGCTGGCTGTTGTCAAAAGCAACTGTCTCCATAAATCAACAACACCCGCACCCCCAACCACATCCAAGTTACTTGCTCTCTTGATGTCAAAGGTACAATGAGGATAGTTTATTCCATTTAGGAGCATGAGCGGTAGATGGAAATTGAGGATTTAAAAGTGTTTCTCAATCAGACAGAAAACATTAGTTGCTGACCCATGTATTTATTTCATTGTGGGATTATGTAAATCTTTATATGCAGTGATTCAGTATGGTAGATACATTTATTTACTTCCTCGTTCAACACATGCAGCAATGTACTATAAGTATGTGCATATTCTTATTATATTCTTTTTTATTATTTCTAGTAGTATTTCTTGAAGAGCTTGCAGATCATGCCACCCCTCTCTGGTTGGCTTCAGGGGCTTTAAATCAATGATTTGCTGCAAAATGTTTTATTAGAGGGGGGACAAGGGCCCTCCAGCTGAATGGATGGAGAAGAAGTCGAGTGGCATCTTTGTCATGGAAATGTTAAGCACATAATAGTTGGGTAGCACAATAGGCAGGCACTTCATTCTTTCAGGCTGGCTTGACACCTCTGGAGAGCCGAGCGGCGGGGAAGCATGTGGGAACGATCTGCTGCCGCTTGGGTCTGAACTTTCCACTGCAGGAAAAGAAGAAAACACATCACAGGCCTAGGAAGCTGTGTTTTATCATGAGCTTAAACCTAGCCTCCCACGTTATCATTAAATTATCTTTCCTACCTGCATCTTGTTATTTTAGTACTTTTGCTTCAAGAAATGAAAGATAAGGAAAAAAAAACCTTGATAAAAAAACTTTATTTTGCCATGTTTTTACATCTAAAACATTTAAAAAACTTACTATAAACTTAAACTAAACAATGTGTTCTTCTGCATATTGCAAAAATAAAAATAATAAAACACACATTCTCTATGTAAAGATGGCTCCAAAATAAAATGCCTTGTAAGTCTCTTGCAGTGTCGGTATGCAGTCTGCCGTGCATGAAGTTTTCCAGAAGGAGAATAGCTCTGTGGCCCAGCCTGTCCTCCCCTCCTCCCCCTCCTCCTACTGCTTGTCTTTCTTTTGCCTCTTGCATTTGTTCAGGCAGTTTCAGCACTTAGAAAAAGCGCAGCATGCGTTGATTTGGCTATACTAATGCGCAGTGTGTGAATGGATGAATGAGGTGCAAAAAAATCCCACAAACCAGTGTCTGCTTGTCATAAAATACAAGTGGTGTTCAGTGAGTGCTTGAACGCATTTGATAGTGTTGAGCTTGCACGGTGAATTGTAGAAATATTTGGTGCTGTGTTAATACACAATTATAATGTACAGTATATCATTGTAATTTTAGTATGAATGCATTAAATGAACCCAGAAACGTGGAAAGGTTAGCAGAAAATGCGCTCCTCTCTCCCTCCACATTAACAGAGAAGCGCGTGTGTGTGTGTGTGTGTGTTGTAAGGTTCTGGGTTTAATTTACAAACTGTGGCTGTTTGTGTTCCAGCTCTTTGAGCGTGTGTAAGGTATCTCTGCCATCAACTTTGCTTCAGTGAGTTCAGTTCACTTCCAAGCCCTGTTTCTTTGGCCTCTTGAACAAAACGGTCCACACTTCACCCCATGCAGATCACTTCACCCATTCACCTCATGCATATCACAGCACAGTGTTTACAAAGGTGCAGCTCCTTCTAGCACTGATGCCGGGGCGTTTGATGCTTGGTGGCTGCTTATTATGAAATCTATAATAACAGTTACAGCTCCATTTTTTTAATGATAAAAAAAAGTACTCTTTTTTTTTTTTTTTCCTCCCTTCTCTCTCCTACATTCATTGAGTAATGTCAGGCGAATACGTTAAGCTGCCATATATAGTTACATGACTTCTTTGTTACTCTTGACAACATGGAATATTTGACCTTAGCCCTACTTTTTCTTGCTGTGCCTTTCGCTTAAGTCCTGGCATCAGTTGGTGTGGTGTTTTTTCACGCAGCGGTAAATAGAAAACTTATATGGCTGGAACTTGTTTTGCCAAAAAAAAAAAAAAATCCTGAGTCAAAACACTCTGACTCTGAAATGCTTCACTGTTTGAGTGTGTTCTCTAAGGACGTTAGTTTTTGACATAGAAATGATTGTGATTTTAGTGTTTAGAAACATGCATTCTTGTGTCTGGCTTTGATATTGATAAAATCAAACTTTATTTCTCATATTCAGTCTTCTTGGGGTACAGGCTGAACTCCTTACTCCTGATGTGCACTGATTATATTTCTCACGGGCATTTGTTTTGGCCTTGGCTCCATGCGAGATTGTGCCGAAAGTGATGTAGAAATGCTTGGACAGTTGGAATGGTTGAGATGGAGGAGGAGGCACTGAGATGGAAAGTTCATTTGAAAGGATTTGGAAATAATCCCCTAAAGTTACCACAGGGTATTGGATGGAATGGGCTCCACCTTGACTCCCCTCTGTGTTCCTGCCATGGCTTTGGCACACATTTGTTAAAAGGTAGTTATAAAAGAAGACGTGTGCTGCTGTTAGTTGTTTCCTTGTGATTTTCACTTGGAATGTGCTTTGTGAGTTATTTTGGTTTCCAGATGATGCTCTTCTCCTCGCCCTTGCTTGGGGATTGCTCTCCGAATTTACGCCATTTGAAGGCGGTAACACGGTGAAGCAAAGATCATTGATTTTGCATCTCTCTCATTAGCTGCTCGGCCAATGCCAGGAGACTTTCAAAAAACTCTTGTTGTTTTCCTTCCTTCTTTTTCAGCTGCCACTTTGATTTCATCATGCAGGACCTCTGCTGAGTTCACAACCCTTTGAAATGAGAAAAAGGCCTGTAATCCAGTTACTCAAGCTACAGCTTGACTCCTCGGGTCCTGAGAGAAAACCTGCAGCACTAATCCCACTGTCACCAGGAGAACGCTTTGCTACCTGACTGTTTGTGGCAGCCATTTGATATATTCGCTGTTTAAATTGTTACTGTCGAGTATTTCACAAAGGGGGTCACAAAGTGTTGCACACTGGTTTTGTTAGTGGTACTGCAGTCCTTATATAGCTGCTGCAGCATTGAAAAAATCAAAAAGATGATGAAATAAGAACTAGTTTAACTACAGAAGAAAAGAAATGCATTAGTTTGTCAGGGAATAGTCTGAAATGACAAATTTCCTGTGTTTTTAATTAAAAAGCATGAGTGTGTTTACAAGTGCCAGGGATGGTATCAATCAGCAGTTACATCAAGTGCTGTCTTATAATCTCAAATTATTATTCCAGAATAATAATAATTCAAAGTTGTTGTTTTTTAAAATAAAACTACTAAAAATATTCTGCGGCTTGAGGTGAAATGTCAAATATTCCTGAGTGATATTTAAGAGGTAATATCTTGACCTGTATTGTTTTTACAGAAGGAAACGAAAAAACACAGGGCAGTGAGGTGAACAGAGAAAGTGTTTGTGTTACCATGTGCTACATGTCCTATCCCGAAGCTGTGGCTATGAAATCCGAATGACAGCTAATGTGGTTTGACTTGAACCGAATCGCACTGGGCATGTGCAGTGTCAACAACGTGCTGGGAGGATCCTCAAATTTTGGAGGAAAAACATTTTCAATTTGATGAAACTTGTGATTTCTGCCGGGAAACTTTCTGGTTGTGTCAGTAATTGAACGCCGCGATGTGGCGTAAAGAATCTTTGTTGTCCTGATCAGAATAATAAACATGCAGTTAAGGTTGGGGAACGGTCATGGTTCGGTTACGTTTCGGCACACAAACAACTTTGTTAGGTTTAGGGAAAGCTTGTGGGTTGGGTTAAAAGAAGCACCTCGTTAAGCCAAGAGGAACTTTGTAGTTATGGTTGCGGTACCAAACGTGCAGTAAAGTTATGAAAGAGTCATGGATAAAAGAAATGTTGATTGTTGGTTGGAAAAGGAAAGTGAAAGTGGTCTCCTGTGTCGAAGTGCTGTGTTTTTTTGACCCCTCCATGCACCCTGAAATATGATTAACAACCTTCCAGCTGACATTGTTGAATATGGTTGTATGAAAAATAAATTGGCTGAGAAAGTAAATGTGTAGTTTTGAGCAGTAGGTATTGATTAGAATTTTCAACCCTCCAGAGACGTACTATAGTAACTTTTTATAGCTCTTTTATTGAGGTGTTTAACGTTTTATTACGCTCTGTCCGCCCAGCTGAAGTGGCTCTCGTCCCTCAGTCAGCTTGTAACAGCTGCTTTGCATGCTCGCCGAGACATCGTCGTCATCATGTTCACACATCACTGGAAAAGCTGAAGTGTTTGCCTTTCCCTTTGACCACAACACAAACAACTTCACCCACAAATAAACAAAGCACAAGGCAGAGGCCAAAAGTGCAGCAGGATGCAGTCCAAGAGGCGCTGACACGACGAGTCCGAACCGCCTCTGTTTTTGTGCTTACGTTTTGTGTTCATATGTGTGAAGGTGGGTATGCAAATGATTGCAACTGCATTCCTCTGGTTGTGGAGGAATGCAGGGTTGCTTCATGTTCTTTTTTATGTAATACGGGTTAAGACTTTCCATGCTTTATTCTCAGAGATAGATGCGTCTGAGCTGTTTTTGCCACACATCTTTTTTTTCCCTCTAACTCACCTCTACCTCAGAAACCCTCCTTTTGGCTGTGCAGACAGACGCCTCCACAATTCATGCAATAAGAGTAGAGAGGCAGAGGAAAGGGAGGAGGGGCAGTGGCGAGAGACAGAGAAAGAGTAAAAGACAGAGAGAGGAAAACACAAAACTTGCTGACACGGGGCATAACTTAATTTCCACGGTAGGGGGACAGCTGTGCAGTGTAATCTGCCATGGCAGCCCATTCAGACTTCAATGGCTGGCTTGACCCGCCAAGGAAAACTCAAACTCCTTCTCAGTAAAGGAGGTGGTGACCGGGCCACCATTTATGGGCTTGTCTTAAAGAAACATACCCTTCTCGCTTGTTATTGATAACACCTAAAGCTTCAAGCTTCCAGACACACACACACACTCACAGGCATTTGAGACAGTGGGGTGCTTAACATCTCTGAAGGCCGCGTGAATCTTTAGGCATATGTTATACTCCAGTCATCTTCATTCACGTCATACCTATTATCACCATTTAGAAACTAAAATACAGGAAATGTGCTTTCATTTTGCATCAATGCCTATCCACCGTTGCTGCGTAGATATCGTATTGTTTACATCCACATAAGTTTTATTTGCCAACAGAAAAAAGTTTTTCACGTTTTCAGGTTTCATTATTTTTTTTTAAGCTACCATGTTCAGATTTTAGGAGCTCATATACATTATGAGCATTGGTTAACATGCAGTGCAGTGTGATGTGAGTCAGTCAAATATTTGCAAATGCACATTTCTAGTGGATTACTTTGGAAATCACAACAGACAACTAAGCACACAAACAACTGTGGAGTGATTTCTGTCTGTTAATCCCTCAAACACACAGCACAAGGGTGCTGTGTGTTTTCAAAAGTTATGTTTGTACAGAGTGTTTTTTGAATACATTAAATATCATATTGTTTACATCCACGTTTACTCGTTAGCTGTCTTCTTTCTATGCGTGTCTATGCTTTTTCAAGAATTCCAAGTAGTGATTGTCAATCAGCAGAATACTATGGAATAATAAACTCAAAAACTAAACAGGGAGCCTTTTTGTAAGTGGACCTTTTGGATCATATTTGTTTGTTCAACCAGACACCAACATTCTAATACTAAATATTTTTATTATAGACATGCCTCTGATTGTGTTATTTTCCAGATTTGTACTTACTTTCCCAGTAATTGTTGGACTTTTATTGGTAGAATTAATCTAACAACAAAAGTCAGCTACACAACACAAAATATATAGTAAACAGGAAATGTGCTTTCACCAAATGAATAATGAGTGAGTTGTGGGGAGTTAATAGTTTGCAGTGGAAGTCAATAGGAACTGGGGTCTCACTCCATTAAGCTGACCCCAAGGGCCACGTATTCATCCCTCACACGTTAATTTCCTCCTTTATGCTCCCTCTCTTTTCACAACGGAGGGCAGGCAGCAGTGCGGGCTCATAGAGAACAGCCTCTGTACAGACTGTAGGTCATAAATATGTTGAGTTGGTGTTTGAGCTGAGGTGGCTTTGTTAACCTAAACACAAATGGCAGCCTTCAAAGTAGTTAATGAAAAGGTTGGCGTGAGATAGGGGGAGCTTTGAACAGTGTCGATCACAGCACTGGTTCCCAGTTTTATCTCTCACCACACAGTTAAGCCTCTTGAAGTATTTTAGTGTAGGTTGTGAAGTACTATTATGTCTATTCTTTCGATGTGTGTAATTCATTTTTGGAGTATTTGAAGCTAAAAACTCACCTCATTTGTTACTTTTCTTCATGATCATTCTGGTATACATTGCTTTCTCCGTGATAAGGGGTTCCTTATGTGTTCAACAGATTAGCAAATGATCCGCATAGGCTCAGTGTGTCTCTCACAACACTTGTTTTAGATCTCTATTCCTCCTGTTGTGCTCCCTGCAGTGGCATTTGTAAACATCTTCAAGTAAAATCCCAAGAGCAAACACATCCGAAAGCCTTCAGCAGGCTGCATTTCACCCCTCGCTGAGAGAGGTTCAGAGCAGAGGACATCTCTGTTTGAAGTCCAACAAGTGGCAGTAAAAGAAGTGCTGAGTGTAACTTGGAACAGGAAGCAATTACTCCATTTACAGAGACAGTCAGTGTAAAAAAAAAATATTTTTTCTGTTTTTGTTTTTCAGGTAGCATTTATTAATGTTGTAGTTTTTCTCTATGGCAATCATGTAATGCATACAGTCTTCATCTGACTTTTAATGATGAAATCTCCTCTCGAGAGAAACAGTTAAGATAAAAGTGCAGAACACTGATGTGCTAGATTGAAATATTGTAAGTCAAATTGTGTCCTAAATTGCGATCTGCACAGACACAAAACTTGATCAGTCTGTAATGAACTGAGCTGACATGAGCTAAACACATAATGGATAATCCCACTTGGGCTGCAAAGACACTACGCACAATGGTCCAGTTTACCAAAGCAACTGAGAGCAAAGCTGGTGATTCAGAGTCATTGATAAAGCCCTCATTGTGCTTCAGTTCATAAAGGAACAGGGAGGTTTTCAGATGGATCTGCATTGTTTTAGGATGACAAATGAAATCCACAAAGTAAATCAAACAAAGCAGGGAGACTTACTTCACTGCAGCAGTGACTTGTTAAAACAGTAACGCTACTCACAAGAAAACAATAGAACATGAAAGTGATCCTATACATCAGGATGGTGACATGAAATCTCTGCACATACACAATGCTGTGTGCTGTGAGCCAACATGCAGGCTGAACATTTCAAATCTGAAAGCAAACTGTGGTAATTGGTGACAATGCTGAACAGGAAGAGGATCGTGGTCTCGTAGGCAAAAAAAAAGCCACCAAAAACAGCAGAAATTCAGAACTGTTCCACCACTGCTGTTCCCCTCCTCACGTGGAAATTCAGCTTAGGAGCTCTCTAGTCGAGGCAGAAAGCTGAGCGAGTCTTTTCCTGAACTGCTCATATGTCATGTTAAAGACACTGCAGGAACAGCAGATGGAGGCGGGGAGTAATGTCTATAGTGCAAAAACAGAGGTGTGTGTGTGTGTGTGTGTGTTTTTGGGGGGAGGGTAATGCAGGAGTAGCACTGAGAGTGAAAGTGAACAGGCCAAACTTCTGGTATGGAAGTGGGAGTGTTTGTGTCAGCAAAAGTGAGACAGAAAGCAATGCAGGAAAAAAAGGGGAGGTGGTGGTGGTGGGGGCCTGTTGAGAGCATAACCAAGGAAAATGGGCGACATTCAAATGTGCCTGATTTATATCTGAATACCAGATGTGTTGTATCTGTATGTGTGAACACAGTAACGGTCAGGTCTCAGTAATTGGCAGCTGACTGAATCTCTAGTTCTGGATGTGTTACATTCTCTACATAGTTTGACGTATCGCATGCGCCCCGCTTATCCTCCACTTTATTTAAAATGTTGGGTAGTAAACGACTCTTTGGTTTCTGCTGGTAAAAAGCTTCTTTGTGTTCATCATTGAAAAGGCAAAGCAGAAGAAGACACAGGGCCGCAGATAAATAAACCGTTTGATTACTTTTTTCACACCTCTCTCACTCTCCGCAGATGGTTTACAATTATCTCTAATCAAATCCGATCACTGCGATCCATTTTCTTCTCACATTGTCAATGTGAGACACACCATGAAAACCAAGCTGACGGATGCTAAGCTAACTGTCTCCTGGATGAAGCTTCATATTTAACGTACTGACGCGAAAAAGAGTGGTATTAATCTAACCCTCGGCAAGAAATGTTAAAATGTTAAGCAAATGTTAAACCTCTCCTTCTGAAAGTGAAGTTACTCAATAACTTAACAGTGTCAAATGGATCAGGTCTGTAGCAGGAATGCCCTGCACTCATGTTTCTGGAAACTATAGCCTGAGAAAAACAAACACTTCTCTTATTTATAAGAAATAAATGCTTTCTCTTTCTTTCAC
Source organism: Ctenopoma multispine (assembly GCA_034779795.1). Lineage (NCBI taxonomy): Eukaryota > Metazoa > Chordata > Actinopteri > Anabantiformes > Anabantidae > Ctenopoma > Ctenopoma multispine. Next base: position 18,233,281 of record JAUYWH010000027.1, on the reverse strand, counting down.
TGTTTTCACAGTGCCTCCGCTAGGCTTACATCCTGCAGTTGTCTGTTCCTCCTCTCTAGAATCTCTACCACAACTGCCATAACACACAACTATTGCAACACTTGCACAGCGAGTTTGAGGCTGGCTCCAACAATTAATTTAACTGGCGTGGCCTGAGATGGCAACACGGCAAAGAGTTACGGACTTCTGTCTGACTTTGAGCCATGCGATTATTTACTGAGACAAACATAAAACCCTGAAACTGGGTTTTTAGAGAGTCTGACATAAATATTTAGATTAGTGTTTGACCTACAGCTGCACTTTGGGCAGCAGGCAAAAGGATCATTCATGCTGTAAATCTACGTTGTCACTCTTTTGAACTGAATAATCAGTACAAAGTCTGGACAGTGTTGTGGTATATGTAGTACGGTGTCTTGCTCAATACTGTAAATATTTTATGACCAGGGCTAGAGTGGGATTTATGAACCAGGCAATCAGCTCCAGATTTATAAAGCCAAACAGAAAATAATGTTTGTTTATTTGCGAAATGAAAATGGTTCTGTCTGGTTTGGAGATATACGAGTCGCCTCCCTCCAAATTAATAACTGTGAAGTGCAAGCAAAACACAAGTTGAGAAAGTCTTGTTGTTTGTGTCTCTCGCTTCATGTGCTTTTGTTCAATCATTTGTTTGGCACTTCCCGCTGGCAGCAGAGCTGAATAAATTAATCAACTTGTGTTTGAATATACACACACTGAGTATTTGTTTCTGCTAAAATGGGTGCCATCAGATATGCTCTTCTCATTCGACTACTTTTGCCTAAGGCAACAAATTGTCATGGCTTAAAGAAGAACTGACTCATTCCTTCGTGCCCGTTTCGTTTTACAACCAACCCTGAATGGGGTATCAGCTTCCAGTGGGTCCTTGGCCTTTGTTTGGAGAAAAGGAAACAACAGCTGTTGCTTTCACAGGATTTTCTAACCCGAGGTCTATGAAGAAAAAAACCCTCTCTTTTTTCCCCCCGTTAAAACAAAAAAGAAAAGTCCTCATGCCAAGGAAAAGGCTCCAAATCCGCACCACCAGTAGACCTTTCTCTGAGTTTTTGACACCTACACACTTACTTTTTTTTTTTTTTTTGCCTTACTCTTTGTGTGTCTTTATGAGACAGAAAAACAAAGTGTTTTCTGCTTTCTGTCCAGACAGGAGGCAGGGAAAAGGGAGGAAAAGCAAGAGAAAATCACAGGTTCTTTCACCTGTCTCATTATTAGTGGCGATGAAGGACACAGTCAGAATTCCCTCCAATTATTCTGTCTGTGAGCCGCCTTTCTCCCTGCGTCCACCTGTTGACAGAGCTGCTAAATGAGTCCTGCGCAGGAATGTTAATCAAAGAATCTAACATATTGCCGGAGATTTGGCGGGCCTCTCGGACAGGTGGCTTAGTCTCTGTGGAGCAGATCTAATATCAGCATCATCAAAACACCTGAAAACTTATTCTATGTATCATTAAATAATTTACTGAACTTACTAAAGTAGATTTGAACAAATGTGTTTTTGTAATTGAGAGTTTCACTTTTTGAAACCCCGTGTGTTCGTTAATAAGGAAACAGGAGCATTTAAGTTCAATTCAAATCAGTTTTATTTGCAGCAAAAGAAAGTGGTACGGCGCTGGGTCTCATACTTCTGACGAACAAGCAATACACAAAGTCAGCCAGGGCACAAGACTGGCTCCTACAATAAAAGCGTTCATCTTCTCCCATTGGCTGGCGATGATCCATCCTTGGGTCTGGATTGGTTCACACTGTTGCTGTCCGTAGATCTGTCGCTGTTGTCGCTTATTGTGGTGTGTTGTGCGTCACCTTTGTACAGCAAGACCTAGGTCACCTACAGGTCACCTACTCAAACATGTATATATCAAAGTTTCCACTTCCTCTCTTCAAATCATTTCGCTCATCTATCGTCCGCACTTCCTGTCATCTGCAAGCACAAATCTGCTTGTCTGCAATTTTAACTGCTTAAGTAGCAACTTTGCTCAAAAGGTATTTAATGCATCTGTGATGGCTGGCTCCACAGCCACACAGGGAAGTCTACCCTACTCTCACCAATTGCATAGCACATGTTCAGTTCTTTGTTCACAAACATTTTAAGTTAAACACACACACAGTTGTAGTTTAATTTATAGTTGATTTTATTAGTCACTTCCTTTAGGTATTGGTTTGTTTAAGTTTTCACTGCTTAAGTCCAGTTCAGTTTCTTTGACCTCTTTTAAGGGCCCATTGTTGTATTTTTTCAGTTTGATCCTTTTTTAGGTAAATAAAACCCTTTATTTTTGCAAACTTACCTGTTGCTTTTCCTTTACCTTGGCCTCGGTCCCTCACAGCATCGCTTTACCTAGATAATGTTTCTATCATAGCTATCTTACTTGAAAAAAAATTAATGCATTGCTTTTGTACATATAACATCACATAAGAAACTATGTGTTCACAGCCTTTAAAGCTCCAAAAATTAGGATATTTATAAGAGATATTAAAGCTTTGTCATCATCCATTGTAGTCTGGGTCTTAAGTTGAGCGTCGTCTGGTGTTTGGTTTTAACACCTTTCCAAAATCCTTTTGTTTTAATGTGTCATGTGCATCCAAGCCACAGAGGCTGGCGCTGTCGATCTGTCACATCTTTTCATCTCCATAAATCAGCAGGATCTTTCAGACCAAAAACACTTTCAAACAGCAGTTTACAAATTGAGGATTGCTCCAAACCTCATTAAATGTTGTTAAATGTAATGATAGACAATAGATTCTGTTTACTGTAATGTGGAACATTGATGCAGGAAATATGATCCTCTGCTTCATTTGTTTGTTAAACTCTTAACCTTTAGCAGAACAGATTTTAAAACTGTATCTAAGAAACAGTATAACAATAAATATAAATAGTGTTTATTTCTGTGTCAGTTAATCAGAGGAGGTAAGAGCAGCGGCTGGAAGATGGGATTGTATGATGAGATTAGTGGGACAAGTTCATCATTTACCTGAAAGAGCCTCCGGGCAGAAGAGATCATCATCAAACAAAACACAAACTAATTGCAGAGCTTTATAGAGAAGGTTCAGCAGAGGAGCTGTTTGGTGTTGGTGTGTGTGTGTGTGTGCGCGCACCCATGTGTGATCCAGCCTCATATTGAGGGGAAACCACAATGTTTAATCTTGACATTAGTACTTTTTAATGGGTATGAAGCCGAGGTGTGTATGTTTGATGGTGGTTTACCAGCCAAAGAAAAGCTCCTAATGAGATACCTGATATCTCTGTACACTCATGGGCTGTGCTTAGCCAGAGGGACAAAACATAACTTAACATTATTGTAAAAAAAAAAAAAACATTTACTGCTTTGTCAGAAAATTCAGTCTTAAAATGCAAATGGTACCTGAAATAAATCCCATGTTCACTGATGCCACATGTATTTTTGTTCAATGATTTTAACACAGACACAGTAGTCGCCCTTCTCTTTTCATTCAACAGTAAAAAAAAAAAAAAATCAAGTCATTGACCTGATCGGCTGATTGACAGATAATCAATCTGAACTATTTTGATGATGGTTTAATTGATGCACTCATATTCAAGACACAGCGACAATTTGAAGATGTTACCTTGGAATGTGGAAAACTGTGAACATCTGTCACTGTTTTCTGACAGTTTTTGCACCTATTGATTAAGTGGTTAATCAAGGAAATAATTGGAAGATAAATGGATGATTAAGATAATAAATGCAGCCTTTATTAGCATGTGGGGTTCCTCAGTTGACTGCCTCTTATCGTGGAATAAAGGGCAGGAGGAAGTCATACATCTTGGAAACTCCCATAGTAACTGGATGCAGACTATTTAGCACCAGATGATGCTAAACCTGAGTTAATGACAACAATATTTCTCTCTAATCTAGCGTGTCTTCACTTTAATAGTTCTGAGACATTCCAGGGGTATTTTTAAATTCTCACTTACTCCGTTTGTGTGTAAATGGCCCAGTTGGCTGCTCTCAGCTCTTCTGTTTGGTTCCTTTTCTCTGTTGTTTGCTGTGAGGCGGAGATATGCTGCGTTTGCTGAGATGAGGTGTGCAGCTACCATTTGGTTGACGGGAAAACTCTCGCCATGGTTGATCTTTGTCTGTCAGGGCTCAGTTGGTTTTAGGAGATGGAGAAGTAGGACCGATTTCGACAGAGCTCAAACGTAGTTGCAGCAGTCACTGTAGACCTCATAAACCACATTTTTACCACCACTGTCAGTGTTTACTAAAAGACTTTACCAAGCTTATTTGCAGACTTTGTCATCACACAAAACTGTGCAGACATTTGTGTTACGATACGCTGGGTGACTGGCATTTGGAAAAAAATATTCTTGAAGCCTTGACTATATAATGAAATTGCTAATTACAATGGACACAGTTATTTCTTTGATGATTAATTGTATTTTAATCAAACATTATATATTGTGGAGCTGCAATAATAAATTAATCATTTAGTCAATTACTTTTATTTAATATTGAACAGAAGATTTGTTAGCAATTGATAATTGATTTATCACTTTTAAAGCCAAACTGCAAAATGTTCCAGGTTCTCAAATGTAACAATTTGCAACTATATTCTTGTCTTACATTAAATTAAATCAAATCTTTTTTAATATTTATTTTTGCAATTTTTTTAATTGTGATATTTCTTTTATAATGATATAAAAGTGAGAGGCTTCAAATCCTCACATTATAGCAGCTTGGACCAGTGTATGTTTTTGTGACATGTTTGCTTAAAGAATTATTTAAATGTTAAACTGATAATGAAAATCTTCAGCCAATAATATGAGGTGATCATGTCACCATATCAAACTCTGTAAGGAACCAAAACCTACAACAAATGCCACCTTATGGCTCTAGGAAGAGGAACATCCTCCTATCACCTGGACAGCCCTCCCTCTTTAGCACCTCTAAGAGCTTCAGGACTTACACAAACAAAACCTCAAAGAGAAGAGCAAAGGACACAGAGCTTCATTTAACTGTCTAAACCTTTCTTTGCTTAATCTTATAACACCTTTTGTTTCTTTATTTATCTTTTCATTTATGTAGTAATACTTTTTTGTGGGGGTTTTTGCAGCCATTGTGCAAGTGGTAATAAATTGGAACATGTGTTTTAGTAAAGCCTCATTCTTGATTGAGGACATGCGGAATAATGTGTATTAAATTAATGTAAATTCCTTCATTCAATGGTGGCTATAATCTGATGAGCACCTTGTGTGTTTTTTATCACACACAGTTAATCGACAAAGGAAAGTGTATTAGTGGCGTTAGGATCCATCAGACGAAGTGACCACAGTATAAAACCTTCTGATCTTCTTCAGAATTCCCTGTTGACTGAGCTCTACTCAACACCAGCCAAGGTAAACTATCTCTTTATTATTTACCGTGAATGTGAGCAGCACTACAGATCCCTGTAAGTGCTTTTAATAGGGGAAATATACTGTAAAAGATACTGAGTTATCCAGCGCAGGCTCATAATGAGAGAAAAAATAAGCTTTTGTTGCAGGTCACATGCAGGAAATGTTGGAGACAATGTCTAACATTTGGACACCTATATCTTTAATATTCACTGCAAATCACGTGTAAATAATAGAAAGAAAAACTACTCAATGTTGAATGTACAGGTCCAGATTTGTTCTGCAGCCTTTCTAAGGTGAAAATGATGGGGGAAAAAATGACAAGGACCTGGTGTGGAATAAAAACAGCAGGTGGAAAAGACTGACAGGTGGTTAATCCATGATAATGCATCATCCTTTATTAGTTATTCAATATATTTTTTATAAGAATCCGCATCTGCAAAATGTAACTAGCAACAAAAGCTGTAAGACTTAATCTTGTATCTTAAAATTGTACCCAAGTAAAGAACTTTGGTAAATGTATTTAGTGACTTACAACCTCTGTTATTTCCACAGGTTTCACATAAAGCCTGTGGTGATGGCAGTGTCTGCAACATTAAATCCACCTGTTGGTTTTAATGTTGAGGTGGACAGGGGTCAGCATGGGAAAAATGTAACGCTGGTCATGATCGACAGGTGTCACAGCACATTCATCACAGCTTGCTGTGTATTAGGCTTTGGAGACCAATCATAGCGCCCATAATGACCCCCGAACAAAACTAACAAACAGGTGGATTTAATGTTGTGGCTGACCGGTGTGTATATATACAAATATGTACATTATTGTCATTAAGCAGTTGTGTGTCAAACTGTTGTCTGAGCAGTGTTGTATAAGTAGGAATTAATGCCAGTGTGTCTAGTAAAGTGTAGTAGTAGTGTAGTTTCTATATATATATATATATATATATATATATATTATATTATATATACATACGCACATTCGCTATAATTACATAACACAAATCCATTCTTGAATGAAAAGGACTTAGGCAGAAGTATAAACCTATGAGGCCCTATCCCTTTGTGTATCATGTGTGAATCTCTTTGTAACAGGCATAGTTTTTCTGCACTTTTTTGAACCCACCTATTGCAATCTTTCTTCTCATCGTGTCCCCACATAACCAGAGCAGATATTTATTTTATGAGCCTTTGTTGGATTTCCTATTTTGTTCTCTTTGGCTGAAAAAGTCTCTTACTTACTAAGTACTTTTCCCGTCTTAATATTTGCTTTTATAAATGGACGTTACTGTGGTCAGATTTTCCCACAATAGTAACACTGGTCACAGAAATGAAAAACCGCTGATTATTCACTGGTTCAAACCACTTAGAATTCATGTTATGAAACAGAAACATTCAAGTTGTCTCTGACAGACAGGGAAAGACAGGAAGCGGGAGGTGAAACTGCAGGGAGAAAAGAGCAGATTTAAGTGAAAACAGGCAACAACTCTGCACCAATCATATCATATGAGGCCTAAGAAGAAAGACAAAGAGAATCTCATAGTTCAGTCCCTCGATGTCCAATCCCATCGGGCATTGGCGCGCCACAGGAAATAGCTGGGGCCGTTAGTCTGTCTGCCGTACGACTCTATATCTCAGTGTGGGCCTGAGGCCTCGCCACTGACAGAGACGGGAAACATCGAAACGATTGTGTACCGCAGTCATCGGGGAAGGAAAAAAAAAAAAAACATGCTGGCAGAAAGGGCTGCTTAAGGCTATGCACAGATTCACAGCACACCAGGAAGAAAAGATTTACACACCCACTGACGAGAGACGGTAACATGTTCTAGCCAAGGCAAACCCGCACTCGTGTTTATAGACATTTTTTCTCTTGCCGACCACAGGCTTTCCGGCAGCGGCTTTGGATGGGTCCATGACAGTGTGTGTGTGTTTGTGTGTCTGTGATTGGCAATATCATTTTTTTTCCGACACCAAATGTCACTCTAATCAGTATTTTAATTGTAATTGTATGTTTACATTTTTTGGAGGGCTTTGATGTTTAAATAATGTGCACTTTGGGAGTATGAGCTAATTAGAAATGTGCGATTAGCAAGTAATCAGAGCAGATCTTCTCTTGTGGTGTTTTCTCGTGGAGGAAAGTTACCTGCAGTCACATAGCATAGTATATAGTTCAATAAAGTATTTTTTATTGGCAAGAGATTGTTCTTATGCGGTTTATCATAAGTTCCATTCCAAAAAAAAGGCAGCACAACACTGCAGAGACAAGTGTGTGTCCTATTGCTGCTTTGAACTGTGTGTTTACATACTGACAAAGTGACAAATTGAAATAAAGGTGCACTGCATGGTACAATTGAGAATTTAATGCTCCGTGGCATGTTAAAAAAAATCTGCTGAGCACCTCTAGTTAGTTCTGATTCTGGAACAATATGGCAAGAGAATAAGACTTCAACGACTTGGGAAGAGGGTTCATTGTTGGGGCATGGATGGCAGCTCACAGTCACAGAGACTGCTCAACTGTTAGTTCAGTCAGTAGGAACAGGGACGTCTGCATTGAGATCTGTGGGACGGCATCAGTAAATACATTTGGAAATTGTGCACAGCAGTGCACATTTGACTTTGATGCTTGTGCATTAGTGTGATATGTAAGGGAAAAACAGAAGAGCAGCTCTTCCTAAGACGACGGAGAATGTCATTGCAGGGCATGATAAAATGCTGCGGCCTTTGCAGTTACCACATCTCAAATAAATTGATCATCTATGGGAGATTTTGGACTAACTTCTTAGACATGAGTCTCCACCACTATTAATAAATCTGCAAAAACCAAGTGAATGGTGAGATATTCCTCTGATAAAGGAAGCTTTGTGTCCGAAGTGTCCTTGCTAAACCTTAAATTCAAATTCAAACCCCAACAGAAATTATGCTCAAAACCATAATTTCTAAATTAAAAGGTAAACCAGTGGATGTGATCCTGATAATGACCCAGGCTTGTTGGGACTATTATGTGTTCGTGCTTTGTAGTGTTTTTGCAGATGGCCAGCTGCTAGTAGTTTGGTCAGCCATGGGAAATCTCCCTCCCATTAGCTTGTCTCCTGCCCTTAGTCATCTCTCTTATCTTCTGGCTTAACCCACCGAGAGAACAGTCCGCCGCCAAATGGACAGAAATATTTCCCCATGAATGGAACTATAGATAAAATCTTTCCTCATGATACCCTGGAGCATGTTCCTTCTCCCTGGGTGCTATACCCTGAACTATCAGAGCTACATTCAGACTTTCCAGCTACTCAACTATTTTAATGGATACCCAATTAGATCAGCCCTGGGTCAAGTAAAGCCTAAGGGCCCAGATGCCGTCATGTACTTGTTAGATATTTGACATCAACTCAGTCTTTTGCCACAATAAGCTGTGCATTTCTAAATATGTAACAACCGGAGAGAACAGGGTAAAAGGCAGGTGTTACATTAGGCCCCTGCTCTGGATCGATATCCACCTGAAGTTAAATGTGTTACACGAAGGAAGCAAAAAGTAAATTGTCTTAGTGATTTATAAGCAAACTAAAAAAGGTGTCAGGCAGCCATCATCCTCTGTCCTCAGAGTGATAAAGGGCTCTCTCTCTCTTTCTCTCTTTTTTTAAGCTAATATAAACAATACAATATACATATACAATAAGATAAAACTATCACCATGTTGAACAGACCTTGTATATACAAACAATAGACATATTTAATTATCAGACTTATACCTGGAGAACACTTGGTCTTAGATGGGATCTAACAAAGCGGATTTACCCTGTGCCTACAGTAAGGGCAGATTTGATGTAGTTATACTTCACTAAACTTCATTTGATTTCATTAGATTTCGTGTAAATATTGTAGCTTAGAAAATGTGATGCTTTGTTATATGCAAAGATACTGTATATACAATTGACATTTATTTTAAATTTGCCAGTGTCTTTTGTAAAATAAGTGAAGAAAAGGCGGACTCCTGAAGAAGTTTCTGATTTAGAATTAAAATCTCTGATCTAGAAAAGTGCATTTATTTTAGTTATATCTCTTGAGACCTCGGAAAGTTAAAAGTCATCTCTGTTTCATGTCTTCTCTCTTTCCTGCTTGTTTTCTCACTCATGCAGCCGCCTCCTGCACACCCTGACACAGCAGCAGACATTCTTTGCACAAGTGGAAGATAACACTGGCAAGAGATGGGGAGATAAGAACAGACTGTCATGACATGCATGTTGTCTTTTGAGTGAAACTTAGAGGCACAAAATCACTGAAGGAATTCCTGCATTCACCATTTATAGAGCTAAGTTCAGAGCAACTTGTGGTGTTTGAATCAGACAAAGAGAAAGTTTTATGCATACACTGTCCAACAATGCAGTGCAAACACTATAACTATTTGCCACTTACACTGTAATGTGATGAAAACAGCACATGTTGAGAAACCAAAATGTGGTCAGCAAACAGTAACTGAGGTGGAGCGGGCTGTTGTGGTCCATTGCAAACATGTTTTACCTCAGGGACTGTTTGCCAGCTGCACTTCATAAGTGGTTCTCTGACCAAAGACGCAGGTTAATAAAAAAGTCTCAGACCAAACTTCTTTAGGTTTTGAATCTGGGCCTCCAAACGCTCAACTTCATTATTTTAATTTCCGCCGCCTCGACTTGTGTGAGTAAGTTTTCAATTTCCTACTGTGAACATTCCTGTGCGCTCAGCAGACTGCAGGGGACATGGTATGTTGACGGAGTCTGTGCTGAATAACTGTCAAAGTATTGACTTAAAAGTCAGTATTATGTATTTATAAATGAGTTAATCATGAAGAAATCATTTAATACAGTGATATTTCCATACCCAGAAACAGAGAACAGAGATGCATGCCCATTGTTTTTATCATAAGTCAGTGTTATCTTGAGGCCTAAATCAAACTGCACAGTGGATACAGGTGTAAACCATCTGCAGTTTGTGAGAGTTCCATCTGCACCAGTCCTCTCTTTACTATGTTTGTGCAGTACACAAACATAGTACTTTGTGAACTACAGTTTCCAGTGGTTAGTATCACCTTTTCCCATTTTAGTTTTCATTAAAATCGTGGTTGATTACCGCACTTTGGAAAACTCCCCTGCTGAAGGGTGACCTGCAGTCCGTAACAACCAAAGGTTTGCAACAGTCTCCCCGATGCCCTGCTCTCCCAGTTACCTTACTAATACATGCTGAGCTGCGTGTGATACCTGCAGACGGGTAACTGTTTGGGTCTTTAAGGCTGAACTATTTTCACCAGCTAGTTGCCAACTGTCTGCAATTTGGTGCAGAGCAGATAGCATATAGGAGAGTTTAAGAGCTTTTATGAATATGGTAATAATAATCTCCATGAATGTAATATTTCTGTCTCATTGCCTGTGTCTCTTTTCTGTGTTGTTGCTGTACCTCTGCAGTTGAGAGAATGGAAAAGTTGTCTTAAAAAGACATATAAGAGCCATTGTACTGTATGTGCTTTGCCCCCAAATGATGTCATGTAAATTCCTCTGGCAGTGTATAATTTACTAGTGTCAGTTCTTATAATTCAGAGAAGGCAGCCCACCTGATATCACAAGTGACAACCTGTTGATGTGGTTTTACTGTGCAGTGAGGGAGTTGCTAGGCACTTTTTTAGTCAGCAATTAATTTCAGCTCTGGCCAAGGGTGGGTGTGACGGTCCAAATGGCTCGGAGGGTTTGACAGCCAGCCAAGGGAGTGTGAGAGAAAAACACAGAGAGAAGGAACGCAAGCAAGAGAGATTTCTTCAGCCGACTTTATTTTTATGACTGGCGAACCGCAGTAAACAAACAAAAAAGCACATAAATTGTTCATGGACTACCCTCTGAAACAAACCCTTGAAGCAGTTCTATATAGGAGCAAGTCTATTGCATGACAAAAGCAATAAGTGTTTTTAGTTTATTTTCTAAAGTCTTTTTAATCTTTTTTTATTAAACCACTGCAGATTTGCAAAATATGCAATCAGAGATTTTTTTTTCAATTCTGCCTTGATATGGTGATCAGCTTTAATTGTTATTTTGAGTTGTTTTAACCCACAGGGGTCATCGCACAACTTATCTTCACTGTGAAATACAGATTTCACTTTTCTATCCCTTATAAGCTGGAAAAAACAGGTGTTCAACATACAATATGCTGTACATGGAAGTAAAGTTGTCACATACAAAATAGTTTAAAGAGTTAATTATTGAAATTAATTGAATTAATTCCAGCCGTAGTTCATGAACCACCCTGGACAAGATAGTGAGCCCTGAACCCTGCTTAAATGCAGCTTCCTGTGCACACAAATTTCTTTAAAGGCATTATTATTATTATTATTATTATTCAAACACTGAACTAAAATGAGAGTAAATATTTGATTTGCAACAATTAAGTGTTGCTAGTCAATTGTAATTCTTCTATACTGACAGTAAGGAAAAAAGACCAAATTGTATAAAAAGATGGATACTAAGGTGCTAATATGAGGCTTCAGCAGGGTGCATTAATAATGTGCTCACAAAATCCACAGAATGCGGTACTAAGAGATTCAAACTGTGAACTAAATCCTGATTGGACTAAGATTAAAGCCTTACCAGAAGCAGAAAAATGCATTTTTGCAATGTTGCTTCTTTAGGAAAGGAAGACCTCAAGATTCAAGATTCAAAAAACGTAAATAATAAGAGGGAAATAGTTTTGCCTTCAGTCAGTGTGCAGAGGAGGACTGACTAGAGGCCAGAAATATTTTTTAAAACTTACTTATTTCATGTGAATATTTTATAGAAATTGTCCAAACCTGTTTTTTAATACCATGTTTACCTTAAAATTAAAATTCTGAAATGGTCAAATTAGTGAAATACTAGAAAAACTAATAAAAGCTTGTGTAATTTAAAGCCACATAACGGTTCTGCTTTGTGCAGGAAGTAACTCCAAAAGCAGTAGATGAAACACAAAATGTTGAAAACCAAACAATGTTTTTCTTTGTTTTCAGGTTGTGTGTTTGAGCCTGATCCATTTTGTTGTAGTTATTTACTCTAAGTGCAGTGACTTTAACTAATGGAGACCAACGACATCTGGACTCACTAAAGCGCTATTAGCAGCTTGCTTATAATTGGCCTTGACCCCTTATTGTGAGAGGTCATTGGTCAGAAAAGGTTGGGTAGTTCTGGAGCAGGAAAATTTACTTCCTGTTATTCAATGATAAAGACCCAATTAGGTGCAAAGTTAACAAAAGGTCGTAGGAAAGAACATCTCACACAAACAGCTGCTCAGTTTTTTTTTATAAAAAAGTTTGAATTTACTGAAATAGAAAACAGCTGCATTTCTTTTCTTAAATAGAAGAACGTAAAAAGATGTTGACTAAGCTTTGAAAACGTTTAGCCAAACCTCAATGGGAATTTAAATGTCTAACGTCAGTTTAATGCCTGGTGATGAGCTGTCTACAGAAATAGTTTGATATTTAAACATTAAAATGCAGCAGAAGAAGTAGACAAAAACAAAAGTGTGTGTGTGTGTGTGTGTGTGTGTGTGTGTGTGTGTGTGTGTGTGTGTGTGTGTGTGCGTGCAGTTTTTTACTGTATGAATGTCCATATTTTACACGTCAGACAACATAGCCTACTTATAAATGACGTACGGCCACTACATCAAACATTTACCATTTACTTTTTGTAAATAAACCACATTCTGAGCTTTTTGTTCTCAGTCCACAAACCATAAACCTTAATCTGCCTACAGTGATTGAAAGAGGTGACTGCTTGCTGCTGGTCCCATGAAGAGATAGTGTTCCAGACTCTTCGCTCTGTCTCTAACTAACTCCATATGGTGCATGTCTGGACATCCAACTGATTTCTAAGACTGTTCCTGACTGGTGCAATGCAAACCTAGCATCAATCTGAGCAGGGTCCATGGACAAACCCCCTCCCAGGCTCTAAGGAGAAGCATCTGTCCCCAGTTGCTCTCAATCTCCATCTCCTCCATCGTTAAAGGCTCTAAGCCCCGTGGCTACATTTGAAATCGTATACAGCTTAAAGAATTCGTAAGCTTAAGTTTTCCACGTATTTAACTTCATACAGATCAAATCAATGTAAAGAATCGAAAAGGTCAGAAGTTTTAATATCTAATACTTAAGGGTTTTAACAAGAAGCACATAGAGGCTTCTCTTTGCAAGTTTTTGTCAACTTGTAAGACACTTGGACTCGTCTTTCTGTGAGAAATTTTTGTTGAGAACTCTTTACTGAATGAGATGGTGAAAGGACTGCTGGCACTGAGACTGGATTGGTGAATGAGCAGGGTAAGAAAGACTACAACAGGTAACAAGGACCTACTGCTGAGAGACAGATGGCTGAGCTGCACAAAAAGAGGCCCGTCCACTAACGGGAAGCTCTGTCTCTCTCTGTGTGTGCGTGCGCATTAATGTGTGCGTGTAAGACCCTCTATTATTCTCTGTATATCAATTTGTCCAATGAGCAATCAAAGAATGGCTCATGAATGACTGTTTCACAGAGCAGCTACTGACATTTCTTTGGGGGTTACTCACTCCCTGCTCTCTAATGAGCAATGTAAATGTGGCTGCTTACAGGAGAAAATACTCAACTGCCTCATGTCATCGCAATACCAAGCACAGTAATTGAAAAAGGTAAATAAAAAAAAATATTTTGATAAATAATGAATGAAAATAGTAATTTTTGTTACTATATATTGTTCCTATCTCTTTTTTGATGGTTATATTACTGTAAACTCTATTATTAAAATTGAAGTCTGTGATTTGTGGGGAACGTAATTGTAACCCAATTATTTTTTTTCTGTCAACACAATGATCACATGTTCACAATTAACGCAAAAGTGTCACAAATACAATGATGCCTAAATCTTATAATTAAACGTACACAGGCAAGTGGGGTTTTTTTGTCCTCCAAAGTATCACATCTACAATTTTCATTTTCCATTTTCAGTATCCAGTCTAGCAGAGCATCATCTTGTTTTGTAACGCCATAGGTTTTTATAGTTTGTTTCAGGCACTTGCAGCACTGGGTTACGGTCCAGGTAAGGGAAAGATTGTGGGCTGGGTGTGTAGTAACAGTGTAGTAGTTTGGAGTTTGTAAGTTGTGCACACTCCATCCACCACAGTCACCTCCTTGGGACTCACTCTCCTTTAATAAACGTAGCATTTCATTAATTCAAAAACTTGTGGTTGAAGTTGAGCCCCTTGTCCCAGGTCATCTGACATGACTGGACACAAGCGTGATGACTAAATTTGTGTTGCTTTCATTCTGTTGTGCACATGCCTAACTTGTCTGTGTAACATTACACCTAATATAGTATTACTGAATCACTTTTTCTGTCTCCGTCTGAATCGCTTATACCTGCACCTTCTACACAAAGGGGTAGACAGGTTAGACTTATTTCAACAAAAGCAGGGATTTAACTGCTTTGGGTTTGGCACCTCTCGTTGTATAACAATGATTTCCTAATGCAGATGTTTTAAATCCTGAAAGAATGCTCTGTTTCAATCAAACGCCATCAAAACTGCACTGGAAATATGTTTGCATGACATCATGTCATCTGACTTATCTGTGGGAAAACGTACACTCAGTGTGTTCAGAAAATGCTAAATACATTACAAACAGCTGCATTTAAACAGTTGCAGAGCTAAAGTAACTTTTACAGTGTAGTAAAAAAAAAACGCCTGTGCAGTTTTAAAATGCTCTGCTCTTGCTATCTTCGATTCTTCAAATTTCTGAGATTATCGTGGATCCTATCAGCAATGTGAAGCAACTGACAATAGGCAACGAAATGACATCAGAGATTTTTTCATCTGTCTGGTGATTATTGCGAGGGAGCATGAATAGCAGTCAAGTGTGGATGAATCACAGAGGATCTCAGATTGCAGGGCTCCAGCCACTGTAATTGATAGTCAAACCACCATCCCCCCTTTGGGAGAAAATCTACAGCAAAGAGTCAAACCACATCCAGTTTGAATCTTTGCCAGTGAATTATTCATTGCTTCAGCTATCTGGGCCAATGCAGAATCATGTGGATTACAGACTCTCTCACACACACACACACACACACTGGTGCCCTATCAGGGGCAGACTGGAGCTATTTTCTGGAAGTGAACTGGCTGCGGTGGTTCTCCACACTAAATAGCGTGGCTAACCAGTGTTTGCTTTGTGGAAATCCCTTTAGCGTTTGCAGAGTGACATGGGACGAATGTCTCACATAAGCCAGTTGCCCTCCTCTCTACAGTCGTGTTGCATGTCCTATTATTTCAGTAAAATGTGCAGAAACGGTGCTGGTGCGTCAAAATGCGTATACATGTGATAACCTGCCAGAGTTGAGAAAATGTGCTAATTTAGTATGAAAAAAATTAGTGAATCACTTATAAATGTTTTCTGGGTACATTTTTGCTGTGTGCAGTTTTCCAGATGTTTCTTTTACAATGATAGTTGAATTATGTGGTTGAAAATGCTTCTTGAACAGCAAGGGATTTTTTCTACACGTTTTGGTTGAAAGCTAAAATTAATGAATAGCTGAAATAATTAGTTAAAGCATAAATTCTTGATGCGTCCAGCTTCTGTTCAGTGGTGACAGTAAACATGCAAACTTAACACAACCTGAAAACTGTATGAAAACATCATTACAACATCCATCATCTAAAGTGAGCACCCTTAGAAGATGAAGGGGGTACATGGGCTCATATGACAGGGAGAGGAGTAAGTTGGGAACCAGTGCCCCCAAAATATATATTTTTTTCTTTTTACCCTATAATCCACAGATGATGGGGTTCTCCCCAATGAGGATTCAACCTGGCAACCAGCAGGCCAAACGTGTAAGCTCAGGCAGAGTTGAGCCCAGCCCTTATATCATCTGGTTTCTATTGTTTCTGCCCTGTCCAATAAAATCTGACCTGCTTTAAAGGAAAACTGAATTATGGGCCTATCAATAAATACCATATTTCCCCCTTTGAAGTTGCGTACGTGATGGAAAGTGGTAGATGTCATGTGTTAAAGTTATTACCCTATTCCTTAGCACTAATCTACTGTGCTTCATGTTTCGGACTTTTGAAAACTGTTGCGGCTTTATCAGTTCTGACAGCAACCAGACTGACCACTTTTTTTCACTTTGCCCGAACGTCAGAACTACTTTCAATCTCCCTTCGACTTTATATGACCCCCACAGGGGTAGCCTATCCTCGCAGAAAGGAGGAAAGGAGTGTGCGTTACTAGGAAAAGATTGGCTTTGAATGTATCGTGACAATGGTAGATAATTTTACCAGCTGGTGAATAGTCTGTTCTTGAGTCACTTGGAGGTGCCTATAAAGCCTGTGTGTAATCTTCCTGCCTCCCACTCTTTAATTGTGCCTCTCACGGAACAAGTTGCTTTTGTTAAAAGAAGAGATAGCCTAAGGTCCTACTGATCCAATGGAAGGAAAAAAAGACAGGACATGAGCATTATATATGAAGTCATTAGATTTATTGTTCGCTTAGACAGCAACAAATGTCCTCCATCAGGTTTGAATCCAGAAAAAAGTACATTAGCTTAAAAAGAACCGATTTGTAGGATACTACTTATACGTAGGTAACGCCAGCACCTGCGGCGTCATTGTTCACACATTTCCTTGCATACTTTGTGTATGTCTGGAGCCATGTCGGGGCAGAATTGAACCTGATCATCCCCGACCAACAGAATTTCTTCTTCATGAACGTCCTTCTTTTTGCAAACCATGGCGACGTGGAGTGTGTCTGCGTGGTTAACAGCAAGTAACCCCACATTTAGGCAAATAATAAAACGTTACACAAATATAGTAGCTCACATTTTCTGATTGTCTGTTTTTGAATGCATTTGTGGCATTTTACTATTTGGACACAAGAAATTACCAAAGCAACTGTGCTAAACCCAAACCCTGCTACTCTCCTGCCTCTGCACATCTCACCAGTTTTGAATCAGCAGACTTGGTTTTGGAAAGTTACAAAAGTTGTCTCCCACTTCAGACATCAGAAAGTTTTGCAGAGAGCATTTTAGATGCTGCATGGTGATCTGACTCATTCTGAAGCTTTTAGCCACATCAGCCACTGACGGTGCTTCTTATAATGCATTTTTCAAAATATTGTTCAGATATTTAGGAGATATTTTTATTTTAGCACTATGTAGAGAAGTTAAAAGCTAAAGAACAGCCCACAGAAGCTGCATAAAAATCAGCATTTCTAAGGCCCCGTAACAGCTGTAATGACATCGTCGTTGGAGGAGGGTGACCTGCTTATTACCTGCACATGCTCAGTGTCAATGAAGATCTCAAGTTAAGAAGCTGCCCTCTCTGACAGGTCAGAGAGAGATGAGGTTATCTGTGTAGAAGCAGCTGCCTGGGATAATGAGTAACAGCACTCGTGCCATCCTGACGGGGTGAAAAATACCATGACCATTAAGGAGCCTCACGTGTGTAGATGTGGGAGGGAGAGGATGATTGTGCTGCAGAGAGATCTTAATGCAGAAAGAAGTGAAGTTAATCCAACAACTGCACTTACAGTTATAAGGGACAGACTGCACAGGCGGGCAGAATTAACATAATCAACAAACATTTAAAACAAAATCTAAATGATTTTGGGGTTTAATTCAGCAAATGTAGAGACCAGTAAGAGGACAATATTTCTGTAAAAGTCCTAAATATACTTGTACTTTTACATAAACATATAACGTCTGATTTGCTGTATGCTCTATTTGCGTATCTACTATATGAGAACATGTGCATGTACCATACATACACGAGCAATGGCACACTTCTTTCAGAATAGCCTTTTATACTGCAGAGCATCTGTTGACATAGTCATTGTGTCATTTCAGTGGTGCGTAGGAGGAGGTGTGAAGATGTTGTCGGTGATATTCATTACAAGCCGGCGCATCAGCCCATCAAAGCTCTCCTTTGTGGAGGGGATCAAGCCAGAGGCAGGTTAAGGCTTTTCCACAGAGACGCCTGTGGTTTGCTCTTCCTCTTGGTTTCCTTCTTTCTTATGCTGCCGTGTTCTTGATCATCTCATCAGGAGGCCTACCCAATCTGTGCTCAGAACTCTGTTGAAGTTTTTTTTTTTTTTTTTTTGCACAATCCCAGCGATACATACACACAAATGGATGTGCCACACTGGCATTTAATCCACATCAAAGAAACAAAGGGAAAAAAGATCCAGAGAAAGATAGTATTCAGTCTGAGTGACGGAAGGCCTGCAGGGTCTTTTCCTGTCCAGCGCAGGTTGTGACCCTGCAGGACACAGCAGCTGCTGGAGAATGATCTGTCTGTTGACAGAAACCGCTGAGCCATCAGAGATGCCGAAGACCAGAAGAAGCTGCCTCAAGACCTTTGACAGACTCAGAGCAATTAGCCTACACCAACAATGCCTCAAGAGCCATCTCCAGTGAGATCATGGCACCTTGATCAGCAAAGATCACAGTTTGCTTGTTTCCTCACTAAATTGAAGGCTTTGTCTTTTATGTTGGGGGGAAATGGTAGAAAAAGTCAAATCCCAGCATGGCTTTTTCAGTGCTGTATTACTTTCATGTTTGAACTTTAATGCCAGCTACCAAAAACCACTAGTATTTTTAAATTTACAGTACATTTAACAAAAAAGATAGATACTTTGAAACAACTTAGAGCCAGTGAGAACTGTGTTTTAGGTGTTAGCTGTTTTATTGATCTCATGCTGCTGAGGTGGAGGTCCAGACTCAGTATTTATGGTACTTATTCCATCAAAAGGCAAGAAACAGTTGAAAAGCGAGGAGTATTAGCGACAGTTTACTTTTGGACCCATTGCCGCAACATGACTCCCTCCCTCTTTTCCTTCAAGTTTAGTTATTGGTCCTTTTCACACCTCAGGGCCTGAACACCCAGCAGCAGGCTTCAACTTGTACAGGGGACAAAAGTCTTTTTGTTCATAGTCTTATTTAGTGACACACTGAAAATTAAATATGATTAAATTAAGAAATTTAATGTTACATAATTGTAGATCCTCAAAGTGTCCCTACAAGCCGATATTAAGCATGTATGTAGGAGTGTATATAGTATATATTATATAGACATTAATTTATCTTCAAGATGTATGTACCTCCCTCCATCCATCTTTATCTTTCTCCCTGTCCGCCCAGATAGCTTTTTTCTGTACATTGCAGAAAACGTAGTGACTGATGTGGACAAATCTTTCCTAAAATACTGCTGACACCTGTCTGGAGCACAGTTAAAACGTTTACTAGTCCATTTCTCCCGGGTGTACACATGTAGAGAGGCGGGGACGTCCAGAAAGTGCTTTTCTATTTGACACAAAGATGGAAATTTACCTCCGTCTGTCGCTCTTCTAGCCACAGCTATCACTGAAACTGGGTCATTTCTAAAACTCTGACTTTGTGTTGCACCAGTCTAAGGACATTGTGTGTGTCATTGTCAGACATCTGTAAAAATTACATTGATTTTGACAGAGTTTTGAGGCACCGGGGAACATAAATTGCTTATCCATGTTCACACACATTGTAGACCTGTTTTGCAAAAAATAGATTTGTGGAAGACCAAACTACATAATCACATATTCACTGTTATTTTTATTACTTTACGTACCCACTATGCATATAAAAGGATGTAAATATACAATTTTAGCAGTGATCAGAAACACATTCATGCATTAATGCAGCTCATACACACGGGCTATAGAGGTTTAAGCAGGATAAAATACAGAACAAAGTTGGAATATCAAACCTATAAATACCACAACATGACTTGACAAGTGAAACATGAGGGCAGGAGGCAGTTTTGCCAAAGGATATCAGAAACATGCATTCCAAAGTGTGTCAATTAGTTATGTTGTCTTATTATTTTTCCTCTGTGTTTAGGCTCAACATTTACGACAAGTTTGAAATCATTATTTTCTGGGTTGTCGATACAGTCCGGTTTGTATATTTGTTATACCTATAAAGCCTGAAATATCACAAATCAACATTTTGTTATGTGACTGATCTGCTGCACTGCAGTGTAGGTGTGTGACTTCATGCTATGATGCATGTTTTGCACTGGAGCAACAACTCCTTACATATAAATGAAGTATTTTGTGGGAGTACTGGGACCCCTCAGGCTCTTTAGTACCTACTTCAATCCTTTTTTTTTGTAATATAATCAAAGTTCCCAACTCACTAGGGTTCAAGGGGGGAGTGGGAGTTTTTGTGTTAAACAGCTTACTGCAATTAAAATTTATTTAAGCTTACAAGGAATCCTTTCACTCTTGAACAAATCAGAATGAATTCCTCTGACTCTGACAAGGTTTTCCCTCCCTATAATTATGCTGTGCTCAACCAGCGCTGAGAGAGTGGCTCTTCTTTAACCCCCTGCAATATCTCAGAGCTTTACACTTGTAATTAAATCATAAAATAACAACAACTGCAAATACTGTGTTTTCAAAACGAGCACTGTCAGACTGTGATTTGAGGAAATGGGTGCATGCCGGATGACTTCACTGATGTCATATTTTAAAACTTGTATCATAAAACGTGTTTTTATTGCAGAGGCACTGAGCCTTTAACTTTAAGGCCTGACTATGAGTACTGATACTCTGTGCTGAGGTCTGTCACAGTGTAATGTGACACACTTCATGAGATTACAAGTTGCAACAGGTTTCCAGGTACACACTGGTTTTCCTGGTGTTACTAGCAAAATCAGCTTCTGTTCTGCTGACTCAGACTTTTATTTGAAATGTTTTATGTTTCAAAAATGTGGAACTTTACAGAAAGTCCACAGTGTCATTCCAAATCTATTCTCTTATAGTAGCCTGCCCAGCTATGTACGCTGATATTACTTGTAGCCTCACTCTCTGATGTACTGAGAATATTTTTAAGCCTGATACGTAACTTTCTTTCCTCTTATAGCTGTTTTTAGCTTGGACTTCACTCCAGATTTGGTGGCTAGGACATCAGTTCTCTTTCAAACACCCTGCCCTTTTCTAGCGCTGTACACTATTGTGCACTATTGTAATCAAGCTTCAAATATAGTTTCTTCCTTGTCTCCTTGATTCCCAGTATTTTGTGGCTCAGAATTTCAATGCGTAATTTCTATGGGCTTATCTGACACTGTCTCCTCTTGTCTTTTTAAATATGTGTTTATGATTTCCTTCTGGTTACTTTGCCCTTATGACCGAGTGTTGAATTAAATGCCTAATTTAACATGGGTCTTTTGTTGTCACCTCTTTGTTGGGAAGCTCTTTCTAATCGTTCAGCGGGGGGCTGTGGTGTTGTTGACGGCTGGGGGCCTCTGAGTTTGCTCTTATTATACCTTGATGACAGCATGTCCTTGGGCAAGGCAGCAGAGCTGTCAGGTCCCTCTGTCACACTTCTCTGCAGGCAGGACATGGCCAGCCCACAACACAGCTAGGGGTCCTAAAGACCCAGAGCAGCCTCAGTCATCTCTAAGGATGCCTACCTTGGTTGTTTAGCAACCGACTCTGGCTGACAGCATTTGTTCGATTGTGTTTGGCTGCAGGGTGATGAAGCAGAGGGTGTGGGGGGTTACAGCGAAACTAACCAAACAACATGATGGGCGCTTTTGTTGCCTCACTAAAGAGGAGGAGCTGTAAGAAGATTCCACTATATGTCCTTTCATGGCTCCAAGTCATGGGAAGAGCTTGTGTGTGTGCACACACACATGCACTCACAAGCATGAGATACAAAGCATAGCACTGTACAATAAGTGTCACAAAGTGCTTGTAATTTCTCATTAATCACACGCTTTAACTATTTATTACTATATTGTTGTTGGGGACATGACAGTGAGTGATGTGAAAAAAGTTCAAAGTCATTAACATAAAATTGTCTGTTATAGCCTGACTTGATTTTTCTGCTAAATCATATTGTTTCACACTAAGACATAGGCCTGGTGTCAGTTTGGACCAGGGACTGGGAGCCTCTATTATACTATATGAATATATTATACAGAGGTAAATGAGAAGTGAACTATTGGTACTCTTGTGTAGAAGAATGAATTAAATATCTGAATAGTTGTAACTGCCCTCCAATGACAGCAGCAGTCACTTGCCAACAATAACATCTGCTTACAATTAAGTGACAAAGCCTTAGTAAGTGTAGTAACTTGTCTGACTTTTGTGATGAGAGAAAAAGAGGAAGTCTGAGAGAGCTAGAAAGACAAAGTCTACATAGGGAGGACGCTAGGCTGCAGTTCTTCTAATGGGTCAAGCAAACATTTGACTTAATATACTGCTGTTTGTTTACCTTTTCAGTCAACATGTGTGTGTTGTTTTTTATTTTTAAGAATGAAATTTATTTCCTCCTAACTACTTGTTATTGTATTATAACAAAGTTTGTCCAGTTAGCAAGGTGCTTCTTTTAACTCAAACCTGTCCATAAACCAAACCAACAAATTGATAACCTTCTCTTCTCGTACTGTTAATGTACAGATGTAATGTATGTCAATGTAAATATGAATGCATTTAAAACAAAAATCCAAAAAATACAATATTAATTTGTCTCTAGTCCAATACTGAGAAAACAAAATGCATTATGATTATTGATCTTTGAAATAAAGCTTAATAAAGTTCAGGTTTAACAGCATTCCACTGGATACAGTAGTAAAAAGCCACAGACTGCTGGAAATGACTGACTGAACCGACTTCCTCTTTCTTTCATCTCCCCTCTAATCTTCTGTTTGCACAGCTCTCTGTCTTGTCAGCGTAGTTTGTTTAGGTTTTATGCCCGTCAGTACAGCTGTATTCCTTCGTCTCAACACATATCTGAAAAGATCATCGGTGATAGATTTGTAGGCAGAACATTTCACCAGCCGCAATCCCGAGCTTTGTCTGGAAAATGATTAAGGCTAACGGCATGTTTCACCTTAAAGGACAGGAAGGAAAACATCCTTGTGCTGTACTGAAAGTCTGCAGATTCACTTTATTTACATATGAGAGATGTTCTACTTTATCAGTAACAAGAGGTTACTGCAACAAGCAATTTATTTTCTCCCTATTTTCCAAATTCATATGCTGTAATATGCTACATTTTGGGAAAATTGCTTATTTGCTTAGTGTTACAAACAACAATACCACAGTCGTGTTTATGCAGTAAGTCTAAATGTCTGCAGCCTGTTAGCTTAGTATAAAGACTATAAATAGGATATTGCTGGCTGGTCTGGCTCTGTCTAAAGTAGGACTGGACTGACATACTGCACAGGCCAATATTGGTCATTATTAGGCAACTTCAGATATATCAGCATTGTTGTATTAAGTAAAATCAAACTGCAGCAAAGAAATTACAAACAAGCTTTGAGATTAATTAGAAACAATATTTTTTGTATTTGTGAAAAAAATACTCTTGGCAAAAATCTAAAAATCAGTCTGACAATAAACATAATCTCTCATCTGTTTAATCTGTACATCTTGTTTGACAGTTATGTGCAAACTGAAAAGGGTACTAGTTTTTTTTTACGCTTTTGTACTGACCACAGCAAAGATCAGTACGTGTTAATTGTTTTGCCTTGCAGAAGCAGGTTTTTCCCCAAATTACTCTTTATAGCTACTTCTAACCGAAAATTAGTTTCTGTTCTTGTGCACTGATTGCAAAACAGCCAATCAGATGGGATTTGCAGACGGGGGTCCGACTAGTGCCAACACACCGCAAAAACTAAGGCATCGGCCTACTGAGCGTCAGCTTGATGTGTCTTAGGCCTCATAAAATGAATGTTGTATAATTCTAGCAGTGATAATTAAGCAATGATAAAGAAAAATCTAATATGTAAAACTATACTTTAATAATTAGAGTACCCAACAGGCACAAAGACGAATGAATGCTAAGGTGTTCACTTTTCGTCTGTGCTGACCTGCCCTGCTCAGCAGAGAGAAAGAAGGTGTTGTTTTCCCTCACCCTCAGCAGTCTGACTCACGCTGGAACGTGTTGCCAACAGACATAGTTTGACAGTTTAATATTTATGCTGTCAATTTGAAAGGCTAAGCTCGGTAATTAGGGGAGGTGATTCTGGACAGATGTGGACGGAGGGACACAGGGCCTTTTGTTTGGCTATTGCTAATGCAGTCACATCTCCCATGACAACATTAAAAAACACATGCCCTTAAGTCACTGGCAGCCTGATAGGTTCACTGTTAAACATGTTGAATGAAGTCACATTTCCTCATAGCATGATGTCACTTGCGTGGGACGGCGCGTCAAACAGCATTAGAGACGTTCCGTTGACTGCTGAGAAATTAGCAGCATTTCATTCATCTGAAAACTGAAGATTACTCCAACTAAACTGAATAATTTTAATGTAGCAACTCAATATTTTGCCAACAGTGGAAATGTAAACACGAGCAGGTGTGTGTTGTGGTTACGGAGACGGGTCTGTAAGCAAAGAGTCACAGGTGCGATTCTGTCAACAGCAATATTACCTGAGTGCAGACAGGACGCTGAACAACTGTAACTACCTCACAAAAGAATAACACACAACCTTTTGTTCTTTTGTATTTTTATGCTACATTAATGTGTTGACTTTCTAGGATATTCCTAAAATTCTTCATAAGTACACCATACAGTGTAATACATACACACTGCATAGGCTGCTACTACACTTTCTACCATTCACACTAAGCTGTGGTCACTGGTCAGCCAGCTCTGCCTCTCCTCTGTAAGAACTGTCTGACCACTGACTGTAACTCTGTTTTCCATCCTAACAGATCTCACACCACACCGCAAACTGCTACTTGTCTACACTAACACATCAGGTAATTCATATACCAAACATCAATCATATCGGAACTGTAAGGTGCCCACAGAAATAATGGTATTTTGATTTAAATATGGATTTTTGTCCCCCTCCACTATTTTGCCCCTTAAACCTTTAAAAACACGTTCTTAGTGAACATCTGCATATTGAGCTACTGTATTAAAACAGTTAACTCACACAAATTAGAAAAAGCATATTTTTTTGCAGCAGCTGATTTTTGACAGATCCATTAACTTCATTGCTGACATTAACCAAAAACATAAACCACAGACCAGGCTTGTCCTCCTGCAACATTACAAACATTGACATTTATTTTCATTTCCCCTCCTGGGTAGAGAGTGAGAGTGGAGTATGGGTAGTTGCCATAAACACCGTCTTTATCGTTCGGGGCAAACACAGCCAGGAGTCATTTTGTTGCACACTTAAGTTTAACCCCGAGCCATTTATAGGCCATAAAGGACACCCTGCAGCAGCTTAAGTGCATCTGAACCAGAGGTTTCAGGCAGAGGTCGGGAGTGTACGGTCAGTAAAGACAGACGACATGTCAACAGGTAGGAGGAGGTTTTCAGATGAAGGCTCTGGAAATGTTTGCAGTGAAGTGAACTCAAAGTGTGATTAGTGTGTTTGTCCTTATTCTGACTCTCACATTAGAGGAACAGGAAAAAACAGAATTATTTTCTGTGATTGACCCATTGACCATTGACCAATCCTTTCCCTAAATATAGCCTATTTGTAGAACACTTGCAACATTCCTAATGTCTTAAAGCTTCTATTTCTTATATTTGTGAAATGCGTGACTTGTAGTGTCAAACCCACAGAATCTTCACCCCAACTCCTCAACTCTCTGAAACGGTTCTGCAGAACATTTCATAGGCTTTTCAGCTAATTGTTTCTGTTTTATGGCTTTTCCAGAAGCAGCAGGCAGCTGTTTGCGGCAAAAAGCTCTGAAAACATAATAAACTGACTGTATATCACCTACCCAGTACCACAAAGCAGAAAACGTTAGCGACTGGCTGGTGAAGACACGGAGCTTAAGGAAGATGTGTCTTTCCATAACAGTGTATTAATTACAATGAGGTCGATGTTATTACAAAAACACTGAAATAAAACGAAATCCATGATGTATGCTTATGCTGTCTTGCAGCACAGTCGTCTTGTGTGCAATAGTCACTGACATGCTAGAACCATGTAGAAAAACATGGGTGGGGGGTTTCTACATTCACTCTCCACATGCATGGTCAATCCCGACCTGCCTGGGGGCCTTAAACCCAAGGTAGAGTTTTGTCGTGCTAGACCCAGGGTTGCAGGCCTTGTTATTGAGCAATATGCTCTGCTTTGTGTGATGAGAGTCCACCCCCCACGCTCTTGTGTTTTATCTCCCCTTTTACAAAGAAAGGGGCCCTGTAAACAGCCACCTCTACACCTCTCCTAGCTGCTCTGCTGAATGAGCACATCCCCATTCATACGTGGAAACACACCATACGCGAAGACATCAGTGTGTTGGTCAAAGAGGTGAAAACATATTACACAACTTATTGAGATCTTCGTTTGAAAGAGGAAAGTGCACAGGCTCCTGTTTGGTTATTGGCCCTGAAATGTTTATAGGTTTTTCCAAAAGGGCGACTGACGAGTGAAATGTTTGACAAAAGGCCTGAAAAAACTCTAGCAGCTTGGAACCTTTATGAAAGTGCCAAATATGAATCACTGCTCTGCAGATGCCAGACTGGCCTTTCCTGTGTTGCTAAGACAGCCCCTTGGACTGGAACAGGCCGGGCGGCCAGAGGGGGGTTAAGTGTTTCGGATGGTTGTACAGTGCTGCACAGTAGATATGACTTGATGCTCCTACTCCTAGCCTTCAGCATGGGTGGTCTGCGCTTGATTTTATACTGCCACCTATTAGCACCATGAGCTGCAGTGATTTATGCAGCTGTCAACTTCATCAGCTCTGTGAGCCACTAGTGAATTGTGGGTATGCTGCCAAAGCCTTCCCTCTCTGCACCTCCTACTTTGGGCCTAAAGTAAACCACCCTTGAGAGCAGAAAGAAGGGAAAAATGTTGTTAAAGAGAAAAATACAATTTAGATAACTAACAACCATACATACCACTGAGGCCTCCTCAGTGGAGAACTTCCAGCTTAAATATGGGACTGGCTTCATATAAGGAAAAGATTGTGTTTGAGTTAAAGCAAGTTGAGAAAGGAGGAATTCATGGTTGAAACAGTCACCCAACAGTTGAACTGCGTGGGGATCAGTCAGAGGGTGCACAGAATTATTCAGGACAAGTATTAACCAGGAAAAAGGCTCTATAGAGGAAAGGAAGAAATAGCTGCATTCACGGCCGTACGTTTTCTAAATACACATCTACATACATCTTGCTTTTTGCTGAGTACTGTGCTTGAGAACAGAATGCGTTTAAGGGAAAATCTGTTGAAAATTAGTCAATTGAATGTGCACTGTGTTATTTTGCGTTGTGTCACACAGTACAAAGTATAAGTGACTGTTGGTAACAGATCTTATTTGCTGGTTAAATGGGGAAAAAAGGTGTTATTCCCCATGGGCAGGGCAGAGTAATGGGCTGTTGCTTGGTTGTAATGAGGCTGATGTATTTATGCTGGACTGGTGGATGAAAGGAAGGTGGACTGTGCATATGAGTGATTTACAGTATGCAGCTTTTTACCATAATGAGCATATTAGCAACAAAAGCACTTTGGCTGTGACTGTGCTGCTCAGTAAACTGATTTGTGGGAAAAGATGTTGCTTTAAGTTTGGTTTCAACTAAACAAAGTTAGACTTAGTCTAAAACCTGCTAAGATACTTGTCACCATGAGTTTGTGGAATACATACTGTACTGTTGGATAGTTCTGAACGGAAAATCATATGATGCAGTAGATCACTATTAAACTGTAAAGGGATGTTTTCTGATGATGTGATAAGATTTTTATTCACGCAGTATAAAAAAAAATAGGTAAAATAATTCAAATGAATACATTTAAAACATGATGGATGGTCATGTGATGGGATGTGTGGGAACAGACAAAGAGAAATCCGTCAGCTGAACTCCTGCCACTTGTGTATTTTTTGTAGCTTTCAATGCTCTCTCTTAACTACATACATCACTGTATGTGAGCATCACATGTCAGATGTCTTATATTTGCAGATCCTCTAGACCTACATCGTAGATATTCGCAGCGAACTGTTGGTGTTGGCTGCGTGCAGGGTGTGACTGGTGGCAAAGGCCTCTCTTTGGTGTTAAGTGGTTTACTTAATTTATGCTGGGTCACAAGCAGAGGTCATACTTTTGAGATGAGAAAAAAAAGCCTGTGGAGGTCACACGCTAGTTTTCCAGATGACAGAAAGTGTGATCAAACAGTTCCCAATTAGAACCATATAATTTGGTAACATTATGATATTAAAGATGGCAGCTTGGTTTTCCCAAGCAAAACTAACTTCACGAGCGGCTGACCATAATTTGGGGTTCTGCTGCATTTATGCAGAGGGGTAATGGTGCAGGAGGAGGTTGTGTACATGTGGTAGGAGTTGCTGCAGTGACTGCAAACTTTTCCTGGAGAAGAAAATGGTTGGTGAGCATTCAAATATGAATTTCTTTGGTCCAGAAGCGACATGATGGGCGGATGAAAGAGCAGTAGAGAGTAGGGAGGAACGTGAGTATGTGTTACAGGGGAGGTTCTTTGGCTTTGGACTGTCACTGATGGGAGAAAAAAAAAGTTAGAGGGAAAGAACCTTTCTCATAGATCATAATGACTGAATATACAACAGCAGTGGCTGTTAGTAGTCATGGTAACAAAAGTTCCTAGTTCTTACTGTTAGTTACAGTGGATTAATACTACTTTTATATCTGTTTGTTAAATTAGTTTAATTCAGCATAAAGGGGGGGGGGGGGGGACTAGATAACAAAATCTGTCTACCAGTTTAATTACTCCCCTGTCTCTATGAAAAAAAAAACTGTAGATATGTAGAGTGCCAGAGCATTTCTCCCCTAAACCAGCAAATAGTTTTTTCTACTAAGGTATCTGTGTCGCCCTGTTTCTGGCCTTTATTCTGTGCTAACCAGGATGACTCCACCTTCATATTCACTGCAGACATGAGTCATATCATTCTTCACATCTAAAAAAGAAGCAAAAGAGCCTGTTTCCCTAAATGTTTAAACTACTATGAGGAAAAGACATTTTGAAAAATTGTCCATAGACATTTTTAGAAATAAACTTTTATTGCATGATTATACTGTTTATGTTTTAGCAGATATAAAGTGTGGTTGCACTTTAAAAACATTACTGTTAATCAACTCAAGTAACTTGAGTGTTAGTCACAGATAAAGTACGTAAAAAAAAGGGAGGCAAGCATAAAACAGGAAAGCAAGATGCTTCTAAAGACTAACCTGGTTTTTCTGTCATAAAAAGGCAGCTCACTTGTTAAGTCTTCGTGCCACGGCTTATCTCAGCATCATCTAAGTGAAGAGCTGCTGCAGTGGGACCCTTTTAACTCGTGAATCGATACCCCAAAATGCATGTGTGGCGAGAGAAAGAAAAGTTTGCTCAGCTCAGTGAAGCGTTGTGACCCTTCATGGTCGGGTTGTCAGTGAAGCACAGAGGAAAGATCCAATGGGGCGAGAAGGGAGCGAGGATTCACAGGGAGCCTGTGAGGCAAAAGCCAAGCTGAATCCCCAGTGGTTTCTGGCTCTCTTATTCTGTCTGTTGACACTCTTCTACTCCATTGACTTTTTCATTAACCCCTTATCAAAATGTTTTTCTCTCCCATACTTCACTGACATTACCCCCACTCCCTTCTCCCCCCCCACAAGATCCTGGTTCAGCTGTTCCACCTTGTGGTTGGATTTGATATAAATGCTGGTTTTCGAACCTGATTTCTTTCTTCTAGCAGTTAAACCCTTACTCTTATTTCCCTACTGAATATTGACAACTGCTATAATAATGATTATGGAGTATAATGTTTAGAAGGAGTTCCAATAGTTTGTTAGTTTTAATATATTTGGAATCATAAACTGTACCTTCAAAGAGGACAAAACATACTTTTTAAACCATTTGACAGATGTGTGTGTCAGTAAACACATAATCTAAACCTCCCCACACACACAAAAAAATCAAACCTGTAAAACTTTTATTTGGTAAGTGATGGCTGCTCACTTCCACACACATTTTAATCACTTGGAATTTGTAGAGCAGACATCAGTGTTTTCATTGGCCTGTATTCAGAGTTGGGCGCTCACTGGCTCCTCTGCTACTGAGACACCAGTTTTCTCTCTAACTTTAACCTTAGTGATAATGTATCCATACTTAGTTTGCATAATTTGAAAAGGCTGTTTTTAAATGAAATAGACAACAGTTACTGCCAGGAGCAGGGTGGGAATAAATGTTCCACCTTAAGCACATCACGAGAATGTAAAAAGCGGTAAAGTACATGCAACAGCTTAAGCCACAACTAAACAGCTCAGTTCTTTTGTGGTATGTTTTTCCTCCACAAAAAGTCCACTGGCATTAATTAGTGCTGGAGCACTTCTCTCAGCTGAGACACACTGCTCTCGCTATTTCTAGGTGTACAAGTGGTGCAGATAGATGTAGCACCCACTAGTGGTTGGAATAATAACGTGAGACTTAAGTCATAGCATCTAAAACTGAAGTATATTTTTCCAATTATTTGAGCAGGAGTGAGGAATGAACAGGTTGAGCACCAACTGGAATATGCTATTCTGTGTGATCTTTTCTGGCACAATTTTTCCCCAGGTAGTTATGTCCATTATGTAAAAAATACAAACAACTCTCAATGCGGTTTCAAAATTTTTAAGCAAAGCAGTCAGTGTTCAAGTAAAACTTTTACCCTGTGCTTTAGTTCAGTGCAACATATAGAAGAAGTAAATGGTTCAGTAACCATGTAATAACAATCAGGTTTATTATCAGTTTCCTCTTGAGCACAGCACTGATTTCTCTCCTGCACTAGTACCACACTACTACACCTCCCTGACACTCATCTCTCCAAATCCACCTCTTATTGAAAATTGGATGTTTTCAGTCTGAAAACATCTGATAATTTGAGCTTTAGCCTAAATATTCAGAACCTTAACTTGTGAACTGAGTTTTGAACTGTAACCTTAGAAAAACTACATTTGATAAATGAGGGAGACTGTTAGTAGCACTTAAAATCATGTTTTAAAGAAACCACAGACCTCTTGCACTGCATTTTAAACAAATAGTGACTTTTCTCAGCTACCTTTGCCAGTATAATTCTTTATTGCTGTGAATGTACTGATTTTTGCCTGTTTTCTCCAAATTCTGTATAGGTGACAAATGAACAGACTTGTTTGAAGCAGCATAACTGAGGAGACACATCTGAAGTAAGAATACGGTGCTGCTGTTCCCCCTATGGGAGGAAAGGTGAGTCTTATAAAAAGCAGCACACATACATCAAAGATAGACAAGTATCAAAAATGTAACTTGTACAATTCCCTGAGGAAATGACCAACATAAAGATGGTGATACAAAACATTTCTCTTACATTTTTAAAGTGAAGTTTTATGGTAAAAGGTATTCAATGCTACAGAAGTATCCTGTGAAGATGTTCAGAGACCTAATCACATTAGACCCTCACTAGTTGTACTGCAGGTAGAAGGGACACAAACAATTATACTTCATTCTATGGAGTACAGTAATAATCAGACTTTATAACCAAAACTTAGGGCTAGAATAACGAGGCAATGGAAGACACCAGGAAAAAATACACATAATTGATTTCTTGATCATGAAGCAAAGACTTGGCAACGTTGTGAAAGCAGTTTTATCCCTCATTAAAAACTGATTTCAACTACGTGGCCCTTTAAAGTTACCAGACTCGAGGTACTGTTGTGAGAAGTACAAGCTGATAGCAGCAGGTTTGAGAAAGCTCAGAATTCCTCTTCGGCGTTTCGACTCCTGGAGGCCTTAAGCTGTTTCAGACGCTCAATGCACTCATTCACACTGCGCTCGCCATGGACTTTGTTATCCCGGGTGCGTACATTCACAGTGTTACTTGTCTTCTCCTTCTCTCCCACCACTGTTCCAGGCAGGGAAACATGCAAAGACAGAAAATAATTCATTATTATTTAGATCGATATTGAGAAAGAGGTGAAGATAACAGAAAAGTGAGAACGTGTGTTGCCACTAACCCAAGATGAAGTTGTACTGCGCCAACTGTGCATTTCTGATCTTTTTGTTCAGAGTACAGCCGGGATCAAGATCTACATCAGTCATGAGGCCGCTGTTGTGGAATTCCTGTTTCACCTGCCACATCAACCAGAGAAACAGCCCACAGTTACTATAAGTCCAAGTCAATATCTGCATGAAGTTTAAAATCATTCAGCCAGTTCGTACAGCTGTGTGCCTGCTGCCTTTTCCAGTGACACAGGTAAGAATTAATTAATTAAAAATGACTAATCACTAAGATGATCACTTAATAAGCTTAAAAAAAAAAAAAGCTAAAGCTGTCAAGCATGTTGTAAATAAGCCAACAAGTTGGTCAAATCTATCTGTGAAAAATATTAAGTTATTAACTGTCTGTTCTGAATATCCATTAGACCAACACTGTCTAACCTCTAACGTTGTTTACAGTTGGATTGCTCTAGTTTTTTTTACTTTGGATGTTTGTCAGCAGTAACCTTGCGCCTACCTTGCTGTATGCAATTGCTGCACTTTGAAACAGCTTTCACTGGAGTGCTAAATGGCAGCATCATGGTGCCTGCATGCAAGGTAATGTCACCTTAATTTTATACCAACCACAGGCACTGAGAGCCAAAGGTCCTTTGTCTCCTTTTCAATGCCACTCTGTGTTTTTATACCCATTTTAATATAGTTTTATTTTGCCAGACAGCATTTAGAAATGGTGCTCTATGTGCAAGGACAAAGCACTGGAATGTCGCTGCTGACATCCACCTGTGTTTCGTTTCCACCGTACAGGCTGACGTTATTATACAACCACACGCAAAAACAACTGCTGTTAGTGGTGCTCTTATAACGTGGCAACAAAGCAGGGAAAGAGACAACTATACAATAAATACAACAGTATTTATATTTCATTGTGAATATTACAATGTCAGCAAATAATGATTGGAAAAAAAAAAATCACTGATTGCATATTATAGCAAAACACTGTTGATTGTATTTCTTAAAATATGCAGGAGCATAAACTTCAGAAAGATGATATTTCACGTGGCCTGGATTAGCTATGTAGTTCAAGTTCAACACTTCATATTGATATTTTTGTGGCCTTCTGAAACCATTTTTTCCACATTCTACAGTTTGTCAATTTGTTTGCTAGAAAAATAGTACTTAGAGTCTTGTTGAGCTGGATGCAACTCGTGAATATACTCACACACAAAAACTAAGAACTATAATTCTTTAACTCTAGTGTTTTGTTCCTCAGTCCAGATGAATATTTAAAAAACGTTTGTCCTGAAGAGACACAAAGACCACCTGGACCAGAGGTATTAGGAGTATTAATATAACAGTTACAGAGCTATGAATCAGAGAGAACATACATTGGAAAACACAAACAGTGTGGCCAAGAATTATTTAGCTTCCAGTTAATTTGTTTTGAATATTTTCAGGCTTCAACCAGTGAAGCAGCAAGACTGGGGTCAGAAAGAGTTAGCGGTGGCTAATAAAGAGAGAGGCGGACAGCGGAAACAACAGGTCAGATCTACTGCAAACACAGGGAGATGTATATCATTTAAGAAGATGTAGATCCATCCATCCAATCAAAGTCATCAGATACTGCCCCAGTAAGAGGGACACTTACAAGTTGTTTTCATAGTTGTACGATTCATTTTGTGCTTATAGATGAAGGACTAAAATACTGTGAAAATTCTCAGTCATCCAGCTGAAATTGTCTGGAAGTTTAGTCATGGCAACTGGACTTCTTTCTTGTAAGGTTGAAACACAAATTTATTCTCCAGGTTGGTTTCACCTTGCCTTGAAAAGGCTCTTAAGTGCACTTTGTTTCACTTCATAAAATTGTGCTCACTATCCAACTTTCCTCAGACCGACGAATCACGAAACGTTTCAGCCTTACCAGAAAGAAGTCCGGTTGCCATGACTCAACTGAAACAGCACATCTTGTGTGAGCATCTGAAATGTGAATCTGTAGCTGGTCAGTGCTTACCTTTTGAGCAAACTCCTCACAGGTTGGTCCCACAGGTACAACCATCACTTGACGAGGAGAGAGCCACAGAGGCCTAGAACAGGACATATTTGCATTTAGTTGATTAGCAGAGAAGCAACCAGACAGTCTATGCAAATATTTATACCCCCAGAGAAGGGGGTGCTTCTATTTCTGTCCCATAAATCTGAAAATGAATGTATTACACAAACATAATCAACAGCAATAACAATAAATACTGAAGTCAGCCCCCCCCCCCCAAACACACAAATAAACCTTTAAAAGGTGTTTGTTTACCAACCATTTGCCTCCATAGTTTTCAGTCAGAATTGCGATCATCCTCTCCACTGATCCCAGGATGGCTCTGTGGATGATTACTGGTCTCTTCTTGTCATCACCATCATGGCTACATAATCATTGGAAGAAAAAAAAAATGAGGCTCTCACAAAGGCTCAAAAAGAGCAGAGTAGTGATAATCTGGAAAAGATTTTATTATTTTTAACAAGATGGCAGTGCTGGTTAAAATGACAACACAGCAGTCTTTGAGTAAAGGTATAAAAATCTAGCTACAAAAACACTTTTCCATACATTGACCTCACACAGTTTATAAGCTTCTCAAAACTTTTTATATGAAGTGTATCTACCGTTGATTATGTTAACTGTGCTACAATATGTTTAATTTTACACAAGTATTTGCAGAAAAACGAAGAGTCACCTGACAAAGGTCAGATCAAAGCGGATTGGAAGCTGGAAATCCAACTGAATTGTGGCACACTGATGGTACCGACCAATGGCATCCTTGATTTGAATGTCGATCTTCACAAAAAAGAAACATATGTTTATCACCCAACTTCCTACTGTTTAACAGTCTAACTACATCAGTGCTGCAGAACACAGTTCACCTTTGGTCCATAGAAAGCTCCGTCACCTGGGTTGAGAACCCATTTCTCCCCAAAGTCATTCAAGCTGTTCTCCAGTTGCTGTAAAAACAAACAATTAGTGCTTTGTTACAAAATCAAGGGCTGACCAACATTCAGGTAAGAAGTAGTGTTAAGCAAAGCTGGACAGTTAGACCTGACATTTTCTTCATCTGGAACTAATCTCTGAACTGAGAAATGTTAACATCTCAATATTTTATGGCTTCTTGGGGACGTTAATGAGGTGAGGGGAAACATGGAGCAAGTTCTGTTCCAGTCACTATGCCAGGTCATTTTTTGTGTATGCAAACATTAATCATGGAAAGTCAGCGCTGAATTTAGGAAATATTTTCCTTACAAGCTGTAATATTTTGTTTTCCTAAAATCGTCCTTATTCTGAGAGCTGTAACTGTTATTTACAGAGGGGTGCGCCATACTTAAGACAATCTCTACACTGCAGTGTTTAAATTGTCTCGGCTCCTCTGCCCATCAGCAAACCAAGTCTTTAATATTTAAATAGTTACTATGGTCACTGGATTGATTGCTAATAAAATACCACATTAAAAATAACTTCCATTATCATTGGTAATGTTCTTCTTGCAGCAGGCAAAAGATACATGTGAAAAAGAAGTACTGACGACAGAGCAATGGTAGCGCTGACTGAAAAGAGGGAACAGAAATTAAAAGGAGCTTATAAAATAGCCATGAATTCAAATAATTGAGACGGACAAATATAGACAGTACTAGAGCATAAGTACCGTTCTCATTGCATTTTCACTGCTCACTTTTTACTGAATAAATTGAATTAACTTATGGATGTGACAGCAGTTCCTAGTTTGTCCAGACCACATAAAATCTTTCTAGTGGGTCGTGGATGAGAATAATTAGGCATTTTTCTGATGACAAACCCTACCCCACTAAAAAACAAGACCGTGAATGAAGGGGGGGGGGGGATGGCACATAATGGGAAAATCAGATGCATGAAGGATTTTCATTTTGTTACCCCAGAGTCTCCAGCAGTGTAAAAGAAACATCTATATGGCATAAAATACATTACAGGTGTACTATTTCATTATTAAACTAAAACATATCTAACAATCAAATCAAGAGGAAAACCTTTGTCAGAGATATCTCCCCCTATTGTAAAATTCAAGATTTGCTGTGTCTCTGTCAACAGGCACCTTTTCATCCATTCAGAGCCTGCCAGTAAAGGCTTAATGTGCATGTGTCTGTGCTACTGATAAAACAAAGCAGTATGGCTCCTTTATCTAAGAGCTGTCATTAAATACAGACTCTACAGATCCATCTGTTTGACTCAAAGCTGTCTCAGAAAGGAGTGTCAGAAAAGAGAAAAACCAAAACCACTGATCCACCGCATAATAAAGACTCATTATGACTCACTTTAACTCACTCTTTCTTGTCATTACTTTGTTAAAGCATTTTCTCCAGTGAAACTTTATGTGACTATTCATGTTCTTAACTATATATAAAAAATAAAACATTACCTTCTCTGCTTGGTCCCAGATCGCTGGATCCCCCAGGAACTTCTCTGGTCTTGTGGAGAGGTTCAGTTTAAAAGTGAAGCCAAACACATCATACACAGTCCGCAGGAAGTCCAGGCAGCCCTTTATTTCCTCCTCAATCTGGGGTCAAAAAAGAAGTGTAACAGAATTTTTATTGTATTCATCTCGACATAACTACAAATTTTATTTCTAGTATAAAGATAATTTCAACTTTGTTTTGGTATTACTAAAAAATGATATTCTGTGAATAAAAGATTATGTTTTATTGGATGATGAAAAGCTCAGTTTTATGCTGATATTATAGCTATTTCAAGCTATAATATGCATAATATAACTATATAATATGTTGCTATGGCATTCCTGTAGGACAGTCATGCTCTGCCAAGATGTGATCAATCAGACAATTTCAGGAAACAGTTTAGAAGTGAACAAGGATACCAAACACTGAAGAACTGATGAGAAAGGGATCACGCCTACAGCAGAGAAGTCTCATTTTGTTTTACTCACTAAATGTGAGCCATCATCTGGAATTGCTGCTTGGAATTGCTGCTTATAAATGTAACAGTAACTGTAAGTTAAACGTATCGTCTGCAGTCTGCTTTATGTTTGCTTGGATTTTGTGAATAATAAAAGACAATGCTTTCCTGCTGTTACAATGAGCGTACAAAAAAAAGAAAGATCAAATACTTTCTGTTCAAAGTACAATAAAGTAATTAACCATTCATTATTAATAAAGAGAAAAAAAACGTTTTGCCAAAACAGTTAACATGCATCATCAGGCTGCTAAATCAAGCTGCAGCACTTTGTTTACTACTTTGTCTTTTTTACATGATTGAATGGATTTATTTTTAAAGAGTAATTCACATTCACATTTTGGTGCACATGATAAATATTCTTTTACCTATGGTTACCCATAAAACCTTCTCTGAGCAGACATCCGTCCCTCACTATGACTTCAAATTTATGTTGACTTACCTGGTCCATGGAGCAGAAGATGTGAGCATCATCCTGTTGGAAGCGACGGACACGGGTGAGGCCCGTCAGAGCTCCTGACAGCTCATTCCTGTGCAGGACACCAAAGTCGGCCATGCGAAGGGGTAGCTCTCTCCAGGAGCGCGGCCGGTGATCAAACATCAAACTGGTGCAAAGCAGACAAACAGGCAGAGTGAATAATATGCATAAATAGTGTCACCTTAAACCTAGAGTTAACTGAAAATGTATATACACTGTGAAATAATGAATTCAGTATTTGATTTAATTATCCTTCAAAACTTCGACAAGCTCAATTTTCATTTCACTATGATCCCTCTGGGGGCTGTCGGCGTGGACAGCAAAAAGATTTGAAGGAAAAAGGAGATAAAAGATTTGAATACAAAACTGCAGTCTGGCTCTTTACTGCAATGCAGCATTCAGCAGTAAATTGAACTGGGTCATTCAGCAACAAACATGGCGAGAGAATCAGTCAGTTACAAGTCGAGTTGAACTGGATGACAAACTACTGTAGCAGGGCAATATGAAGCTATCTCAGAAAAAGAGTCAAACTCTTATAAACCTATTTAAGTATGGTAAAGGATTGCTTGGTTGTGCCTTTTTGTGATGGTACTGTTAAAATCTTTTTTGTTAGATATTAAACAAAATATTGTAACATTTTAACAAACATTTTGTCTACACACGTAAGGCCAGCGAAGAACAGTTCTGCTTCCAACACTATTTCTCTCTCTCTCTGGCTGCACACAGAACCCCAATTAGAATATTTACTGCACATTTGAGGTATGTTGTTTCTGCACTTTGTTCATTCTTTTCATGCAGAAGTTAAAACCAAACTTTCAAAACTCTGAATGTACAAAACAAAAAAAAGGCCTCACCAGTGTCCAGGGCAGTTCATGGGTTTGAGGGCAAAGGTCTCTTTCTCAACCTCGAAAGAGAACATGTTCTCGCTATAGTGCTGCCAGTGGCCTGAGGTCTGCCACAATTTGCTGTTGTAGATGTTGGGTGTCACCACCTCCTGGAAACCCCTCTTCCTGTACTCACTCTGTCAAACACAGAACAATATTTTCTCACTTTTGTGTTTGTTGACTTACCACAAGAAACTCAGCCTCATGACACATCTACTGTCTGTCCACAAATCACAATTACAAACAACTGCTTGAAAACATTTCTGTCAACCTAAGAACCTACCAATATGTAGTACATATCCTCAATTACAACATAAGATTTTTAAAAGCAAACTACCTGTAAGAATGTTCATACCAATGCGTATACACGTAACTGTTTGTTTATATATTATGAAGCCAGAAGGAAAATATTGTAATTTTATAAAACTTTAATGCACCTTGGGCTGGCAATCTTTGTTTGAAATAAATTATTCAAACTGGTTGATTGAATTGAAGTAGATAGCAAAGATAAAACAACTTCTTTTCCATCCTAACAGTCATGTATTCTATGAATATAGGTGATTTGTTGTTTGTACAGATAGATCTGTTTCAAATCAGGAATCCAATGTGCGTGGTATTTTGACTGTAAACCAAGAAAGTGAATGATTTAGGTTTCCCTTTATAACAGAGCAAGTGTAATAAAACCGTTCTTCAGTGCTGTCAATCTCATCTGTTTTATATTTAAGTTGATTCCAAATAAATCAATTATAAGCTTTTTTTTGAGATTTGTGTTCAAAGTTCAGACTACACACAGAGCAACACCAGGTCAATAATGAGAAATGTTATACAGATTATAAATGAGATGTGACAACATCTATTTATTGCATTATTATTTTTTTAAGAAGAGAGGGTATTGATATTGGATTTAATTGTATGTGCATGGACATGTTCCTGTTTTATAAACGAATTGTCTCAGTTTAAAAACAACAAACATTTTATATGCACAGCTCATGATTTTTAAAAACTGATTCATTAGCCCTTAGTCATTATCAGCAAAGAAATTATGACGCTATATTAACATGTTACCAAATGTATAGGTGCATAAAAGAATATCATACTTAGTGATTTTAAGCTGCAGTAATATATCTGGTGAAATAAAAATCCATTATCATCAGCCAGGCCATCTATAGGTACAAATCAGTTCTTTCCTTCTCCCCAGGTCTCTCTGCAAATTTAAAGTTTCTGCTTTCTAACCTCTTTCTTTTCTTGTATCTTAAAGTTTAGAGTGAGATCACAGCAATTATTCACTGTGGGTCTGACAGCTCTCACTTACTCTGATGAACTCAATCAGAGTGTTATAGATGAAGGCCCCTTTAGGAAGAAAGAAGCAGCTCCCTGGACTCAGGTCATGGAAGAAGAACAGGTCCTGCTCCTGAAAGTAAGAAACAAAGAAAAGTTTTCTAGTGTGATGGATAATTAAGAGTCACTACTCAGGCAAAACTGGTTTTGGTTTAAAATATTGCAACTGCTCATTACTTCTTTAATGTAACAAGGGTTTGTCTAATAATGTCCTGTTCAGCTTGTTTTTTCCACACCTGGACAACTGGCAACAACAAACACACCCTGAACAGTCAATATGCTGTATACAATAGTTTACACTTAATTGTATGACATAAAAAAAATATATACATGGGAAGACATGGGTTAATTTTCTCATGACTAACAGCTGAAAATGCACCCTGGGTAAATTTAGATGTATCTTACTTCTTTTGATTCTTTGATTGATATTGATATGCAAATTATTTCTAAACAACTTTATATCAATTCACCAAATGCGTGATACTCATGATACTCTAGACTTTTAAAAGCAAAAAATTATAAATAAATGTATTGACTGCACTGCTGCAAGTGCACCAAGAGTTCTAAGTTCACACTGTTTAGAAATGGATTTTGAGTATAAGGTCTGTTGAGAAGGTGTGACTCTGTAACAAATATTGGCTGGCTCATATGATTTTGAGATATTAGATCTGTATTTCATGACATTTGCTTTGAGTGAGATCAACACTCCTCTGCAGCAACATAAACTAAACAGCAATACAGTAAATAACAATACAGTACCTTCATAAAGACCAACACATGTAGGAAGCCTTTTCAAAATTACTATCACCATTCATTCATGGTTTGACCAACAGTTTTGTAATGCAGTTCATACCCGGCCCAGTTTGCGGTGATCTCTGTTTTTGGCTTCCTCCTGAAACTTCTCCCACTCTTTGAGCATTTTGGGGTCAGGGAAGGAGATTCCATAAATCCTCTGGAGGGTTTCCATGTCCGCCTTTCCTTCCCAGTATGTAGACGAATTCTAGCACACCACAAAAAGAATATGATAAATTTCATCATTCTTTTTTAAGGTGCATCAAATCCCAAAGACAACTGTTCTGGAAATAGGGACAAATGTGCTCACTGCCTGGCACTCAGGACACAAGACAGTAGAATTTTTTACCTGGTTTAACCAACAATAAATGTGTATAATGCACCACTGAAAACAAAAGGCTCACCTTGTGGACCTTCAATGACTTAATTTTCCCAGTGTGTCTCACGTGGGGGCCACGACACAAGTCAATTAAGGGTCCACACCTAAAAGGCAAAAAATTTAAGTGTTGATTTTTTTTATGCTAAATACAATTAGCAGTTGCAATTGTCACTACAAATACACAGTTTTATTCTTAAAATAAAAGTCTGAAAAAAATTACTTCTATAGGTTTTAACAACCATTACTAAAACAGGAATATTTGTTGGGGACTATTATCAGTTGTGCATATAACATTTTATGTGTACAGCTCCAGGTTGATAAGATTTGATTCATTATGAGTATTCAGTATGATCAGTTGTTGGTTTTGACATTTTCATAGGAATTTAGTGACTTTAAGGAAATTGAGAATTTTCCTAAAATTTGATTTTAAAGATAAAAACTTCTGACACATGCTCAGTCAGGACTCACCTGTACACTGTGGTAGTGGGAGTGGTGACTTTCTCATTCAGGATGCGACACTTAAACTTGTTGTACTGTGAAGCACAGGAGGCGATTTTAAAGTCATACTTTCCCCCCTTTATATACATATACATACACACATATGCTTCTTTCACATACCTTGAACATTTCCAGCAGAGTTTCCTTTTTTATCTCCAACCTCTCAAACGGCTGCTTCTCCTTGATAATTTTCTTGCACAAGTTTTCCAGACATGGAAAGTCATTGCTTGACACACCCCTGTCCAAAACATCAAGAGATAAACAAAACAGTGTCAGTATGACCAACAATAACTTTCTCACTCAGTATCTTGCATTAATACAAAAAATGTCTCACATGCTAAATTTAGTCTGCCACAGTTTCCAGAGGGCACTGTGGATGTGACCAGACCTTTTGTCTACCAATGTAATTATTTGACTTCCAGAAACAGATAACCGCTGCCAAGCATGAGCAAATACTTTTAACTCCTTGGCTTTAGGGCTTGAGCAATGTCAAAATACCCTTGCAAGAAACAGTCTTGAAGAA
The DNA here is from genome assembly GCA_034779795.1 of Ctenopoma multispine. Taxonomy (NCBI): domain Eukaryota; kingdom Metazoa; phylum Chordata; class Actinopteri; order Anabantiformes; family Anabantidae; genus Ctenopoma; species Ctenopoma multispine. The sequence continues at coordinate 18,191,131 of JAUYWH010000027.1, read as the reverse complement.
TTCCATTAGCATAAAATGACCTCATTAAGGAGGATGTAGAATTAATTAGACAGTGCTCCTCATACTCTCCTGAAGCAGGGAGAAATACACCCGTTTGAGAGAAAGGTCAAGTGAAAAAGTTGTTTTTGTGGGAGAAGTGTTCGAATTTCGGAGAGCGCCTCAACACATTTTCAAAACGTCTGAAACTAAAATCATCTCTAGTTTTGTGTTACAAATAATTCCACTGATGTTTCAAAAGATTATGAACGTCTCTGCCCAATATACTGTTTGTTCTTTGAAAGCCAACACATGGACTCTGGTATCTGGCACTGACACGATAGAAGCATATCCTTTAAATCTTGTAAGTTACATGCTGCAGCACCACATGAGCCTTGCTGTCAGAGATGGTCTGACTCAGTTGTTCAGCCAGTGATTTGGCCTTAATCAAAGTTGCTGAGGTCTTTACACTTTCTCATTTCTCCTGCTTCCAACACACTGACAAAAAGAAGTGACTGCTTGCTTTCCTTATAAAGCTGGTATCTTGTATGACGTGCAGTTAAAAAAAACACATTATTTCAAATCCACACCCAAGAGAAATGCAGTTAAACAACATTAGTGTCATTACAATTCACCTGTTTTGTGTTAATTGTCAGACAGTGAACCAGACAGACAGCTTTTAAACCTTGACGTATACACCAAGATAACATGCTGTGACGACTCACTCATTGTTCTCCAAGAACATGTCATAGTAGAAGCCATTCTCGATGGGGGGACCGTAGCAGAGGCAGCCACCATATACTTTTTCCATGGCTTCACCCAGGATATGGGCACTGGAGTGCCAGTAAACCTATAAAGCATGAAAGTATATAATTAGCAAAATAACAGTATAAAATTTTCCTAAAATGTAAACTATAACACTTAAACTTAATGGTAGCCTTTATTCATACAAGCTATAAACTTGCATTTCATACTTGCTAAATTTGCTTACTAGACTGCCTCCCAAATATATGTGATCACGAGTCATGGTTACACTGTACATTCACATATTTTCATTTTAAGGTGAGTACTAACCCTAACCCTGTTCAGGTCCAGGTGAATAAATCATTCAACATGTGCTGGTCAGTAACCATCAGATTTGTTCAAATACAATTGTTCTGAATCTGAAGAAATATTGGGATTTGTAGACTACATGACTGTATTTTTGTATTATACAATAGGAACAATTATTTATACAATAAATACAATAAGAATGAAAACCCAAAGAAATGAGGGGTGTATAGTACAGAAAAAAAGAAGTTATCATTCCAAGTGATCCAAATGATACAAAAGTCAATGACATTGCTAGCATGTATAAAACTATTATCATATTCTTTCTCGGTGCAAGGTTTACACATACTCAAGATGACTTTACTAAACTACAATACATTTCCCTCAATGGATACAAATCTACAGTTGATTATACTATATTTACACTTAAACAGTCTATTGAAGACCAGGGCTGAGTTGTACTTACAGCCTGAGCTTCCTCATCATCAAACTTGAGCAAGTGAAGGCTGCAGTCATCTTCCAGGGGTCTGTCCAGGTCCCAAACAATGTTGTTCACTTTGGCAATCACTGTGTTGTCGGCAAGGCCTTGACTGAACAGAGAACAGAGTATATCAAATGGCAAGTACACAAAAGCATGAAATATATTTTTGAGATTATGTATTTAGATTTTATAAGGACACCTTAAACAGTGTAATGTTCTGGTACAGACCAACTAGGTGCATAATAATAGTGATTTAAACTGAACCTTTCACATTAACTTTTATTGGGTCTTTAATATAAAATTATTTAGATAAAATTATGCATCATTATTAACAGAAGGCAAAACAAATAACACATAAAATGCTTATATGCTTGTTTTTAATGGTACTGATGTTCATAAATAGAATCTAGGTTTATCATGAACTAATAATGTTGCAGTAATGTCATCAACAGTCATGTATATCTATTTTGGCTGGTCTCACAAGGTACATGTTGGATTGATTTGTCTATATGTTTGATGTTCTTCTGAAATTATGATTCAAAACACTCCAGAAAGACTGTCGACATTTGCAATGTTTGCACACGAAGTGGGTGCTGGACAAACCATCCACTGGGTCACTGCGTCTGGACAGGTAAGCTAACAGGTAAACAGAACAGTTGCAGAAGTAGCTCTGTAATTTTGTGCGCTGATTTGACAAAAAATGTAACAAAGGTCATTTGTGTTTTAGAAGCTTCCCAATCTTGGAATAAAACTGTCTTAAAATAGTCTTATAATATCAACGACATTGTCTATCACAATTATTTATAGGGCACATATTGTCCAACAACAGTATATATATAATTCCAGGCCCATCACTAGTAGCCTTGGACAAGATAATTTTAGGTCCTGATAACAGGCTTATGTAACACTTTCCTTGTACGTCAATAAGATCAGTGAATCGAAAAAAAAAATTACAGATGGTGGTTTTAAGTAATACACCACAAAGCTGGCATCCACTATCACATTGATGGACCAGCTGATATTATCTCAAGCTTTCTGCTGTGTTTACTGTGCAGTCTATTCATGGGTTGGTTATCAACGCTTAATCTTTGTTCTCTTGGTGACTAGAAATTATTCTTAGACTATCCCAAGCCAAAGTTTCCACTACTTTTTTTACTAATAAGGTAAACTATTTTTTGTGAGTTTTATTCCAACTTTTCTTATGATGGGCGTTGTGGAGCCCTTTCAGAACTCTAACTGTGATTATAGGCAGTACAAATAAATGTGGGATATAGATCTCATCATCACACTGACCTGATTCCACAGGCCACCTGGTAAGGTGTAGTGTTCCAAGACTCAGCGTCCACCACTTTTCCATCAGGAAGAGTCACCTTGATGGCGCGGCTTTCCTTAGCAGCCCTCTCTGCCATCAGAGCTTCATGCTCAGCTTTTAGCTTTGTGTACATGTTAAGACGCTCCTCTATGTACCCAGGGGGTGGTGACAGCTGGACCGAAACAAAAAGTGAGTAAATGTATGATAGTGGATAATAAAGTCACTGTGTATACACAGTAAATGCCTACTGTTAATCTGTGCAAATTACTTATGTTCCACTTAATGAAAAAAGCTTGCTGATAACCTTCTGAATTTATGACGGACAGTGTAAGGTATATAAAAAGATTGCAAATTATTTTCAACAGTGCCAGCTACAGTATATTCTGCATTGTTCAACATAAATATGAACAAACCAGTTACAGCACAAACAAACATGCTTGAAATGACAGCAAAAGACCTGAAAATTACAGTAGATGTATTTGTTTACTGAAAAGTTTGAAACAAAATGTAGCACATCTCAGACCATCTTGTTGAAACTTTATTTATTGGGAAAACTAAACTTGAACAAAACTAAAACGGTAAAGCATACAGTTAACTTACATTCAGCTCAACTACTCTGTGGGCTGCTTATTTTCACAGACTACTGTGCAGAAGGAAATCAGTCACAAAGACAAATGGACAACCACGTTTAATTCATGGACTCTTTGCATGAGTGATGTGTAACCATGCAATGACAGAGATACTGGACATAAAGGGTTCATGTTATTATAAAAAGAGAAATTAAAATTGTGTCTTATAATATAAAATATCTACTTCCTGATAATTTAGCTCCTCACCTCAGTCCTGCCTGCAGAGTCTCCACTTTTACTCTTCTTCTTTCCTCCATCTTTACTGCTTTCAGTTGACCCCTGAACAAAAATCACATTACAGGTTAGTTTAGATTTTCAAAGACAAAACAGAATACACTGCTGGTTATTTTATTATTATATATAGTAATATATAGATAATATATATATTATTATATGGTAATTATTTCTAAACAGATGGCAAAAGCACACATCTTCACATTATTGCCAATAATAATAACATGCACAACTAATATTAAGCACAGGACTACACATACTTTTTATTTAAAATATGTTTTCTTGTTGTCAGTTATGCAGGCTTAGAATATGGCTTAGGACCGTTCACACGCCACCTGGCTGCGCCCTCCCGGTTACAATAATCAAGAGTTATTATTAGAAATATGTGGGAGTATAAATCCGTTTTAATAGAGCGTATGTCCCGATTTGAAAATAGAATATACGTGACTCATGCAGTACAGTATGTATTGGTTTGACATATGCGCAATCCTCCCGAGAATAAGTTACACTAGAAGTAGTCAAATATTTTATTGGAATTTGGTGTGTGCTCTTTCCACAGCCATACTAAGCTGTACGTTTAAAAGCTAATATTACGGTAGTCAAATCACACTAACTCACTAGTCTCGCTTACACAGTGACACAATTTGCCGATCAAACTAATTAAAATAAAAATTAAACTAATACTTCTGTTACCTTGTGAGTAACATTCTAGATAAAACAAGTTAAAAGCTAGCTAGCCCTAACGTTAGGACCGCACTGCCCTGCGGTTAAGCTAAATGACAGCATGCATCTGGCGCGTTAGCTGCTAGCTGGCTAATATGACTTAAATATAACCCGTCGCAAAACGTAAACATTACCTTTTTTCCCTGGTCGACTTGCAATTGGCTCATTTTCTCCACGACCGTTTGTTCAGCCATAACAAGTGAAAAGCCACCTCACTTGCAGTGATAACTTTAGCAAAGTGCGAGCAGTCGAGTGCCGGGTGAAGGCTGATGACGTTTCCCGGATATTGCGATTCTGATGCAACATTACCGTCGTGGAGTGGGCGGAGCTTTGTGTGACAGACGACAACATCCACTGTTTAATTATTTTTTTAAAAGAAATCAAAACTTAAGTTGAATCAGAAATGCGTCTGACACATGAAATCAAAAGTGCTGCCATTCTCAATCTTGCACCCATTTTCTTTAAGAGATAGTCAAAAAACTTTACTAATCCCTGAAGGAAATCGTTTTGCCTTGTTACAAATGATCTCAGTTCAAAAGGAAAGAAAAGAAGCACAATCAAAAAAGATCCATACCAACACACATACATAATAACATTAATGGAAAAAAACTAAAAGAGGACAAAGAAAATCTAAAGATGGGTGAAATAGATCAATAATAGTCTGAGGTGGAATGTAGTACAATGGAAAAACATGGTAACATAAATATATCATACATTATAGCACATTTTCCACAACCCCTACCCATATTGCATACTGCGTATGTGTGTACATAGTGTACCGGTGTATATATTGTGTG
>JAUYWH010000027.1:18170306-18185829 GCA_034779795.1 Ctenopoma multispine | reverse complement strand
TCTATCTATCTATCTATCTATCTATCTATCTATCTATCTATCTATCTATCTATCTATCTATCTATCTATCTATATCATATAAGAAAATCATTATGATTGTTGTCAGTCTTCCTGCCCTTTACAGGGGGGGAGAAGTTGTACAGTTTGATGGTCACTCAACTCAACTTAACTCAGTTTTATTTATAAAGTGCTTTAACACCAGCCGCTGAAGCTGAAACAAAGTGCTGTACGAAAGAGATAATTAAATAAAATGGACAACAACATAAAAGCTAAAAAACATGATAAAAGCACTAAAAATCCAATACAATCAATAAAAGTAATAAAAACAACTGAGGAGCAAGATTCAAACTTGGTTAATGGCCAGGGAGTAAAAGTGGGTTTTAAGAATGGACAGCGAGGGGGCCTGTCGAATGTGCAAGGGTATAGCATTCAAAAGTTTGTGGGCACAAATAGAGAAAACCCTGTCCCCTCTGGGGCTCTGCTTAGATCTTGGAACACTGAGGAGCAGCTGGTCCGCAGACCTGAGGGACAGAGTGGGAATATAGAGGCGAAGAAGCTCAGATAAGTAAGGGGGGGGAAGATCATTTAAACTTTTAAAAACAAACATAGAATTTTAAAGTTGACTCTAAAGTGCACAGGTAGCCAGTAAAGTGAAGCAAGGACAGGGGTTATATGCTCTCTGTTTCGTGTCCCTGTTAAAAGTCTTGCAGCCGTGTTCTGAACCAGCTGTACATGTGCAAGAGAAGACTGACTGACTCCAGAAAAGATCTCCTGTGGCGATTCTGTGGAGCACTTGACCATCAGTCTCTGGCTCCAACACCTGGAACAGTGCCAGCTCTCCCACTATACACATACACATTTTTGTGCCAGGGTCACAACAGATTAAGCAGCAGCACTTTCACAAAGTACATGCACAGATTTCAGTATACTGTGTTAAATGCGCAATAGTGCTCAATTTCAGGTTTGATTTGATTTCATATAACTAGTGGTTAGTGAAACCTTTTAATATACGGTGACTGTGGATCAGTTGATAGGGCAACCCTATAGGGTTGGTGGTTCGACTCCTGGCTCCCCAAACTCCTGGCCCCATGTCGAAGTGTCCCTGGACAAGCCACTGAACCCGAACCTTGGAATCTTAAGGGGACTACCTATCGCATTTGTTGTTATTAATATGATGTTTTCTTACAACAACTCTAAATGTAATAAAAGTGTTGTCCACTCAGTATAGTATACTGAGTATAAATTTAATCTATATTGTTATCAGACAGCAGCTACCACGGAGGTGACATGATAGTTCAGTGGGTAGAGCAGTCGTCTTCAAACCCAAGGATGAGTAGTTTGATTCCCTGTCCCACCAGGCTACATGTTGAGGTGTGCTTAGAGAAGACACTTTAACTCTGTAGTAGTACTGACACAGGTCTAGCAGCTGTCCAAACAACAAGGGGATCAATAAAGTATCTATCAATAATATTATTATTATTAAAAAGAGGAGAAAGGCAACCACACCTTCCTCTAATTATATAAAATAAATAATAGTCTCTAAAGTATTGGTATTTTAGGAAACTATTATAAACGTCTAAATTGACCCTACTGCCAGACAGAAAAATTCTCATTAGAAAACATAGTCCAAAACAATTAATGTATGTGTCTATTTATTTATCCTGTTTACCTAATAGTACGTTATATAAAATAATGCACATAGTAAGTTGCAAAATATTGAGATCAGTCAATTTTATATCTACTAGAAATAACACTGAGAAGATGTTCTCAGCGTCTTCAGCGCTACAGCACTCATACTCATTATCATCGACATCTCAGCAAAAAGGGCCAGGAGGTTTCTGTTCAGCGAGCAATCCCTCACACTTTGTTCAGAAACGCACTTTGCCCTTGTTGTCTCTGCAGTCTTGACAGTGTTTCTGTGTGTGGTGGTGGTGGTAGGTATCTAGAGGGTGATTTTTTGTCATATCTGGATGCTAGTTGTGTTTTTTGTTTTATTGCAGCTTTCAGTTTACTCAGAGCAGAGTTGTCATTTAAATTAGTAGAGCCAGGTCTATGCAAGTTGAGCATTTTATTTCACAGTTTAATGCATCTTCAACCAGAGACGTGGCTTGAATCAGTGAAATCACCTCTTGCTGTGTTCGGCATCCTCTCGGTGGCACATTCACAAATAATTTTTGAGGTGAATAAAAAGAGTAATTTTGTTTTTGATTCATATTTCCTGAGATGTTCAGAGTCAGTTTGTGGGTGAAAGCACTGGAGTATTTGAAATACTCTGAAACTGTTGCAGATGTGGTGGCCCAGCAGGGACATGAGAAACATGGTGTACAGGCATTATAAAATCATCAATGATAAGGAGTAAAGTCTTTTCTTTTATTTAGTTTAAAGTATGACTTCCTACTGTTCAGCATCAAGTGATTTCTATGCATCATCCCACCGCCCTGAAGGCGCACAGCCACAGTGTTGTCAGCGAGTTTTACAGTTATGTTCTGGCAGGAGTACTTTTGAATATAAGATTGTTTGTGATGTGGAAAGAGAAGGATGGGGGTGGGGGGTGATCTCCTCAGTCTAAAATCTATAAGCAAACTGAGGTCTTGATACCTACTGTTCTGCCACAGTTTCAGTGGAAGATTCAGTTGCTAGTAGCAACCACTAACAGCACAGTCTCATAGCTGTTGCTGTTTAACCCATGAGTTCACTATTTTGTCTATAATCTGTGACCAAGCAACTGTTTTTTTTTTCCAGAAGTTATCTGTTGATATGCACTTAACTTTAAAAGTTAAGTGCATATCAACAGATATATAACAGATATCAACAGATAACTGTTACTTTACTTTAAAGCTTTACTTTAAGCAAAGCCAGCCAGGGCACTAGCCTATGTTGAGTGGTAAAGCCACATGCAGACAGAGAGTTATGAGAACACGAGTGGAATTAACCGTTAACTTGAGCCTTCAGCTGTTATTTCATGTTTGAGATAGACGTATATAATATCTGACGCTGAAGATATCTCCAACTTGTGAAAAGACCTGTGTCAGTCGCCCGCTGGCACACTGGAATGCAAATTTATCACCGCTCTCTATGTCGAAACTATAATAATAAATTAATAAAACCCAGTAACAGCACATATACACAGACATCCTAGGCTGGCTGACGATGAAGAACTGCTACAAAGCCTATTTATGATGTTTATGTACTACAAAATTAGGGAAAACCAACATGGAATAATGTTTAATTTCCAAGTCAGAATAGGAAATGTTTTTCATGTTTGTCTCATTCAGTTGACCTGAATGTACCTTATTCACGTGATTACTGTAATTGCTGTGCTCCTGCTATGGTCACACACATATGTTGATCATGATTTGTTTCTTCCTTTCTTCCCTATTTGTGAATGCAGTATTTGTATTCGTTTATTTTTACAGTTCACTTGGTCTAATTTGTATTGCAAACTGTTTCTGATTTGTTAAAACTGTGATTGGATTTGTTGTTCAATATTGTGTCACAGTTTTCAACTGTGAAAGCAGAAACTACAAAGGTCAACTACTATTCATTGGAAGTGTGTTTAGATTGCTGAACAGTATCTACCTGAATAGCAAGGTGAGAAAGGCCAGCTTTTTTAATTTGTTGCTTGAGAAAACTAATGATGTTGAATGCTCAGATGAAATGTGTGTGTGACGGTATGAGAGCCTGTGTATAAACTCTTGTTAGTTCAAAGCATCCAGTGAGTGAAATAACAGCTCTGTACTTATTGGTTGTGTGGACCCTGTGGATATTTCAGTGAATACTTTTTCTCAGTTTATATTTCATAAATAGATTTTATAAATTTCCACATGTGAATCTAGCATCTTTATACATTTTTCTTTTTTATGCAAGTCACACAAACATCAGTTCCCTTGTGTGGAGCTTAATTTCTTTTAATTGATTTTTAAACTAAAGAAACCTAATTATGAAAACCTTATTCTTGGTGTGAATTGGTCACATGTCCAATAGATTCATTACAGAGTACTGCAATGTTTTTTTAATCTTTAATCAGATGAACCAGTCTACACGCATAGTTTACACTCGCATTGCATGCATAATCAAAATAACAAAGAACAGATTAGTCTTGTCTCTGATTAGAATCGTATCTTGATTGCACTGCTTACTGAGAGAGTATCTGAGGTTATGTTTGTCCTGTATTTTCTTTCTGCCTTGCTTAAAAGCGCGAGACTTCAGACAACGTGTGCATTTCAATTATAGTCGAACAGTGGTTTTAAACTTGTGACACTCTCCAAGGGAATAAAGAAGAAGCAGTAGCTCACTATGCTGTCCTGCTGTTTTTGGATTGTTTTGAAGAGAGGGAAGTCTTGAATAATTAACCTTAAAGCACTTGAAAAGTCAGACACCATGTTCTTTTTCTCAGCTCTCTATTGGGCCTTAAACAATGCTGTGGTTCCAACTCACACTCATGGTGTGGTTGATGTTTTGTCGTGGCAGAATACTCTTAGAAACCACAAGAAGACTACTGGACTTTAAGTTTATATAGAGTTTTATTACATAAATATAAGAGTCTAAAATAGCAATGCTATAGGTGGCTCTTTAAAAAAGATTAGATTGATAAAATAGATTGATGGATAGTTATATTCTGCTCAGTCTCTGCCCTCTGATCTGATTTAGAAACACTAACCCCGTGATAGATAACATCAGCAAGTCAAAATGTTCCCTTAACCCATAAACCCACTGCATTTCTGGTGGTTGGTGTATAAATTTAAATCAAAGTACACTACTGTGCATGTAATATAACTGCAAAAATGTGTATTTCCAGTATGCAATTGTGAACATTTCATGACCATTTCATACATAACATATTTATTTAATTTATTTATCTATAACAATCAAATTTTTCAAAGTAAGTTTTATTTTAATTTACCATTCTATAGGTGATGAGGCTCAGAGTTAATAATGCAAAACAGGTACATTTTGATAGCTGTCTAATTTAATAATTTATTATGAGAACTAAACACCACCACTCTTATTTTCTTTAAATAAAGCTAGTGCATTAAAGCAGAAAGTGTGAGGTAAAAAGTGAAAAGGGGATACTTATAATTTATAGCGAGAGAGTTAAAAAAGAAAGTGAAAGGGGAAAAGTCTTTTAAAAGTGGTTTTATTTAGGGAGCCCCTGCTGTTGTAAGGTTAAGATTAATCTGCCTTGTCTATAGTTCTCTAATTATTTGGAGATATTTTTTATTGGAGATATTTATTTATCACTAGCCATTAGGTGTCAGTAGAGAAACCTTGCAAAAGACAAACCAAAGTCTAAATCCAATACCAACCTGTCTCAAACACTGTGTTTTCTGCCTGCAGTTTGCACTCCCCCACAGTTCAGCAGCTGACATTGTCACCTCCCTCACTGAAGTTTTGATATAACCAGCATTTGTCTACAGGCATCTCTGGAGAGAGCAGCACAGAGCTCCTGCCTCTTTCACTCTCCTCCACATTCAAAGGAAATTGCAGAGGCGAATACATGATGGATTTGTTCCAAATGCATCATAAATATTTTATTCCTCTGTGGTAAATTCATTTTTTTAGTACACAGTGAGTCTGTGATATCATCATTTGTTGCTGCTGTCTGTCACAGATGAAACATCTCTCTTAAACAATACCAGGGAATACTGCCTCCTTAAAGAATTTCCACAACTTAGGTTGGCTCATTTTTAACAACCTCACTAATTCTCACCCAGTGCCAACATCCACAAAACAAAGCCTTGAATCTCTGATGCAACAAAGATGTAAAATCTGAAGGTGTAACAAGCGAGATACTGTAGACGACATGAGATTGTGAGAGCGAGAAGATGTTTTTCAAATTCAGAGCTCATAATACCACTTAAGAGTACTTGATGAGGGAATCAGTACCTAGCAACCAATCCCGATTTAATAATACAGATCTGTAAGTGAGAGCACTATTGCAGTCTGGCCCCACCACGGTAGACTTACTACTGTGCTGCTGCTCTAGGGGCAAGCTCCAGTATGAAAAGTCCTTCAGCTGCCCTCCATCCTGGAAAAGAATGACACCAGGTTAGGGACAAGAGCAGGAAGTATCATTGCCCACCCCAACCAGGCAGACAACCATCTGCTGAAAAATCCTTCATGAGATCCTCCCCGGGCTCTTCCTGAGAGTTTCCACACTACTCCCACCAGCACTGATTCCCCCATGCACACAAACATAAAATCTCTGGACTACCCATAACACAATGTGAAATCTGTTATTTTTTCTGTTATTTTTATTCCTGTTTATTATTGCCCGAAGCCCTTTTCTCATAATGCATGTATTATCATAATGTAAATTCAAACCTTTCCATTTTCACTTTTTATTTATTTAATTCTTTTGTCTTTTTCAGTGTGGAATATGTCACTACATAGACACCTTCAAGGTAGGCTGTCCCCTGTGTTACACTTCAAAGTGTTTGTCTTTTTTATATTCAAGTTAACTAAAATCTAAATATAGTATTTATTTTCCCAAGCATATTCTGTATTCTTTGTTTTCAGATGCCAATGAGGGAAACATATAGTACAGAGAAAATGAGTTTGCCTTCAATTTATGAGAAGACCAAATTAGTCTTTGCATTTGCATTATTTGTATTAATGCCAATCATTGTCCAAAGAAAACATTGGTGTTGTTCACTATATCAGTAAATGTGTTTTCATGCATTTTCAGGTACCTATCAAATTTCAGTTTATTTTAGTGACACATAGCCTAACTATAGCAGTAATAATCTATAACAAGTCAACTTATCATTTTGTGTGAATACAGTTCAAAACAAGGACAAAACTGGCAAACAAGGGCATGCTGAAAAGTATAATGTGAATTTGATGACTTCATGTATCAAAACCAATGGTGATCAGGAACCAGCTGTTATACTGTCATTGAACATTATTTGAATTAATTATTTATATAAATTTATCTATATTTCAGCATTTTAAGAGGAAGTTATAAATAAAAGTTACTTGAATTTATTAATGTCCAAGCAGTGGTGTCATTCTTAACAAATAAAAATTGTGATATCTGTGACTATTGCTCTGTCCTTACGAAGAATACTCCACTAAAAGCTTCATACTGAATGAATACAAATAATATACTTGGAAATGGCTCTTCTCATCTACATCAAGCCATTGTTACCAACTCTCCGCAGCACACAAACATGCGCGTGCACAAACCCGTGCGCGCACACTCACACACTGCATATGCACACATGCAGGTCTGTTTCTGGGTCATTTGCCTTCTTTTACTGAGCTTCCTGCAGAGTTTCTGGTTCAGATGGATGTGCTCCCTTTGAGTTGAAATTCAAATGCTGATGCACATGAAATAGCTCTGACAGCAGTCAAATGAAGCACAATAAACAGGGGAAAAAAAACAATTTTCACAGGAGAAACAAAAATAGCTGACATATTTTTATCCAAGGTGAATCACTAACATAAAATGTTTCCTACTTAACTTTACCCTATTTTGTTGCATCCATTTAAGTGTAGATGCACCGGAAAATACCAGAAATCAGTTGTGCCTGTCTGCATATGACCAAGACACATAATAAATAATTAGCTATACCACTGTATGCACTATTTCTGCAAGTGGTGCATGGTTCACATACCAGGCAGATGGTAGGGGGTCGAGATTATCCGGCTCAGACTGCCATCTTTGTATTGCCACATAATGTCAAATACACCAATGAAGGCTTTACTAAGGCTGCTTTTTCCATACTGACGCCAGGGGAGAAGGTAAAAACAGAGGCAGTGTGAAAAAAAGTCAAGGCACTAAGCTTATTTCCCCTCTGCTTGCATCTTACTGAGAAGAGAGAATCAGTTGATGTGGAAGACAATAAAATGTACATCACATTGCACCCAGAGGAACATTTATTGGCTTCTTCCCACAGCCAGGGGTGATGGTAGATGAACTGGTAGTGGTTAGTTTGAAGAAGAGAGACAAAGAGGGAGGGAGGTAGAAGTATTGGGCTTGATTCTGGCCCCCTATCATACAGTTCAGTCTGCTGGCTCAGCAGCAGTAAGCAAATTGAAACTAACAGGATCTGATGTACTACTGCTCTTCACAGTAATATGTGAGCCAACCCCAGCTTGACTGTCATTAGATGATTACACTTTATGTCCTCTGCTACTGCCAAAAGCATTGTGATATACTTAAAGGAACAACCATCACTGAAACAAAAATCACATTATTATGTGGATGTCTCCCTGGAAACTGGAAGCCAAGAATCTCCATTTTTTCAGTGGCTTCTACGAGGACAATGTTTTCATTTTGAACTTTAGCAATGATCTATTATAGTGCTGTATTTTGGAACCTAAAAGCACAATCATTGCCAGGATATTCTCCCTGGTTACTATTTATCCTTACATCGATTGACTTGGGTCATGATGTGAGTTCTGGACTTTTATACAACCATCATATGTCACAGGCTGTTTTGTATGTAGTACTTGTTAAGCTAATGGTAGCACCATCAAGGTTTTATTTCATTCTTATTCTACTGAATATGTTGTAACCTTGGCTACAAGTATAATTCCGACCAAAATAGATCCCCCAAGAAAAAATGTACATTACACAATAGTGAAAGGAAGAATAAGGCTGTTGAAGATGAAACATCTCATTAGAAGCATAAAAAACAAGGGAAAAAATATAATGGACATAGGATTCAGCACTTTTTTAATCATTCCCACATTTATGGTGAGTATCACCAATAATATCACTAATAAAGGTTCTGATCTTATCTTATCTTATCTTATAAGAAAGGTTCACACAGCTAGGTCATATTAATCATAAGTTAATATAATATAAGTTAATTGAACAGATCTTAATATACTTAAATCACAATATGACCTGACATGTTCTCATTTTATTTTACAAATTGAAGTGTCCCACAAGGACGAGTATATAAGCAATTATTGAACTTACATTTGTCAAGTGACCAGAAACATACTTTAATGCTAAGTGAGGTAATGTTCTTAAACTTCTTGATGTGCAAATTAGCTACTTTTTGATAACATTATTTTGTTTCTGTTGCCCATAAATGAACAACTAATCTTTAAGATTTAAGTATATTAAGATCTGTTCAATTAACCTTTTGATTAGTCTTTTATAAAAAACTTTTTAACAGGTATTTTTAACACTTCGTTATTCTGAAATTAGATCAGTTTAATGCAACAAAGTTTTCAATTGCAAAATGCATATAAATAGTTTTTGTTATACTAGTTAACAGCTAATGTTATGCAGCAGATTAATCCTATTAGATTAATGCACCATATGACAACATTTACACACACACTTTAATCGGTATCAGACATCAAAGGAAAAACATTAAACTGCCTCAACTCATACCACTGCAACATTTCTACTCAGTATGGAAACTCCCTTTTTTAAATACGGATTACCTTATAGAGTTCCTCAAGGTTCAATCTTAGACCCCATCCTGTTTTTCATTGATTCATTCCAAGAAAATAAAAAGTATGATCCCTGGAGGCTTGTGATTTGTCTGTAATTTTTGAAGCTCTTTAAGGAGAGCTGCGCTCTCTAGTGGCCTTTTCAGTTATGGGATACATTAACAATTTTGACATCATCAGTTGATTAAAGCAGTTGCTTTCTGTCTTTCAGATATTGGTCACTTTTACTTTAATGTTCCTCACAGCCTCATTGATATATTCAACTGTGTAACAGAGAACCACAGAATGCACGCAATATTAAGAATATTTTAGTTTTAACAATATTAAAATGTATAAATGTAGATTCAACCTAGTTGCTGCATTGCTGTAGCCACTTTGACAGAAAAGTGATGCTCATTCAGACATGAATGAAGATACGTTCAGATGCCATCAGATTAACAGCATGTCTCAAAAGGGCTTAAGTGTCAGCCCGCAATCTTTCTATGTATTCATGTGAAAGGTGCTTCTGTCATGGCTGCCAACAGAGAATGTAAACTGTAAAATGCTCCACCCATTGCCCTGCCCCCAGGCTGTGATTGGAGCTGATTGTTTTCCATACTGAAAAGGACAAGACCTCTCCATCTGAAAAAAGAAAACACCACCTCATAAAAACTAATGACAGTATTTATTATTGACAGGCCTTGCTGCTACATTTTTTATTTAATGACACTGCAAATGCACATATAAAAGGAAAATACATAAAGCAATGTGTATTGCATTGATTTGTTTTTATGAACTGTGGGCAGATGAAATGCAGTGCTGCACCCTTCCGTCTCAAAACAGTTTAAATAATCGGCTTCTGGCAAAAAGTTATTTTACAAAACCTTGGTAAAACATTACTGTGACTCTCTATTTTAGCATCAAGTCACATAGCTCTCATATTTCCACCTTACTCTGAATGCAGCTTGTAGGATTCTTATTGGTAAAGCAGATAAAATAGCACCTTTTCTATTTAGGCATCTCCGTATTGACCGGCCGTTAATTAATTTTACTCAAGTGACAGATGTGAGTACTACTTTCACCACCGATTAGAGTAGATCTGCTGCAAGCCTCCACTTATAATATAATAGCCTCCACACTAATATTTGATACGTTTGATATTTCTTGCCTTTTATGATTTCATGCCACCTTATTTATTTTTATATATAGTATTTTAGTGCAAGTATTATTAAGAGTTGGACCAGCTATAATAGTATCCTATTGTTTCTTAAAAGGATTCTTGTTAACTGTTATAAATACACAACATTTTCTATAGCTATATTTTTCTTACTCCTAATCTGTAAAGGTATATTTGAGATGTTGGCGTGTTGGCGACAACCTTACCAGGCACAATCATCTGCACACAAAAGAGCAGTGAGAGCAAGGTATTGTGGAACATATAATGAGACATGCTCAATTCACCAGCACCTGCTGTAGAATTCAAGTAATGGGGAGGGAATGTGAAGCAAAAGCCAGTGAACCAGATAGCACATGAATAAAGCAGTAGGGAGATAGATAGAGCAGGGGCTTGAGGGCTCCCTCCCCTCTCATTTCCTTTGGAACAGGTTGGGAGGTATCCTCGACTTTAATCAGGCTCACCTAAGCATATACCTCAGCACTGATGTGCCATGATGATGGATGGCCTGGAGAAATACCTGTAATGGTAAGCTCTCTGCTATGCTTTGTTGTGTGACAAAGCAGGTGTTCACTCTCAGAGTGTATGGTAGTGAACCAAGCAACTGATAACGACACTTGAGGCAGATACTTTTCGACACTTTCACCCCGTTAATTATTGCATTCCCCTACCGTGTCTTATTTGTATGTGGGGTAGATAAGCAACTCTTAATGCTCAAATCTGGTGCCATGAAGTACACACACAGCTGAGAAGTGCAGCCTTTCAGAGCATTCCTGGAATTTTGTGTGATATACCAAACAGCAGTAAAATATGTGCGTCTTCCTTTTTGCCTGTGGACTGACATCATGTAGGACTGATAGAAAGATGTCTTTTCACTTGGTCCTGAATGATACATTTTGTTCTTTGAGAGATGCCAAAGGCTCAGTTTAATCTATTCACACACTTTCTCATGCTGTTGCCTTCGAGGGCTGAGGCTACTGCTGCACACAGAGCAGCTCTTGTAATTGTAATAAATAATGTATGATTAATATGGCTGATTAAACAGTCTGGGAATCCTCTCCCTGTGGGCAACACTACTTCTAGCAGAATAACAAAGATTACCTCAGAGCTTTCCGTTCTTGTCACACTGCTGCCTGATCAGAAGTTAGACAGCTGCTCCAGATCAAAGAACACCTTAATGTAATGTAACTGTGCAAGTCCGTTTAGAAATGTTGTGGTTCAAAGGTAGGTTATTGACTAAAAGTTTTCTGGTTAATTATGTTGCTTTAAAATGGAAGATAAAGTGACTTTAGTCTCACATACCCCACAGATTACATTTACTATATGGAGCACGGTCACTAATCACACATTCCCAGTTTTGTGCTGGATGAGGACCTTTGCTGCATTGAATCCCCCTGTCTCTGTCCTCTCAACTACACACAAGATTCAGGATGCAAACCCCATCTCCAATGTCAAATTTCTGGGTTCTCTATCCAGCTGTCCAACCCAACCAACTTCTTACAACTTGTGCAGGTACAAGAAAGAAGAATGTTTCCTCCAGTAACATAGTCAAGAAGACGAAATAGCAATTTATAAACACCACATGTTGGAGACGATGTTCTGAGCTGGCTCAGTGTGTAGCTCAGGGACACCTTGATAAGTGCAAAGGAGAAGCTGGAATCAAACCACCAACCCTGCAATTAACAGACAACCTTCTCGTCCATCTGAGTCATGCAAACTCAACACAACAATGTTGTGCAAGTTTTAGCATGGAGGTAAAACAACAAATACATTATCCCTGTGAATTTGTACAGCACGTTTCATATGATTTGAGTTGGGACTGGATTTTGGCTTCTTCTTACATCATTTTGGAACAAAAATGCAGGGTGCTCAATGTCTGATGCCTTTCATCCACTTTACAAGTACTGTACTCAATACTATTTGTGGTTCAGCAATGGTGCTAGAAGCCCATTTCATTCTCTCAAAATCACCTGTTGGAAAAATGCATTTAGGCACTGTACCCAAAGCCCCCTTGTCCAGCCTTTAGTATCACCTTCTCTTCCTCTATTCTCTGCTTCAGCCTTCTCTTGGATCCAGTAACACATCATCATTACTTGCCTTGATAGAAAATTCTGACCTCAATTTCTCATTTTGAGGCTTTTTTTTGTCCTTTATTGGACTTATGGAGTACCCTGCTCTGAGGACCCTTCATTATCAGACAGTATGAAAAATTACATCTTGTGCCTGTTCTGTGTGATGGAGACAACAAGAAAGATTTCTAGTTATAAATTCTCTTCATTTTTTTCCACAAATAGGGCCCTGATGTATGGAGAGAAAATAGTATTACAAGCTCAACTGCTTTTGAGGAACAAGTTTCGTCCTTGCACTTTGGCTAATATACCTGATGGGACCACTACCACAAGCAGTCAAGCGAGAGTAAGATTGGCGTATTTCTCATTAAACTGCCAATGTCTTTGACAGACACTGACCTTTGGTGGACAGAGGTCCTTAAATACTATTATGGGGTTTTGGGGGAAATAGAACTCATTTAGCTTAATGCTTGGCACAGGCACTCACAGAATCCAATAAAGTAGAAGGTTACCGGCTGTCCATTTAAGTCTACAACAGAGCACTCGAGGAAAACTTGCTAAGTGCTGTGCGTTATCTTGTTGGAACGCCAGAAAACTCTAAGTGATCAAACCGTTCAAAATGAAAAAACAGCTATTTGTTTTATTGTAAGAGAGCCTTGGAGCCATAATACACTGAGAAAGAAGGTTGTTTACGGTTTTATAAGTATTCAGGTTGGTAAGTTAAATAACCTTAAACATTATTAAGAAACTCTGTCTAAGATACTGTACATCATCACACATCTGTATGTCTGCAACAGCCAGCGGGCTTAAAGGAAATGTATTTTAAGCATCATTTTATATATTTGTCGACCTGAGTTTTATTCTGATGTGATTGTAAATATATTTACAGGTTAGCATAATAACTTTTCACTTTGTAAAATCTCATATATATTAAGCTTTTCACTTTCACACTTTCTCTAAACCTAACAGGTAGAAAGTTACTCCTAAAATAGCTTTTTTTCAGAGGGTAAATATAACATAAAAAAGTTATATACATGTATATATTGTTCCTAAAATAGCAATAAAGAGACATTACAGAAATGTCCCAAAAGGCTGACTGCTATATAGGGATGGTAATTGGTTTTGCTTACCATACTGAGCACTGACTGTCTGGTCCAGCCACCCTCTTATATGTTAATATTTGAGCAGCAAGTCTCCAGCACTGCAAATTAATTAGTTGTAATTACACAGCTGGGATCCCTCTTCATCACGTACAAGTCTAGATTAGCAGCATAGTTTGTATGGAGATCAGTGACCATGCAACACTGCGCGTTTTGTGAGGTACATTGCGTTTCTGTGTGGTTCTCTTTTTTGCCTATGTCTTCATTCTTTGTTCTTACGTATGACTCAGTTTCTCATCTGGGTGCTATAGTTTGAATCATACTTCCTGAATATCCCTGGGACATAACAATATTAATAATTGTTAATAATATTAAAAATGTGCTCCTACTTTTCTTTTTCTCATAAAGACATGCTAAATTGACAGCCACCCACAGCCTCACATATTTACACACACCAGCATGAGCATACAGTGTAAACAGGCAGATATTTGTGGTAGAAGTAGATACTAATATATTTACTTTTGTTTAATTTATTAATCTTAAATAAGAACATTAAGATCATAAATCTTTTTAATAGGCATGCTGCTTGCACCAATATACTAATACTTTTCGCTGGAGTTTCCTAAATCTCACAGTCACAGCTATGAGAATAAGACCCCATATTGAAAATACAGTAATTTTCCTGTTCCACTCTTATGAAGCTACAGTATGTGCATAGCCATATGACTCATATCATCTTTGCATATACTGTATCTATCTATCTTTGACAGCAAACAGATGCTGTGATGCAGCTGCAATTATTTGCCACAGACTACTTGACCAGGAGTTGATTGGTCTCAAAACACTGAATACACTGAAGTGGAATATATGCATGCTGCCTACCAATAAAAGAGGGTGTAGGAGGCGTTATGGAATTTTAAGACTGAGGCAGTGAATAAATTCATGTAAAAATCTGCAGACATTTTGGCATTTCATAACAATACAAAATGAGGACGTTGAAAATGAACAATGGCTGTGATGGTATTTAGCTAATACCAGTGGCATGACTGTGGTAAACATTTTCATATAGTAAATTATTAATTGTCTTGGTTGTTTGCAGGCATCCTAAGTACATCCCAACACATACCGGGCAGGATTCTAGTTAATAACATTGACGACACAAATTGACATACACACTCACATTTACATAAATGTGGTAAATACATGCACATACACTACCAACTGAGCCACCTATTTCCATGTGTAGTTGAGATATGTTAGCGCAACAAATACAGCAGTTACAGTAAAATTATGTTAAAATCCTCAAAATAAAGTGTCTCCAAAGAAGGACAGCAACAAGGTTAATGGCCTGCTTGCTTTGTGACTTTGGAGGATAATTACTGTTCGTGGTAATTTGCTGTTTATATGAATGGAAAAGCCTATAAATAGTGCAGCCTTGCAGAGTGACAATGTGATTATGGCTTTGGCAACTCAAGATAAGCAAATCGTGTTGCTCTAAGTAAAAGCTTTGTTGGGATTCACTTTCCTTGACCTACAAAATACCGTCATTCTCACTCATCTGTATACTTATACTTATATCCCCGCTCAGGACGGTTTAAAAAGTCAGTTATAATCACAGGTCGCACGTTCAAAACTGTCCAAAAGTAACCTGACTCTTTACAGTTTCTTTAAAATGTATGTACCTAATTTTACAATAGTAAATAATAGTAAATCCTCTCCACTGTTGCCTTACGTGCTTGCTCAAGTGGGACTGTTGGGTTTTCTACATTTATTTGTATATATTA
>JAUYWH010000027.1:18150179-18169342 GCA_034779795.1 Ctenopoma multispine | reverse complement strand
ATAATGTAATAAAATAATAGAATAGAATAAGCACTGATGAATAACTTTAGATATGCAACTACAAATTCTACTACACAATTTCATGTATTAAAAATTAAATCTACAACACGGTAAAATGTGCAAAAAGTAAAAGGCTTTGAATAATTCACTCTGTGGTTATTATAATTTTTTACTGGCGGTAATATTTCACTCCAGACATTACTTGATGTGGTAAATGGTACACAAATATCCTTAGGACTGTATAAACTGCATGAAACAAATGGAACATGTATGTAATTATGCTACCATTATGAAAATCTCTCAGTTTTTTCCTGTCTGCTTTTAACTTGTCAAGCCCAAAGTTGTTATGTAGTTGAAAAATGGTGGTTCAGACAGTGAGTGTTGGAGCAGCAATTTGTAAGACTGGTTCCTGTGAAGAAGATGATTGGCTTTCACCAATTTGTTTATGTCGGGCTCTGGAGCCACAATAGCTTGATTTGACTCAATCACCCTTATGTAATGCAGTCCACAGTGAAGTGTACAATGTGTCTCTTTCAAAACAGCAATATGCTCTTCCCTGTGTGAATGCTCTGTGGCTCCGAACAAAATTCTGATTCTATGCATAAATTACACTCTGAAACTGCTATTTTGTGAGTGGTCACATCAATATAATGTTTCTTGGCAGAAGCACAGGCTTCTGCAGTATTGATCATCTTTCCTTATTGTAGATTTTTAGTGCTGCTAACTGGTTCTGGGATTTTTCCCATTTTAGCACTCTCCGTAGGGCTGTCTATCTGAGCTAAAAACTGACAACATAGAGGTATTACAATCAACCTGGAACCTCAGGCAAGAAACACATGAGCTGACTGGAAACTTTTACCCTCTTGATGTGTGTTGAATGTTTTATATTTTCATTAATTCATTTGTAAGTCAGTGTGCATATTGAATATAACCATTATACGGGATGTGATATATGAACATTTCACATCACTGTATTTTAAATGGTAAAATGGTAAATGATCTGCACTTATAGTCTTTTCCTATGTATTTGGTACTCAAAGCACTTTTACACTTCTCATTCACACAGCATTATCCACACAGATGGCAGAGCTGCCATGCAATTGGCCTAACTTACCAGGGGTAACTTGGAGTTCAGTGTCTTGCCCATGGAAACTTTGACATATGACAGGAGAACCCTGTACCCATGTAAATCATATCGAAAACCTATACAATTAATATACAGTATGTAAATATTCAGTTTATTTCATCTACTCATACATCCTCTTTTAAATTTATGAACAAACACAGAAATGAGGTTGTTACCAGTTTTCATTACTGGTTAATTTATCACTAATTCATTTAATTCAAGGAAAAACTTTTTCATTAATTATTCTTCAATGTCTTTTGATTTGTTTGTCATTTTCCAATCTAGTGCTTGCATAAGTGGGACTGTTGGGATTTCTGCAGACTTTTATATACGGTAAGATCTTAAAAGTTACACTGTAAAGTGCCTTGAGATCAATAAACTAAATTGAATTAAAATTAAATTGAATCCAATATGCCACCTGAGAAGCTGAAATCCCTAACAGTGTGGCAGTAAAAGCTGTTTTTAAACCTGTTGGCACAAAATACTTTGCATTTCTGACAGAGTAGCACTTTCAGTGATAGCATCTTCGTGCATGGGACTGGAGTGATCAGTCTGTCGCCCTGTTGGTTTTGCATCTGTGACAGTGTCCCTATCACTGCATCTAAACGACACTCACAGATGGCAACTGTGTTCCAGTGCTGTTTAATTAGCTGTTTTTATGACCTTGTCTAAGTTCTCCTCCAGTTCTCATCAGTACAGTTTTCTTAGTATCTTGACTATTACACCAACTGTGGTTGCAGAGTGTCTTTGCCAGAGGCTGTACAGAGAAGACACTGGATATTTGAACTCCTAATAATGTCAAAAAACGACTTTCTCTACACAACCACCACTGGCACTAATATGAGTGCTCTATCTGCTGTTTGACTTTAAGTCAGGAATGATTTCCTTCATGGTGGTGGCATTTAAATCAGCTTTATTTTCACTTCACCAGTCTGAGTCACACAAACTTCTCTCTGCGAAAAAGACTCATTATTATTCTGAATTCCCTCTATCAGTTTTGCTGCTCGCAAATTTAATGACGCGGTCCCTATCATATTTTGCAACGCAGCCATGAGTGAAATGTGAATATAGAAGTGAACCAAGGATGCACCTCTGGAGTGCACCTGCGTTCATTACTACTGCAGATGAAGTGAAATTATCTATTCTCAGTGCTTGTTCTTTCTGAAGATTTCTGAAATCCAGACTAACAAAATGTCAGCATGGTGTAATGCACTGTTAGATTTTTAATAGTTGATAGGTATGTTTTATGACTGACTTTGTATCAGATGCAGATTTAGCAAAATCATTTAGCAAAATGCTGATATGTGTATCTACACAAAATAAATAAGACACTATGCCCTCCACATTGAAAACCATGTCTACATTTCAACAGATCTTGTTTTTCTGGTAACATTTATTTATCAGTATAGAATCTCTGTTTATTACTGTGACGATGGCTGAACACACTGCAGAACTGACAAAAAAAATTGGATCAGGCATAAGTTTTATCAGCTTGTCAACGAGACAGAGATAAGATCACTCTCCATGCGTAATAATGCTGGTAGAATTACTTATGCTTTTATAAAATTTCCACACTTTGACTTCAATACGCTGTATGCGACTGTCACAGTGCAGAATTCAGCTGCCTGTTATCAAAAAAGACGGTAAACTTTAATGTCTCCCTATAACATTAAACCTCACTCACTGTAGGAAATATCTGTACTGTGATGTTCCTAAAAACTGAGGTAAAACACATCTATGGTACAGTTTGTCTAAACTTAAATTAGTTCTAATTTAAAAAAACACTTGTGTCTGATGTCAAAAGAAATATTTTGCTGTTTAATTTGGAGGACATACTAAAATTCCTGGATAGTTTTACATAAGAAGTTCAGAACTCAAAAATGTATTCAAATGAGCCACACTTAAACAGACACATCACTCTGGTGCTGCTCATATCTCAGAGGCAAATGCATATTCATGTGAAGAGTGGGTCTCTTTTAGACACACTGTGTTTGAAGGTGTAACTGGTGTAAAAGGTTTGGAACCACTGGCTCACAGTAAGTGTTCTCCAAAAGAGAAGAGTTCACGCAACATAATGATGGGTTTGTAAGCAAAAAAAAAAAAAAAAGAATGTGCAGGCAAGAAAACCTGTAAAAATGTTCACCCCGCTTCTGTCACCTGCAGCTGATTGACAGAGTCACGAGTGATTGCATCATCTCAGTGAGCTGTTAATGAACATGTTTTGTCTTCATTTTTATCTTTGCTACCCACTTAACTTCCTTGTTTTTGGCTGCTTTCCGACATAATTTCCACCTGCACCATAACCAGATGTCACACCCTCAGCAAATGCGTTTGCCACATAACACCCTGAATATGACTGAGAGACAATTGCAGGTGAACACGGTCTGCATGGGCTGATAATGTGGAACAAACCCAATTTTTTAAAAAGGCAGGTTTAATGCCAAAAAGCTCCATATTGCAGCTTAAGCAAATGTTGCTACTGGCTCAGCACTGGCATCTTTCCACTTTTAAAAAGCAGATTTTCTCAACTTGCAACTGTGCCATTATTAGCTTCCTGATTTCCAGGATAGCAGCACATTTTGTTACTGTCAAACACTGAGAAGAAATTTGCTTAACAAAACTGGACATTTTCAGTAAAACAACAGCACGTCAACGTTCTCCAAAGAAGAACCCACAGAAACAGCAACAAGCTGTTCGGAGCTGACCAGATTCGACTCAGTGATTGACCCAACTTCCTGGGCTCCCCATCCCTCACCTCCCAAAGCAATATTTTGAGCCCCTAATTGGGAAGACTGTGGGCTTAAACAAAAGGATGAGCCAATCGAGATGTCTTCCTCTCCACAGGAGTGGAACTGCATGCTGGCTGTGGAGCTTGTTAAGGCATAGCTACTTGTAGCATCATGGGAGCAGCGCCATACAGACAGACATACAGTGTACAGTTCATCAAATCTACACGATTACAAAGCACCTAGTGGAAATTGTATGTGGTATATTTAAGGAAAGTACATAAAATCATAGTTAAACTTTTAGCTTTGTGTTAAAACCTAAATCAGAGACATTTAGACGTCACATTCACACATTAAGCTGATGGAGGAATGAAGGAAACACAATAAAAGAGAACAAAATGGCCACCATCTAATGGCACAATTAATTGAGTTGGATGTCAGTCAAATTAGAGTGATGGCATCCACTGCATGGTTGAATCATGAGGAGAGTGGATATGGTGGAATACAGGCGAGCTGCATGACCACGTGGTCGAACATGATCTAAGGACACACCATAGAGATTGTCAGGGAAGAACAGATTTAAAACTCAATCCTCTTCAAACATCCAGAAGTCGTCATTAATAACAGTATGACTCCAGAAACAGAGACTTATTCAGAGACAGGGAAGACAGGTCTCTTGAATAGTCACACTCAACGTTGGAATCACTTACCTAATCAGCAGCAGACAGAGAGACAGACAGGAAGCAAAACACACTAGGCAACAAGATTTCAAAATAAAATTCAAAGTAAAGCTGAATAAAAGTAGATCAAACCAGGCTTCAGGGCTGAACCGTGACAGAGACGTTATTTTACCACCACCAGTTCAGTTCCTGAACGTTGGTGGTTGGATAATCAAACAAAAAAGAGTGGGTCTGCAAAAGCAAGCACAACATTATTACTCTGTATATATTTATATGATGTGTAAGGTCTTAAACCTTACACTGTAAAGTGCCCTGAGATGACTTATGTTGTAAATTGGCGCTATATAAATAAAGTTGAATTTAATTGAATTGAACAGTGCTTTAAACAAAGTGCTAAAATCGGCATGTTAACATGCACACAGTGACAAAGCTAACATACTGACGTTTAGCAGTCAACCAACCAACCAACCAATCACACAATGTACAAATGAACTAGGCAGAAACCTCATTACCAACTAGCAGAAAATGAGTGAAGCAAAAAACTGAAGGAAAAGAAAAGAAAAAGCAAACATTTGGATGTACATCTTGTGGTGTGACTACAGCCTCCATGGTCACAGGCTTAAGACATAAATTTGACAATGAGGGACAGACACTCTGCAAAGAGATCACAGCACAGGTCACATCAGACACTTGATTTTCAAAAGACAGCAATAAATTATGAGCGGCAGAAAAACACAGTCTGCCATATCTGTTTTTAATCTTTAGGGATGCTTGTTTTTATGATGCCTGTAGAATATATATATATATATATGTATATATATATGTGTATATATATATATATATATATATATATATATTATTATATATAATATTATATATATTCCACAGTATTTGAATACAGTACACACACAAATGTAATGCTGAATAAAAGATTAATAATGATAATAATAATAATAATAAAGTATGATTTTTCCTCATGTTTACATGAAGGGGTTAATTGATTCTGCAAACGTGACAAACAATGTGTACACACTCATCAATAATGAACGAAAACCTCAGGTACAAAGTTTGTTAAAGTTTGTTAAAAGTAATTACGTTTTTTAATCATATAATTTAAAGTGATTTTCATAATTTCATAACACTCAGCAGCTGGCACAAGCCTACATGTGGTGTGTTGATAGGTTTGACTATTTAGCATAATGCAAAATGCCTCTGGAGGCAACAGGAAGGCCAGATGTGTCATGATATGAAATAACTACTACACGCTAGGGGAAAATGCTTTTTGGCTCTCCAGCAATTATAAAGTGTGAAAACATTAGGGAAAACTACAGTCTACAGCAAAATGTTTTTGGATCAGAAAATGAAAGCAGTGAGGAAAATATCATTTTACAAAAGCAGTTTGAAAAAAACTGTGAGAGTTGGTTTGTACTGTTGGGTCATTACGCTCGTTCTTGTGGACATGTGCAACAAAGCAAGCTATGCTTTCAACCACATGTACATGTTAAATAAAAAAAAACATAATCTGCACTTTCAGTTGACTATAATTTACAATTTACC
Source organism: Ctenopoma multispine (assembly GCA_034779795.1). Lineage (NCBI taxonomy): Eukaryota > Metazoa > Chordata > Actinopteri > Anabantiformes > Anabantidae > Ctenopoma > Ctenopoma multispine. Next base: position 18,163,253 of record JAUYWH010000027.1, on the reverse strand, counting down.
ATAATCTTTTCTAAAAACTGTTAGGCATCAGGAGATTTCAAATCTTAAAACTTATAACCATCTACAAAATGGAAAATTGGGTAAAGTCAATTGGGAAGATTTTGAAAAGGCATATGGGGAATTTGCGTAATATTTTTGCCATCATACAAAGAATAGGCGATGGGTCAGTAAGTATAGTAAGTATAGCTAAAAACACATTCAAATACAATTTAGAAATATTGCTCTTTACCTGGGCACTTCAGTTACACTTTATATTTCTAGTGGTCTCCACTTAAGAGACTCACAGGGATAATTGCAAGTTACATTTCTGATTTAATTTGTTTAGTAGCTAAAGATTGATGGGTTAAAATATGATGCAGTTTTGGAAATTGGACTAGCAACACAAGGTGTAATTAAAATTCACAAATATAGTACAGTATCATATCATTCTGCTACCTGATATTTAAAATTTTGCTGATATTACTAGTGCTGCACACCTACTTAGTTAAAGTGTGAATGTAGGACTAATAATATTATTATAATAGTATTTTTACACTGGGGTCTTGGTACTTTACTTAAGCCTAGTAATAACAGATTCTATGTCATTGTTGGGGGGAGTTGAAAGAAATTGTGGACACAGCACTTGATATCACAGTATCACCGCCCAGTATCATTTAATTGATACTTTATTAATCCCCTTGGGGAAAATGTTGTTTAGACAGCTGCCAGACAGTACATATCTGCACTAGTACCAGGTTTTGGTGTCTTGTTCAAGGACACCTCAATATGTAGCCTGCCAGGACTGAGAACTGAACCTCTCACCCTTGGGTTTTGAGACAACTGCTCTGCCCGCAGAGCTATCACCACAAGTCACAAATCGTGACTGAACTTGTTAGCAAATGATGGTTTTTCAGGCATCCAATGATCAGAGAGAAACATTATGATTTATGTGGAGTTTTTGTTCAGCTAGCTACGCCTGGATAAATGCTCCACTATGTTCAGAAGGTAGTTGGTAGGTTTTTGAAAAAATTGTCATTACTTTATAATGACATGACACACACATCACTCTGGAGTTTTTATGCATAATTCATGACTTCATCAAGTGTTTTAAGTTGTTAACTTGCATGAAACAATGGCCAACTTTAAAAAAACGCTGAGAGATTTGGCATCTCTATACTCACAACAGAGCATTGAGCTGTGATAATTGAAGCCCCTAGCCTTCTGACCCGCAGCAGTCACATCTGAAAGTTAAACTACAAGGACAAGAGCCCTTATTTTGGAAGTCGCAACATTATTGCATCTTAAACTGCCAGCATCATTAGCACTCCACAAACCCTGGGGCTTTTCCCTCTTCATCGTCATCATCATCATTTGGTCATGTATGACAGATGTCTGTGTGGGGATACACACTGTATATATCCACAGCAGACTTTAATAAATCTCCCAGCACCAACATTCAGCCGATCCCTCTCTACACAGCATCTCAAATGTAGCGTGACCTTTCTGGTCCCATCAGACTGCCGGGCTGTCTGCTTGATGTGTTTGGGTCCGGTATGTGCTGACAGGAACCCGGAGAAGGAGCAGAGCGCAGGCAAATCGGAGATGTGAAGCTATTTATTCAGATCTGCCCTGTTTTGACAGTTTTCTCCCCTTTATATACTTCTCTATTTAGAGTCACACTAAAACCATCCTTAACTTAAATTTAATTTGACACTGAATGATCTGTATATAAAACATTCAGACTTGTTAGAACCACAACGTTCTATAAAGAACTTGTGATATGCACCATGTATGATGGTCTATGATTTGCCAGAACTAATTCTGAAATAGCATTTTCATTCTTATCTCAGGGTAACAGGACCAAAGTGCTCATGGGACATGGAAGTTTGATAATTGGCATTTGGCATACACACACGTCACAAAAGACTACATAATTAGACCCCTGCTACCTTGTGTATATGTAATGCATGAGTGCATGGAGTCTGATATGTGTTTGATTTATTTAATCTCTGCTTTTACTACTTCGAGCTAATAGCTCACAGACTATTTTCAAATCTACTGCATAACAATCATGGATTATGCACAAAATAAAAACCTTCAAAATAATGCAGGTCATTATCAAAGCGGTATGTGCTCTTGGTGTAAAACAATCTCCTTCTCCTCCTTTTATTTGCTAGTCTACAAACAAAACTAAATGTCTGTAACAATCCTAGTAGGTCTGTATTTTGGCAGCTTGAGCGTGCTATCATCTTCACAATGGCATGATGCTGATGCAAATCACAAATGTAAGCCACAAATTCTGTCTCAACATCATGGAGGTGTCAAGTCAGATGATCAGCAACGTCAGCAGGATTCATCCTCTGGGCACCATGAATGTGTAAGATTTCATCTGTCGATTAGTTGTTGAGAAATTTCAATCTGAACCAAAGCGGTGGACAGAACAATAACCCTAGGGCCACACTGCTCATTAAATATACAGCAAGTGTACAAGCAAGTAACTCACAGGTAAAACAAATAACTAATACAAGCAAATAAAACATTACATCTAATACAGCAGCAACAGGAGCCCTGGGGGACATCAGGCACAACAGGATTTGTCTTGGGGATTTCTATGTGATGTGAATTGGCTGCACACTGGGACCTGCATAGCTGCAGAGAAAGAGCATCAGGAATAACTAGACAGGATTGTGTCTTGTTGAGATGTTGTGTGTTTATCTTTCTGTTGGCTTTACACCACCCGTCATATTACAACAACAATACTAGTGCATCAGCCCATTGACAAAATTAGTCCAGGTTACAATCCAGTAGACTTCCTCCTTGTCCTTTTAACCAGCGTTCACAGCCGGGCTTGTTCCCCAGTACAGTATTTAACCTGCAGGCCTGAGTTCAGTAGCTGAGATAAAACCCAAGAGCCTACACAACCCAAACCCCCCCCCCCCCCCTCAGTCTCTGTGCTGTTCGCTGTTGCAGTTATAGAAGAGTTTCTCTGCCTCTTCTTACTCAGAGCAGCAGTCACAACTTCATCTTCAACTGGATTTGCTCTCTTTCCTAACTTTTAATCTGCCTCATGGACACTCACTAATCTCTCATTTATATTTAAATCACAGCTTTATGCAGAATGTCTGGCTCATGAGGCAAATGAGGCTTGTTACTCTTTCAAGCTTAATTTAAGTGAGTGATACCATGATGAAGAAGACGAAAAAGAAAAATGTCTTGCCCCTTGATGGTTGTGTGGGAACATAGCTATGACATTTTCATAAAAAATAAAAAAAAAGTGACAAATTAGAAATAAGAGAGAAAGAAAAAGAAATCAGCTGCCTCTGTATTCCCTGCAAATAAACTAAATGGTCCAAGATATATAGTTGATTCTCTATTAACTTAAACTTAAAGATTAAACTAACCTAGCATCATTATAGGACAGTGTATGCACCCCAGACTGCATCTGGGCCCATAAAATGGCCTCATACTTCCTAATTGCTATGCAATCGCGCAGAACAAACATTGGAGCCTCACCAGATGGGTTCCCAGACCATTACTCTGTACTATGTTTTCAACACTGAAGTAGACAGCTAAAGTGAATAATTTTGGAGGCTAAACTGCAGTTTTCCAGCCATGTTTGTAATAAGTTGCCAGAATTTTCAAGAGTGCTCCCTCTGCAGCTCTCAATAGGTTTTTTGATAGATGCACCTGCAGTCTGAGGTACATTTATTGTTCGTCTTGATGAGTGGTGCTGTCTAACGCTGATTGTCTCTGCGGCTGCTTTGTATTTGTCCTTTCATTCATTTAAAGTCCCATTTTTGTACAGATGTATTTTAGAACATGACAAATACCTATTGTATTATTGGAGTGAAGCTTGCGGGTTGTGTTTTTTTACTTAGGTTTGAAACCTGTAGAACATCGTACAGTATATCTGTTCACATGCTGATGTGTGTTTAGGGGTGTTTCATACAAACTTAACATTTAGATTAGACGAGCTACAGTTTACTCCCCAGGGACATCAGTGAGCCTTTGACCTATGACCCTGTCGCTGGTTTACCAGAGATGCTTTTACTCAGTTGTCTAGCCATCACAATTTGACTCTTGTCAGAGTCGCTCAGGTCCTTACACTTGGCCATTTTTCCTGCTTCAAACACATCAACTGCAAGAAGTGACTGCATATGCCACCCTTTGACAGGTGACATTGTTACAACATAATTCACCTGTCGGTGGTGTGATTGATGTGTGCTGCACACCGCAGCTTTAATACAGGTGTTTGACATCCACTGTGAATGTGTTAAGAATCACAGTTTGTGTCAAGTACTCTCTTTAAAGGATTAGACGAATACAGTACAGTACATCTATCCTGCTGGCTTTGGAGATCCACTAACTTCTACTTTAGTAACTCCAGGTTTGACTTTTGTGTACAGAAATACCTGATTCCAACTTGACTCTCAACATCTGCTCAAAATCTAGACTTGTACTTATTTTACTCATATGATTCGACTCAGAACTACTATACTGTTTTTTATCACTCATTACCCAAACTACTTAGCATCAGCATGTTAGCATTGTTATTTTGTGAGCATGATATAATGGTGGCCTTAGCCTTTAGCTCCAAGCAAATAAAATGAATGCTATAAAAAGAGTTCATTCAGCAGCAAAAATAATGTTTGGTACAGCTTTTGGTATTGTGGCTCTGGACTCAGTGGAGCTGAAATTCCCAGTGCTATAAGCTATGGTGTGTCAGAGTAATAATCCTGTTTCATATCTTAACCACGAATCCATGAATACAAAGAAGGTACTTGCTTTGATTGCATGTGTGGTAGAAGTACAGGGATGTGAACTGATTCACTATATAAGACCTTATCATTTTGGTCTAATTTTCTTATTAAGTACAGTCACTGGCCTTTTATTCCTACCAAGAGTTGCAATGTGCACTGAGTCCATCACTATCTAAATTTCCATTATTTATCTCATCATTGAAGCGGCAGGGGTGACTGAGAAATGCTCTAAAGTATATACAGCCTCACATATTGAAGTCTTGATTTAACCAGTGTTTCATTTTGAATTTTATATTTCCTTCCCATGCAATTGTAATCCTTCTAGAATAGTGTTTCATAATGTGGAAGAAGACCCTTTAATATCTCTATTTATGAGATAAGGAGAGCCTTTAACCATTTAATATATAGTTTTTGCATGTACCTCAACTCAGTTTAAATCATTAATATTATAAAATGAGAAAAATAATGAACCCACACCATTTCACAACATACATCTTTTTTGCTTGTGTTTTCCCCTTTTGTACAGACAACATGGAGTACATATATTAATAAAAGCACTTTAAATGCCCTCCAGTGACCTTGGCCTATAACATTTTCAAAACCCACAAAGAAGCACAGAGCAAAGAATCAGTGCATAATTAGCTGCAGCAGCTCTGATAGACATGGAGAATTTTTTTCCTCCTCCATCTTACCCTGTAAATAAATGCTTTACTTGAGCTAAGCTTGAATATAAAATGGTGATTGGGTCACTGGGGTGAGAGCATGGGTGTTTATTTTGTATCTGAAGAATTTCTCTGGTTTATTGTCAATTCACAGCTCAGTCATTCATTTAACTCAAATGAACAAAATGCAGCTCATGTTTACTTAAATATTCTTAAATCTGGCATAACTGGATTTTTTTTCTCACTCGGGAGATGAGGAAACTAATTGTGAACACAGCATTCAAACACTGTATCACCACTGTTTAAGATGATATGGTAGACTTCTTGGCTGTAAATAGCTCCTTGTATTTACATATCCAGCAGATTATTTATTCAGAGTCATGTTTATGTCCGCTTGGTGAATGAAAGCTCAATAATCGCTCTCTGTTAAGAAATATCTGGCTCTTTAGCTCCTAAATGCTCCACTACATTCCCTGCTGTGTCCGTGAAGAAGCATATTTACTATTTTTTTTAAACTATTCTTTTAAAAGTTGTGTTTTCATATTTTGTGCAGGGTCAATGCCAGGTTACCTCATGGTACGGTACTGTATGTACACTTGTGAAAACATGGATTCTTTCATCTTTTCTGAGGGAATCTGATAAGAAAAAAAAAAGAGCCGGTGTGCACACAGATTGATAAACACCAAGGAGCTGTTGATAGAACACACCTAATAAGGAACAAAGCAAAGAGTCATAAAACTCTCACAGCGCTGCTTTTCTTTACAGGAAAGAGAGAGGCTACACACTGACAGAATGCCCTGAAGCTGCCTTCATGCTGCCGCTCTGTAGGAGAATTATTCATCTCTTGCTCTATTCCTGGGAGGATGCTGTTGACAGCATCTCATCTCACTGTCTGAGTACCACTGGCTTCCATTAGAGCCAAGAATTGCAATATGATGTCTTTGTAGGTAGTTCACCAGTTGCACTGCATTTAAAAGGCTTGAAAGCAGAAGTAATACTGAGGCAAAGAAAGAAAACATTTATTGTTTATGAATGTGGTGTCACACAGGTCCTGTCAGAAAAGAACAGGGAGGTGATGTCTTGGTTTGAGGTCTCTGAAATAATCCTGCCTCCCCTCTTGTCTTTCAACAGGCAGCTGGACTTTGGAATTCTTGTTCCCGTCGAGAACAATCAGCACATTCGTGTAAAAGCAATACATTTCAATTGCAAAAGACAGTCTAACATTCCACATGACAACTAGGTTTTTACATTTTTGATGCCCACTGTAGTTTATATTGTTATAAAATTTTACAGAATAACATTTTTGTGTCTCAGTGCAAAAGATATATTCCAAAAGAATTTCAGAAAAGCCGTGCCCTTGATAAATGTCCCCCCACATCTTCCCCCCGATTTGTGCCCCAACAGTAAAATAATTGGCCTCTTCACAAGACCACAAATAAATAACCAACAGAAGCAGTTTTACAGTCACCGTCAGATAGCAGCAGTGTTTCAGCTTTGTCTTTAAATACATATTCACAAACAACAGTGTGTCACTGTACACCCACAATTCATCAGAACAACTTTAACTATAGATAATAATAATTACAGTTGTATTGATAGTTGCAATGACAATAAGAACAAAAAAGATCCAATGTGTCACATCTCCATTACAGTATTTACATTGCTTTTTCAAGTTCTGTGGCTTAATTTCCCGTGTGTGAATTTCCCAAGTAAAAGAAGGCAATGAAGTGTCTCTAAGGTAAAAGGCTGAAAGTGGGGAGTTTATCAGCTGGTGCAGATGCTATTAATGGAGATGATGGCCGGGTCCACCAGGCCCAGCTCCTCGTGCTCGTTCACACACAGCTGATAGCCGCAGCCCCGCCTACGCTTCAGTGGGGTCACCTTGGCGTCGGGCTTGGCGCGTGGCGGCAGGAGGAAGCCCACGCTCCCTGCAATCAGCATGTGCCAGATGCTATGGATGTAGAAGTAGTTCTCCTCCGTCTCCACGAAGGCGTAGAGGGCCACGGCAGATGTAGCAATCATGGTTCCTGGAAAGAGGAAGAACACCCAGCGCTTCCAGGTGGGCGGGTAGCAACGCCGTCGACGTATAGTGCGCACCGTCTGACAGTACAACAGACACATAAAAGATTGTTTTCATTTTCACCATTTAGACTAATTTCTTACTAAGTGTAAAATAGCAAAGTGCCATATATCAGATTTTCATAGTTTATGTGGTAATGTTTTCTTTTACATGGTCATGGTCACACTTTAACCTTAACCTCTGATAACAATGGAATCCCAAAACAGGATTTTGTTGTACTGCAAGTACTGATGTTTTGGTGGGAAAGTTACATTAACTGTTAACATATTCACATTATGTTAGAAGAAAATGTAATACGGATATAATTACATTAGTCACAAAAACATGTTTGTGATTGTAATTTAGGAGACAAGGTGGGTGAAAATAAAACGTGCCAAATGCACCATTTCATTTAACTTTTGTCTTGTAATGAATCTCAAATTAGAAAGTCAATTTTGAAAAATATTAAAGAAATAATAGTTACTTATCAATTTCTATGATGAAAATTATTACGAAACTAAAAGGCCCGTAACATAATTTTGCTGCTAATCTTCTCTTAGAATTGATCTCAGAGGCCTTATATTTAACGTTCTAACTTCTTTAACTTAATGAACACATTTCATGTAGAAACAGGATATTGGAGTGGAACATCACACAGTCAAAACTGGAGCCCAGTGGGATTTCAGGGAGGGGGCAGCAGGTAGTTGGCAAATAACTCTCCAGCACAATTAGCATAACAAGCTGATAGAGGTTTTGAATTTATCATCAGCGATAGCCAAAAAGTGACCACTTCAGCCATTTTGCAATTTATGCTCATGTTCTGTTTGACAGTAACTGGTTTATTGGTTTAATCCGGAAAATGTGCTCATTCCTTCTGTAAGCGGTGCAGAGTGGCACAGCCAGACTTAGACATTTCGTTTAATATCTTTCTAAACAGCGTTTAGAAAGTGCTTCTTTAATGTCTTTGCTCTCTATTTTTGTTGGTTCGTGAACACTAATTGCTTGCATTATATATTTTTTCCCAAAACATTACTATAAAGACTCCCTCCACTATCAAGGGAAATGTAAGCCATTCATGAATGACAAAAATAATTACATGTATTCTAGCACGAAAATGGTTCTGATTGAGTTATTATGTTGTGTATTTTTTAGGTTAAAGACTAATAATCTACTGCATGTGAAGCCAAGTGAAGAAAAACATTTGTGTTAATGTGTTATTACTATTCCAATCCGTTTGGAACTGCATATTTTCTGGTAAAGACAAACAATTTACCACAGTTTTTCGACCAGAAGTCAGGAACATCATTTAGTGTGGAGAATTAGGAATTTTTGGTATTGACAGATTTGAACTTCTCCTCTTCTTCTCACAGCTCATGACACCCCTGCAAAGCAGCAGACGCTCTGTGCCCTCCGCTTGACTGATCTAATTCGGTTGTGTCTGGGAACATTCAGAATGCCAGGCTTTGCGGGAACATGACAAGTTGAAATGAAAAGGGCTCTTGTAGAAAATGTGCGTCGCTCAAACTCAGAGGTGCTGCACTGAGGAGAGAATTCCGAAATCCAGGCATACGCTGCTGAACAGCAGATAAATTATGAAGTGTCAAGTAATCAAAGCGTGAATGCAGGTTTATCTTTAAAAAAAAAACTAGAACATTAGCATGAGATCCAAGTAATTTTTCATGGAAAACCTTTGTTGCTATAGGAAGATTGTTTGCCTCTTTTATTTATCCTGATGCTGCATTTGCATATACTTCCTTTCTATAGATATTGTCACAGTATACCAGACCATGACATTTACCTTTTATATTCATTTAAACAATCCACTCATAATTGGTTTACAAAAGCATCAAAAGCAGCAAAATAGTGGAAGCCAGTGTTTTTATGTAAATCTCTGCATACACTCACATTTGAATCATGCAGTAGTACCATGAGTAAATTCTGAAGCGCTGTTGTTAATCTCAGAACAAACAAATCTAGTCTATAGTAAAATATACTGCCTCCTACCATCAGAGTTAAAGCTGGAGAGTTTACATGGTGGAATTAAACCATACTTCATCTTCCACAGTTTCTCCAGCGCACAGAAAGATAAAACTCAGCGCTACAACTCCCACACTTTATTCAATGCAAAGCCTTCTCCAAGGAGGCCACAAACCTTGTTTTCAAACTTATGTCAGAGGTTTGGTGTTAGAGGCCTTTTTTTCAAGAACCTTGCCAGAAAGACTATTATTTTTTATCTTTTCAGTTCAGGGAGCACATTATGACTCAGAGAAGAGTCAGTGAAAGTACAAGCTGACTTATAATGGAACTACAAGCCATGACTAATACCCACAGGCTGCAAAACTTTTAAAGACCCTTCCATGCTAATGTAAAAGAGCTTCCTTGGTCAGAAACCCACAGTTTTTAGCCATGCACATGTTCCACTCCTAAGTTAGCTTAAATGACAGATTAAGTCCTTTTACACTTAACTTGTGTGAGGAACAATAGAGGGACAGTGCTGACATGTTTCAAGTGCATGTTTGAACAAGCTTGTCAACGCATGTCAAACTAAATAACACACTGGATTCAGCGGTCTGTCATACAAAAACACACTGACTTTACCGTTATTCAATTTCTTCATTTTTCCTATAATAGTTGTTGTGTGTAGTAACTTTCTGAATTGTGTTTGCCCACATAATTTTAGAAGAATGAATTGCCCAGTTCTTTATACGTTTTGTAATGCGTAACATTTTGTAATGTATAAATTGTTTGTATTTATTTTCTTGTTTATCTTACAACTAGCCCATCTCTGTTGCTGCTGCCACATCTGAGTTACTCCATCAATAAAATCAATCAGCTGTCCTACAGTGCAGTAAATATATGAATTCTTACCCATGCCACAGCCATGATGCCCAGAGCAAACAGACTGGGTCCCAGCAGATTCCACAGACCGTGACGGTCCAGCTGCAAAGCCATAGACAGGGACATCGCCCCCAGCAGATACAGCACCTTTAAAAAAAAACCCCACATGGTTCAGTAATAGCACTCCACAGACACTGACACATTGCTCCCCTGTAAATAAGAAGATGAGTGTGTGGTCAAGAAACAGCATATCTATAACAGCACTAAAGACTGGCTTTGGTTTGTCAAAATTGTAATGTTCTCCCCACACAGAAAATGGTGCCAAAAGCTCACAAAACTCTTAGCAATGACTGAAGGTTTCTAAAGGCGAAAGGAGATTTAGTAATTTTATATTTCATTTTTTTATTGTAGATTTTTTCCCAGGCTTGCACCTGTGTCCTGTTTTTTGGCTGTGAGAGTTCTACTTTTTACCTGGGTTTGAATCAACCGGCCAGCTGGTACCTTCCTGTGTGAAGTTTGCACGTTCTCCCAGTGCCTGTGTGGCTTTCCTCAAGGTACTACAGCTTCCTCCCACAGTCCAAGGTCATTAACCCGTTGACTAGTGACTCTAAATTACCCATATGTGTGGATATGAGTGTTAAACAGTTGTCTGTTGTTGTACCCTGCCTCTCATCCAATAACAGCCCAGCTTTGTTCCAGACCCACGTGACCCTTAACAGGAAAAGTAGTTAAGATAATGGATGGAGATCTACTTTAAAACAAAATATTTCTGATACACTGAGTATGACAAACAGGGCAGTGAAGCTAGAAGATGATTTAACATACTCTTTCTCAGGCTTTACATGGGGCAAACAATGCCATCTTTATTCTCCAGTGTTAACACCCACTACAAGAGCTGGCTTTCGCAGATAGCAAGCAAATCTATATTAAAAAGTAAAAGCCTGGCATTATGTAAAAAACACATCACTGAAATGTATCTGCGGGAAAATGATCAGTACAAAAACTGTGTCCAAAGAGTTGAGCTGAAATCACTTAGAATTTCGAAGTGCTTTGCAGAGCAATACAGAAACTGAACTCTATCTATGTGAGTGAGAGTCAAAATATAACACAACTCTAACAATAGAGACCCATGCTATAAATGATAGCACTTTCCATTTTTCTTTGGCCAACCTCACAATTTGACACAAAGCCATAGGATATTAAAGAGATAAAGTGAGGGAAAAAAAATCAATAAGCTGTGCTATACATGCTCTGGGAGAACTTCAGCCTGTCCAGAATGCCTGGGGTCTGCATTCTTCTGTCTGGGAGGAAATGTGAGGATAAAAATTGGGGGTTTTCGAGCGGGGAAGGGATGACCCGCCTGCAGGGGAGCAGTACTAATTGGCACAGACCAAGGAGGAAAGGAGCAGTGTGGTGCAGCTGGAGGACTCTGTGCAGCAACAATCATCAGTCATACTGGACTGCTGGATCATACAATAGCAGCCAGACATGCATGTATACATGCATTGTATGTAGACATGAATGCATGGATGCTCACAGGCAGAGGTGTAACTCTGCCTGTGAGCAGAGTTGACTGTAATTTATCATTATCTGCCATTGTGAGAGATGAGCGTCTGGTAGGAAGTCTATTTTTATCTGCCACATATATTTTCATGCCAGATTACAGACGTGTGGATTTTAACAAGGTTTGTGCAAGTGCTAAAAAAAACACAAAGGGCTGCTTACTAGCTTCCGAAGCATTTAAACAAATCTCATTTTCATTTAGTAAATATAAGTTCATTCCCAATTATAATAGTTTAGTCAGCTGCATGCAACATCAAGGTGGATGTTCAAATTGTCTGTCTGCTTTCAGCATTTTATTGCAACTTACATCTGATTTTTGGAGTTGGGGCCATCACTCACACCAGTAATTGTTACATTTTAATAGCTAAAATCTCAGAAAGACGAAACATCACTAAAACTGAGTTTGACAGGACAAAAGACACAAGCAGTGAAGCAGACATGTTTAAAATCCCACTAGGAAGCCTGTGGACCCAACATATTTTAAGTAAAACAAATAGAAACAAGACAAACAGTGTTTCTGTGCAACACAGATTCCAGGTAGGTTCACTTTCACTTTAAACTTTAAGTAAATTGGTTGAGATCATCTGCCCTGATCATGTTTAAAATATAAAAAAAACCTTCTTTTCTGGGTGATTTAGGGCACAACTAGTTTTATAAATGAGAAAAAATATATATGACACTGATGCAATAAGCTTCAGCAATTTGAGGTTAATAAATCTCCCTGAAGCTCACTTTTATGTGAAACAGTAAAAAAAAAGTCCTAGCAAGACACTGTGCTTACATATTTGTGAGGACTCTCGAAGGTCTAAACTCCCGCTATACACATACAATGAAGGTTTTTTTGAGTCCTTCACCCTCTTCTGCTCCTGCTGTGGTCATGGACACAAGCAAACACACACGTATACTAATAAACAAACAGACGAGCACACATTCTCTCTCTAGCACACAAACACACACAGTTCCACTTGCCAGTCTCGACATGTGTGATTTGATTAGTGACTGCGTACTGCAGCGCTCAGCAAAACTGAAAACTCTAGAGTACAGCAGATGTTCGTATACTCTCTCTCCCTCCCACTTCTCTGCGCCCTCTCCTTCCCCTCCTCTTCTCTCCCTCTCATTTATGGACACAGGCATAGACATTTACACACACACACACACACACACACACACACACACACACACACACACACACACACACACACACACACACACA
>JAUYWH010000027.1:18133872-18150079 GCA_034779795.1 Ctenopoma multispine | reverse complement strand
ACACACACACACACACACACACACACACACACACACACACACACACTCTCTCACACACACACACACACACACACACACACACACACACACACACACACACCCTGACACTGCTCCATCTTGGTGTACAGCCAGGGAGTGACCCGGGGAGAAGGTGCACCTGTTAGTGTTTACTGTTATCCGCCGCAATATGTCAGCAACCACAGAATTTAACACCATGCATTACTTATTCTAGCACATTGATTTATTGATTTATAGCTTAATATTGGGGCATATGTGGGACTCACTTATAGATTTCTACAGCTCCTCTTCTCTGTCCTCTAATCCCTCTTTGCTTCAGAAATTCCCTTAAGTTGTCGACCACTGACATGGAGCTTTCCGCTCAGGTGGTGCCAGACTGCATTACGATCAAAACGTGGCTGAATCAATACTCACATCTAAAGTTCTGTCAAGCAAGTCAAACAGGTCTGGAGTTTCTTTTGTGAACTGCTGCTTGTGAATTGCTCCGTTTATAAACACAGCTGAGCCAATCAGAGCATTTATAAGTGTAGATGAAGGTGGTAATATGGAAGCGGGGAAACCCGCAAGCGACATATGGTGCCATATATGACGCTTACTCACAATCGGCTAATCAGAAAACACTACAAATGATAGCAGCACTGCACCGAAGCTTTTTATAGGTTCATATCAGATCTCTAGTTTTAAAGGTGGTACATGTGTGAAGCAGAAACTACTGTATCTGATAGATCAAAAACAGGTTTTATTGAATATAATGATATCCACTCACTTTACTGTGCTCAGTAGATGGAATTACAGTAGCATTTTACCTGTTTGATGATAGACTTTAGCCTGGCCATCGCAATCACAGTGACCCAGACTGACATGAGTGACCCGAGGAAGTCACAGAACTGCAAGACATCATACTCCATGATGCAGAAAACCACAATACCCGGCTGGTCGCATGCATGGTAGAACTGTAAGGACAAAAAGACAGTGGTTAGGAACAAACAAATATACTGACAGAAAGAAATATGCTGCACAGCTGTAGTATTAAAATAATATGTTTAGTAGAATGCAAATTGACTTTTTACAGTAAAAATGGGTGCATGGTGTTTTTCTTCTTCTTCTAACATCCACATTATTAACTGACTGGTTCAGGACAGAATGTGTCATGCTCTTTTTGTTGGCATAGTCAAAATGTTTTGCCAGCTTGATCGCAATCTTCTTTTTACTTTCTAAAAAATGTGATTATGTGTTTGTTAGTGCATTTACTGTAAGTGTACTTATCAGATACCAAAACATTTTGCGATACTTACTGAAGTCAAGTAATTTACCAGGACTGACTGGTCAATGCAGTATCTTGTTGCAGTAAAATTTAAGCTACGTTAAAGCTTTTTGTAAGATGATTCTGTTTTGCTTCGACAAACTGTTTGTTGGCATTCCCCACTGCGCTGACAGCCTGCCCCCAGTTCCAATAAATGAGAGGTGTGTGTGTGTTCTTCATGCAGTGCGCAAGTCAGTGTGAACACAGCCTAACAAAACATGCTGAGCGCACTGCCTTCCTCATTAAACATTTGCAAAGGCGAATTTAACTTTTTTTAAATTGTATATTTTTTGTATGTCTTTTTGTGTGGTGGTCTAAAACTCTACAACTGTGTTGCTCTCATGTTTCATGAAAAACGAAACAGTAGACACAGAAGAAGCAGTAATGAACCTTTTCAGTTATTTGTGCTGATTTCACACCCACCGATATTTTAAAGTTTAACTTGAGGGTAGATCGCACACCACCTTGGTTTTGTGTCTTTCACTCACCGTGGAGAAGAACATGGTGAAGATGTAGACTGAAGCCTCCAGCAGGTAGTGGCTTCGGATGGCGATAGCCACAGGTGGTACAAACATCAAGTTACTGAGACACAGCAGTAGGGTGGAGAGGAGCTGGAAACTATAGGAGTAGGCCTCTGAGTTGTCTGTGCATCCCCAGCCGTCCCAGCCTAACACACAGACACACACAAGTAATGCTGATCTAAGAAAGTAAATAACTAAAAATCTAAGAGACCAGAGAGTTGTTGTGTTTTCAGACTTTATAGGTTGGAAAAAAATGAAGTTAAAGCTATTCTGTCTTGTTTAAACTCTAAATAAACTTTCAAATATTAAATATTCTGACTATAGGAATGAAAAGAAAACACTATGGATGAATCAATTTGTTTCAAAAGCTTTGCTTTGTAGTGTCTGAATAAAATATTAATCTCTTGACAATATGAATCCCTCGCCAAGCCTTTATTATGAACAGACATTTTACTCTGTGAAAAATAATCAAAAACAGATATGCGTGAAGTTGTTTATCCTGCACAATAGAGACTAGTGGTGTGAACACCTTGCTATGTTAAAACACAGCTGCTTTGCCACTTGAATTGGATCCTAATCAAGTGGTGGATTGGATAAGACAGTGTGAATTAAATATTCGTGAGCACTGTTGAACAGAGGCTTTGCAGTGTGAGACAGGCCAAGGGCAAGCGCTGAATGCAAAGTGCCTGCCAGGAAGGAGTCACACATATGAAGTATGACAATGAATTTAACTGCAGAGAAACCAGCTCTGATAAAAGAAGATCAAAGACAGGATTAGAAAAGCCTCAGAGGACATGCTTTGTTTAGTTTCATAAGCTCATCTTTTATTGAAAAGCTGTTCGTAATTAAGAGCGTGGTTTATTGTCTTATCAAAAAGGCTTATATTAGAAGATTAATACCAGACCGCTGTATGACTCACTGGAGAGTGCACATACAATTTAATCATCGTATTGTCAGTTCAGTTCTGGAAAATGACCTGTGCCATCCTACCTTCCTCTCTTCCATTTTCTTGTCACTCTGCATGATGTATTTTCCAACAAATCAGACATTCTTTGCAGCGGGGATGACCCAGTTTCTTCATAAATGTTTTATCTTATCTTGTATGAAAAATGCTTTTGCTTTTTGTACTTTTTCTTCAGAAAATCACTTTCAATTATTAATTTTTGGTCATGCGTTTTGCTAATTATTCAATTGCTGATTAATAATGAAAGATACTGTTGAGTGTACACCATATTTACACAATTATTTCTCTACTTCTATCAAAAACTATGTGTTTCGTTAGTAACTGTCTTCCAAAGTTTAGTGACTGTAAATGTGAAAATAAAGTGGCCATTAAGAGAGAAATCCAATGAACTAAACTGAATTTAGCTCACATTCCCATTCGGCACAAATTCTTACCAACACACCACAAGCGAAAATCAAAATGAAGCTCTCCATGTGAACCTGGAAAACACACAGCATTATAATAGAGTAAACTTTGAAAAAGTCTTACCTGCTTTGCATTCACATGCAGCATAAAGGTAGTTGTTGGTTCGCAGGAGCTTGCACTGCCCATATGTCCCACAGTCATTGATGCATGGAGTCAGGTATGAGCGCATATACACCTCAGCGGTGACATTGGTGCATGCCTGAAATCTGGAAAAGTCACAGACAGACAGAATAATGGATTGAGGTGAGCATGAGGAGAACAACTGGAGTACCACAGGTGGACTTGGTAATGTGCCACCTTTGAAAAGAATTTCAAATGCCGTTTGCCACACTCAAGATAGACCCTCTGATTTGTCAGTAGCTGTTTTTGAACATGCTAAAGGCACAGATTGCCATTCCACCACTTGTAATACATATTTTATTGGATGGATTGCCATGAAATGTCTCACAGGCATACATATAATAATTTCTAGAAGAATTAATCCTACTAACTTTTGTAATCCTCTGACTTTTCCTGCAGTGCCACTATGACGTTTACTGAACAGATTCCCATTAAAGATGGTACAGCACATTCATGCCCCCCTCAGGATGAATTGTAACAATTCTGGTTACCCATTCATCTCTTCAGGTTCAGTAGTTTATTTTCAAATGTGGAAGAAAAACTAATCACATTCACATCAGTCTCAGCTTTACTTTCTGCTTAGTGCAACTAAATAAATGTTGTCAATATGCAACGTTAAAGTAAAAATGGTAAATATAAATATTTATTATAAATATCAGTATGTTAGCATGTGGATATTAATAAGTTCTGCCATTTACAGCCTCACATAGCAGCTAGCGTGGCTGTAGACTCTGAGTCATTGCTGATTTTTGCACTCTCATCACCTCAGCACTCCGGAGATTAAAAGGTAGTTTTAGTATCTTCAGATGTCATAAAACCTTACTGTGCTACACCATGTGATCTCTAAATATACACAGCAATTAGAAAAGTAATTTTCCACAAATTATGTCTGTGCGTTAGAGACCAACAAGGAATGCAAAGTTCTATCCTGACAGATTAACCTTGATTACATATGTTAATTAGGTACCCTACCTACTTAACTGTCTACTGAATGTTTGGCTTCTTATGTTTCTTTTGTTGTATTTCTGGGGATGGAGATCTCATCCAGATATACATATAGCCAAGCATGGTTTAGTGCAGTTTGTGTTTTTATGCAGATAGCTATCCTGGAAACTAACAACTGCTTAGTGTACCTATATATAATTTGTTTATCTATGACACTATACGAGATAAAAGAAAATGTTGTATGTTTGTGCTTACATTGTTGCTTTCCTAATTGCTAGCTCCTACAATCAGTCACAGAGAATGAAACTCCAGATGGTCATAGTGTAAATGTGTTTCTCTGCATTTTGCCAGGATCCATTTTCTTTAATTGAGACAGCTGTTCACTTCTTTATTCTTAAACTATATCAATCGACTTAATTGTAGCCTTGAAGAGCACCTGTCATTCACACCACCTCTTTTCTTCTCTAACAAGACCTGACTGATTTAGCATGAGTGATGAGTATCTATGTGAATGTTTCAGACATTGTCATACCTCAGCAAGGCTCTCTGTGTGAGGATGAGTCCACATCCCACACCATCTGTTATTATCTGTTATTCAAATTCAATTGGAAGTCCCAAGTGGCCCGGAAAAAAAAAGTCTGCTTAATTTCATTCTGTTCACATTTTCGTGCCATTAAGGGTTTGGCAAAACAGCTCAATCCACTGAATGGCTAATACTTAAGAACTCACGAAAAACATTGCATTGGACAACTTGATGGAAACATTTTTCCAATGTTCACTTTCCAACATTTCTCACAAAGACTTTAAACAACAATCAGAGGAACGGTGTGTAGTCATTGGATTCAACTGTAGGTGGAAAGAACAATAGAGATTAGAAGACATTTTCTAGACAAGCAAAGAAAAGAGCTGTGTCTTTTACAAAAAAAAACCAACGTGTCTGGTAGTTGCAAAGCATTTTGGTCTTAGTATAGTAAAGGTGGAAAAACTAGTGCCTCTGCTTATTTTACAGTGAATTTCTACTTAAATGATCACACAATATCATAAAGAGAGCTCTTGCAGTTGAGTCTAAAAGACTGACTTTGTAGCTGCCATGGTAATATCTAGAAACAATAACTTTGCTGAAGAACTACACAAAAACTGCACACCGAAATAACACAGACACAGGAATTTATGGCACCCTGCTACATATTTTAATGACTTTGTTAAAAATGTCTAATATGCAAATGTGGTAAAATGAAAAATCAGATTTTTTTCCCCCTGTCATATGCTAGGTGTGCACCAGAGGCACATTTAGGAAGCTAATCTGAAATTAATCTGCTGTGTGACAGATGGTAGAGGACGTGGCTGAATGAGGGCGGATGCACTGTTTAAACAGTGAGCATGGCGTTTTCATTATTCATTTTGGTAAACAAACTAGTGTTTTTTTATATGAAGATGAGTTTTTAAGAAATATCAAATGTTCTATTTTGCAATTGTCTTCCTGTAATTGACGGCAAATACTGTCTCACAGAGGTTGCTTTGGGGAACGGGGACTAAGCCAAAGAACTCATTATGAGACTGTCAAAAATTTATGAAGAACAGTCATTCAACTGGTTTCAGTGAACTTCTGCTTGTAAATGTCTTAATGACATTCTGGATCAACTATTTCAGAGCATTACCCCAGCTGTTTACATGTTATAGGAATAGTTCATTGCTCCTGTCTTACCCATGTTCAGTGGCACACAGAGAGCGCAGACTGAGGTACCAGGTTCCTGTTTGTGGGTAAGGAATCCTCAGTTTGGTGATATTAGCTGAGGCATTTACAGAAAGGAAAAACCCGGCCACCGATTCTGCAACAGAAGAAAACAATCAGAAAGCAGTAAAAGAGAGTTGAAACAGTTATAATAGGAATAATAACTAGATACATCAACAGATATGTATATAGCTAGATCTACATAACTAGGTTGCCATAAATTAACATCAAATTATTACATTCTAGGTATGGAACAATAAACAGTTAATCTGGAGTTTACAAAAAGTTTAATTTACCATACCTGATTCACATTTCAGTGAAGAGTTTTCCCGTAAGAAAAGAGGCATCCCATGGTTCAGACAGCCAAACACTGTGACATTAGCTCCTTTCAGCGTAGACTGCCAGAGGAAACACAACCAAATGTCAATCATTCATCCAACCATCAGCCATCTGTTGCCATCACGCTGGCGAGCAAACACACTTCATGATTACCTCAGGTCTAATGTACCCTGTAACGGTAAACTTTAAAACCAACAAATCAAGTGAAACTGCTCTGCCTCTGTCTGCCTGAGGCACCTAAATGAAGACGTTGGCAGTTTATCTCCTTAAAGCATCAATTATACGTTAACACGCTCATGCATAAAAAAAATATTGGAGAATTATTCAAGCGTTGGGAACTGCATATGCTTATACAAATTGATTCATTCTGCAGAGAGGTGATCATAGGCCACTACAGCCCAATTTGGTGTTTCTGTAAATGAACACGAGGAGCACAAATAGCAGCAAGAAATAGTGGATGTGTTCAAAGCGTCATTGTGAACTCAAGCACCAAATCTGACACTTCATAAGCTTCAAGATCCTTCCTAATTTATTCACAGTGTCTCTGTCAGGAATGAAGAGCACTGTAGGTTCAGCACTGTGTTGAAATGTTCCGCTGCTATTGTAAAAAGTGTCCAACTAAGTTAGTAAACCTAAAACCTTAAACTGACAGTCAAAGCATAAATAAAAAATTCAATAAAAGCCCTATGGCAGACAGATACTGTCTAGAAAATGAGATCCAGCTCATTACATGTACTTGCTTTATGTCCAGAGGGAAACAGGCAATTATTACTTGAATAAATAAGATTTCTATGGCCCCCTTATTAAACAGGCATAATGTATACTGAGAGAGGTGGAAAAGCTGTTGATTAATACAAGGAATCCACACACACTTTGACAGGTGCTGAGGTTTCAAGATTCCTAAACTCACCATCTGGCCTACACACTGCTGGTAGTAATACTCAATCATGACCACTGGTTTTTTCAAAGGACCAAGATGAAGGACTAAGAAAGACTCACGGATGGTACCAATCAGGCCTACCAGACACAAGCCTCGAACACAGGCTCAGAGCTCAGTCAAACCAGAGATGTTCTGAGGAGCATGTATGTGTCAGTCTGTGTTGGTCGGTCCACCACTTAGGTTCAGACTTAAGTATCTCGACAATCATCATGACTTTGGTGAACCACCAGCAGGTCTAAGCTTTCACTTACATTCCCAGCCACTCAGAACCGCTGCTCCCAGCAATCCAGCTGGGTCCCAGTCAGTTCCCAGGTGGTTTCCAGTCACAGTAGAAAAAGGTACCATAAAAGCAGTGTTTTAAAATATTGTGTTTTTCAGACTTGATGTACTGTGACACCCCTAATATCCCACAAGTTAACATCTTGACAAATTATCCTTCCATGTTATGGGCTCATACACATCCTGGCTCACCAGGAAACACATGAAGTTGAGAAAGCAAGATGGAGATGATTATTTTGTGATATATTTGATCCTTCTTAAATCTATCATCTGAACTTCGTGTGCTGTAGAAACTGCCTGTCTGCATGGAGCTGAAATTAAGATATTACTGATAACTTCGGAGACTCAATCTGACTTCCAGCTGCATCTCGCACTTTATCACTTTGCCTTCAAGCTTGCTGCAGCACCCTGCAGTTTTTCTGTCCAGTAACCAGTGAGTCAAAGTGAATTTCTATTACTCCCTAAACCTTTCTGTTGTCAGGGCATTGTTGTTAATATATGTTAATTTCTTGTTGTGCTTGCCTGTCTTTTGTAGCCATTTTAAATTCATGTCTTGAGTTTTAATGTTAATTTTGTTTGGGGTTTTATTTATTGTTGTTACTTGTAAAGCACCGTGTAACACTGTTGTGAACATTGCCACATTAATCACATTTAATATAGTGATTTATATGCCTGATCCATTATGCAGCTGTTGGTTATGATTGTGGAATGTGAGTGGTAGGGCATAATTCAATCAGGAGCACTATCTTTCAGCAATGCAATGCTAAAGCAAACTGCAGAAAGACTTACAAAACTTAATAAACTTACTAGACTTAATAAACATATTTTTAAAAGCACCACTACAACAACAACACACAGACACTTCAACCCTGATTACAAAAATGCTACAGACTGAAAAAAAGAAAAACGTCTGATGAATGCCAGCTTATTTCAGCTTATCTTTGCTGTGTACTCATGTGGCTTTTGCTTCGCCGAATTTCCCAAGAGTTTTGCTGATGACGTTCCAGGTAAGACACAAAGCCAGCTGATTCAATACCATGGATGAACCTGGCATATGTAATAAATGCTGAACATCCCAGTGACCAAACTAATTAAACTGAAGATGATTTTAATTTTGATCACATTGGACATTATGAGTAAAAAAATTTTTTTTGAAGCATCTTATACTCTGAGCATACCAATGCAGTTTAGTAACAGCAAGCACAGACACTTTTTGAGCGGTTTCATTTATCTTCAGTTCAATATTTCCCAATCAAATTACAAACAAGTTCTCATATATGGGAGCCCAAAAGTGACACAGGTGCTCACCCATTTTTAATTCACTTTATTTTATTGCTATCTGCTGCTGTACTATTGGGATCTTAAAATTGTTAGGCTTTTTTTCAAAAGTGACAAAGGAGGTATGTAAATAAGTACCTTCATAAAGGGAGATTTACTGCAAGACTGTTTTACTATACTGCACTACTTTTATCTAGCTGTACCACAGCAAGGTGTACTGCTTACTGTGTCTGTATATGGAAATGTGTAAATACATATTTAATTGAATGCAGGGATGAATAAATACAGGCATAAAATATAACATTGTTAATTTATTTTTGCAATTGAATATTTGTGAGCAAATATGTTCATTTATTTTAATGTATCATACGAATTTAAGTTCAAGTCACTTTTGGGCCCCCATACTCCCTCCTAGCAATGTGTCTTATAAGATAACAAGGTATACATTGATAGTGTCTTAAAGACTAATGTTCAGGTCTTAAAAATTCTGTCCCTGCAAAAGCCTTAAGAAACCAAAAGAATACTTTGAAAAATGGATCTAGAGTGATAAAACTGATAAATTGCCAGTTGAGGTATCACTGAAAATAAAACCAAATGCATTTCTTTCACACTCTCTCACAGAGAATGATGTAAGGTAGATGAGCAGCTCCAGCTATTGTCTCCTAAAGCCCTGCAAATCTGCCACAGTCCCCGACTGGCAGCAGCTGACTGGATTCTTCGCCTTTGACAAGCAAGTGACAGATCATCGCTGAGGGGGGAGAAATCTGTCCATAGAATAATATAGCATGACAGTCTCTCTGAAGAATACATCTCACTGCTCATACAACAATCACAACCAGGTTTCATCACAGCACACCATCTCTGCGATATCTGCAGAATCCACAGACGATAGATCAATCAACTTCAGAGACATATGGCTATACTGTGGCTTTAAAAGGAGACTATTAAATCAGAATAAACAGTATGGAAGCTGGATCTAAACAAAATTAAATTCATTATTTTAACATGCGCTGTAGGGTATAACTAATAAATATCTTTATCATCATGACAGTATTTTCAGAATCTTGGAAAGTATTACAAATAAATCTGGCACCTTCCCAGAGCCTTAGTTGACATTATATTCAAGTTTCTTGCTTTCTTAATAAAATTAAAAACCAACGAAGTTAACTATAATAGCAAATGAAGAAAAGTAGCAAATATTCAGGTTTTAGAAGGTTGAATCAGAAATCAGATCCTTAAGGATAAACAAATCCTTTCAGCTCTTTTTACGTTTATTTTGATGCTTTTAGAACTAGTTGAGTATGAATTCGAGCTTTTTTTAAGAATCTGTGGGCAGTAGAAATACTGCATGTAGCCATGTAAAGTTGTTCTTTTACACTAGATCTCCACACATTCCTAAATCTGAACAAAATGCAGGTGATTTATTGGAGGTGACCTTGCTGGAAAACATGACACAACATGTGAGATAATTTAAAGTTGATAAATAGTAATTGATAAAACAACTTCATCGCAAGCACTGTTCAGTAGCTGTCAGAAATAAATCCAACTTTTAACCAAAAGTGGGAAAAACAACAGCTAGAAAGAACCTCATGCTGAAATAGTTCTGTCAATCTTAAAATTGTTGCAAAGGTATATTTGTTCTGCCCTCTATTTCCACCTGCTTTCATCTTTTGTGTCAGGCTACAGGTACTGTAGGCTAAGAGATGCCCTTGACCAATATCTTTTCTGAATGCAGAGAGATGAATTTGATATTAATCTAACTCCCAGGAAGACAGAGAAAAAATCATTTCCCGAAATGTCAGGGTATTCCTTTGAACTGAACAATCACAGATATCTCTTAGAGTTATCCTTCATCCTCTGCTTATTTCAACACTGGCTGGCATGTTTCTATTACAAGGAAAATCTTTAAAAGTCCATCTGGCAGCCTGTAGCTCTCCGGTTTCTGGCTCCCTTTAGACTTCCAGAGCCACTGCAGGTGCATACCTAATGCTATTACTATGTGAAGGACAGCTTAACAAAGACATATCAGATCCTGCTTGGCTGATTTTTGTATTTTGTTTGCTCTCAATTAGAGACATATGTCACCAGCCCAAACACTGGCGCCCGTTTCATTGTGAACTTTTTCAGCTCTCACAGCAAAGTCTACAGCCATATGAGCATCCATATTTAGCAGGCTAACTCAGCCAGACACTTTGTGAGCCCAATTATTTGCCCTTGCTGCCTGGAGATTTTCCCTTCACTAACTAAATTTTTACTTTCCTGCATACAATGGACTGCTAATACTTAAAATGCATCATAGTTTGGGCCATTTCCAATTTTATTTGCTGAATTTCTGTTTTGAATTTGGATTGAACTATGAACAGCAACGAACAGCAGCACAGTAGTGTAATCTACAGAACTCACCATGTTGAGTTTTAGCTCCATGTTGAGGACTCCTCCGCTGTCTAAAACTGGCATTAGATTGATGGCAAACACAGCGGCCCTGTCCGGTGGAATCGATATATTTGGACCAAAGAAAACATAGAAGTGCACAGAAAAGGTGTCCAGCTCATTGCGCAGAGTCGGACGGATGGGCCAGCACTTGTTCGTGCCAGATGTGGGGGCAAGGTAAATGATGCTGTCCTCTGAAGTGTGCAGGTGACTGCCGTTCTGTGACAGGCTGGGCAGGGCCGCCACTGACAGTGTGTCAGACAAGGAGAAACCCATCGCTGTTCCAAAAGACTGAGGCATGTTCATGGAGGAGCTGGGCTGTGCTTGATCCTTAGACAAATTGGGCTTGGAGCAATCTGTTCAGAGAAGAAAGATCAAATTCACAGATAAAGTAAATGAAACTGATGCCTGCATTACCTTAACATGCTGAGGGCCAGATGCAGGTGGTTTAAAAATGCACCTTGCATCATCTTGTGTAATGTTATAATCTGCAAGTCAATATTAATAAAACAAGTCAACAAAAAACAACCAATCCCTGGCAAATCTCAGTTATTATGCATGCTAAGCAACCAATTCTTTCGCAAATGTTTGAAATGATCCCCTTCGGCTTCGACTTCCACAATGCAAACAGCAAGGTTCAGCACTGTACATGCTTTTTAATGAGACAAATATTCACAGTAATTGCACACAGTATGTTTTAACTAAGCACAAAGAAACTCACTGCAAAATGGTCCCTGGCAAAGTACCATAAAATACCACCAATCCCCAAGGGAAAAGGATTTCAAAGGCTTTTCTAGCTCAGCCGTGTTTGCATAGTGTTGTCTTTGAAAGGGTTTGAAGTATTCTGATGCCCGTTCAGGCACAGAAACACTCTTAAATACTGAAATACCAAAATATCAAATGTAATTTAGGTACAAACTACTAAATATGCGTAAATCAGTAAAGACACAATTATGTTGCACACATACAGTATATGTATGTTGGGTTGCTGGGAAAAGAATTGGCTTTCATCAAAACATAAACTTCTTCTTCAGTGCACAATAATCTATTGAGGGCAAGAGACCTACAGTGAAAATACTATATAAACAACAATAATAAATAATAAAGTGCAACCTAGTTTTCCCACTCTCTGTCTTGCCAGCAGTCGTGATACCTGTAAATTGGAGTGATTTCAAATAAGGGCACACCTCTTAACAACAATAACCAATAACAGCGTGAAAGCAGGAGAAGGTGAAGACTCCAGATGGTATTTTTCCCTGAACCTGAGGTGTTCTTCAATTTAAATCCACAAAAGGTCAAGTAAGATCTGCCTGGCAGTAAGGGGAATAGACAAAGTGTGAATAATTAGTGTCTGTGTTGCTATGGTGACAAAGTGCACGG
Source organism: Ctenopoma multispine (assembly GCA_034779795.1). NCBI lineage: Eukaryota > Metazoa > Chordata > Actinopteri > Anabantiformes > Anabantidae > Ctenopoma > Ctenopoma multispine. The sequence continues at coordinate 18,137,365 of JAUYWH010000027.1, read as the reverse complement.
TACAGTGCTGAACAGAGGGAGGTGTTTGCTACATGGGAGTGGACTTCCCACTGATTTGTGAGCCATCCCCGTGGAGAGAGCATAAAGAATATCTCGGCTCTCCACAAGCCAAAATCAGCATGTAGCACTTAAGCGTGGTATCACTGGCCTCTTAGCAAACCCATATGAATTGCCTCGGTTTGGGCTCTGGTCTTTTCTTGAACAACCCTCTTAATGGTCTGGCTGCGCCTGGCCTCTCTTTTCCTTTTTTTATAACATGTGTCCAGAATTAAATTTCTGCCACACATATCAGTGATAGGAGGACACAATTACACAAATAATTACACCATTCAAAGAATCAGTCTTTTTTTTTTTTCCAAGCCTGCCTGTGCAAATTAAAAGCCATAAGCCTTTATATTTTCACAGCATAACAAACTGCAGAGATCTACCTTGAGCTTTTGTTTGGCCTAATTGTTCTTGGGTTTATAGAAAACCACAGTACTATGATCTTAAATTACAAATCAAGCGCAGCAGGGAGAAAAATAATGAAGTAATACAGTTAAAAGGTTGTGGTGTTAAACGTTATCACAATTTATTTGATAATGATGAGAGGAAAAAAGAAAATCCAACACATTACTCATACTACATAAATATTAATTTAGTTTAAATTGGTAAAACTGGTAAAACACTTATTTATACAGTGGCTTACATGTCGCAATAGGAAAAGTCTTGATTAAACGTACAGTAGAAGCTAAAATTTCACATTTAATATTTGGGATGCAAAGGAGTGAAGGTTGTGACACTGTATAGTAATTCTGTCTCTGAGTTTGTGGAATAATATTTATACTTTTTCTGCTCTCCACTACTAACTCGATGATAAAAATGAAAAAACAACTGCTATAATGCAATATTACAATTAAAATATTTTGATAAGTTGGGCTTTGACCACACAATATGGTGACATTAAATGTTCATTCAAAGTTTAAAGCCAGTTATGCAAAAGAGCCCACATACTCTTTAAATGAATAGAAATGAACAGTAGATAAATAAGGTTCTCTACCTGCATAGTCAGGCTGATACTATCTATTTAATACTATTACTGGTTGTTTTGTAATGTGGTTATTTTCTACTTTGAATATTGCAGCCTAATATTAGAAAAATTAAAGGTAAATTAACACACATACCTGTGACCTGCACCCCAATACGGAAGTAGACGTCGGAGTTGCTTAGATATCTCTCCACCAGGATGTAGTACCACTGTTCCCAGGCAGGTATGAGAGTTTCTAATTCACACGGGTTCCACTCCCTGCAGTCGAGGGCACTTGAGTTGTGCACAGGTGGCGCCCGTGCTCTTATCTTCAGAACCACAGGACAACTGTCACTACTCTTGTTCTTGGTGCTGCAGTTTACCAGCTGAACCTTCACCTTTGATATATAATTGGGGATGAACACTCTGCATAGGCACATGCACACACACACAAACACACACACACACACGCACACACACAAACAGATAAGCACACACAGATGTGTTTTAGGAAAGATTTTAGCTTTGTGCTGAAAGCTACACTCCAGTCAGGAAACAGTAACATAGAACACTGCTGTACTGTACATTATGTTTATTTAACAAAATCTAAAAAAGGACAACAAATTATTGCTAAAAATCAATACTATGCATCAGCTACAACTGTTTTAAGTATATAAACTTCTTTATACTATCAGGTAACTCTTCGCAGTAACATGGAGCACTACCCTAAAAGATCAATAAATGAAAATAAACCTTAAAAAAATCACAATGCTCTGCTCACAACACTGAGGGGAATATTAAAGAAGAGGGAAGTTAATAAAGGGGCTCAGACTATTAACACACACTGGGAAATTGCATTTTTTTAAGGAAATGCAACATACGATTATAGAGGACTCTTGGAAAATCATAACTTATGATGAGGATGTGGCCTGAGGAGGTAGACTGTGCCAGAAAAAGTTTATCTTTATCTTCAACAGTCCACAATTAGGTGTGTAATTTCAAAGTCAACCAATAGAAACTTTTGATTTTTGGAAGACTTACTTATAAAGTGCAGATCTGTTATGGACAGGGATCATCTGGTCAATGAAGTATCCTGGATAAAGCACTGAAATCCCAATTAGTCTCTGGACAATCAGCTGAGGTTGGAACAGATACTGGCATTCTTCAGACAAACCCTGCAAAGTTAACAAAGCAGGGGTTTAAATGTCCTTCAGTGGTTAACTCACCGATATTTCTTAAAAGCGAGTGTAGAGGACAATTCCTAATGGGCTATGTGCATAAAGCCTGTCAGCCTCCGGGATTATTATCCCTCTGTCCTCCCTCTGCCTGCCACACAACATAACATGCACCTGCTATTACACCCATGTTGTTCTGAACCATTAATGCTTGATGTTCATTACCCTGTGAGATGAGCTGAGCAGACAGGGGGACTTAGAGACAGGAGGCCGTGTGTTGATTTTACACATGATCTGTTGTAAAATTTGTAAAGAAATAAAAAAAAAAAAAAAGCGGGATGCTTTTGCACCTGATGCAAAAGGACAGGTGTGAATGCCAAATTAGGTCCTTCACTGCTGCCAACTAACCTCTCCTGCTCAAGCCACAATTACTGTGGCATGTCATTACTCCAGGAGCTGCTGAGGTGACCCTTTGATTTATTACAGCCTGACAGTCGAAACTGCACGTGTGTCTTGAAGTTGTGTTTTAATTAAGTTTCAGTGAATATGGGTTTTTGGAGGCCAATGTTTTTACAGTATAACTGCAGGCAGCCTTTGATGGTGTTCAATACATTTCAATTTGACCATTTTTTTATGTAAAAAAAAAAAGATATAAGGATTAATTTATTTTCCAAAAAAGATTTCAGTCTTGGCAGGATGTTAAACACTCTAAAACTATATTGAGGCTATAGAGCAGTAAAACTCCCCATTGGGACCCGGACTAATAGCATTATTTTAGCTCCTTCAGTGAGAATGACCTATTGAGACTATACAATTTTAGGGAAATCCCTGCCTCACTGACTTTGCAGTTTATTAGGTACACTTGAACAATCTAATGCAACCCATGTCAACAGGACTGCAATAAACGCAACCTTTTATGACTGTTTTATGTCATATGTTGTTGTTGCTGCATTGAACTGCATTTTCGTCATATTCTAATGTAATGAAACAAAAATATACACTATGTATAATTGCAAGTCACACAAAGGAAGGATTTCTTGCAGGAATAGTATGTCACAACGCACTTTACTTGATTGTAAAGATATACATATATACTATATTTATATATATAATTAATAAGCAAAGGTATCTTATTGTGTTTGGTGTTTAGATGAAGAATTATGATAAAATATAGAACAAACAAATACTGATTTAGTGAATAATAATGTCCAAAATGTGAAATATATTTAACTGCAGTGTGAAGATTCTCAGTCATCCAGGTAAAGTTGTCTGAAGATTGAGTCATGGCAACTGGACTTCTTTCTTCCAAGTA
>JAUYWH010000027.1:18088438-18133772 GCA_034779795.1 Ctenopoma multispine | reverse complement strand
AGTTCTGTGGATGCAGAACGAAACGTCTCTACTTGGAAGAAAGAAGTCCAGTTGCCATGACTCAATCTTCAGACATATTTAACTGCACTTTCTATAGACTGTACTGACAGTAGGCAATACTGACTGGCCACTATCCAGCATTTAATAAAAGGCTAACACACACTGGCAAACCACTATGTCAAATTGTAAATTTAATGATCATCATAAAACTATAATTTCTTTTTAATTAATGTATAAGTGAGAGACAAGTGAAGGAAATTATTAACATTTTTCTGTTGTAAATTAGATGAGCTGCCCTAGTATTGTGACAGGTTATATAACAGTATGATTTTGCCTACTTCCCACAATACTTGCTTTTTGTTACTTTGCCACTACAGCCTAATAGCACCAAGTGTCACCCAGATGCAAGTTACATTTTAGCACAACAGTTTGATGAAGTCATACCAGAAAATATCTAGGAGCACAAAGACATTTGCACGGATGGGTAAACATTTAATATTCTTTTCTGCTCTTATCACTTCGCATCAATTTCCTCAGTCACGCTAAGCTTTGTATGATACGTAATGACTTCAAATCAGTCTTGCAACCCAGTACATCATGCAACCAAGCATGCAAATGAAATAGTGTTAACAACATTATTTAATGTTGCTTTTTGTTGTCTTAGAAGCATAATGAGGTAAGACAAATCTGTAAAAGAATGACACAGAAGCCTACAGTACATATGACAAAAATAATTCACAGAAAGTTACAAAAGACAATTACAGCAAGTTGAACTACCTTTGGAGATAATTAGTTTGATAGCAAACACAGCTTATCACTGTTTCTTTTCTTGTGGTTGCTAAATCTTTACGTGCTGTGTGCTAAATCCAGTATTTAACTGAGATTGTTAGAAATGCCCTATATATTCCCTGCTCGGCTTGCACTGCTTTCACCCATGTTTCCTGAAAATATCTTGGTCGTTAGAAAATTGCTTCAGAAAGCAGATTTTGTGAAAAGTAGGCTCTTTCCATCTATACAGTGTGTTAGTGGAATCTGGTCACATTTTAGCCACAGTGGCCTCTATCCCCAGTGCCCCGAAAGCAAACCAATTCTTTTGTACATGCTATGTTGATGGCAACTTTTGATGATATTTTTGATTGTTGTGCAGGTGCAGTTTGACAGCCAGTGGAAACCGCACAGGAAGCACAACTGAACACCATGCCAGTGACAAATAAATTGCCTGAAATGGAAATCAGCAGGTGTTTATGTGGCCAAACAGGAGAACAAGATGAGATGAAGAAAAATTCTCCAACACTGTTCTGCCTCTTTAAGCTCTGCAACACCAGCTGGAATACTAATGCCAACCGATGCTTACATCACGTTTATTTGATTTTTTTTTTTATTATGAAGAGGAGTTAAGTAACCATGAAGAACATATTTTAGATGTAAATTGCATTTAAATTATGGTACATAACACGTTGATATAAATAAGCTTCCATTTCACCAGTTTCCATTAGTAAGTGATGTATGACACAATAGTAGTTCAAGCGTTTCACTTACTGCTCAAACCAGCAGAAGCTAGATGCAGCTCCTCCAATCTTTGGTCCTAACTGACACATCTCGATTGTAAAGATATAAATGTATGTAGTTCTCAGACAGTAAATCTTACTGACTGTGACAATCTCCTGATTCTTCCAGAAAGGCATATTTTCATTTTTCCACCGGAAAAACAGAAATATGTCATTCTTGGACGCTGCATTTTAATTACTTAATTTTTCTTTAAACTTTACAATATGTTGCTGTTAAGATAACATTTTACAAATGTGCCTATGTACAGCCTCACAGAGGGTTGTAGACTTAAAGCGGCTACGTCTTAACATGCAACAAGCATTGCCTTTGGAAAGATGGCTTTTTGGTATCTGTTTTTCTAAGTGGGCCTGTGGAAAAAAAGATTCTCACAACAGGAAATGTCATCTGTCATAGCAGACAACGCACGGGTGTAATTAAAAACATAAAAAATAACCGCTTTCTATTTAGAGGAAAAGTGTCCTGATATTGTGCTGGGCCACTGGCATGACTTATTGGGGTACCTGACGGAATTAAGCCATTATTAAAATATCTTTTCACCCGTGCTTTTCCTGTTGTGACAGGTCAAAAGGTCTGCTGTGCAAGAGCAGTGTAAAAACAACAATGTTGACTACAATGAATTACAAGTCACGGATTAAAACTTTAACATGAAACAAAACTGTGTATTGGTCATAAATGGTTTAGGCTCACCTTGACTGAGATTTTGCCTTCATCCTTGGGTAAATGTGCAGCTAGGAACCAGTCTCCAGGGAGTGGGCTGGTCACATTGAATGCTCCTGTCGTACGGTTTGGAAGAGTCCAGGTCAGAGTCACAGCGAAGGATCCTGGAACGACTGTATCCCGAGGGAAGCGAGTATACAGGGGGTTGATTACTGGTGGTGCCCCAGACCTGAAGTACCTATTAATCACAAAGCCAACATTCAATTCTTGTTAGGGCTAATGTTTTCATACACAACAGAGGCATCTGGCAAATGTGAAATTCATCCACACAAACAGCTGACAATATGAGCACAGATGGCATCTTCTATTTAAAATATGAAATAATCATATCCAGCCTTACATATTTGAATATAATAAACACGTCAATCACAACATCACAGGTACACAGAAGAGCCAACTGAGAAACCAGCTCTCACCACAAACACTGTTTATCAATATTATAATAACCGACAGGCAAAATTAAAAGCTAAATGCAGCTAATGCTTAAACAGCAGCTCCTCCAATGCAGGCTGCTTGTAATAGCTGGCATTGCTCAGGTTTGCTGCTCTAAACTTTACCAAAGACAAAAGATATACGATGTGTATTATTATCTATTTATATCCTGTAGAAGAAGCTTCTGAATGTAACTTCAACTAAAGAACAAAAGAAAGGCATTACACGAAACACACGGACAGATTCAGTGTCTTACACAGTCACGTTGCGGTTTGGGCAGCTGTCTCCAAACGTGCCCCCTTGCTCCTTGAAAGTGATGAGGTTCCATACGGCCATCATGGTGTCGTCAGGCACATTGAAGTGGAACAGTTCCACACTGGCGAAGGAGTTGAAAGCATTCAGCTTACGAGGCGTACGGGTGAAGTATTCAGTCACAAAAAGGCAATCTGGAGAGAACAGAGCCAGAGGAAAGGGTCCCTGAATATTTCTGAGGATAAGTAACACATGACATAGTCTCATTTACAAAATGAAACTGCCATCTACTGTACACACATGAGCAATAGGACAAAGAGTCTACAGCAATGCTGCTTTGAACTGAATGCTAACATCAGAATGCTAATATTGTGACACACTAATGTCAATGGTATTTTTAGCAGGTCCAATGTTTATCATGTTTACCATTTACTTTGGTGTGTTAGCGTGGTAAAATGCTCACAACATAGTACTAACATGCTATTGTTAAGTACGTACAAAAGGTACTATGTTTACTACAGCTTTATGTAGTAGTAGTAGAACAGATAGTGGGAACAAATGTACTAGACAGATGCAAGTTGACCTGATGATGGTGCCGTTGCTGAGCAATAAAAAAAACTCTGACCTACTTGTGATTCTAGGTAAAATATCATAAAAAAATATTGGAATTCATCCTCCGGGGACCACTGAAATCCGCACAAAATGTCCAATAGGTGTTGTTTGAACAAAAGTGCCGAGACAGATTGACACTGTCCTCCATAGCCACGCTGCTGCTGCTGTCACTAACAATGGCTTATCATTAAGTATGAGCAAGTACAAACATTTTCCAATTTGCCAGCACTATCATTTTTGTAAACAGAATAAAAGCACAAGAGATCTCTCTGTCCACAATGACAAACTTCTCCTTGTACCCGGAAAACAGTTTGAAGAGAGCTAGATCATCTGTAATCACAGACTTTAACTCCTCTTAAAGCAATCGAGGGAGATGCATGTATGCAGCCTCACTCGCGTCCTGCATAATGTCAAATCCTTGGATTACATCCAGTGAAGGTTCTGCATGTAAAAGCAGCAGAACAAGTGACAGGTGTAATCTGCCATATTACCTACATGACCCAGGCTGGCATTGAGCACAGCCAGCAAGTGGGCAAAATCTGAGGGAAATTGTGTGCGGTGCAGTAAACGGCTGTACTAGAACACGCTATTGTATCTCTTAGATAAGTATCATCATAAATATTAACACACAGTAAGTAGATAAGAAACAAGGCAGGTGCATTTCATGGGAACAGTGTGGAGGCACTTGATGTTTCACTGGAAGAGAATGCTTTACATTTATAGCACACTCTCTTTGTGTGTGTGTGTGTGTGTCAACCATTTCCACCATCTGCACCTCAAATATCTGTGGTGATGTCTGACGCAGGACCTTTTACCTTATTCTTATCCCAGCCTTCCTCACGTCTGCTATCTGCATTATATGCAAGTGTCCTCTAAATTAAAGTTCTCCTTTGTCCTTGCATTACATGGATAACTGTGACAGAGGAGAGACCGGTCACATGTCACAGCCTCAAGTATTATAACGGAATAGATGGAACGTGGCCCCAACGCTGCTGGAAACCGACCGAATACTTTGATGTCTGATTAGAAAAAAAGGAGAGAAGCTTTCTACCAGCTACAGTTCACAGCTAAAAGTTAATGGCATACTGTAAATAGGTGATTCCTTATTGGTTGAACAGATGTTTGATAGGAAAAAGCTACTAATTTTGCACATCTGGATATAAGACTGGTTATGATTAGTGATTACACAATTCAAAGACATCTTTAAATGAGGATTCATTACTCATCACCACATTCTTCAGGCAACATAACCGCATATTCAAGGAATTCACCATTTATCACATCATTATTAAGCTTCCTCAAAATCTCTGACTTAAAGTGGTTCCCAGCCTGAGGGTCAGGAATCCCCCAAAGGGATCGTAAGATGATTACCAACGCTATAAACTAAGAAAGTCATATTTATTTGTCAGACTTCTCTCCTAACCTGGCTTTTTATTTATGCTTTTACCTCTTCTCTCCTCTCCTCTCACAACAATATTCTAATAGTTTTCAAATTATTCAAGAGCTCAATGCACCTAAAGCAGGCGTGTAAGCAAAAGTGTATTATTTTTAGTCTTAGGATCTTTAGTCATCATTTATTCTCCTACATGTCTGTATACAGATGTGCAAACAGCCAAACGCGTGTTTTTGAGATTTCACACTCCTTAGTGTCTACATTTCAAGCATATCTGCATCTGGGATCGACAAATTATGCATGTGACTGAAAGATATTATTAAGAAATTAGAATAATAAACATTCACATCTAGGCGACCTGTATGTAAAAACACGATTCTGCGAAGGACATGTATCTGAAAACAGCACACAGCAGTCTCAGTGACAATCCAGCAGCTACACAGTGCGACAAAACTCACACTTGAAGGTGTAATAACGTCAACATTTCTAAATATGTTTGTTTACCACCTAAATAAAGACATTTCATTTTAAGATTAAAAAATGGCAGCAGAGTGCTTATAGGCTTTCTTACGGCATGGTTCCGATTTCACTAATCTCTTCAATGAGCGCCTCCCAACCACTGTTCTACTCTGTTAGAGGCTTAATATAGACATAATCCTGCTTTTTGTCATCTCAACTAGAGATTTATCCTTGACTGCTTAGCTCGATCGTCTTCAAACTTTTTTTGTTTTGAAAAAGCAACTAAAGGCTACACTTGAAGGATTCTTAAGTAATAAAAACAGCTATTAAAGAGGAGACATCTGTAACTCTCAGAATTTAAGATTATACAGTATTCTTTTCAAACACACTCTCCTCTGGAACAAACGCTTGAATAAATCACACACGGACAAAGATTAGTGGACTTTCTACTTCCAGCCTCACACTTTACCACCAGAGCTGTCACAGCAATGACAATTAAAACATGAAACATTATTGTATAAAGAACCGGGTTGTCTCAATAAGACCCAAACCACACAAAATATTCTCCTCTCTATGATATGTAGGAGGATAGAAGGCAAGGGAAACGAAGGGAATGTGAAGATGTGAGCTTTCCGTCTTCAAAGGAGTCGAAAGATTTAGCAAAACTGATGGAGCAAAACGGCAACAAGTCTGTCAGAGATCGGCAACATCCTCAGACAGAGCTTTAATGTCTTCACGGACCACGGCCAGTACAGTGGGTGCTGTAGACATGGATTTATTGTTGTCATACAATTGAGCACTGAGGCTTTTGTTTCACGTCTCTGTCTTAAAGCACTAAAGATGAATTGATGAATGTTCATCAAACATTAGAAAAAAAAATACATCTCTTTACATTTAAGATTTTTATGAAAAGACAACACAATTCTGATCACATCTTATGATGCAAGGACTGAATTAAAGGAGTTTAAAATGTTTAACTTCAAGATTTCTACATTACCTAACTAAATATGTCTATTAAAACAGGCTATATTAGAAACAATAAAGGTTTTGACTTCAAACCCTACTGTTCATACTGTGGATCTGATCATATTTTGTACAACTGCATCTCAGCCTGTCTTAACTTGTCTTTGGCTTCTTCAACAAAGAAAAACAACAACAAACAAATATATTAAACCCCAAAGGCAACAGCACCGAAAGCGTCCAGCCTGATCTGTTCTCTTCTCTTGTGGCTACAATCATCCCTCAGGATCGTAGCCTACAACCCACAGGGGCATCTGTCAATGTGTTGCGTGCCATAATTAGCAGCAACCTTCCCCATGCGTCACGTAACTGAAGCCAGTCCGTGTTCATAAAAAACACAACAAAAACGTTTTGTTGCAAAGCAGCAGCTGTGGATGTTCAGGAGACTGAATTCAAACCAGAAACTGAACACAATGCTGCTGCTGCTGCTGCTGCTGCTGCTGCTGCCGCTGCCTTGTGTGGAGGATTTCAGCACCCCCGACAAAAGGAACAGCTCCCGTGAATCAAAGCAACACACACTGAACGTAAAGCCACTCACCTCCAAGAGCGCAGAGATAGGTGTAAACAAGCAAGAGGAGCCTCGGAGGGCTACATCCTGAGCCCAGACGCTCCAGTTGCCACATCGTTAAAAGCTAAATATTTAGTGAAGGGCTACAGCCCGGGTGCAGTTCTCAGTCGCTGTGCTGGTCTACATTTTTTCAGGGTTTTTTTTTTTTTTTTTTGCCAACGACCAGCTGTTTGTGCATGACGTAACTCAGACGAGGACGGGACAGCGCCTCCTCTCTGGCTTTGATTTGACAACCTCGGTATGTCGACTTATTTCATTGGACACCCGCTCCTGCCAGTTCAGAGACGGTGCAGACGTCGAATGCACCACAAGGCTCGTCACTTCGGCGTCCGGGCCACCACACGCCACACACACAGGGCGAAGTAAAGAGGCTGCAGCTGCCCCCGGAGGCTGCAGCCTCTTCCCCCAGGACCCGGGACAGAAAGTTGGGGGAGGGAAATAAAGCATCTGACCTGATCTGATCCTGTACACTCTGGTGCATCTGTTTCCTGAGAAATAGGACAGTTTATCCTGTTGAGTTTGGAGCTTCGTCTGCACTGCAGTGTGGACTATTTGCGAGTCCTAACTGACTCGCAAATAGTCGACTTACTGCAAATACATACTGCATACATAGAACATACTGCATACATGTATGTAGAACAGGATTTCTTTGATTTGATCTTTTCTTTAACAGCTGGAAAAAAAAACATACTCAACATTGTTTCACAAACTTCATGATAGATACATTTACTAATTTATCCTAATTGCTTTAGTATAACCTTGGACCTATGGCATGTTTCCAAAGTGTCATACAGAAAATGATGCATTGCCTCTGGCTGAATTCTCAGAGAGCCCAGCTGCAAAACATAGTACAATACAAAGGGTTTCATTTGCTTTACTTCTGTAAGTGACACTTTTGACACTGCTCTACTGCTTAGTCTAATTCACCATTCACATACTTCTTGTCTACGTAACAGTACTACAAGTACTACAGGCTAACATACCATACATTTATCTGTTTGTGAATAACTCTTTGACAAAACAAGAGGGATACATAATTGTTCACGAAGACACCATATAGCGTATACAAAGATCAAATAGGGTCCTTTATGTGTCACCTTCAGTTCAGTTTTAAAGGAATGATGAGTGATACTGGGTTTCAGTAAGATCAGAAGAAAAACAATACATGCTGGTTCGAACTGAAAAATCCAAAACGATTTTCAGACTATTTCTAATCAGTTTTAGTAAAACTGAAAAACGCCATATTTTTTCCATCTTACACTAATTCACCATGCAAAGGCATCATATTGGGAACATTCACTACCAGTCAAAGGTTTGGACACACGTCTTTAGTTGTGTTACCTTCATTGCACGTGGTTTTCTAATGATCAGTTATCCTTTTAAATTAATACATTTGCATTAGCAAATGTAACATGCTATTGGAAGACAGATCGATTTGATGTTATGAAATCTGCTTTGTCTTTCACAAACATGGTCACTTCTGTGTGTCCAAGCTTTTGACTGGCAGTGTAACTGTTATGGGTATTGGGAAAAATTGAGTTTTTCCACAAATGTTTCCATCACACTATAATCTCTTTCCCACCAGGAACTGGACATTAAAACCAGCTCAAATTCTCAGTCAGGATTATTTTTAGGCTGAGGCTGTGACTTCAAAGATGACTCACACTGTCCAAACAGATCTGTCAGAGAGTGAATGAGCCTCTGAATCAGGTTGGGGATAATTTAGTTGACGTAAATGATTCATTAAAGCTGAATTGCTAGTGCTAAAGTAAAAAGAAATGTCTAGGAGGTGACGAATGATTAGCTGAATTTCATTTTGTGGTAATTATTTAGGTAAAACAGTTTACATTTAAGTTACCCAATCTGCCTGGAATTCGTTCCATTCAGGCTGCACATACTAAGTACAGAATTAATGAGTGGACAGTCCTGAGGCTCACAAAAAGACATAAAAGTTTTGCTTTGCTCTCTGTGATGCATTATTGATATGTAAAAAAGAAAATCTTCCACTTGCATGCCTCCACAGGAAGGTTAGAGATCAGATAAAGAGAGAGATCAGTTACACAACAAAGGGGGCAAGTATCAACTCAAAAACAAAATAATTCTATTCAAGATCAAGGTTATTTTACAGTTTGACACTATTTCAGGCAGTTATTTATTTATATGAGGTGAATTCAGACTGTTATGTTGTGTAAAGTACTACATTTCTGTCACTTTAATGAAGTTATGAAACAATGCAGCAAGAATACCTAAGGATGTAGTCTTTGTTGTGACTATCTAATAGTGAAGCCTGCCTCAGTGCTGCCAGAAGGCAGTTTTGTTAGAAGTTGTAAAGATGCCTGATCCTCATGACCAATGCATAGCAACCAATTGTGTATAGCTTTGCCATTAAGTACTGAAATAATCAGCCCAGACAAAAAACTATGCTCTGTCTGCATATAGCTGTTAATGAGAGTATATGTCTATGTGTCTGCCAAACGGTCCTGATTGTCTTTTAATTCCAGTTCACGCTGTAAAAAGGTGTTGTACTCCCTCAAAGCCAAAATACTCATAAATGAACAGAAAACCTGCCAGATACTTCGACCAAACTAAGTCATAACCTCACACTTTGTGTAAAATCAGAGCTGGAAGTCAGCTATAGTAATTATTACTGCGATTAAGAACAGTTAGGCTCAGTGATAAATGTTAGATGACAACATACGATCACTAATCACTGCTTGATTTACAAATATATTAAATGTATGTGCATTTTCTTTATTTTTTACATATATTCAAAAAAACATAAATGACAACTTTTTTCAATCATTAACTCTTACCATGTTTAGTATGTTTGTTCAATAAAATATAAACTTTTAAAAACTTGTTCACGCTATTTGGTAATGCCTCCCACAGTGACACTTGGTGGAAGAAGATAAAAGCATAACCAACAAACCAGCTTAAAAAAACTGGTGGTAGGAGGTGGTGGAGAATGTGTGTGTGTGGGTGGTGCACACAAACATAAACACACACACACACACACACACATTATGGCCTGAGTTATTTCTGCTCTCCCTAAAGTGAGACTCTCCACAGCCTCAGTGTACCAACCACAGTCACAGAGGAGCATGAAGAGCTTCGAGTTAAGCATTTTAACCAGCTCCCTCAAAGAAACATATTCTAACATTCACATCCAATACTGGACCAAATCTTTGGTCTCGGAAAAGTCCTGTGGAAAAAAAAAACATAACTATTTGCTAGAGTGAACTCGGATATATCAAATTGTGAGTATACCAACAGCGTTCAACATGTTCAGTAAAATTGACTAAATTTAAAAATGAGAGGTGGGAGGGCAAGAATGGATGTCCAGCTGGTAGAGTTATGCTCTCTGCCACAGTGGCTCTGCTTCACTACACAGCATACTCTAGCTCCAGTATACAATGCATAAGACCACATCCTATTGCCTCCATAACACATTTGCAGATAAACATGTAAAGAAAGTCTGTCCGTCTCAAAAGGCGTGATGAACCCAGTAATGTCTCTGCACAAACGATAGGTGCATATAGAGATAATTCAAACAGCTTTGCTATGATTATCTCCAAACCAGCACTTTGTCCATACCAAAACACCACTATGTGCCATTATGTGTTAACTTTTTTATAAATATATTAAATGCGGTTGCACTGTCTCTCTACAGTAAGATATCAAATATTTATGGCTAAACAGCGCCCCCTTCTGAACATCATTGCTCTGACACTGCTCTCTGATGTACGAGTGTCACTTGGCAGCAGTAATCATCCTCAATAAAAAGACGGCGTTTAAAAGTTTTAACATTTTTTAATAGTTTGATCAAAAATCTAAAACATCAAGAAAAACTGTTTTATGAGTACAATTAGAAAGTAACAGTTAAGGACTTTACAATGGAAACATCCATCAACAGTCAAATCATATCCTAAAGTATCAAGGGTTGAAATATTTCATTTCTTTGATTTAGCTTTTTGTTGTGTAGTGTTTTTTTCTGTGTTTTAATCTAATAACCCAACACAAAAAAATCTAAATAAAACTAGTACAGTCCAATTGAGATACATCTACAGCTGTATAAGCTAAGAGACAATTACATCCTGAACACTCCAAAACGTGTCTTCTTCATTGGTGCATTCAGAGCTGCACTGAGGCTTAGTCCCAAAACCATACGAGTATCCGCAGGATCAATAATCCCGTCATCCCACAGTCTGCAAAAATAAAAGCGAAATGTATTATTGGACAAGGCTTTACACAGGGTTTTTCTTCTTTCTTTCTACAAAATGTACCTACCTATGGAACTTCCATTTTCTATATTAATTAATCTATTATCAATAATCAATTAATATCTATAAAACATTGAAAATAAACAGAACCCGCAAATGCTGGCATTTGTGCTTGACATTTTGTTTTTCAAAAGTGTTGCCAATAATTTCCTGTTTTATTCATTTATTAAGGGACTAATTGTTGTAGCTCTAATGGCCAAAGCCCAGTTATATCAAATTAAACAATTTTGATATAAATGGATTATTTTTTGATTATTGATTGACACACTACTGGTCCTTTGGCCAAACATATTAGTATCTCCATTTCCTGTTGGTAATATTCCAACAACAAATTTGTTAATAGCCTCTATTTATAGAGACATTCACAGACCCCTGACTGTTTCAGGCAAGACTCTTCCTGTTAGACATCTAGCACATTTTAGAATTTGTGTATTTGAAATCCTGTTGATGTCATGTGGGAATCTTGATTATTTTCTGTTTTGTGAAACATCTTTAAATACACCTCATCACTTCTCATGCATGAAGACTCTTCAAGTTTTCAGTTCTTGGAGAAGCCGTATCCCACAAAGTATTGATTGGCTGCGTAACAAATGCTGGTGGCCTCTTTAATCCACCTCTGTGCATTCAAAAAACTGCTATGAGATTCTAACATTTATAAACCCCATACAAACACCTTTTTCAGCATCTTTGTTTTATCACACACTACCAAAACATGACATGTCCTGACTTACCTGGCACTGGAGTAATACGGGCTGCCTTCCTTTTCAAACCGCTGCACTATTGGTTCCTTCATTGCAGCTTCCTGCTCTGCTGTGAACTGTAAATAAATCAGTTAAATAAAAGAAACATTGGGTTTTCTGAAGTTACTGTGCCAATGACATTTTTAAGGGTAGTCTAGGACAGTCTTGTTTGTCACGGATTCTGGTTTCCATGGCTTAAAACAATAAATACTAAGTATAACAAAAAATTTGAATCAATAGTGTTTACCTTTATACATTTTATCACTAAAGGAAATAAAGTAAAAACATTTTCTAAGATACATACAGATATACACTGCCCGGCCAAAAAAAAGGTTGAAAAAAAGGTCACACACTCTAATATTTCGTTGGACCGCCTTTAGCTTTGATTAAGGCACGCATTCTCTGTGGCATTGTTTCGATAAGCTTCTGCAATGTCACAAGATTTATTTCTATCCAGTGTTGCATTCATTTTTGTGATAAAGATCCTGAATTGATGATTGTAGAGACTGACCGCTGCGCAAAGCCTTCTCCAGCACATCCCAAAGATTCTCAATGGGGGTTGAGGTCTGGACTCTGGTTCAGGAAACATGAGACATCATTTTATCCCCACACTCTTTCACAATTTGAGCCCGAAGAATCCTGGCATTGTCATCTTGGAATACGCCGCTGCCATCAGGGAAGAAAAATCCATTGATGATATAACCTGGTCATTCAGTATATTCAGGTAGTCAGCTGACCTCATTCTCGAAGCGAATACTGTTGCTGAACCCAGACCTGACCAACTGCAGCATCCCCAGATCATAGGTGGCAACTTTTTTTTTGGCCAGGCAGTGTATATATGTATGCACAGACTACTCACAAAAAAGTTATAGGATACATAAGGGATATTCTGCTTTCGGATGAAATTTCAGGATGAACCTAAAAGTGCACTATTTAACCTTTACAGGTGAACCTAATGAGACCTTCCCTGAACTTTTGAATGCACATGTCCAACAGTTCAATGTTTCTGTACTTTTTACACAGCTTGTTTGATCCATGAATTGACCGATACATTTCCTGGTTCAATCAGAATTGGTATTTAAACAGTCCTACTCTTCATGCTGTTCACATTTTGACATCATGAAACCAAGACGACACCTAACAATCGATCAACAGTACCTCGTCATTGCGAGGCTTCAAACAGGATGTTCTCAGACAGAAGTGGCCACTGAGCTTTGAGTGTCACCAGCAGGTTGCAACAGAATCATAGAAAGACACAGAAGTGGACATCCTTTGGCCACATCCCACACTGATGACTGCTTAATTGTGAACAGTGCCCTGCGGAACTGGATGATGAATGCCACTCAACTCCAGGCACATTTAAGGGAGGTGAGAGGCACTCAAGTGTCACGTCAGACTATTAGAAACGACCTGCAAGGGTACCAGGCCACATCACCAGGCACAGGCGTCATCGCCTTGTATTGGCCAGGAAGCATTTACGCTGAATGAGGGACCAGTGGGCCTCATGCTGTTCTCTGATGATAGTCTATTCACGCTGAGCAGAAATGATGGCCGCCAACGATGTTGGAGATGCCAAGAAGAGTGCTATGCATCAGCCACTATTGTCACCAAACAAGCCTTTGGTGATGGTGGTGTTACAGTGTGGGCAGGTGTGTCTAGTCAATACAGACCTGCCCTACACTTCCGTGAATTCTGATTAACATCATTAATCCAGTTATTGTGATCCTGCATGAACAACACAGGCCTAATTTTGTTGACAACAATGACCTGATGGCCATCCTTCAAGATTAGTGGGATGCAATGCCTCAGCAGACAATAAGTCATCGTGTGAACAGCATGACGTCGTTGTCAAGCTGTAATAGATGCTCAAGGGCACATGACACGTTATGGAGACATTGAGATTTTTTGTTGTGGTATATAAAATTATTAAATTCTCTACCATCTACAACCCCCTGAACTAACAATGTAGGTGACAGAGGCACTGGTGTCTCGCTGTTTTGAACAATCCAATCAAATGTGAAGAATCTGATTTAGATATGGAAATATGACATGTCACACAAGATAAAGAATCTCTGACTGCTGATCTTTGTGAGTTGGAATGAATTTGATGTCCTGCAATTTTGTTTTGCATGGTACTGCTAACTACAGGTAGAAAAGGCTCCCAGCTGTTCATCAGGGTTAAAATAAACAGACAAGTGGAATAAAATGCATAGAAAATCTATTTAAAATTAACCCATAATTAGATTTTGCCACCTTTTAGTCATCTTAATGCTTGATACGGTTGAGCAATCTTAAACATCGCTGCGGAAAATGCCTGCAATTGGAGCACTGATGTGAGGTGTCAATCTGAAGCTATTTATGCACTCTTAATACACCCGTAACAGCATACCTGACACTGTTTAATTACATCCATTTGATGACTGCAATATTCAGGATAAATCATAACTGTGACACTTAACACTGATATAATTTTATCTTTGTATACGTGCCATGCCAAACCATTACTGAAAGAAACGTGTCTTTCGTAATGTTGATGCTTTTGGCAGCAAACTCACCAAAGCTAATTTAAACCTTTCCAGTGAGGCACAGATGGGATGATTAATATGAATCATTACCTCTTTTCCCTCACGTGCCCTCTGATCCTTAGTGATGGTAGCCAGGACAGTGGCTGCCTGCTCGCCACCCATTACAGAGATTCGGGAATTTGGCCACATGTACAAGAATCGAGGGCTGTGAGACAAAGAAAGCAGAAGTGTCAATTTGCTTGTGTTCGCTGTGCCAGAAGATGCATCTAAATGACAGACACACAATTTAGACAAAATAAGAAAGATCTAACACCAAATGATGATAACTGTAGTTAAGCTTAGTTTATGAGAGCACTGGCTGAGCTTTGTTATACAAACAAGGAGAAACTTTAAATGATAATCTAGTGATTTTAGACATAAAAATACATACAAAAATAGGTTTACAGGTCTTTGAGAGTACTATTCGTAAAACGTATAAGTGAATTATTTAAATCAATGTCAGAAGGAGAAACATGCATATGCTGCATTCATTTATATTGTCCCACAAACTGAGCAAAGATCTTTATAATGACGTAACAGGTCATCGCCAGACTACTTTGTTCATCTCCTTTTTTGGTGGTGCTTTCCTTTGATTCAACACAAACCACTGATGACTTTCTTAATACCTGTAGGCTCTGCCGCACATGCCATAGTTTCCTGCACCGTAAGAGCCTCCAATGATAACAGTAATCTTGGGTACATTGGCACAGGCAACCGCAGTCACCATCTTAGCTCCGTCTTTGGCAATTCCTCCTGCTTCATACTCTCTACCCACCATGAAGCCTGAGATGGAGAAGGGAGATTGCAAATAAAAAGTCTGTAGACTTTGCAAGTGTGTATGTGTTATCATCTCAAGAGAGAAAGTCTGGGTGGGTTAAAAATAAATCATGAATAGATGGATAAATAGATGATGGCCTGACAGAAGTAACAGAAAATATCACAAAGGAAACAAAGAAGAGAAGAACAGCAAAATAACAGAATAAAGTCTCACATATTAAGAACCCCCACTGACCTGTTATGTTTTGGAGAAAAATAAGTGGAATGTTTCGCTGGCAACATAATTCGATGAAATGTGTTCCCTGGAAAAAAAAGCATGATATTGAATAAATCTGGTGTAACTGCAACATTGAGGAAAAACTGTGCAGAAGAAAAACACACAAATATGATATATTGCTACCTTAAAATAGAACAACAGGGTGTTAATGATTTATTCATCTTGGTATCTCAATAAATACACAATATAAACTTTAAATAGACTGCAAACAGAAACGGGCATGTAAATGTGTAATAGAGAAGATATTCAAAACACACAAGGGTACAGAGTTTGAGGTAATCTGGGTGACTGCACAGAGACTAGGCTGCCTGAATTTCTTGTTGATATTGTGGTTTCACAAACAGCTGGAAACAGAAGGGATCAATTTGTATGACATCTGGTGAACAAAACAAAATTTTCATGTTCATGAACCATTTTTAAGTGTGTGCCCTGTGATCAGTTAGTCTCACCTTTATCTTCCTCTAAGACGAGAGCAGCCAGGACAGAAACTTAACAACTTGGGAGGGAGGTCATCTGGCTTCACAATGGCTTTGTACTCGCTAGATTTTACTTTGAATGTGAAGGAGCTGAATGGTCTTCAATCTTGCCAGAAATTTGCAGCACAACACAGAGCTGCCAGAAGCTACTGCACAGGCAAACGAGCACAAAGGACTGTGCGCTGTGAGGAGACACCTCATTTCCATATATTTTGTATTGCTGAATTACTCAGGTGTTTTCTTTATTTTGGCTTACTTCTACTGGCTTTCTTTCAGTGAAGCAGTCTGCCTTGCATTGCAAAGAGTAAACAGAAGCCAGAAACAATGAGAAAGACGGATGCCTATTAGAAACTGTCACTTGGTGAAAAACGATCCATCAGTTTGCTCCCAAATGTGTGAATAATAGCAGAAATATAATCTTTTCTATTCTGCTTCTCCTTTTCACAAACACAAATGCCTGGGTAAAAGCTGTTAACAATTTAACAGTTAGCATAACAGAGGCTTGGGCATGTCTTGAGCGATGACAACTTGCCTCAAAAAAGCATCTTGAAATGCAGGTGCTATATTAATGTTTCTTGGACATGCTCTGTGAGCATGTCTGTTCCACATCTCTGTGTCAGTCCCTTTCAACAGTAATTACATTTATCTGATAACCAGGGCTTATATTGTCATATTGAGATCACACATAAAAAATAAATAACAAAAAAAAATCCCAGCTCAAGCTTGTAATCTAATTCAAAATGTGTTTGGAAACGTATTACTCTATAATCACGAATTCAGCTCCTCATCTTTCCTAAGCCTGTGTAAAGTTCAGCTCTGTTCATGGCAGATTGGCTCACAAATTAAGTGAATTACACTAAATGAAAATTATGATTGCTCCTTATCCATGGTTTCTAAATGCTATGTTATTACAAAGCCATTCATCAGAGTGCTCATAAGATGGCCCAGAGAAGTACAATTTGAGACCTTATTGTATGAAAGAAACTCTGTGCTTTGACAGTGAAGGGTCAGTACAAAGGATCTATGAAGATTAAAACCCCTCAAGACAGAAATATTGGTATTCAGTGTTGTAAGCAGCACATATCTGTGGAGAATACTATCTGAACTGCTTTAGTATTTTTTTCTTACGTTCTAGGCATTTTCAGGAGCACATAACCAGTACAATGTTCTTTACAATGTTGAAAACATGATGATGAGACTTAGCTTTTCATACCGCCGCTATGCAGTTTGTGTTCAGAAGAAATAACAAAACTGATGGTGTACAATCTGAACCTTTTGTGATTTTTTTTTTATATCTCTGTATGTGAACAGGTCTTAGAAATCCTCACGTATTCTGTGGAGAGCAATCACTTTTAACTTTTAAATAATCTTTCAGTAGAGAGAATATTTACCTTTTTCGCAGACTCTGAAAACAAAACACCATTGTTGCCAATAATTCCCACAGGGTATCCAAATATCCTTGAAAATCCTGAAGAAATAGATATTGGAAATCTAATTGTGAGGTTTCAATATGATGAGAGATGAGAAAAAAAAACACATTTTCTGTGTCGAAGAAATATATTACATATTTCATATACCTGTAACAAGTGTGTCTCCATAGAAAGCCTTGAACTCGTCAAATTTACTGCCATCCACAATTCTGGCAATGACCTGCAGTCAAATAAATCTGACAAAGTTATGAAGGCCAACAACTGAGCTAGTGAAAAAAACAACAGACATGACTTTTGTGACAAGTTTAACTTGAGTGATTTAAGGATGCATTGTGTTGAAAAGGGCTATGGTTGTAAAACTCCTGTCAGCTGCATCTTAAATGGACTGTCAATACTGCTCTACACTACAATGTGTGACATCTTAGAGTTAGCAGTAATTATTGCTCCTGGGTTTACAACAACAATCAAAGACATAGGCTTTACATCAAATGAGAATATCTGACACACTCTGTCAAAGGGAACAAAAGCAAATGCATGTTTCTATGTTCCGTAAGTAAACCACAAAATTATTCTAATTAATGGTCTGGTTAATGCACATTGAACAGGGGTACAGTTAATGGCATAGTAAAATAATAGTAAAAAATAAGATGTAAAACTGATCATTACATAGTCACATGTAGAAGTAAAAGCTTTAGACAAGAGTGTTGCCATGTTCGATCACTTGTAAAATATAAAGGCATGTACAGCCTATGACCTTTCTTTATTCTCATTTTTTTTTGCCAGAAACTGGAAAAAAAACCTCTTTGACGTCAAAGTTGCGTTTCAAGTTATCTCCGACTATGCCATAGACTTCATCTGCAGGATACAGAGGGGCTTCAGTAGGTTCTGTGGTCACCTGAAGATTATAAAAGAAGAAGTTACAAGAAACGACTATTTGATTAACAATGTATGATTATTCGATTGATGATTTGTGTTGGACTTGCCTCAATGTTTTTCCTGTAGTTTAGGCTTCGCACTGTCTTTCTTGCCAAATGGAGCGCATGGTTATCATCTAAAGCATAGTGGTCTGTCACACCAGATTTTCTGAAAAAATAAGCAACAAATCAGTCCCTGTGAAATTCAAATGCATAAAACACTTTTAATAAAGAAATTCAGTATGAATTCATTTTACTGGAAACTGCAGCCTAAATGTGTAAAAATGCTTCAGTGGCATTTTAATTTGGATGTGTCAAAAAACACATAATTTTGAATGAGAGAACATCCACTGATGTGTTTCCACCCAGTTTGAAAAAAAAAGTACCACAAGAAAAAAACCTTCGACTTAATAAAGATGATTTTAGAGTTAAGGTCAAGGTCAAATTTATTTACAACAGCTCGTGCTGCACAAAGTGCTGCACAAGCAGACAATAAATAATAAAAACCACATTAACCACACAATATAAATACAAGAAAAATACAATACAGCAAAACAGTTAAGAGAAAATAAAACAGTTAAGTGGATAAAATGAGCTGAGCGCTGCATCTCATGGTTCTGGCTGGAGTATGCATAATTCAAAATGCACACGCGCAGCGGCAAATCATAAACAAACATGTCTGCTCATTAAATGCTTCACCAAAACAAATTTAATATGACTTGCAAGATTATGGTGATTTTATGGTAGCACTCATCATAACTGAATTGAAAAATTTACAGCCAATCCATGTGATTGTTATTGGTGATCATTCGCTCATTCGATATTGATTTCGGAATTGGCAGCAAAAAATCTTTTTCAAGTATCCCTAACAGACTACAGCTCAGAAAGATAAGACCAAAGTATTTTTGTGGACTAAGCCTTTTAGGTTTTCCACTTGATACACAACTTTGCTAAAAACAAAAACTTAGGTTTCATACTTGCAGTGAAGATCAGCACCACCAAGATCCTCTGCAGAAACTTCTTCCCCTGTGGCAGCTTTGACCTGTCAAGAGAAAGTTTCTCAAAACAAACTGAAACAAAAAACATCACTGCATTATAAAGTCAAAACACCTAAAATTGTATTCCACTGGAAAGAGATATCTGTTGCTTAGATTTATGCTCATTATGGCTGTAATGGAATATTAGCAAACCAGTGGAGGCCCTCCAAGGAAAATGGTTCCCTGCTTTCGCACAATGATGCTTTCATCTGCCATGGCTGGTACATACGCTCCTCCAGCAGTGCAAGAGCCCATTACAACAGCAATCTGAGAGAGTGAAGAAAAAGTGTGCAACATTAAGAATCAACATACTGCACTGGTGAGGCAGAAAGGCTCTAACATTAAACACGAATGACTGTGTAATAAATGTGCGTGAACGATAATGTAACCCATTTACTCTAAGGACCACTTAACTTCAATAGTTTGTGCCTTCACACTTGACTGATTCAGTATGAATTCAGATTCAGTATTCAGATTCTAAACAGTATCATGTCCCTGTCCTTACAGCCACTTCTGTACTGTTAGCGCTGTGGGTGTTTGAAAGTGGAATTTTAATTTGTAATGAAACAATCTAGTGGTAAATCTGGCTGTAATACTAAATATGACTAAGAAAAAAACTCAAAAAAGAAGAGATGCCACTGAAGAAAAAGCCTGAAAGCATGTATTAATAGGCATAATGACTATCTATCTATGTACATATTCAGCTGTGTTTGTCTCCTGTACAGAGGTGAGTGCAAGACCTGACTTCTCTAGCGCAACCATTGCACTTATCCACTGTCTCCTAAGCATCCTTGCTTTTGTTTTATATTCAAGCACAAGGATATCTCTTCTTCAGTAGTCAAAAATGAGATTTTAGTTACTTGCAGATAATGAAAAGACAAACGACCAACAGCAGTGCAGTTCATTTAAATTTACTATCTCTGCTCTCTGATAAACCCTCCCCTTATCCACAAAACCACTCTATCAAAACACAATCAAACAAGGGAACAGTGCTTAAAGCATAACTAATAATTTAAGTATATTCTAATAATATAATTTAAGTATACCGTCCAACATAACAACAATAACCTATGTTGTATGACAATAACTGAGAGACACATAATCACCTGTGCTATTCCCTCTGAAGACAGCGTGGCCTGGTTGTAGAATATGCGCCCAAAGTGATCCCTGTCTGGAAATACGTCTGCCTGTCTGGGTAGATTTGCACCTCCAGAATCCACTGGAAAAAAAGATGGATAAAAGAATATTTAGAAAACTGGTCATTAACATTTAACCTGAGATCTGTATTTTTTATTAGATTTAATAAAACACTGTGAAAGTATGCTCAGTTAACAGAGCTATAGGTATAAAATATTTATATTTATCTAATTTTTATGTTTTTTTCTAGCTGTTTAGTTATATACATACATTACACATACAATACATTACAAAGATCCCAAACAAATACAGAAATACTCACCTAAGTAAATGCAAGGCAAGTGGTTCTCCTTTGCTATCTCTTGTGCACGAAGGTGCTTCTTCACTGTAACTGGGTAGTATGTTCCCCCTTTGACAGTGGCATCATTTGCAACAATAACACATTCCACTCTAAGAAAAGTAAGAAAGTATATATATATAAATACATATATATACAGTATATATTGCACTTGGAACAGTCGAGTGAGAAACAGTAGTAATGGAGATTAAACAAAAGCTAATTACAAATCATCGCAATTAAATTAACAACCAATGTAATTATCACCAACTCTCTTACATTTAAAGCAGCAGAGACAATTGGCTCAAAATCTAACTTTACTTTGTAGCCTGTTTTAGCAGAAATATAGTTAAAATGTGTGTCTAAGTACTGTACATAAGTAAACAGTAGGTTAAAAAGATTTCACCCTATGACAGAAGAACAAGTGTTAATGAAAAAAGCAACATCTGCACACTGGCTGCAAGGTCCATAGTACTCACCCTGAAACACGCCCGATCCCTGTAATTATACCGCCTGCTGGGACTTCCTCTTTTCCATACAGTTCATATCCTGCAAACTGAGAGAATTCCAAGAACGGGGTCCTACAAGAAAAACAAATAAAATCAATCATGTTATACAGTGAATTACAGGCTTAACATTCAACATGTCTACACTGTGTTTTTAGGGGGTCCACAGTAAACTGGTAATAATACTCTCCTCTTTCCTCTGTTATTAGTTAGTTAGGGAAATGTGTACAGCATCAGATATTAGAAGCATCTGCACCATGCTTGTGTAATGATGTCAAACGTCAGCACCAGAAATTTTATTCCTCTGGCCTGCTGGCTATGAGTCAGCCATGATTTTAAAATTCAATACCAAAAGTGCAAGTGAATGATATTACCCTGGATCCAGCAGTCGGTCTATACGCTCTCTCGGTAGGAGTTTTCCACGAGAAGTGTGAAGACTTCTGGCTTTTTCTCCTCCGCCTGCATCAATAAAAAACAAACAGTATATTAACAAACAATATGGCAACACATGGATAGTCCAATGTTCATTTTCAACAGATTAACTGATTATTTTTGGGCAATTCACTGAACAGTATTTGTACAAGTGAGAACAGGCCCATGAAACCTTAAGATTAACTTGAACAAAGAGGGGTGTGTAAAGGTGTTTCACCAACATTGACTAAACACAGACACTACTTTGCACTGTTGGAATGGGATGGCAAAGGGATGAATTTAACTTTCATGTAGTGAATAATCTTGCACTGACACCTACCTAATTTAACCTTCTCTGTCCGGCATTTCAGCTGATCAACAAGATTTTGCATTCGCTCATAATTCTCCTGAAAAACAAGAAAAGACAAATAACATGACAGTGGAAAATAAATGTGGTGTTTTCAGAAAGTCTGCAGAATCCTTCACTTTTTTTATTTTTAATGGACATAATTACCATTTTCATTAGGCTTTGCAGAATTACCCATAGTGACAAAACAGAAACATGTTGTTATACGGTAATTTACAAGAAGAAGTGTTTTATAGAGCAGCAGCTTTTCCAGACACTTATATTTATGTATTATTGTGTATTATTAGTTATTTTGAACTGTTAATAACAGAAACACAGTAACTATTTAAAAATAGTGATATAAACAAAGACCACTGCCTTTAACTGAGAGCACCTGTTACTGTAGCTTGTAATAACACTTAATTATTGCCTGAGTGGGTGAGCATCATGACAGCAACCTTCCAGTATAAAAAAGAAAAAATTATGATAATGGAGCTAATTAAACTGTTAAGGTCAGCTATTAGATCATTTGCCTTTCGGACATTTACTACCCCCTCAACACACTGTCATCAAAATGCATTTGTCAAAAAGAACTGAAAAAGGTCAAGAACCTGGCTAAAGTAACACTGATTTAATTCATTATCTATACTGCTTATCCTGTTAAAGGTCACAGGGGTGTTGGAGCCTCTCAAAACTGAGACAGGCAGATTGCTAGTCTAACATTCATGCTCACGTTCACAACTATGGGGTGAATTCAGAGTCACCAATTAAATAACCATGTTTTTGGATTGTGGGAAGAAAGTGGAGCACCTAAAATAAACCCACCCCGGTACAGAGGGAACATCTACATAGAAAATCTACAGCCGGTCGACAGATATGAAGCCAGGACATTCATGCTGTGAGGTTAAAGTAGTGAACCTTCTACCACCATGCTGCCCTAACACTGACTTAATGTTGGACACAATAATTGTTTTGAACAATCTTTAGACTATCACAAAAAGAGGTAGTTTATCACCAAGCACTAAACACAGATAATGTATCTGAAGTGCCATCTAGTGACTTTTTTTGGTGTTGCTTCAGTGAGAACAAACTGGTGTTTGGTTACTTCAAACAATAACAAAAATAATTCCTATTTTGCATTTTTTCCTACCTAGGCCTGATTGTTTCTTTGGTTGAAATATCTGTTGGTCTAGACATTTAATTGTATAACGTACTGTTCATAATCTTAAGGAGAGGTTCTTAGTTCTGGTAACTGCCTACCACTGCCCGGATGGTTGTAGTTTTAATAATCATGTGACCAGTGACAATAATCACTGCAATGCAATTTGATCTCTGCATTTAACCCCGGGCAGGGGTGGGGGGGTCGTAGTGGGCAGCCAGAAGGGGGAGCCCAGCTAGAGCTGTGTCCTCTCACTCTAGGACACACCAGGTGTTCGGGTTGGGTCTGTATCCCGGTCTGATGCTTTTACCCACTGAGCCACCAAATCTTTATTTAGTAAATTATATCACTGTACATCTAAGATATAGTGGTACACCTATGTAAATTACCTATATTATAGATTTGTCTTAAGTGAAAAGTAGTAAATCCAATTTCCTCAAATTTATCTTACAAACAAAATAGGAAAAATTAAAATTGCAAATGTGTCATGAATAAAGTTTGGAACTACTAAAAAATAATTTGTAGCCAAAAATGAACTAATTATGTCATTAACCCAGGGGTGTGCAACTGTACTCAGCTGGGCTATATGCTGTGAAGTTAAATGTTAGCTTTTTTTCTGTATTTGCAAACAGAATTATACAACTTCTCCTGTGAATTCAGGTTTGACCAAGTATAAATATTCACACACACACACACACACATACATGTATTGGCCATTCACAGGTAAAAGGAAAACGTAACTTCAGCACTATCTAAACAAACTATACATGCATGCTAAACGTAGCTGAGCACAGCTTTATTTAGTTAACGCCGGGGGTTGTAACCCAGCTCATCTCAGCTAGTTGACAGTTCATACATCTATGGAGGGTTAACGTTGACATTAGCAGCACGTAAAACTACCTGATATTCAGAAGATAGTTTATCCGGTTCAGAACCGAGTCGAGCGACTTTGTCAGCGTAGTAAGGTCTTGTGCAAGCCAAAGGTAAACTCCGGCAACGAAATACCCACGGCCTAACTGTCTGTAGAAACATTTTGTTTCTCACGTTTAACTAAACGTGCAATTTGCAACTGCTAGCTTGCTGGCTAACAGTGAACAGTCTTCTTCTGTGGTTGTTTACGGGCGTAAAAGCTCATATCGCCACCTACTGTTCATAACTACCTACATCACAGTCAGTACAATATATAATATACAGTGATTTCATATATGGTACATTAGAAAACGCATCTTGTAAGAGGAGTGTTTCTGAAAGCATTAAAAAGATTCAGCATTTAAATCGGTATTTCTTGTCTGAGAGCACTGAAAAATTTGTTTAAACATGATCACATAGACACAGTAGTTTGTCTCATCCAAATGTTGCCATTGGTTGTATTAAGTACAATAAATATTATTGATTTAGGCTCAAATTGAGGTAAATTGAGGATGATCTTGAAAGTATTATATCAGATAAATTCATACCAATGACTGTTTAAAAAAAACAAAACCCTCACCACAAATCTTTGGTATTAAAACTGCAACAGTTCCCCTGCACAGTTTTTAAGGTACTTGGTGGGTATGTTTTTGTAAGTATCTTGTGGAACCTTGTGGAACACATTTCAGCTGTGGATTTAGTCTGTCTCAGTGGCTTCTGTCCCCTCATATGACCTCAGAGTCTGACTCCACAATGATCCAGGATCTGTGGGGGTTATACCTTGTGTTGTATCATTCCTTGTCCTTGTTACTTGATGGAGAAGAATCTGCAGTGCAGGGAACTTCTGGATTTTTTTTTTTGGCATATTTGTCACACTTAAATTATTTACATTGTCAGACTATTTTTGATATTTCACAAAGATAATCAGAGTAAATACAAAATGCTGTTTTTATATTCAAACCTGCCTGTCCACATGAGAAGAAGTAATTTCCTTCTCCTTGCTAAATTATGAATGAACTGTGATTAACCACAGTTTTAGAAAGCTGAGTTCAGTTTCACTTGCCACACTCAGGCCAGATTACTGCCAGACCTGTTGAATCAATAAATCACTTAAACAGAACCTTTAGAGAATTAGAAAAAATAACCAGAATTTCTTTAGATGTCAGCATGTTAAAAGATCTCAAAAAGTAACATATGCTGACATCTAAAGAAATTCAGCGTAGTAAAGTAACTGACATGTATCAGTCGTTACAAAGCCATTTCTATGGCTTTTGGACTTTAGTGAACAACGGTGAGATGCATTATCCAAAAATGGAGAAAACTTGAGCAGTGATGAACCTTCCCAGGCCGGTCTACCAAAATGACTCTAAGAGCACAAAGACAAGTCATCCAGGAGGTCATAAAGGAACCCAGAACATCTAAAGAACTTCAGGCCTCACATGCCTTAGTTAAAGTCAATGTTCATGATTCAACAATATGACAGTGTGTAAAAATGGCATCCGTTGGAAAGTTCTAAAACAACCACTGACCAAAAAGACAAGGGCTCATGTCACATTTGTTAAAAAACATCTTGATTATCCCCAAGACTATTCTGTAGACTGATGAGACAAAATTGTAACTTTTTGGATGGTGTGTGTCCTGTTACATATGATGTAAAACTAACAGCATTTCATAAAAATAACATACCAACAGTCAAACATGGTGGTGGTAGTGTAATGGCCTAGTGCTGCTTTTCTACTTCAGGACCTGGACAACATGGGTTGACCATTTGATTGCAGTTGTTGCTGCTAAGGGTGGCCCAACCAGTTATTATGTTTAGGGGGCAATTACTTCTTCACATTAATGAAATCATCATTTAAAAACTGCATTTCGTATGTACTTAGGTTACCCCTTTGTGTAAAATTAAAGAATAGCTTGATGATCTGAATCTTTTAAATGTGAAAATATTATTTAAAAAAATCAGGAAGGAGCAAATACTGTAAACATGTTAAACCTTCTGCATAACACTGTTTCTTGAACTCAATGTATACACATATATTTTACTGCCAAAGTAAATATTCTTTTTGAAACAACCCCCTCCCCCCCAGAAAAAAAATCAACATTCCTGTATGTAAATTCCAGTTGATCATAATCAGTTGACCTGAATACAGAAAAAATGTGTAATTGCTGAAATCAAACTAAACTAAATGTATGTTTTAAAGCCTTAAAACTGTGAACTGATTAGTGGAATTTGTGGTGAAAGCAAAGACAGCAGGCAGACCACCATCATGTACATCCAAGCTGCCACCATGTGGATTTTTATCTGCATTACACTGTTAAAATCAGTATGTTCACGAGTCTTTGTATCGTCCACATTAGGTTGGAAAATATTGGTTAAAATTGTCACTGGTTAAAATGTAATTTCAGAAATTTTAAACCAGACTTTTTTAATGCACTAAAAATAAAAATAGCTAGTTTGACTTATCATAGGTCAAAGTTATAGCATCACTGTCATACATTTTGACAGGTGTATTTCAGCAATAATTTAATTTTCTCTATATATATATACTGTATACATATGAACATTTGTTTTTGTCTCACAAAAGGTGTATGTATGTAGGATTCATCATATTGTACTCATGTACAATACCAATAATCACAGGTTTCTCACAATGTGCACACTGAAATGTCTTCTTCACTGTGAAATGCTAGAGTAACACTGAAACTGATGCAGAGAAAAGGCCCTGTCTCCTTTAGAAATGGGAACTAAAGTTGGTTTTAAGTGGAAATCAGAGTTACCCTAAAAGCTTCAAAAAGCACCTCTTCTGACCCGAGTGCTTTATTCGAGGTAGAGTACATTTGGCAGAGTATAAGCTGAAGAGCATTCAAACCAAGAGCTTTTAGTTCATTTGGTTTTAAGAGGCCTTTCTCCTCCAACGCTTCCACCTATTCTATCAGCATGCATAGAAATGTCCATGACCTCCACTCAAATGGCTGCTCCTGTTTTCTTAGGATATATAAAATCTTCCACTCTCCATGTGAACCCAAACCCTCTCACTCATTCAGCTCTCTCTACTTTGCAGTGACCCTTGAACCCTTCTCACTGCCGCTGCAGTGAAGTGACAGAATAGATGTAGAGCCACGAAAAACCACTTAAAAGTAAAAAAAAATAAAATATTTTGATTACTGGGAATTGCATACAGGAAAGTGGTTGAATAGCAAGCATGGGTTGGATGAAAAAAAGAACAAAGTAATCTGACATACAATCTTTGGAAAAACCAAAGGGTCTGACAAAGACTGTAACCACGTCTCTGGGAGTGTAAAGGAGTATAAGGGATTTCTGGAAACAGATCACTTATTGTACTGACATTAGGCCAGAATTAATGATATCATTTTTTATATTTCATTTTAAAATATAGAAGTATAACATACACATAGTTCCCCATATTGCAGCAAAGATGTGAAATATTTTTACTTGGCCATGTGCAGCTGTACTCTAGTCTTATATTTAGATTCTCCTACCCAATGACTCGTTGGGCATCAATTCATTTTATTTCACATATGAAGATTTAGACATTTAGTCAGTTTGCAGTTTATATACATATATTCAGTTTCACAGGTTGTAAATGGGAGGGCTGGGTATCAAACCAAAATACTATGTTTTACCCTTGTGTACTGTAGCAGACACTGTCAAAAGAAAGGTGGCACTGAATGTCTGTTAATCTTACATACTCAGGTGTTTCAGAGAGTATTTTAAATAACCCTATTGATAACATGAGGGTTACTTTAGCTTTGTGCAACTTATTTTTAGAAGTCTGAATTATGTGGAAATCATGCAGAGAAGGCGCATGGTAGACACTACATGCCTTATATAGGATACAGCTTGGCTTATACCACAGGCTAAAAGTCATGATCTTTCTGTCTCTGCGTTAATTTATCCCATTAATTTCAAGTCCTCCTAATTTTTGCGTAAAGGAATCTAAAAAATGAATGAATCAACAGACACAAAAAAACAATAAACATAAAGATGCACAAATTTTACAGTAGATGCTAACATTTAACTTTATTTAGGGAAACATGTCTTAACTGCAATAATTGCTGTTTGGGTGAGACTGTACAAAGAAAAGCTGCTGCTTAGATGCAGGTTGCAGTGAAAGGCAATGATTAAGTCTCTCTCACTCCCTCTCTCTGTCTCTCTCTCTCTCTCTCTGATACACGCACATTACATACTGTCTAACACACACACATACTCAGCTGAAATCTCTCAACCTTCCCTTTTTGGGAAGAGATAATGATGCTCGTTTCACAGCTCAAATGAGTCATTAATGTGTGACACAGCCTTGAATGTAGGATATCAAAGCACCACAGAGTGCACCCTCCCTCACACCCACCAACAGGCACAACCTCGTTAAGATGGTGGAGACATGAATTAATCATCAGTCCACCCTGTAACAAGGGAGGAAATTGTTGCGAGAAATGTCCCTTTGAATTGCTTGAAAGTATAAAGCTCCTTAGAAATCTTTCATCTCATTATAGGATCACTGTCAAATTTGCTTTACCAGATAAGCTGATGGACATGCTCCCTCCTATGTACTCTCATCCAATCTCTTTTACAGATGTGATGGGACAGGCAAGGTGAAAAATGGAGGAGATGAAAATTATTAAGTCAGATATGAGAAGGACAGATTTTTTTGAGTTCAAACGCAATACAAGACCATAAAAAAGAATACTAAGAGCCTTATATCTCTGACATAACCCTATTAAAACTACACTGAAGTACAGTCCCAATAACATAACCTGTCCCTCCAAATACCGAAGGAACAAATCTCTCTTCACACGAATAACATCTCATGAGTTTAATCTTCCTGGTTTACAAAGATGCATTTTAGCAGAATGGAAGGCGCTGCCAGAAATGTGCTTTTCATCCTCAAGTCCGATTAATATGAATAGATGAGCAGACATGCTAGCACTCTGACAATGGCATGCTATAAAGTGCTACATTGCTATATTAGGCTTCTGTGTCACATCTCTGCTGTTTGTTTATTGAGACGATTAGACTTCTTAGGTTACTATTACTTTATTACTATCTGAGAGCTGATTCTCTGATTCTGGGTTGTAAATTAAAGTCTTGCACTTGGAAGGAGTTATTAAGTTGCTTGGAGTGTGCTGTTATTCACAACCTTTGAAAAGAGTATAAAAAAACATCTGGTATTGTGAAGAGATGGTATAGCAATTCATACCTATTATTTAAGTGGAACTGCACTTTCAAAGGTCCCTTTTGTGCAGAAGGAGTAAAAGACCAGAGAAACACTGCAGCACATCCACTGCTGTCTCCTGGGTTTTTTTTGTACCCCAGTAGAAAACAACCAGTGATTTTAAGCTCAGCTGAGATTTTATGATCAAAGCACAATATGACCACTGAAAAAAAACAATGTTGTTCAGTCACCAGTTGCTTAAGTTTGGTTAAAAAATTTTCATAGCTTTGCTAAAAATGGCAGTTGCAATGGTATGGCAATGTCTATCTGTCCTCCTTTTTCGTCTGTCTAAAATATCGCAGCGACTGGGAAAAATGGATTATACTGAATATTAGTATAGGCATTTGTGATTCTCAGCAGAAGAAGCCTGCAGACTTTAGTGATTCCAAAAGTCAGCAGCGTTTCCTCATAGTGGGCCCAGACACCAGGAACCCAGCAGCCCATTAGGCTGACTTCTGAGGTTGTACTTTTGGATCAAATGTATCACTAAGCCACGAAAAAAAAAGAGAGGATCACGTTTTACACACCATTGTCAGGTTATTTTTTATCGCACTGATTCATGGCAAAATTTTGTATACACAAAACTAAGTTTGACATTCACATGTAATTCTAAAACATTATCATGATTAATCTGTTAAACATCAGCATGGTGTCATTGTTATTGCCAACATGTTAGCACACTGACGATACCATTTAACATGCTGTGCTACTGCTGTGCGTAAGTATAGCCTCACAGAGCCACTAACCTGACTGTAGACACTTGTCCAATGCTTCTGTGCTCTAAAGAAAAGCTTCACATTTACTGTAGTACTTGTTTTGAACTGCAGTAATCGTATGTAGTACTGCAGTAATTGCATCCATAATCCTCTTTCAGAGTATGCTGTCAGTCCTCTGAAACAGTGAATTAATTAAGAGCGATTCTGACGGTGCTCTGAAGTTAGTAGAGTATTGTAATGGTTCTGTAAAGTGGCACTTTGCAAACATTATGCCAGCAGACTGTGAGGTTACCAACATGATCATGAAGGGTTTTTAGAAGGACAAAAATTTTGACAGCTGTGGTCACAAGCGCCCATACTTTTAACATCCATATGTGCTGTCTCGTTATGAAATAAATTCATCTTTGCAGCATTGTGAACTAAATTTATCAGCAATAAGAAGCAACATATGGAAGTTAATGCCATCTTGCTATTGTGTTTGTTTAATCCAACTCCTATGCCTGTCAGGAAAGTGGGCAATTTGCAAGCCACAAGTGCTCTTAATATAAAATGCTGAAGTAGGGTGGCTCATTCCCACATTGCATCCCCACCTTTCCTCCTTCTATCCCACTTTTGGTAGTTTGAAGAGCTGGCTGGAGAGTTGTAACAGGAGTATCATTCACTGTAATGGTGGAGCGTCCTCCTCCACAGCCCTCACTTAGATCACTTAATCCACTTCAGCAGTCCAGTGCTGTGCTCTGTATGAACATAGCACATTCACAATAGGAGGTTAGACAGAGACTAGCGCTGACCTGTCAGCTTGTACTAAAATGCCACACTAAAACACTTTGTTTCTCACAACTCACTTAATATGCCTGCCACACACTACAAGTCAAAAATCTAAAGCTTCTTTGGCAAAAAAAAAAGTTTGTCACACCATGCTTCAAAGTGAGCACAGGATTGATTAATTATCGTCATTATTATCCACTACAACTTTTTAATATAAAACTTTTGGTATGGAAATATGGTATGAAATACTTTATTTAAACCTCCACAGAGATGGTGTAAAGGAATCAAAATCCTCCATTTGAAAAACTGATGCAAATGGACATATAAGACATCTACCAAACTAATAGAAAGGCCAAAGTGTGGAGGAAAAGATGATCTGTTCATGAACCAATTTATTCAAACTCATCTATGAAGAACAGTGGAGGTAGTGTCACAACATTGTTGTTTCTGGAACAGGGTCATGCCCAGTGGCGGCTGGTGAAATTAGTTTTTGGGGGGACGCACTTTTGCAAGTCCGTTTTTAGATAAACTCCTACCCCATTCAAATAGTATAAACCAAACCAACGTTATCATGCATCACACTTTAAAATATAAAATTAACGTGAAAATACACAGTCTGTGTTTTCAGTAATTTACTATTTCATATAATTACATTTCGCCTGTCTCTCCTTCAACTGAGAACATGCAGTCAAGCAGCTCGTTGCTTAGTAAAACTAGGAGACGCTAACTGGACAATCATATTCACTCAAATGTCATAGATGCTACCTAATTAATTAGCAAGTCCGCTAATATTCAGCAGCAGGGGAGGGTGATAAACTGTATGAGTCTTCACTCCAAAAACTCTTCATTCATCAAAACACAGCAACGTAACTTAAACACAATCCTCTGTCAACACAACGCAGCTCTCTCTCTCTCATGAAACATGCAGTGTTCTTGACAATTTGACACTGACTTAACGTAACAGACTGACTTTGGTTCCGCTATTAAACTACACATCTACCTTAATTTACATCACAAAAAGGGTTTTATTTATTAACAGAAATTTGTCACGTATTTCACAGATTATTAAGTGAACTGAAATTCTATAACTGGTTTCTGACAGCAGTTGCACTGATCATTGTAAGACACGTAGCAGTTAGCATTTTACATGTAGTTAGTCTGTATATGTTTTCTCACTTTATCAGTAAAATCTATTAAATCTGTATTACCTGTCTGAATCCAGACTCGTTCTGTCCCTGACTGACAGCTGACAGAGGAGGCAGGACAAACAAACCAAAGCTCCGGTCTCAGGACAGACAGTTAGCCAGGACCTCTTCTCAGACCAGTTTCTGGAGAAAGACCGAGTGTAATTTCTCCCTCTGTCTTGTGTTAGTTATTTCATAGTTCTTAGTTATGTCCAGTTGATGAGGTCCACAATCTTTAATCTTTTCCTGTAGGGTTCTTCTGTGAAACTTCTGAAGCACTTCTGTGTGCTTTCTCCATGACAAAAAACGGCTCCTCTGACTGACAAAAGCGCTGCGGCGAGTTTCCGGTTGAATTTCCTGGTCTGGAGGGGTTTGGGCGCAGAATTTCGCGCCCAGTGCGAATGAAACAGGAAATACGTCACACGACCGTTCAGTCGCGGTAAATACAGATATATACACAATAGTCACGGTCTGTATAATACATAGATAATTTATTTAAGTTTTAATGTTTTTCTAAAATAATTTTATGTGATTACAATCTTCTTCTTCTTCATGTGAGACTGGTGGGGCGGCGCCCCAGCACCCTCTATTGACTGACCACCACTCGTCATGCATCAGTACAAATTTGGATCATACAGCAAGAAAATTTTTTACTGCCAACTCAACAAAATCAGTCTTATTTCTAAGACCGATTAGATGGAAAAAACATGAAAAAGCTAAAAACTAGTATAAACTGGACCTACTTCATTATTAACTGTTAACTTAAAGAACTTGCCGTCATCCATTCATCCATCCATTATCTACCGCTTAATCCGAATTCGGGTCGCGGGGGAAAAAAAGGAGCCTATACCAGCTGTCTTCGGGCGAGAGGCGGGATACAGCCCGGACAGATCGCCAGTCCATCGCAGGGCCAACATACAGATGAACAGACAAACAACCATGCACACTCACATACACAAAGGCCCAATCAACCTGACATGCATGTCTTTGGACGGTGGGAGGAAACCGGAGTACTCGGAGGAAACCCACGCAGACACGGGGAGTACATGCAAACTCCACACAGAAAGGCACCCGGCCGACCCCGAATCGAACCCGGGTCCTTCATAATTGTAGTAATTATGTGCATGTAACTTCTAAATACTAGAGAAACTTAAAACATTAGGTTTTATTTGACCGATACTTAAGTATGTGGTAAATAAAAGTATGTGGCATTTATTTCTAGCATAAAAGCTAATTTTGTTTCAAATTAATTTCACCAAATGTTGTCATAACTTAACATAATTTCCTTTGTTGAGTCAAACCATTTGTTTTTAGCGTCCACGGAGTAGAGGACAGCTCAGATGTTCTGTCATGAACATTTAATGTCTTTTTTTAAATCTACTTTCACTAACACCAGGTTAACCTGTGTCACAAGTCTACCGCAGGCACACTTTTTTATTTATTTTTTGAACAAATGATCAAATACCATAGATAACCTTTAAAAATACAGAAAATCCTTGTAGACTGTAACAGCATCAACAAGAACCAAGGTAATTTTCAATGCTAGCAAAATTATTTTTTAGTTGAAGATAGAGCAAAAGCTGCCTCGTAAAGCAAACATATGTTTATTCAACATCACTCTTGCAGTACTGTTGTACTGTTGTAACATGCAGTCATGACATTTTCTCTGATGGCTTTGTAATGCCACTACAGTTTGGTTTGGTCATAACATAAACACTAAATAAGAAAAGGATTATTAGCTTGGGCAATGAAAGAGTCTCAGACACAATAGTCCACACAATAATTTAATAAAATCAACCACGGGTTAGAAAAAAAGAGAGCAAAGGCATTTTGTATCAAAGAAAAGAAGCTCAACTAGCAACAGGAAGTTTCACCTTATGTTTGAATTGTCACATGTTTACAGTAAATTTATAATACCTTCATGGTTCCAGTCAAACTAAATGCTCTACATATCATTATTGTACGTTACATAGTTTCGGGTTTAGGTCATGTTAGCCAGCTAACTTGTAGCAGTCAGATGAGACAAATAACATTCAGGTTTGACTCTTAGCTTAAGCATGAGTACAGCTGTATTTTCAGTTATTTTTCCATTATTAATAGGGATGAAGCTTTCAAAGTGTTAGATACAGATCAAGAAGGTGCCACCAGACATTATAATTCTTTGAGGATCAGAAAGCACATCAGAACAGTCAATGAAAGCTGCGAATAAATTATCATTTTAATTTGAAAGCACAGCTGAATGCAACAAACATAGACATGTTTCACATTTAGATAAAAAATAAAAAAAACAAACACACACACACAAGGCAAGGTGAAAAACAAAACAATATCATGACCAATTCTTCAAATGTACAGTGTGTGTTTGATGTCACGAAAATCACAGAAATATCAGTTGCGACAAAGTAATATCATTCATGAGACCTCTCCAGTATTTAACTCGTTAGACTTTTTTCTAAAGATTTGGCTACAATACACAATTTCCCTTTCCATTTACAGCAGTTATTATCTGTAGCTGTTCAACTCTGACTCATACATGTTTGTACAGATGTGTCATAGCCTGTAAAATTGAGTGTACGAAAGCATCTGAATTCTGAAACGTCTTTGAAACGATCTTTTTTGCATCAAAGCTGCAAAAATGAACTCTAATATTCAATAGAGTATCAAGCCTTTACAAAAAATTATTTGATGTACCGTTATTTTATGCAAAGAACTTTAAGTCCTGAGAAACATAAAGAGGAGTTAATATCTGTGGGAAATGGTCCTAGACGCAAACAGATCTGTTCAGATTAGTATGAGCACCGTTCTCTTCATCGGTTGAAAAAGTAAATCAGTGTGATAAACCATTAACCAATTCTTTGGTTTTGTTTGTCAATTGTATCTTTTGTAACACAGTCATTACTGTCAGTGGCTCTTGTAAAAAGAAACTGAAAGGAAGAAAGAGTGTCAGTGAAACAGGTTGTAGGGTATATCACATGGCAAATGATGGTATTAGCAGTGCTGCAGCTGCAGCACTTGGTAACATGAAAGTAACATAGTCCAGTACATACAGTATGTGATGAGCTATATTAACTGAAATTTTTCATATACACCCTAGATCCACTAGAAAACCTCCCAGTTTAGTGCTAGCGTCTCATTTTGCCATCTAAATAAGCATCTTTTACACTCAGTGTGGCTCAAATTTGAAGTTAAAGCTAAAATATGCACATTGTGGCATTACAACAGCGATACACGTGACACCATTATCTGTCTGTTTGCGCATTTCTAATTTTGCTCACTCAGCTGGTTTGAGAAGAAAAAAATTTCAGTGATTGAATAGTATGGATCCCAGAAGGGTTATGAGCAGTAGCTAAACCAAAAAGGTGTTAAGATTGTAGATAACCAATATTAGGCATATAGATGGATTCTAAAACTATGCCCATATCTCATGATGTGCTGCATCATATGCTTCTTTCTGCTATTGAGTGTCATATGTGCGTTGTTTATGACAGAACTGTAGTATCATCAAGAACCAGTTTTCAAAGCAGAACTAAAAGCACAAAAAAGAATAATACACTGTAGCTTTAGAGAACTTCTGGTTAACGGCACCATGCTTCAAACTGTCAGACTCAAGCAGCGGCAGCCATCAATAGTGTATTTCACGTGCATGTGTTCAGCAAAGCAGGTAAAACAAAGAAAAGTTTGGTTCCGATCATTTAAAGGGGACAACAGACAAGTGATACAAATTGCGCTGAATTATTTGGACTGCTGTTTATGTTACTTTATTGATGATTGAACTTTTCAATAAAACTGATCCTTAAATGCTGTACAGTATACTCAGTAATTGTTAAAAATGACTCCAACTGAATAGTCTGTCACATTTCAGTTTTTCATGTAGCTGAACACTCAGCAGGACAAAATGGAGCCTGAAGCGTAGCTGCATAAAGGCACTGTGTTATTTCTACAAGCCTACAGAAATAAATCCAAGATATATCACAACCATATCGCTGACCACTTGTTTTTCAAATAAATGCCCAAAAGGTCTTAACAGAAAATCCAGGCAGGAAATGGAGGACTGGTTGACCTCCCAACACCTATCAAACAGTTTTACTGAAATCTGTCAGAACGAATCCAGTGAGCATCCAGAGGAGTCTGAACTGAGGGGGCACAGAACCAAGTGCAAAGGTCAGTCCATAGCGAGGACACCGAGCACAATCTTGTTAGTTTGTTCACTCAGTGTCCACAGGGACAAAACCTACAACCTCATACATGCACACACAGACCGACCATACACCTCACTCAAAAGTTGAAATCTGAAATAAAAATGACAAAAATAAATAAAAATACTTAACACTGGCAGAAAATAAATACTGGAGGTAAAATAAACTGTAACGTTTATCGGTTAGATGAAACTATAGCCAGCAGCTGGTTAGCTTAGCCTAGCATAAAGAGTGGAAGTAGGGGAAAACAGCTAGCCTAGCTTTGTCCAAAGGTAAAAAAACAACACCTCTAACTCCTGTATGAACCTAACTCTGCAAGACAGCCTGCACATTTTCCTAAAATGCTGAACTGTTTCTTCAAGGACGGTGCCACTGTTTTCATTACATGAGCTCTGGCTGTCCTTGCAGGAGCAAAATGTCAGTCTACCGTCTAGTCAAGGTGACAGGGGAAACAAAGCAATGTTTTGTAGACATGTTAATATCTTCCACTCAACATGCATTTGTTAAAAAGGTTTGCTTCTTGGCTTGCTTGTTTTTTCATACTGTATATGGTGGAATGAATTTTAGAAAAAGAAAATAAGAAGAACATAAAATGTCTTAACAGTTTAAAAAAGGTACATTTGGAATTAATTAATAACATACTGTAAATAAAGGTTAGACATGGTTAACAAATAAAATAAAAAAAATATTGCCTTTACAGCTCACATTAGTAAAAGCATTTCAACATAAGGTACAGAAAATGTACATTTTTATGCAAAATATTCACAGGATGTTGTTTCTGAGTGAAGCGTCTTACACAGTTGCTTGCAACACATTGACACATGTATAATGGTTACTCATTTTTATCCTGCATCCATTGGAGCATTGCACCATACCCTAACTCTAAGAATCGAGAAAGTCAGGATACCAGGATGTGAGAAAATGTCAGCAGCAAGTTAGAGTTCTCTAAAAAGAGATTCTGAAGTGGGCCAGAAATTACTCAGCCACTTCACCTAGTTCACAATATACTTTAAGCCTTCACGTCTATGGAAAGTACACAGGCAAAGTATTGGACGTGAACAATCATAACTGCTTGTCTATGTGTTGGAGAAAAACAAATGTGTCAGAGGCTCACGTAAAAGTGTTATATACAGGAATGTTACCTGGCCAGTGCTGCAACAACAGCATCCACTCCAGATTCAGTGCATAATGACATTCACTCGTCCTCACAACAACAAAAAGCAACTCTCTCTCACACACACACACACACACACACACACACACACACACACACACACACACACAAATCTCTGTGCTTGGTTCTGCTTGTTTGTTTTGATCCTGACAAGCCAGGCGGTCAAAAGGTCACAGTCAGAGAAAGAAGTGTTTGGTTTGTTCCATTCAAATCCATTTTATACACATTATAAACTGTACATAAGGAGATGGAGACATCGCAGAGTGCTTGAATGGAGGGATGGCCTTGTTGTTTCGTGGCCACAGCTCTTCTAGTAGATGACCTCGTACACAGTTGCTTTCTTATC
Source organism: Ctenopoma multispine (assembly GCA_034779795.1). NCBI lineage: Eukaryota > Metazoa > Chordata > Actinopteri > Anabantiformes > Anabantidae > Ctenopoma > Ctenopoma multispine. The sequence continues at coordinate 18,095,832 of JAUYWH010000027.1, read as the reverse complement.
TCCTGAGCCTGTCACAATGTACTTATCATCTATTGAGATGTCGCAGCTCAGCACCGAGGATGACTCCTTTGACTGCAGGGACAATAAAAGATGTGTGAAAATGTAAAACGCAAGCTTGAGACTGAGAAAAAGCGAAGAGGGATGAAGGCCATGCGTGTGACACCAGACTTGGTCTGATTTACAGTATATATTTCTATTTTCAGTTCATCTGTAAAAAGTAAAGTGCAGTTACACATTTAGCTCTGATTACAACTTTGCGTTTTCTTTCTGAGAGCCTGATAAAGGCTTCTTGTTCAAATGTTTGTGTCCTTGATTTACATTAACGTCCCAGAATGTGAGCTGAATGCGTTGCTATACTTTTACTTTTAAGTGAATAAAATATTTGTATAAAATCTGTAACCTTTCGGCTGTTAGACTAAGTTTTATTTGACCTCTCAGTCGCCCGTCTTCCTTGTTTACATTCATGAGCTACATCCTTCCACACTTACCTGGAATATGCTGGCTCCATATGGGGTTCTCCATGCATTGAGCAGATTGTCTTTTCCAGTGCTCACAAACCATTTCCCTGCAGAAAACGGCAAACATTAGTGACACAAATAAACATAGAAGCTAATGCGCATATTCACATGACATATTGAGTTAATTCATCAGTCAATCATCATTTGCTAGAAAGGTTCAGATGTTAATTAAAATGACGGTTAAGCAGCTAGCTCACATGAAACTTGTCTCCTGACTCTCTAGTTCCCTCTCAAATACAGGCATTAAACAAACTCCTCAAACATTGCAACTGTACACCAGCATCTCATTTTTAACCACTGGAGAGTGGTTTGTAAGATCCCAGCACCTAATGATCACACACTGACAGTTTGAGCAGAATAGTGGTATTTTATATATTTAATTTCTATAACTAAACTTTTAACTAAAATTTTTGTCTTGTGTGTCAATCTACACATTAAGTGATGACAGCGTAAACATCAGAGCCACCTCTTTGTTCCATAATTGCGATCAGTGCTAACACCAGCTAAAATGTTGATGAACTCCAGCTGATCCAGAAATTTTATTCTTCAATGCTGAACGCTCATATTGATATTGATTTTATGTCTTGTAGCTCTGTCATCTTGATTCATGGAGGTAGAATGCCTTCCCTTCAAACCCATCTACAGTGTATTTCTTTGTAAATCTACATAAAAATGCCACTTTTAGTCCCATTCCTATTTCCCTTCCTATACTGTTACAGACTGAAATTTTCTCTAGTGCATAATATCACTCAATAAATGTACTATTAAAGCTAATCATCAACATTTGTTCAACAAGTCCAGAGCTGCTTCATTTCCTTTCATCTTTCTAACCTTTTCAAAAATACAGCTGAACATGCTTAAAGACATATTAGTAATAACACAGTAATTTAGTTGATTCTTACCGCAGTGAGCGAATCTGAGCGAAAGCACACAGCTTTCATGCAGGTGAAGTTGGTACTTGTCAGGTTTGGTGACATGTAGCACTTCTACATTACTGTTCTCCATCCCTACTGCCAGCCACTCGCCTGTTGGACAGTATCCCAGTGAGAAAATCTGCAACGAAACCAGTTATGGTAGTTATATGTCTTATAATTTATACACAATAGTGTCTTATGTTAGTCTACTCTAGGAATTTTTCAGTGCATAAAAAGTGTGCTTGTTTGTGGGGGTGGGCACAGATATTGAATGTTGGCAAATATCAAATGTGTGCTTTTCTACAGCATCATCAACAGTTAAGTCCCTGTCATACTAATCTGTTGAAACAGATGGCTGTTTCAGTTTCTAAAATTGTATTAAGTATGCAACAATCCTGCCAGCAGGACTGTTGGAAAAGGCAATAACACATCATGAAATTAGGTGGGTGAATGAAATTTACCAAATCTTTTTCACATGATAGAACCAAAATGAAAAGAACCCATACGCATAATGGCTTTACAAAGCTGGATACTACAAAGGCCTTTTTGTATTTCTCTGCCCAACCCATGATGTGAATCTGTTTTTGGAGAGATATTATTGGAAAGCACTTTATTGGCCATGTCTCTCCTTGTCTGCCCTGCCCTCTCAGAGCTCTCTTTAATGCACACTCACCACCTCCTGTGCACACTGATATTGTGAAATAGGTCTTTTCAGGAAAATTGCAGTAATGGTCTATTATTGCTGCTCTTCCCCTCAACAGTCAAAAAAAAAACTAAATTCTAACTGCCAGGATTATTAGCATTAAAGGTATTTGAGGACAGGACAGAAAACTGGAGCTCGGTCTGGCCTTTAGTGTGGGTTAAATGTTCTCAACTGAGCTTGTAAATGACTGCAATAAATCAAAGCCTGAGAGTGTAATCACACAAACTGCAAATAGTTAAAATGTGTACTGTGATGTGAAATTTCCATCAATCTGTGCAGTTTACTTCAAACCACATAATAATTACAAAAAAACATTGTGCAAAACCAAACCCTGCGATCACATACATGTAACTCAGACCTATAAACTGCTGGTGAATAAATTTCACACGACTGCTACACAGACTGAGAGACATACGTGTTGACGACAACAGGTCAAAAGGAATCTAGTTTAAATTACAGAGATAACTTTGGTTATTATTGTATTTTAAAGCACTAACATTAGTGTGTGTTTGTGTGTTTGGCGAATGACCTGTGTACCTGGGATGTGAAGTCATGCTGTTGCAGCTGCCGTCCCTCTCTCAGATCCCAGGACCGGACTGTGTTATCTAGACCTCCAGTCCACAGCTTGGTTCCATCATTGGAGATGTCTATACAACTTGCTCCATCAGTGTGGCCCTGGAACTGTCTGCAGAAAAACACAGCCAGACAAATCAAATATTGAGTAATGATCAAGTGATTTGTGAGGTATAGGTCCTGTATGTCTTGTCTCATACAGTACCAGTGTGGGAAAGACAAATAATCGATACAGCAATATACTATATGCAAATATTACCAGCTGTTTGTTACCTGACTCAGTTAAAAACTATGTTAGAGCAGGTTTCTTGCTGCCACACAATGAGAACAAAGACTAGGCTAACATGAAGAAAAAATCTAACAGTATGAGAAGTTTACCTACTGTTTGATTCTTATCAGTTTTTAGTTGTGAAAGTGAAAGAACTTTATTGATACATTTTTTTTAAGTTAGATATACTGTACAATATATAAATGACCAATTGTTTTGTGATACACTGCTGTGGGCTTTGAATTCTTATTGTACTGTCTATGATCCATCCCCACCCCTGGACACAACACTCCCAGGTGCATACCTAACCAGAGTTTGGTTGTGAAGATCCCAGACAGCTATGTTTCCATCAGAGCAGCAGGAAAAGCAGACCTTTGAGTCGGGACTGATGGCCAGAGCATAACACGCGGGTGCTGACGAAGTTAGCTCTGCTTTTATCCGTGGAGTTGGTGTGGCCAAATCCCAGATTGACAAAGTACTCGCCTCACCCCCGACAATCAGAGTGCGCCCATCAGGAAGCAGTCGGCAAGAACGAATGTAGTTGTCTCTATTCTGATGCGACAGACACACACAAGCAATTTTTATTGTCATTAAGAAGCACCAGTGCTTAAAGCATTAACTACAGGTAAAACAATGGGATTCTTTTATTCTTACTCTATTGTATGTATCATGTATGTAAGGGTCATTGTATTTCACTCACAAGGCAGTCTAGCTGGGATACAGGTGTCTTGTTGCCCGGGTGACTGATGTCCCACACTTTGACACAGCCTTTGCCACCGGTATAGACATGACGCGTCGGGTTACTGATGGTGACAGCACACACCACCTCCCCGTGGGTGAGAGTATTGATCTGTCGTGCATGGCGCGGGATGCCAGGGCCTATCAGGGCATCCGGGGGAAAAGGTACAGGCTGCATTTGTCCATCAGCGCTCACATGAAAGGAGTAGGCTCTGGAGGAGAGAAAAGGAACATGATCAGGAAGTACGGAGTGGTGTGAAAGGAAAAGGTGAGGAATCAGGGAAAAGCATCTTAGAACTTCCATAGACTAATGGTGGGATTGAGCATGAGGAGACGAAACGTACGGTTTTCCCCCGGGGATGCCCGACAAGTTCGGTGGAAGGCCTGGGACACGTATGTGATGATGAGGATCAAATCCCACCTACAGAAAGAAATTTTAGTGAAATTTAGATTGTAACAACTGATATAGAATGAACTGAAATAAAATGATCTGATGCTGTTGAAGAAGTGTTTACAGTATACGTAGCCTGCACATCTAAATACATCTAAAAAAAATAATTCTAAATAAACGTATACTGCGATGGACTGGCGATCTGTCCGGGCTGTACCCCGCCTCTCGCCCGAAGACAGCTGGGATAGGCTCCAGCACCCCCCGCGACCCGAATTCGGATAAGCGGTAGATAATGGATGGATGGATGGATGAACGTATAAGTTGTTACTGGCAGCTTTTTTCTTACTAGTCTAGTTAATTTTGAACAATGACTGAGTTTTAGGCATTTATTGCTAGTTATGTATTAATGTGTTTTTGAGTGTTTAGGTACCACTTGTGTGCGTCCATAAGCTGCCACTGCAGCGGCAGCCACTGCACTCATCTGTGGGGAGATGTTATGCAGGCCTGTGTAAGCTGCTCCCACTCCACTCAGCTCTCCATTCATACCCGGGTGAGGAACCATACCAAACGGCCCGGGGTATGAGCAGGGCACTGCCAGCGGTGTACGAAGACCCGGAGCTAGGAGAAAAAACACTGTCTGATACGTGTTGCAACATTTGCATGTGAGTTTTATACCGACTGCATCTATAAGGTGTTAAAGCAGAAATAGTGTTTTCACTCTCACCAACGTAAAGGCACAGTATAATAAGTCATTGTGTGAGCCAGCTCACTTCAAGTAAGTACAACACTCATGTACATTTAATGTTAACTGTTAACCCAAGATGGTTATAAGATAACCTGTGACCCTGCAGCTTCCTCAGTATTGGACCAGGTTGTGTTTGATACATCATAGTAAAGAATGGTCTATACAAGTAAGACATTGTCCAACAAAAAGTTGTTTGCAAAGAAAATGTACTATTTGTGTTAACTGAAGCAGAAAAAGAAGTTAGGTTTATGCACCAACTAGTGCAGTAATGAGCTCTTTTTAATTTAACAGATGCTGAAAAATCTAAAGCTCAGTGTCTTATCCTGAAGTTTGTCTCCATAAAACAGGGATGTAACACTCACCCAAAGTCTCAACACCTGATGGTTTACCAGGTGCAGACCTCAAGCCTGGGGTGGCAGTGCTGCTGGGGGTAGGGGCATCAGAGCGGGATGTGGGGGTGCTGGACTTGGACACGGGTGTTGTGGACTTCTCATTCTACAACACAAAAAGGCAAAGAAATTCTAATCACAGAAGACTGAAACGCTAGTCTTCAGATAGCACAGATATTTCTTTGCAGATTAAATATAAAGCTAAATATCACACACAACCAATTCTAAATAACACAGGAAACATTTCATGCTTTGATTGAATTTCTGACTTAAAAATAAATAACATAACATCTTCTTACACGTTTTCTGCATGTGGACCCATCTCACCAACATCTTCTCACCATCTTGCCATCTATAACACTAAATCCTTAAGTTTATTCTATACATGACCTCCAATGATTACTCATGATCTTTTTTAACATTTTTCTGACTGCCTAAAAATAGAAGACTACCCTGAGAAATTACGAAGAAAAGAAGATCAGACAGCTATAATTACCCAGATGACTCACCAAATTAATCTCTTTAGACTTGGATGAAGGTGTGCTGCTGGAGGAGGCGATGGAGGAGGGACTCAGGGGTGCATCCTTCTTCAATAGACGACTTTTGTCCAATCCATTCTCTCGAGGAGAGTGGGCAGGACTTCCTCGAGGAGACACTGGATCCTACAGTGGGTGAGCACAGACCAAGACGATAGCTTACGATTTATTTTTCTGATCAAGGGATACAGAAGACGAGATGCTGGTAAACTGTTTTCTACCTCATTGGAGACATCCACTACCAAGTTGTCATCACTCTTCTCTCCATCACTTTCCTGGCAGGGAGACACAAGGAAGATACTTGAAAATTCATCCTACATTAACTATCTATAAAAACACAGATAATCAGTGCCTTTGCAATGCAATTCAACATCTCATTAATTTGATGTTAAATAAAATGAAGTATGTAGCAATCAAACAAGGTTATCATAAAATCAATGATTTAAATTACACTCTAAAAAAAGACATAAACTGGTTTAATCTTCCCTTTTTTCTTTTTAATAGATAGAACCCATTTGGCTGTAGAACAATTCATAAACTGCAACATACTGGGCTCAAATCACAGCTAAGACCCATGTCGTGTTTTTCTCCCTGTGTCTCCATGAGTATGGGATGGAATGCCAGGCATCCTTTATTTTGTAGTGAAACCTATAATATACGGAATATTTTTATAGTAGTACAAGATTCATGTTAAACCAAGAGATGCGTTTTTCTTTCAATAAAGAAATATTTAAATTAAAACAGCAAATACTATTGTCAACTCAGAAAAGGTGAACTTTAACATCTCCACTCACATAACGTGTGGACGTCAACTCCTTATCATCTGTCTTCTGTTTCTTGCTGTCAGAGGTGAAATCACTTGAACTCCTGTGTTTCTCTCCGGTCCGGAAACTGGCCGACGGAGATATAGATGAGCTCTGGAAGAAACAACAAAGGCAACCTTAACAGATAAAACATACTGATTTGTTTTAACATAAACTCTGCACCAGCCAAAACTCATAATGGTAGATGCAAACATGGAGTGAGTGGCCAGAAACCTTCCTGTAACTCCATAGATGGTCACATATTCAATTGTATGTGACAGGTTAAAATATAAAATAAATATATATTTATTTGAAAAACTCTGAACTGAAAGGTTAAAATACAGCCCAGCATCGACCAAAGTTAGTAACAGTCTCTCAGACACATGGACTACATATCTGCTCTCCTTCCTTACTTAACTACGTGTGATGGCTGTAGTATTTACATAAATACAACATGTAAATGTTGATTATTTTGAAATGTAATACATACTGCGTGCACCACATGCAAAATCTTGTTCACCTCTATTGTAGTAGGCTAACGGTAGAAATATTATAAATATTTCAAAATTCAAATATAAAATATATAAACTACCTGCATGACAAGATACAAGTAGTAGTACATACAGGAAACATACATACAGCCTTTTTTATTGGAATTTGGGTGAATCAACCCTTTAATGCCAAATGAAAAATGGTATACTGCATGTCAAGTCAAGTAAGCTTGATTTAAGTAGGACTTTTTATACACAATCTGCTCCACAACACCCCCCTCTGTCCTAACAGTCAGATACGGCCCGGGGGGGGGGGGGGGGGGGG
>JAUYWH010000027.1:18038412-18088428 GCA_034779795.1 Ctenopoma multispine | reverse complement strand
AAAAGTAATATAAGGACAGCCCCCCCCCCCCCCCCCACACACACACACACACACAAAAAGGAAACCAAATGTGTGTTTCTATAGTACTTAACTGTAACAAAAATAAAATATTGATGATAATGAAACGAGCAAACAAATATAAGGTAAATATGGCTTGGGCCGGACCCAAACACCTCCATAATGGATTCCCAGAGGGGATTTTTTATGTTACTGTAAACTGCCACAGAAAACTAAGTTGAACTAAAATCAAATAGTAAAGATTACTGAAGACAGAACAAAGAGAGATGGGACTCCCAAAAGCAAACTACTGCTAAAGACTGTGACAGACTGAAGAAAAAATGACTTATCTTACACTCAAAACACGATGAAAATCTATATGTAAGCTATCCAAATATTCTGAACGTGTCAAGACTTCCAGTCTGAGTTAAATTAGAACAAATCTAGCACTAAGTGTGCAGCGAGTCAGCGCTGCAAACAGAAAGTCAGAGACGAACTGTGCAGACACAAAGTGACTGTGTTCCACTTCATTTCCTGCTGCATTTCACCATCACTTTATAAACTCCTCTGCCTGTCAAAACCGTTTCATTCATACTGTGTCACAAAATATCAACACAGTGCTGCACTCCTGATGGTTTGACTGCGCCATCGTGGCTTGAACTCTGCTGCATTATTTAGGAATCAAGGGGAGGGGGAGTTAGTCAAATGATGTCTCTCTTTTCTTAATCAAATATGACGTCCTTTAAATACCATTACTGAAGGATTAATCCTCTTTGAGAAGCAAAGATCAAAATAAGGTCAACTAAACATTTCCCCTCTTGCTCTGCTCTGTCCCCACCGATCTCTCTCTCTCATTGGGAGGCGCTCCTTACCCGGCAAATGACGGACAGAGAAAAGAAAAATAAAGCAGGACCTTTAACTCGACCTTTCCACTAACTCACGCTTGTAACCTTTCTGCTGCCCTTTGCCGTGCTGCAAGTGTTGATGACAAAGATTCTGTGGGGGAGGAGTGAAGTTCAGTGTGTGTGTGTGTGTGTGTGTGTGTGAGTGTGTGTGTGTGGTCAGACAGCACTTGTTTACATTTTAGTGCTCCACGTGTGCAAACAATGATGAGATGTCAGTGTGTGTGTGTGTACAGGTGTGTGTCTCTTCTCGAGTGAGACAGAGCAGAGTGATTAGGTTAATTAAGACTGCAAATTAGCTCCTTCGAAAACATCAAGTCAAATTAATTTAGCTCCTGAGACAAAGGAGGGCTCCGCTGTTAGTACAAGCATTGTGAGTGTGAAGAACGGTGCACGTCAATTATATTTGCTTCCTGTTTGAAATTGATTTTGCAGGGCCTGATAATGATACCTGTGTAAACTCCTCCTCATATTCCTCTGGTAATATTGATGATGTGGGCACTATGAATTCAAGGTCAGTTAACCTCAGTGTAATGCAGATACATGGATTACTTTATAGATTTAAAAAAATCATCTTTATAGTGAGGTTATGTGATATTTCAAAGCACCTTTTTCTTCTGGTGCTCTCTAGTATCCTGCTCTTCTCTTTTTCAGGATCACACTCACACAGTTACACACATTTACACCTGGAGACTACCCAGTAGCCTACAACCGCAGGGCTGAGGACACCTCAGTGGCAGCAAGTCCTCCATACTGTATTACAGAATCTGTAGTTTGACCACTTCTTCCTCTGGAACATTAGATTCCTCTGTACATTTTATGATTTTGTGATCTTAGGTCCCTATTATTTGTCTGTGTTGTTAAAGACCTCTACAAATCATTATGAAAATAAAAAATACATTTGTACCAATTCAGTGGTCAGGCTTCAAGCATCTTTAAAAAACAAAAGTCTGGGTGTCATTTTCTATTCTTTAATTCAGACAGACAAACAGAGGTTATTGTATTTGGGCCCAAAAACCTCAGAGACATGTTATCTTATCATATTGCTCCCTGAAGTTATCTTTGACCAAATCATCTCCTTTACCTCAAACCCCATCCAGTCTACTATTTGGAAATACATTTGATTTTGTTTTTTGTTTCTCAGTTTCTTTTGCTCACAGACCCACAGAAATGATCACACTTTTTAACTCAGAGTTCAAGTTATTTGATCTAACCCAACATTTCCTACTCTGCAGCCAGCACAGCATGGAGGAACACACTGAAGAGTTTACATTTATAAGCGGGTATCACACCATTATCAAAGAGCATCATACTGCAGCTGTAAATTGTGTTAGCCAATGAAAAAAACCAAGACAGAAATTTGAAAAAAAAATGACCACTGCAGAGAACAACAAGCTGCAGTATGTTCACTTCAACAGGTGATTAATTGTAAAGGTCAGTGTAACTTGAAAGCAGCTTCGTTAGGAATTCATCTCTCCTCTTTTTTATTCAGCACATAATGACAGATGCAGACTTTGTTAAAGTGAGATTCTGCTCAAGTGATGACATTTAAGACATTTAAAATGAATTGGCGGGTCTCTTCGTCGACTCGTCCGCTTTCAGATGAAGAGAAATTATAACACATGATGGAATGGAACTTCTCTCACAGACTCACACAGACAAAAAATTCCAAAACTTAGTGGCATCGATTAAGCAAGCGAACCAACAATTAGCTTGAATTGATAAGTGCTCTCAACATCAACAGACCTAATGCAGGTGCAGTCGTTGAACGCACCACGACTACATATTTGACAGCAACAATAAGCATGCGGACACACATGTATACACCCACATACATTTATCAGTGTGTGAGGTGCTAAAGCCAAGGACATTAAGGCACAGATGTTCATGCAATTCATACACACTGTACCCAGTGGACTGTTGCCAAGGCAACTGTAGACCACTGACAGGGGAGGAGGGGGGGGCTTGTTGGTTTCATGAAGTGACTGTTGGCCACCGTGTCAGAGAGCAGCTCTCTGTGTGTGTGCTAATGAAGGGATTCATCATTCCTGTGTCTTTGTCTTTAACACTGATTTCTCACACACGGCCACACACACACACACACACACACACACACACACACACACACATGCACACACACACACACACACACTGTTAATCACTCCCATCATGGTGCCTACAAGTCTCTATGTGTGTGTGTGTGTGTGTGTGCACATGGAGGAGGATACACTGCATGGAGGGCAGAAGATAACATAAAATATTCCTCCTGTCTCTAACTACTCTAAAACACCAGAGAACACACACTCATTTGCGTGTGTGTGTGTAAAAAAAGTGTCTGAACTCAGGCTGCTGAAATAAAGAAATGCTAATCTGCTCATTGAGTATTCAACAAACCAAATGTTTGCCTTGGGAAAAAAACTCTGCTTAAGGGACTAATTACTACAAGCACTGGATGTAACAATCTGTTGCGCCGCCTCTTTCTGCTTCCTTCACTAACCAGAGTTGTGCTTTTTTCATTCCTTGTCTTGGGCTTTCTTTTTCACCCACTTTAGTCTTTCTTCCTATTTGTCGCCATTTTCAGATATCAAAAATTTCTAAATGGATGGTCTTCTATAGTTAGTGTGATCAGAACATCAATAAAAATATTCTGACAGTAGATGTAGATGTTTGTCTTATCATTGCTTAATAATATGGGGGTGATGAGCCATATTTATAATTTTTAAAATCTTTTTCAATGGGAAACCTTCCTCTATCTGTGTGTTTTACCCAAACAGAGCATTACGACAACACAAATTTCAAATCTTCAAATTTGCAGGTACGTAAACTACAGTTAAGTAGCCAACAAACAAGCAAAAAACCTTCCATTTAACAAAAACTGATGAGTGTGACATAAGGTTTGGATGTGCCAAAAAACATGATAGGGCTCAGTTATCATCAGCAGTTTCAAAATATGAAGTCAGGTGTCATACTGTATCCATCTCCCTCTATTCACTTCATTCATGCTCCTTGCCTATACTGTATAATCTAATATTAGATTTCAGTCAGCAGCCGCGTTAATAAAAATGAATAACAAAATCTGGTGGGGAATGTTGATGGCCTTAGAAGCAATTGCTGCCTAATATGTGCCGTCTGTTCTTTTATTAATATTGAATGGTGTGTTGTCTGACAAGATAAAAAGAATCTGAAAGCGAGTGAGCAGAAATGAAGCTATGCTCCGAATGTGTCTTTTTGCAAAGGAAAGATAAAAGGAAGGGCTTACCTTGACCGAGTCTCTGTCTGAGGAGGCGGAGGGCAAGAGACAGAAAAAAAAAGACTGATTAAAGCATCTAATGTCTGATACACACATACAAATTAACGACTGACTATGAAACAAATATATACACAGAGCAAAACTACTGTGTATATGTAATACTTGATAGGATTTTTACATGGGAATAATCATTTTACAAACAAAAGTCCTTAACGGTGTTGAAACAAGCACTGAAATTAACTGCAACCATAAATAGGTCTTCGGAGGGAAAGTAATTGCAACTGGATTCCTTTCTATTAGCATAAGGAGGATGTGTTGTTATTTTACAAAGCACTTTTGGGGGTTGTGTTTGGCACACTTAACATGTTAAACTTACGATTTGGCTTCTATTGCCTAAACCTAACCACATGCGGGAGTCAAACGCAGGACTGTGGTGTGACAGTTGTGTATTTTGCACGCCCACCATCCACCTAAAGTGATAATACTTAAGTTGGTGACATATGTAGTACATATGATCTGCTGTTTGGCTGTGCGTACATGATCAATGAGGACATGGTCGATGTATAGTTGCTGGATTTGGCACCATAATTGCCACATTTGCCACAGTATAAATTACAGTAAAGACATGCATTTGAAATGTAAACAAAAAATCTAGCTGCCCTACATGCTCATCCTCATTACATTGTCACTGACTGGTCTCTTAATTAGGGTATTACTTGAGTTGTAAAGCTGTTGGCTTTACTGCAGCTACAGGGTTGGGTTGACTACTCGGCTGCACTGTAAACCCTCACAGCCATGCTATAACAGAGTAATCAAGAGCTGGCACAGACTGTTTCTATCACACACTACCACATGCTCCCACTCATACAGTGTCTATGTACGATATTAAATGCTTGAGCTCAAAATCAAGCTCAGAGAAGAATTAGAGGCGCTCTGTGCGTACAAGAGAAAAGAGGCATCATGGTGGTTGTGTATTGCTCCCTATTAGGCCAATTAAAATAGCATAATGACAAATCAGTGTTTAATTGCTTTAACTCATCTTCATTCAGAGTGCTAAAAATTAAGCATCAGCCAGTACAAATAGTAAAATGAATATTCTAGTTGTGCAAAATTTGGTTTTAAAGGGATAAAAGCTGCCATATTTTTGTCTATGAAACATATTTAGCATCTGCTTGTGAGGGAAATAAAACTGCAGAAGTAACTACTGTTCATATTAAATAAACAAATCTACTTCTATCCATAAATATACGGTAAATAAAGCACAGTTTATAGGATGCAAAGTGTGACCTAATACAAACTTCAACAATGAATCTGTATTGATGTTTAAAAGATAAAAACAAGTGTGATGTGTGATTCAGTGATATTTTTATTTCAAGATTTAACTTTAACCAAAGTCAAATTTTATTGAATCCCTGTAAATATTCTTAAACAAATGGGAAAAAAAAATCGCACAATGTGACTTTTTAAAATAGCCAACCAACATGGTAAAACTAAAATGAAGAGACCAACATTTACCCCAAATAAACAGGTATACACACAGTGTATACTGTACTGCAGTAAAACACATACAAACAGAGCAGGCCTTACCTCTTGGGTGTTCACTGTTGCTATCGTGATGTTTCCTCTCATCTTTGAGTGGCAGCTGGTGACCCAGAGCAGAGGAAAGTGCCAGCAGGCTGGCAGTACCAGCTCCTGGGGGCAGTGGGGGCTGGAGACCTGCTGGGTGGGGCGTGAGTGGGACTGGGATGGCGTGGCCATGGGATAGGTGCTGAGCTTGAAGTTGCTGCTGCTGGAGCACATACAGAAACATGAATTAATGCTACATGTTGATTTATACTTCTCTAACACACCTATGACAGGTGTGTTATTCTTTCTGGAAAAAATAAAAACACATTCACATTGTGTCTGACTGAAGCTGTTGTGTTTCTTTATTTACAACATTTCAGTGTGCTCCAAAAAAAAAAAAAAAACAGTAATAATCAATGATTATTAAATGTTAACAATACCTAAAAACATTATTAGCTACTATATTTTAATAATCTTTAATAACACAAATTAATATTTGTAATTTCCAATTTTAATCAATATGCTAAATGTACCAAGCCATATGTTTTGCATTTTGCACTGCAACTTGGTGGAAGTTAAAAAATAGTGGCCAATGTACTGAACATTTATAAATAAGGTGTAAACTGGTTAAAGACCTGGGTCCACTCAGCATGTCCTTCTGCATTTGTGCTTAGTGCTCAGCTCCACTTCCCTGTGCATATTACTCTTTTCATTTTCATCTCTCTGTACCACTTTTTCACCACACTTATCTCTGCTAGAAGAAGATGATCTCGTGTGTGTGTGTGTGTGTGTGTGTGTGTGTGTGTGTGTGTGTGTGTGTGTGTGCACCCACTCCTATGATAGCGTTGAGTTCAGCCATCGTGACCTGCTTGGCCCTCTCCACTGCCTGCACCACCTGCTGCTGATGCTGAGAAAGAGAGAGACAGAAACAATGAGAGGGAGTGAGATACTACAGAAAAAGCAAAGACTTATTGAATTGAGACATTTAAGTTTTAAAGCGTGATTATGAAGATTATGACATCTATTGACAAACAGAAGGAACTGCAACAACATTATCATGAATATATTCCTCCTACACAATTAAATAAAATGAAAATACATAAAAAAAGATTCTCTGCACACATGAGTCACCCATTACCTCACATTTTTTTGTTTGTCTCTTTTCGATTTGCAGCTTTCACCAAGTCACTCATCAAAACTTTACAGCTCATATGGACATGTGACTGCAAACCAGCAAAGCTGATTATTTTGTTCTCACCAGCAAAAACTGCCATGCTATGAAAATCCAAGGCACTGACCAAATTTATTTTAAATGCCATCAGACAAGAACCAGAACACCTCTGAGTCATCACTGCAGTTTGCTCTTTATTGGGAAGGCAAGTGCCGCTCCCGACAATTTGATAGTCAGCAGTGCTTTCATTAAAACTCACCACATAGAGAAAATGCAGTTAATTAGGGTGTTCAAGCTGGTCAAGTGTAATTTTGAACAGGACAGTTAATTCCTTATTCACGATCCATGTCTGCTAATTTGTCTAAGATGTAATGCAGCACAAGCAGTCAAACACCCAGGGTGTGAGAGATCCTGTGAGCTTCTAGAGTAGATCATCATGCTGGGGATGTTTCACTTTTGTAATGGTTAAACATTTTCTATCCATCATTTTTTCATTTGAAATGTTTATAGGACAGCATCTAGATGGCAATGTATTATTAGGCAATGCTGTTTGGTCTGTTGTGAGTTTTCAGTCCAGCTGGCTCACACATCTCAAAATGGTGTAGCTGCAAAATCTTCACTGTAGTAACAGTAGAGAAAAGGGAAACAGGCAGACACGCAGAGAGAAAGACATCTAACAGGGCAAAGTCATCCAAAGGGTACAGAGAGAAAGACACATATAGACAGTGAGAGAGTGCAGCAAGATTCATCCAGGAGCGCAGAACATCAAAGTAGGCCAGAGATGAAAGAGCTTATCAGGTGTGGAAATGAAGCTGACCATCAAGTTCAGCTACAACTTCGCAGACTGAGTCTAACCTGCCTGAACGTGACATGCACGCATGAAACCATCCATCACTGTCATATATACTGGCATATAGCTTTCATATATAAGTATTATCAACACTGTAATTCTTAATTACAGACCTGGGATGGAAGTACAAAAGGTTTTGACACAAATTCAACAACAGAGGTTATTTAATATTATTATATATTCGTATTAAACTGCAAGTACAGGTAAAAAATGACTAATGTGGGTGGGTAGCAGATGAAAGAAAAAGGAGGACATAAACAGTGAAGTGAAAAAAAATTTTTTTACATCAAATTATTGTTCTATAGATTAGATTCTATAGTCAGGTCAGGTGTGGATTTCATTTAGTGTGGATAATGGATCAGGTCCAGTACTGAGCTTAGGTGGGAGCTGCAAAACCTAAATCCAACACAACATATCCATAATTGTCACTGTATAAGTATTCTGCATAATTCTGCACTGACATTGGGATTCATAATATACATATTTCAGCACAATCACTGCTTGATGCAGCAGGCTGACATCCTATTAGTGACAACAATGCTGCTGTCAAAGAAATTTACAAACTGTGGAAAAGAACAACATCAGAAATTGACAAAAATTAAAATAAAAAGAAAGCTCCCAGAAACACATGCAAACACAGTCAACGTGATTTACTGCACAACAATAATATGACTGCGTTAGCTTTCATATGCGCGCCCTGTAAAAGACGCTGTGCATCAAAACAAAGCAGTAAAAGCTGCTTCCTCTCCCTGCCTCCCCTCTCTGCGGGCCTCAGGGCTGTGTAGCAGCACCACAGTCTAATGCCATTATTCCTAATCCACCCTAAACCCTCCTAATCCATGGCTAATCTGGAGGAGAGCTTTGGACTCCACACTCACTCCTTCCTGCTGTTCCCACCCCTCAGCACGCACGCACGCACACACACACACACACACACACACATACATACATACACACACTTTCAACTCCTCCAGAGGAAGGATTTATCAGCTAAACACACAGGCACCTAAAGATTTCAAAATCACACTGTATAAAAACGAACTTCTCACACCCACTACTGTACGTGCACATATTATGTACAGTGTCTCTTAACACGGTATGTGCATACAGGTGACACAAAACAAACACAAATTTCTTGTTTTCTCTCTCTCGTATACACACTCACACACACACACACACACTTCTGCATATGTTAGTGGAAGACATTTAATAAGTTCAGAGCATATCTGCCTATCCCGAGCAAGGAGGATTAGCCCGGGATAATCTTTGCGTATATGTGTGTATGTGTGTCTCTGTCTGTTTTGGCTCACAATCCACCACACACTTCTTCTCCTCCTTCTACGAGTCCTATCTGTCTTCTTTCCTCCTTCTTTCTCTCACCCACTCCCACCTCCAGCTTAACTCACAGTGACAGGAACCTTTGAGTCTTACCTCTTGAGAGAGGAAGGGGATGACTTGGGCGCAGATTGCATTCAGCCGTTTGACGATCTCCGCCTGCAAGACAGAAAGGTGGGCGCACAGGACGAATCATCTTCAAATTCACCAACAGACACAAAGGCGTCATCAAGTTCACACAATGTGCAAGTGCTCACATCGTGTGAGATTAATGTGCATTAAATTAAAGTAATAGCCCACAGTGTTTTAATATAATAGTCTGTCAAATGAAATAATAGACGATTTAAGAAATGTGATGTACAAAAAAGACATAATGCCCACCTACACTGTTGTTTTGAAGATGATCCCACTCACTAATAGTTAGTAAGTGGGATCATCCTGGGCGCAGTCAAATTCAATTTGAAGGGATCCATGTGAAAATTGCTTGATAATGTACAAAAACACCCAAACACAACTAATGTCCAACACATTATTGTTATCATATGGTATCACTGGAAGGTCACTGTACTGCTACACTCTCTAAACATCAATCAGCTTGGATGGATGATTTGTGAATATAAAGCCACGGTTTAGCCCTCTTTAGAACTCAGAGTTGAGAGAAGTCCACTAGAGCCAAGAGCTGGAGGAAAACATAAAGTCACCTGTGATATCAAGTACATTAAGACCAACTGACAAAAACACAATCACGATCACCTGGTCCAAAACAAAAGCAGTATTCGTTACACATCTAACCTTGTCAAGCACTTATTTCATGTATATAACCTTGACAGAAGTGAACTTTGCTCTGGTATCAGCAGTAGCAGATGCCCCCAGAGGCCACGAGAGTAAACCCACACACACACACTGATACTAACCCTTCAGACAGAAGCACAGGCAACACTGCGGCAAGATGTTGCAAACATAAACACAACTGTGTGCACACAGACACAAGCAGGTACACCTCTTCACAGGCTTCTCGGTATTCATCAGATGTTTACTGAACCCAAGGGTTGGCTTTTAAAGATTATACAGCACTCTCTCTCTCTCTCTCTCCACATCAGGTAGGATTTTTTTTTGAACAGGAAATTGCCTGATCCACTGTCCCAAAGGGAGTGCTAGTAGTGCAACTCAAATCCAAACACAAACACCAACAAAAGATAGAGACTCACATAAAACACATACTAACAGACGCACAGGGACGAACATCACCACCGTCTGTCTTAAGACTAAACACATAAAACTGGATAAAAGAGTCGTTTGTGATCAACTGTGATGACCATTAAGATAAAACCTGCTGCAGATCATAGTGTCACCGTGGCACACTATTGGCTGAATGATTTTAAAAGTCTAATATATCATGTTAATGTACTGAAATTCCAGTAGTTGTACTATTTACTACTAGGACTGTTTTAAAGATAAAAGGGGACTGAGATGTAACCCACCAAGAGTAATTATATTTCTCATCAATGACTATAAACAATTTAATGTTTATTCATTATTTTGTGAAAAAAATGTGTTTTAAAAGTAAAAATGTAAAAGTTGTTTGTGTAAATTGTCTGCTTAATGATATTGTATTGTATGTACAGTATTTGTAATGACATTAAATACCTCTGAAGCTAAAAACAACTCACAAATCACACTGGATGTTCACAGAACATTTACCTGTTTCACATTTGTCTGTATGTACAGTATATGTGTATGTATATGTATATGTATATGTATATGTGTATGTATATGTGTATGTATATGTATATGTATATGTGTATGTGTATGTATATGTATATGTGTATGTATATGTATATGTATATGTATATGTGTATGTATATGTGTATGTATATGTATATGTGTATGTATATGTGTATGTATATGTATATGTATATGTGTATGTATATGTGTATGTGTATGTATATGAATATGTATATGTATATGTGTATGTATATGTATATGTGTATGTATATGTGTATGTATATGTATATGTGTATGTGTATGTATATGTGTATGTATATGTATATGTGTATGTATATGTGTATGTATATGTATATGTGTATGTATATGTATATGTGTATGTATATGTGTATGTATATGTGTATGTATATGTGTATGTATATGTATATGTGTATGTATATGTGTATGTGTATGTATATGAATATGTATATGTGTATGTGTATGTATATGTATATGTGTATGTGTATGTATATGTATATGTGTATGTATATGTATATGTGTATGTATATGTGTATGTGTATGTGTATGTATATGTATATGTGTATGTATATGTATATGTATATGTGTATGTATATGTATATGTATATGTGTATGTATATGTATATGTGTATGTGTATTTATATGAATATGTATATGTATATGTGTATGTGTATGTATATGTATATGTGTATGTATATGTATATGTGTATGTATATGTATATGTATATGTGTATGTATATGTGTATGTATATGTATATGTGTATGTATATGTATATGTGTATGTGTATGTATATGAATATGTATATGTGTATGTGTATGTGTATGTGTATGTATATGTATATGTATATGGATCTGGATCTATGTATATGGATATTTCTATCTCTACCCTTGCTGCAACTAATGATAGTTCGCTTGATTAGTCAATTTATCATCCGTGAAAGTCCAGAACACACTAAGAAAAATCACAAATTTTATGTGATATGTCTTGTTTTATTCAAACAATAGTACAAAATCCGTACATTTTCAGTTCTCTGTCACATAACGGAAGACCCTTACTTCTACACTGGATATCTATACAAGCTTTTACAGTTTAAAATAAGTTAGTTAATAAGAAGTTGAGAAGATCAGATATTTGTTTAAAAAAAAACAGCAGCACTAAAAAGTTTATGAGTGAGTTCACAATGAATGCAAAGTAAACATTATTTATGTTCATTTACTGTGTTAAAGAAATCACTTTCAGTGGCTTTTAAATACAAACCGTTCCGTATGAATGATATTTGGTGTTTTTATATATCATATCTAATGCTTTGGAAGTGTTCAGTTTTACAAATTAACACTGCGGGGCTGAAGGCTTTTACACATCTGACTTTGTTTTTGCTGAAGCAGAAAAAGCAGCAGCATCTGTTTGAGCAGTGGAGGCTTTGACAGTTTAGCAGAAAAGAGGCAGCCATGTTCAGATGGAAAACCAAACAAAGCAGCAGAAACATAACTTCAAACTAAGCCTCATTCCCAGAGATTTGAAGAGTTATACTGTTTACTCAAGAGGTTCCACTGAGTACATCGATCTATTTAATGTTCATGCTTGATTTTTCACTCACTGACAACTATCTCGCAAGCTGTGAATATCAGAAAATAACCTAAAACATCTTTGACCTCCAACAGATCTCAATTTTTTTTCTTCAATAGTCCTGAATGTTGTGTGAGCAACTCGAGGGAGTTGCCCGTCTGCAGTTCGACTTAGATGAAACATGCACTGCGGAGCTGCAGTTGCCCACACAACCTAAAACACTGACATTTTCATTTTATATTTAACGTTTATCCAGGGAAGACTTGCTCTGCACACATGCCCTTTTTCAGCTTGGTTCTATTTCACATTCATACACACCAGGGAGCCGCCCAGTACATATTAGCCTTTGAGAAACTCCAGTGTTTTAGATGGTTGGGGTTTAAGTACCTTGCTCAAGGGCACCTTAGTTTTAAGAGCGGAGGGAAAAGGAGGCCATGCTAAGTATTTTACATTTGGGAAATAAGTTGGTGATCCTCCATAAGACTAACACCAACCATTGCTGCAGCTTAAGAAGTAAATGTATAAAAGAAGTGCTTCCTCTGTTCTGGCATAAGAAAATAGATTCAAGGAGACTGGGAATGGATGGCAGACAGCTGCAGCGGAGGGGATCTGGATGTATGAGACGTTGCTGCATGAACATAAAAGCTGCCAGGCACCACCACAAGAACATCGCCTATCAAACCTCTTGACATTGGCTAAAAACGGATCACAGACGATGCCACTGGTTTGGGTTGACGTTTATGCATCTGTTAGAGAGCGGACTGCAATGTGGTTCAAAATGTGGATAGAAAAGAAGGACGGATGACATGCAACAACAATACTTGATGTGACTGAACAGTGAACGTAGAAATGAAAGAACCATTCAGCAAAGATTCTATTAGAAAATATACTTTTTCAACTATTTATATGATCATGTTTTGTTTTACTTTAGTGATCTTAAACTAATTATCTTTGCTTTGTTTATTTTTAGTGTTTTATGGCCCAAACTATTAAACAATACATTAAGAAAATATTCAACAGATTTGGCCTAATGTACTTAAAGACAAATAACATGCAAAACTGTTTTATTTTGAAAGACATTCAGACGAAAAAACATCAAAGTAAAAATAAATCTTGAGCTAGAAGATGTCTTGAAATAAAGGGTAGATGCACATCTCTACTAACAACCCTACAACCTAAACCTCCAATCAATTCATTTTAAAGAGATGACCCAGAGATGTTGGCTCACAAATGGAAACAAAAGCACTGGAGCAGAAAAGGAAATGGAGATGCTTTTCCACAAGCCAACACAACCAATTTCAGGTGACATTTTACATCAATGGCAAACAATCGTGATGGCCAGAGTGCAGAGCTGTCAGCCTGTTTGGCCAACAAATCTGTTCACGCTGCAGAGACCAAAGCGAAAAAGCAAGGCTCCTTTATTTCGTGAAAAGTGTCCTGTGATTTGTTCAAACCTAGAGAATCTGTTTCTGCAGCGAGCAAGCCTCAACTTCGACCTGGACCTGTCACCGTCTTGACAGTGAATAAATAATAGGAAACGGCTGGCTAGAGAGTCCTCTAAGGTTAGGACTCCAACCAGGTCGATCCATGGAGCTTATTGCTAGATTAGAGGACTCTGTGGTCACATGAAGCCCAGAAAGCGCTGAGATGAGATCATGTGCACTGAATCTATCTTTGACCCTGTATGTGAGTCACTGGAAAATTGTTCCTCCAGTTAGAAAAGGAGAAAATGAGTCAACTGTAGCTTATAGAGCTGATGTACAATATTGAACTTCTTATCTTATGGTTTGCCCCTTATGATCAGATCAACAACATGCAATAAATTGTGTGAATTTCATGTGAAGAGACGAGGAAAAGGTGAACCCAGATTTTGCCACTGAATATGCTTTCGTTATTTACCTGACACCACCTTCTTGTATCTCTTAGAATGTCGTACTGCAGTGAGATGACAGCATCTTGAGCTACTGCAGCACAAAGATGCTTCAGCAAAAATCAATTTTCACCAAAGATATTGCCCAAAAAGAATGAAAAACAGCTCAAATGCTGCCACTTTAACTTCTAACAACAAAGAAATTAGATCAGACAGGAGCCCTGGAGTCAGATTGGGTCAGATAGAAGATCAAATGTCCATCTCCCCTGTGGAGCTTTGTAAGCACCACATCAGCACCACTTTTCACCACCAGCTAATACACCTAATGGACCCCATCATATAGAGGCTGTATCCCCCTGTGACCGTATGTGTGTGAGTAGGTTAGGAAGGAGGAAAAACAAACTGCACTATATGGACAGCTCAAGCTGCAAAATGAGCCCTAAATGTAAAGCTGAATTTTAATTTAATATGCTGCAGCTGTTGAAGAATTTTGCACCTAAATAAAGTTTAAAATATACTCTGAGTGCATTCAATCTTTACATATTTACATATATGAAAAAAAGAATAAATGTGGAATTTTATTTTTTACCTCTAATCCATGAACAGTTTCATTTGTCCATAATTTACAAGCAGGGAAGCTTTTCATTGAATTTACAACATGCAACAGGTGACCTCCCCTCTTCATTTACATCAATCAAAACAAAAATACTTAGAATATAATGTTAGGTATGTTACACTCACAAATCGCTGTTTTCTGTGAAGCCTTTTTAAAAATAACTATAACATTACGTGATAATTTACAACAAAAAAGCTATGACTAGATTAGGAGCTAGTAAAAGTAACCAAAGCAACGGACAGTGATTCCATGAAGTGATTGCTCCCGGCCAAAAATAGTAAAACAGATTTTTTACAAATAAAACACAATAAGAACAAACTATGCTACGCTAACCTTATATTTGGTGGTATCAATCTTCTCATCTAACTGTAGCAAGAAAGAGAATACACATGGTTATCTAAGTATCAAAATATGCCTTCAGTCACCTCTGGACTTTGATTAACCTTTTGACCCTGTGAACCATTTTTATCCTGCTGTTACATACAGAGTGCAGGCCTCAACTTTAATGCATTTAATGTAAAACCTGAATCTGAAAAATTATATCTGTCAGAAAATATGGAATAAAATGACATAAAATGTCATTTAAAATCTTCCTTACTGTAACGTAAAGCTTCCAGTCTGCTTTTAATCTTGTTCTAAATGCATTTTCTAAAAGTAATCCCGAAATATTAAACTTGGATAAATTACGTGACCAAAAGCCTATAAATGAGACAAATGGCTTCTTATCCGCTGAAGTAAAATGAGTTGTCAGACTTAGTTTGAAACGCTGCCATTCTTCAGGATCAAAACATCTTATTACTTCACTCCCTCACCACATTCCTTCCTCCTCCTTCCCCTTCTTCTCCCCATCCTTCACTTGCTTTATTTCTCTCTCAGCCTCACTAATTTGCAATTGATTAGCTGTCCTCTCGCAGCTCAGGCCTATGCTCTACACCACTTTTACCCTCCTCCCTCCTTATCCCTCTTCTCCCCTCCCTACCTCCCCACCTTCCCGCTCGTCCTCTCCTCCGTCTACGAGTCAATTTCTCTTTAACGAGCGTTGGTACATTTCACTCCCCTGGCACCAGAGCCCTTCTGTGTAAATAAAACAGGGAGCAGAGCCAAAAATCAATGGACCTATTACCCTCAGAAAATGCTAAACAAGCAATATTAGCAATTCGCTTGGTAGCACAGGGCAAGTGCCTTAATGAGACCGTAGCTCTGCACCCCCCACCCCCCTACACCGCCACCACCACTCTCTGCAATCTTGTCATCCACTCAACAAGCCACACACGTTGTATCATCATACTAAATGCTGTGGATATAAAACACATACACTACTGTGCACACTGAAAATAGAGCGTGCACAAAGACACACACACACACACACACACACACACACACACACACACACACACACACACACACACACACTCAGCCTGCACATCAAACTCATTTGCTTGCACAACTCACACACACAAACAAACATTCACACACACTGCTGGCAGAAATTAGGGATTCACTCTCAGAACTCACTGGGCACCACACACATCCACATTTAATGTCTTTTTATTTTTTTCTCTTTCCCCAATATACACACACTTTAGTTCACTCTCTCTTACACACACACACACACACACACACACACACACACACACACAGAATAGGAGCAGCAGCAGACAGCAGGATTTATAGAGACAAGTAGACACCCAATATTTCATCAGACAAGTCTGATATGTGTGCCAGTGAAAAGCTTTGTGTGTGTGTGTCTGTGTGTGTGTGTGTAACATAGACACACATAGACACACAATAAAACAAATAGACACAAAGAACAACACACTCCTCCAAGTAAACATATACGATATATGAGCACACACACACAACATGCCAATACTACACACAAAGCTAAATAAACCACTACAGTGTGCATACAGATAAATTCACACAAACACACACTCAGTAAACATGTACAGTATACATACAGGCTGTTATACTGACACAACACATACACCCACACACACACACAGCAAAGTAAACACACAGTATGGATTCGCACACATACAAAAATTACATACACACACGACAAGACAAAGGCAAAGTATCTATCACGTCCTCTCATACAGACAAACACACAGACTACACACACCATTTATCTGGAAATGAATGTGTAGCTGGTTGTGTAGCTGTGGCCCATTTAGTCTGGCAGCTGATGTGTGGTTAACACAGACATTTATGCTAATGACCACCCGTGTTTAAAAAAGGCAGCAGTAATGTAAAGGCTCGTTAAAGGCCAAATCCTCGCTCACTCAAGTCATTTTTCACCCCGCTTTCTCATTCAATTACACCGATGAAATTATTATTCACATGTGAAATTACTACCAAACCTCACAAGGCAATCGAACACGCTAAAATAGAACAAAAGAGGTCAAATTCCTAAGTACTGCTTTTTTTTACCTTGTAAATATGTCAGATTTGTATGAGGATTATCACCTTTAATATATATTCAGGGATGATTTTACACCAGCCTCAGTTTGTGAGGCATCTGATTTCCCCAATTTTTCATAAACTGATTAATAAAGTATAATTCATTATCAGTTCTTTTTGGTTTGCACTCTGTGTAGTTTTTAGAGTCTGTGCATTTATTTGTGAGATATTTAAAGTGAAAATTAAGAATGATCTCAGGTTCTTCTTCTTATGTCTTAGCTCCAGTGAACTCCATCTCCCCTCAACCTACTACAAACGCCTTAATAAGCTCTACTTAATTGCTTGCAAGTGCTTGCTGCACAAATGGATCAAAATCACCTCACCTAATGTTTCCCTCTGGTGCAGAGAGATGCACAGCATCCTCCCTCATGAGCAAATACAAGCTGTTATAAGATAAAATGATGGGCTGTTTCTGAAGATTTGGGCATTTCTTACCTGCAGATTATACAAATTTATACGTACTGATGACTTGTCAATCTAAACTTTGTTTTCCTCTTTAGTTGTGTGCAGGGCTGCGGTGGAGGTTGGAGTGGATGTGGTGTTAAACTCAATAAGATAAGACTACAAAGGAAAGAAAAACTTTCCACATATTTCCAGACTCTTCAAAGACTTGTCTTAACATCTGATGATAAAAAATATTCTGTGTGATGTACTTTTAACCTGTTTCTCAAATTATACTGTATTCCCTGACAGTGGCCCCCAAACAATGGTAGCTTCTAAAACATAAGCAAAAAATGAATAAAATATATTTTTTGAAAATATTAGAAATAATCATCAGTGCATGTCATTATATGTTTAATTTTTTTAACAACTGACCAAGAAGCATATCATTTCCAGCTACCAGCTTTGTTTGGATTAAGAAACAGGGTAGTTCACTGCATGATAAAATGTATTTAAAATGCAACACACAGATTTGTTTTACATCCAGGAGCCTTTGAAGATTCTGTAAAATACTTTCATAAAAACAGTGATCATGTTAAATTAATGGGGTTAACACCAGAATATTATAATATATAAGTACATAAAAACAATTATGTGTTTCTGTTATTAAATTTAAAACTACCACAAACTGAAAGCAGTTTGGACTTTCTAGTGATAACCTTGTAGCACTGGTGTTGCAAACTTACGCTGATCTTAATTACCATCTGCAGTCCTCTGACACCTACTACAGTGTGGGTTAAATCAATTTTACACTCAAGTGAAAAAGAAAAGTTTCCTACCTGCTTGTGCATCTCGATGTTGAGTCCATATGACATTTCATAGTACTGAAAAAACAAATATCAAAGTCAGGATCATGTTCCTCTTTTTGCACGCACCAAAAATACAAATGCATTCGTGCATGTAGTACACACTCACACACATGGTTAATGAAACTCACCATAACATAGTGTCTTTGCATCTCAGTTTTCTCACTGGCTAGTTTCTCACACTCCAGTTTCAGACTGTGAAGTAGAAGATAAATGATATGTCATTGTATGCACGATCAAATAGCACCCAGCACACACACGTGTTCAAAAACAGAAAGAAAGGAAATCATTTATGACATTATGTTATGACGCTACACAAGATAGCTTCAGTTTTTTATCATCAAATTATCATAATGCAAAACATGAAGGAAAAAAAAGGAATTCAAGGTGTCACTTGCAGACTACCGAGTCTATAAGTACATACATCCTGTTACTTTAAATTTACATTTCTAAATCTGAGTACAACTAAGCAATACAGAAAAAAAGGAACTGATTGGATCACACTAGTTTCCCCTGCAGACACTTACTCAGCATGTACAGTGCAGTGATTAATGGATTGATAGACGACCACACAAACCCCATGATATAGTTGTACAGTGAGCGTAAGCCCAAACTGCACCATCAACAAAAAGGCATTCATATAATGAGGATCCTTTTTTACAACTGTGATTATGCAAATCTTGTGTGTTACTGGTAAGCTATAAAATATCCAGAAAGCATAAAATCACACTGGTGTAACTAAAGTTAGGACACTGCCATGCTAAGTGCTGAAAAACTGAGACCACTTGAAGGTTGGAATCTGCTAACTGTCTCTGCCATTGTATATAAAGTCTACAATGCTAAATTAAGAGGAAAAGCATATATTTTAACAAGAGAGCTTTAATTTAAGTGGAAGTCAGTGCATGTTTGACATTGTCTAGTTGTCTTAATCAGCTCAGAAGCTTGAAGATGTTTCTCTGCCAACAGATCAATTATGCGTTCCTTTAAATGAAGTCAAAAGGTGAATCATCAGCATTGTAATCACACCTTTACGTGATGTAAGTGAAAGTCATTAAGAAGGACATTTAAAATTAGACTCAGTGTGATAGGAGATTAAATAATTATATTTTCAGCTCAAAGAAAGTTTTAGAAGACACTGACTTTCCTCTAAATGAACCCTGACAGTCACACAAAAAAGAAGTTACCGAAGAAACTGAAGATGTATATTCAGCATATACATTTGACTCCCTTTAAAAAAAAACAGTGTCTACCTGCTGGTAGGATTTTATGCAGTAGTTTGATCACATGCAGCAGGCATAGCCCATAGTTAAGCTTGTTCAGCCCCACGATTGGTTAGCAAACACTTCATCTCACCAGGTGACTGGGCAATAATTACGAAGTGGCCAGTGTGCGATTACTATGCATTGGCATCATGCTTACGGTTCTGCCTTGAGCATTGTATTTCACACTTCATCGTGTCGGCTAAAAAAGTATTTCACACCACTTGCACTTGCAAAAAGAGACGTGCAAACCAAGGTTGATGGGCTTTACCTATGGTTAGTCAACAGTAAGTTATGGACCAGAAGCAAAAGGTGGGCCACCATTCTGTTAGCTCCACACAAAAGAGATCTGAAGAAAATCATTTCACTGGATGTCCAGATGGATATTTACCTCACACTGAGAAATCCTAAACAAAAATCTGCTTCTGACTTGTATTTCACGTCATTGCGTCATGTATTTCTCTAATAGTTTGACTCATACATGACTGGTGCAAGGCAAGTTAACACCACAGAAATCCTCTTTCTACCCCAATCTGGAGGTTTCCGTTTAATACAGACTGGGGCTACACGTCCAGCTATTTTCATTATTAGATTAATCTATCTAGACTGTCTAATCTAGATTTAGATTTTCAATATACCACAGAAGAATTAAAAAAACAGAAAATAATCATGTTATTAATAGCATGTTTCAATTTTGTCTTTAAACGTTGCTCATTGTGATAATACGATGGAAATTGCTGCTGATTCGTTTTGTCTATGGACTAAACAAATAATTGCTACAGCTCTAATATAAACCCAGAGTAACACAGAGATCAAATTCATAATGACTCTTAAACCCAATGGAAAAAGCTTCATGAGCAGATGTTTCCATGCAGAGGCAATGTGATGTTCCATCTTAACTCTTTACCTGTGATACTGGGCTTGCAGGAACTGGAACTCCTCCTTGATCCGGTCGCAGGACTCAGTGACAGTGAACTTAAACGGCTGTCCCGGCTGGTGAGGGACCTCAACCCAAGCCAAACAGCGCGTGAGGGGAAGAGAGGAAGAACTGAGCCACCAAAGTTCAGTGTCACGACACAAACACAGACACAGGCAAGACTGCACATGACAATAGGCCTCTGTGATACGCGTGGCCTTTTGCCTTCACTCAGCCCTCTCTTACACGTTAAGCCACGCACACTCACAGGCACACACATACAGCTGCAGCAGCTTGACAATGAGCGCAATTGTCCGTGCGAGCGCGCAGTGGCACGGAAACTTGATCTAAAGTGATTACGCATCGAGCGCGCGGCTGTTAATCTGCGCTGTTTTGACATACTGTCTTGGCTGCTACTGCTTTCTACTTACCGGATGCCGTGCCGGGGGGTACATCTTGCTCAGATCTCGAATCATTAAAAATATATTGCAAAGTTCATCCACATGAAAGCGAAAACAAAATGTGTGAGCACGGATCTTTCCCCGTGCGTAAAAGGTCAGTCAGTGGCTGGTTTGAGGGCTACGTGCAGGTTCCGTGAAAAGTAGAAACATCATCGGACTTTTGGTTTGACAAAAACAGTAAGTCAGTAATTCAGAAGTCCATTCAGTGCGATAATCAATACAGGAGTTGTCTCAGTCTTCTCTAAAATTTCCAGCGCGTTTGTCTATGCGCACAAAGCTTAATGTTCGTCCTCTGAACTAACAGCGAATTTTTCTACAAAGCATTCATTTCTCGCCCATCATGACCCTCCTTGTCCACGCCTGAGCTTCTCCACAGCGTCCCGTCGTCACGCATTTATCGCTTAATTTCCTACAGCCTCCGTTAACGTTCACATCCTCGCACAGCAGCAGCGACAGCGGAGCGACCACCTCACCGACTGTAGAAACCCAAATTTAGAAGCAACCAGTCGTACAAGCGCAATTACATATTCACAACAATTATCAGAGTCAAATCCGTGACGTCGGGACGTGTAGTTTAATTTATATTAGTCAATAATAAGCACTACAGATGTGCGTCTGCTGTAAAGAACTACAACTTCCCCGCTCCTCTGCGAAGCCTCCAAAGCCAATGGTGTGTGGTTTGAAGGAGGAGCGGCCATTAAACACAGCCAATAGGAAGAGAGCTGTTTAGATACCGGGCTCCATCCTCCTGCCAATCATAGAAATGCTGTCCAATCACCTCTCCAGGATGTAATTTATGGAGACTCCCCACGTGGGGGCTCGGTCTGGTACTAAAAGATGTCACACGGATTAATCTGGAAACTATCTGTTGACTTATGTGTTTTTTTTATGGAGACTTCCAGTCAGAGGCGAACATATGGCCCCTAGTTGTCTCATGTATTTCCTGTTTTTAATTGAATTGCCTATTAAAAGAGTCTGCTGTTATGTCCACAGATTACACTTATGACCCTGCAATTAAATTCTCATTCAGCTCCCTCAACATGCTTATATAGGATGAAGATGATAAAGAGGGTAGACAAAACAATATAACAGCTTAATTCAATTAAATTATCATTAAGTCGATTAGTTGTGTGAGTGACATGTTGGAAAATCTTTTGTAACCACTGTGCCTCAGAAAACACACATAAGTGCTGACTGGCAGAGCTGCCTTATGTGACAAACACTACAAACTACCATGACACAGCTTTTAAAGTCAGTCTCTTTTGTGAGCTTGTGTTTCAGAAATGTTCCTGTGCTATGGGCCTTTTTCAGTGACAGCACTTTGACCTGTCACAGCTGAAATAACACTAAATAATACAGTTAATTATGGCTGCAAAATTCCATGTACGTGCTTCATTTTCAGGGTCCTGGTACCAGTCATACAGTCTTGAACAACATTTAAAAGAAATGGATCATGGATCAATGGTCATTAACATTAGCTTTTCACCTGTTAGTGCTGCACTTACATCTTTATAGTTCTTATTTTCTCACCTTTGTGTTCCCATTTAAATTTTGTCATGGGACAAGGGAGTGCAGGACTCTGTCAGATAATATGTCAACATTACAGGTTTATGTTTCAACTATTTCAATTTTAACTTAATTTATGAGAAACCATGATTAGTCAAATAATTTTATTGTGGCAGACAATTCTAACTACTGCAGCACTAGTGAATGGAACATTAGGGAGTGAGCAAACCCTATTAGTACATAGAGTTTGGTGATGTCATGTAATTTCCCAGCACTGTGCCATCTTATTTCAGTGAAGTAGAGTAACTGAGCACACCTGTGTATGTGTGTGGAGGGCCCCTTGTCCTATTCAACTAGTTAATTGAAATACATTATGAGTGTAAGTCGCACTGTGTCAGTCCGTCTCTTGCACACACATGAGTGTGTACAGTACGTCAGCCTACACTTACCACTGTGAGCAGCTGTTTAATGTGAGTAGATGAAAAACACTGTTGCTGGGTCAGCAGTTTAAATAACTGCTGTGTTCAGTCATTTAGCTGAACAGACGTGCTACTGTCAAAAATCTTAATCATCTTGTGTTCATGTGTCTTCTCACTTTCTCAGAATTTGTCATTGGCTCTTGTTATTATGTCTTTGCTTTAAAGCAGATAATAAAAGAAAGGCGTCTGTGGTCTTGTGTGTGTAAAACATGAGCGCATGCAAAATGGTTATCCACTGCACGACACCACATCAGTGCTCTCTTCTTGTCAGTCTGTCTGCTTCAGTCTGTCGGCCTGCCTCTGCTGTCGTCTCCGCCTCTCCTTCATACTACATACACAGGATTGTGCACACATACACATCGCCTTAGCCATTCAAATACACATCTCTATCTACCTCACATACAAACTAATATCTCAGGTAAGCACAAGGCCTAAAGTGACCTGCTGTCGTGGTGCGTGAATCCACTAAGGCTCGGAGAAGGTAATATCGTGCCCTCCCTCTTTCCCCTTCAAGGGTTGAGGCGTGATGTGGGCGAGCAGGGGAGGTGCAGAGGTGAGGGAGGGGGGCAGGTGAGGAGAAATAAACAGATTTATTTGCCTGTGCCCCTCTCTGATTATTTTGCCCCTGCCTTTTGTTCCAGACCTTATGAAACCCAAATGTCAAGTGAGGCGAGGGCCTCATATCGAGCCCTGTCAATCACGACCCTCTGCGCACCTGAAGCCTTGACGCTGGATTATTGGCTTCAACACAAGGGCTGCCTTTGCCGCCAGCCACGATGCCTCAGACGATTCGACAGCAAAGTTTTTTTTTTCTAAAGAGGAACTTCATTTGGCAGCTGATGCGCAGGGGATTGCAAGGGAGCCATTTTTTTAGGTTAGATGGGTAGCGGGCTGAATGCGTGTGTGTATGGGGGGCCGGAGTGGCTTATTGAGGGAGGGGGGATTAAGGTTGAGGAGGAAGGCTTGACATAGGGAGTGGGTGGTGAGGAAACCCAGCCTTAACACCTTGCTCAGTGCACTGATCCCGGCTAGCTATCAGCACCTGTACATATGTCTCTTAATCTCACTGCAGCTTTCTCTTTCCATCCCTCCACACACACACACACACACACACACACACACACACACACACACACACACACACACACACACACACAAACACACACACACCTGCTACTTTAATATCACTCTTTCACTATTACTAACTTTGACATCTATATATTTTCACAAACACAGCCCACTGGTCATATTATTTACCTTTTGTCGGGCTTCAGCTGCAGTCACCCGCACCAGGACACAAGGTTTTGT
The DNA here is from genome assembly GCA_034779795.1 of Ctenopoma multispine. NCBI lineage: Eukaryota > Metazoa > Chordata > Actinopteri > Anabantiformes > Anabantidae > Ctenopoma > Ctenopoma multispine. Next base: position 18,063,922 of record JAUYWH010000027.1, on the reverse strand, counting down.
CCAGCGTCTCATCCCATTCAAATGCAGCTTAGGTGAGAATGCATAATAAGGGCAGCTAACAAAAGATCAGCCAGGTTACATTCATTTCTGTAAACATATGACATTGGCATTTCCTATGTGAAAAATCTTATAGGAAAATGTCACTAAATTAAAACACAGATGGCTCCAAATCTGAAGCACAATTTTTCTCCAGGCCCACAGAATTAGATTAGATTAGCTGGTGTTAGCGTATTTATTAACAACTCAAATCTCCATCTTCTGTATTTGGGCAATTTTGACTAAGCTAGATTTGAAGGGAAAATGTAATCCTGCCCAGTGACATGTGTTTGAAAAAATAAAAATCACAACGGTATCACAGATGATATACATATACATTTTTTGTTTTTCAATGAGGATACAACCATTTTGGACACCACAGCAGAAACAGCAGCTCGGCCTCAAGTCTCTCAAAGCCTCAAGTGCAACACTGTAAATTTCTGTGGCGCATTGATGACTCCAAAATGCCGTACTGTATCTTGTACAAACATTGATACAGCCGATCACCATCAGCAATTCAAGTCATATGTCCCTTGACATTATTTACTACTTGGAAGCTTGTATTTGTGAGTTTTTTTTTCTCTCAGAAACCTGACCCTAACCAGCCAAGTTTGCTAATGTTAGCACTAATTCCCTAGACATTGGTCTTCTTACATGATCTGCTAAATGAAACGTTCTGCGCCCTCTCCGATGTGTTTGATTCATAAAATAATAACAAAGGCTTATTATGTTAGTTAACTGTCTTTCTTTCACCAGATCCACTTGCAATGGCTCAAATGACACAATAATCAATCACATGAGGGACAGTGTTGGCCAAGCTGGTTCACAATATGGCAGCGTGTTCAAACAGTATTATGTTGCACTAACTTAATGTTTCCCAGTAGCAACATGAAACTATCATTTTAGTGTGGTCACAAATCATTATAGACACTATTTTACATGATTATAGTGATTAGATTGATAGTTTTTGATGCATTCAAAATTCACATTCTCTGCATGTTGTTTTCAGCCTCTTCATTTCTCCATTTCATGCGTCGTCCATGTTGGCTTGCCTTTAATGTGATGGAGAAACAGAATTTAATTTCAAAATACTAGAAGAGTCTGATATGGTACTTGGCCAGATGATATGGTATTTGTATGCATTGCACATTATATTTTACCAACAAATCATAAAAATTTACAACTGATTTCAAAATGTGGACACAGTCCTCCTGATGATTGATTGATGACTGACATGATCCTAAGGGCCTTTGCGGTTGTCTTACAGGTCAGTAGGGTTACAGAGTTATATTTACTATTAGACAAGCACAGTGGTATTGTCCTTTCATCACCACACCATCCTCTGGGTATAACAAAATAATAATATAGAACTTGTCTGTCATTGTCAGTTTATATGTGTGTGTGCTGGGGGTTCACTGCCTAACTAATCATATTTCAGTGAGCTCTAACCACTGGTCTATGTTCTTAAATCTCATGTCCTTACGGCAAGCTGCATCTAAATCCCCCATGGTCACCCCTTTAACATGTCATTAATCCCTGGCGGCCGCCCCTTTGAACAGGGAGCTTGTGTGAAGGGATAACCAGGCCTCCTCAGACACAGACATAGAAGGCGGAGGCAGCACAGTGCTGGATTTACTCCACTACCAGCAGGTTAATCCTGCTGCCACGCTGAGTGAGCGAGGGGAAGCGGTGCGTACTGTATGTGTGTGAGGAAGTGTGTGTCTTTATTGGAGACAGTTAAGGATCGGGTCCATCACGTTAACGACTCTGGGGAAACATCAGCATCTGGTGCTCAAAGTTATCCAGTCCCCCAAAAGGAACATACAGACTGCTGCCATTTCTTTATTAGATTACAAATGGATGGATGCTAGTGTTTGTGCTAACCACCCCCCCCCCCCCCCCCAAAAAAAAAAAAAAACGAAATAGCATGGAGCGGCCATATGACAAACAGACGCTGAAAGCAGAAAAAGGGAGACAGACCTAGATGAAGAATAATTAATTACTAGGGAAGTGGTGACATGGACAACAACTGAAAGAAAGTCCTGAGGGTCCAAGTAATGCAGAGAGCTAATCAGAGCTGTAACATCCCAAAACGCAACACTAGTTTATGGCAGACATTGTAGAAGAAGGTATCATGGGTAAAGCTAACACATTAAGTACACAAAGTGAGTTATAAATGCACAAACAGACATTATTAATGTCCAGTATTTGACAACAAACTTTATGCATCTTGTGCCCTCCATAATGTTCTGAAGAAAGACCCATAATTTGTCTATTTGACAAGCTGTCTGGCTGCTACAAGAACCGGCTCACTTGTCTTCATCAAGGATGTATCTGCTGATGGTAGCAGCAAAATAAATTCTATATAAAGTGTGTACAAACATCCCCTCTCCTCAAGTTCAAGCAAACTCATTGAATGATGATCATTCATCATTGTTCCTAAACATCCTGCTAAAACAACAAAGGAGATTTGCAAAGCTAAAAAAATGGATCATTCCTGACTGACAGGTCAGCCACCTGATCTGAATGCTGAAGAGACACCCTTGTTGGGTTTGCCCCCAAAACAAGTATGTGCTAAAGATGGCTGAAATACAGGTCTGGCAGAGCATCACCAGAGACGATAACCAGACAAATGGTAATGTGGTAATCACAGTCCTCAACAATCATTGTACACAAAGGATTTGCAACAGAGTGCTAATCATATACTTTTTATTGCTGTGGCACAAATATGGCTCCTTGAAATGGGAGACGTCCATATTTTCTCCGCTGTAATGGATCAGTTCTCATGTTTTTAATTGCTATTAATTATTGTTCAGTTTATTGTGTCACATTCGTAAAGTGACAGTGAGGTTAGTAACATTTCATTTCAACAGAGAAAGTCCTTGCTTTTGTCTGCTGCGCAGAAGACTCTCAGATAGGCAGTTGGACTTTTAACATTCTGTCTCCTCTTCAGTCTAAAAGACTAATCAGCCACTCTGCAGGACTCTGGCTGCTAACCAGGACTAATTCTGCCTCCTGCTGGCTGGTGACACACACTGGGACAGCCATGATTGGCTGTTTAGCACCAGGGGGTACACCTCTGATTGTCTGCTTAGCATATTTTTTCCCCTCATTCTCAAGGCACATACTCGCTTATATCCTTACTGCAAGGCGCAATGCAAAGGAAACAGTGGAAAGTTAGAGATGTCTATGTTTTTATGCATGTGAATGTGTGTTTTACATCACACAGCACAAGAGTATGTCTGGAAAACAATTCATCACCAAACAAAACCACCCTTTTTCTTCTGTTTCTTTCCTACCACAGCACAGATCAGATAGAATGTCACCTCTACAAACTGCCGCGAGCTAATTAGCTGTTAGCCATGTTTGTGTTCTTGACTGATGACAGGATCATTTACTCTGGTCTCCAGCTGGCTGTGTTTGTCGGAGCCATCTCATTAGCATGGCAAATTAGTCCCACTCAGTCAGGGTTCTGCCTCGCCCAATGAGGAGTGATTGGAATGCAAATCAATCAAGAGGGCGGGGAAATGAAAATCACTAAATTGCGGTGAAGATGGAAGGATGGGAATGTTGTGTAAACTTTAATTTAGGAGGAGATTAAAAAATCAAGTCGACTTGTTTCCTTTAAATTAGGGACAAAAATAGAAAGGCCAAGACTCTAGCAAATTTGAGGTAAAGTCGTTACAAGCACAAGTGGGATGAAGAGTGTTTTTGGCCAGTATCAGTTGCCTTCACCGGGAAAAAGAAACATTCAAGGGAAATATCTTGCTTTGTTGCATGTGATTGTTATTAGTCAGATGAAATCAACTGTAAATTGTAGGAACATTACTCTGAATTTGTGAGCTTAATTCCCTTAAAAACTCAGCTTTATTCCCAATATTAAAGCCAAGATTTAATCACAGCAGCCATTTGTCAAATCAGTGCCTACCAGGTACAGTATGTACAGTATTTAAAAGCTAGAAAAAAAAACCTATGAATAAATAAACAAGGTTCAGCATAATAACAAGCAGCATTGCCTGGCAATGAAACCTAGTTTGTCATCGTTGCTTGGTAATTCTGCTAAGTGAGCCGTTAATACATTCCCAGCGTAAAACAATCTCTTTAATTTAATATTCTGTCATCAGTTTTTTCTCCTCATCAGCAGGAAGTTATTGATTATGCTCTGGGCTGCTTTCACAATGAGACAGCTGCATTTGTTTCTACACATCATTTAAATCAGTAGCTGCATTTACATTTTACTGTCTTATGTTTCAAAGATTTATTATTTGATTAAAGTGAAGGCATGTTTGTGAAAAGCATATAGCACGTGAAGGAACGTACACATTGTTTTTTTTTCACAGAACAATAGATGACTGAACCACTGGGGTTTTCTAGGTACATTTATGTTGTTAGAGGTGCAAGAGGTCTCTGTCTCGCTCCCTCTTTTCTGTGTGTTTTACTTCTTCAAGTCAATCTCTGTGAAGCTGCCGCTATCTCCAGTTTCATTTGTCGACAGGCCTGGCAGCAGGGAAGGAGGGAGAATGGGGGGTTGAGGGGTGGGGGTGGAGTGGAGGCCGGTGGTGGAGAGAAGGAGGGGGAGCAGTAATGTAAGAAAATTGGAGGATTAGACGGCGAGCCCTCTTCCTGTCTGCTGCAAACCCCCTCCTCCTCCATCTCCTCCTCTTCTTTCTCCTTCTCATGCCTCCATCCAACCCTCAGACTATAATAACACAGCCTGACATACTGATGATCAGCCCCCCCCCCCCCTCCCCCCCGCTACTCTTCCCTTATCCCTAACAGATCTGTCATACCTCTTCTGTCTCCCTCGCTTCATTTTCCTCTTCTTTTGGTAGATCTGAAACCTGGACTTTCTCCCTCTTACTTCATCTTTTTCAGTTAAAAGCGGGATTACACTCTATTTGTGTGTCTCTCAGCCTTACTCTATCTTTTCCACTGTCACTCTCAATTGCTCTACTCACCTTCTGCCATCATCAGCTTTTCTAATCTTTACCAAGACCTGGTCCATGCTGTGAATGATCTATACCTAGATTTGAGGCAGGTTTTCACTGTCGCTGGGTATTTGCATGTGAGCAACAGAGCGCAGAGATGTGGTGCTGACACGACACAATGCAAAGAGGTAGTGGTAGTGGTGGAAGGGGGTGTGAGCAATGAGCAAGAGTTCCAGAGTGTACATGGAGGGGTCTGAAAGGGCCTAAATGGATCTGCGATTGGACTCTCTGAGGTCGTCATCAGCCCAGATTGCAGGCCATTAGGGCCTATTTAAAAGAATTACTTCCAGGATGCAATCAAAAACCCTGATAGGTAATCAATGGCAACTAGATCAGGGCACAAAGGCAGTCCATGTGTCTCAATCAGCCACCATTCAGCAGGACAGGGAGATCAGTACTAGCCAGAAACTGCGTTCACTTTTTTAAAGTATGTGCACATGCGCATGCTGTACATAATATACGCTCACAAATACCTGAGACACATGTACATGTGCATGTGAATAAACCCTGTTACCGTATAAAACTGTACAATCACTGGGAGCATACTAACCATTGCCAGAATCTCCATACACACACGACAGTAAGTTGATCCGCAGATGGCCGTGTTACTCCGCTCTGCTCCCAGACAGTGATTTATCAGGAAGCACGTAATGCCTCCAACACCACCCCCTGAGCTTTAAAAGAAGAATTACAGGACATACCAGAGAGAGAAAGAGAGGTGGTGGGAACGTTGGAGGAAGAAAGAGAGAAAGAAGGAGGAAAAAGACGAGTAAGGGGGAAGGAGTAATGAACGAGTAAGAGCAAAGAAAAAGAGGAGGTTGTGGACAGACAAGCTGATTTATTCGACCTTCTCGTTAACTGAACCTTCTATACAGACACATACTGTACACACACTCACACCTGCAGCATCCAGTCAGAGTGATGAGTGGGTAGAGGTTGGTAATGCTGCTCAATGATGCGTATAGCGTTTAGTTCAGTCTGACTGCGCACATTTCTCCAGCCATGCAGGCTCACAATATGCCCCAACAGGCGGACAAAAATTGAGAGAGAGAGAGAGAGAGAGAGAGAGAGAGAGAGAAAGTGCCAAGGCCACAAATTGGGTCAATATGCCTGGTTCATAAACAGAGCAGAACCCTCATAGCAGCCCAATACGTCGAGGGGCAGAATTAGCACCCACATCCGAGCTGGGGGGGCTTCTTGGTGCACACAAACATGCACAAATACCGTACATATGCAAACAGAGACAGACGCTGAAAAATGTGCAATAACTTGATTTATTAGGTTATATACACCAGTGCATATAAATGCAGAAACACATATACCAATAGGAACAATGATAGTCCTGACATGATAAAACACCATCAAGAAGGGGATATGAAACACACTGTGCTCTCTGCAATAAGATTACAGGCTATCAGCTCTCAGTAGATTTGCCAGCGGGAGTCCCCAGTATAATAAAATCAGATTAAAGGACAATCATATTTATTTCTAGTATATACAATATATCAAGGTTGCTCAGTAGCTCTTATTGTGATAGGCTGTGAAAAGGCAAGCCTCTGTGTACTCTCCTTCTTCTAAGTTGACGTTAGGCTGTGTTTAATGAGCTTCAGGTGTCAAGGAGTCGGGAATGTAACAGGATATGTTGGTGAGGCTTATTGATTTATTGTTTTTCAAAGAAGTTTTGGTACTTTTGTTATTGCCTGGCTGTCGCCGGTAATGTCATTTCAAAATCATTTCAGGTGAATAAAAGTTGAGGGACGGTGTGTAAATGTGAGCGTGTGATTGCTCTGCAGCTGGATAAAATATTGGAAAATAAGATGACTTGGAGATGTTAATATGACTTCTGACACATAAACATATCGCCTGCTCTGGGAATTGAAAAAAAAAGGTATGTGTACATATGCAAAGATTTTAATCAGAAAAGGAATGAAAAAAAAAACAGAACTCTGAAATAACATGTCTTAATTTGTTGGTTTTACCTCTGTTGTTGCCATCAGCAAAACCACCACCAGTTGTGTTGCTACTACCGCAATAACAAAACCCATAGGTACACATGTATGGGCAACATGGGGGGGATAAGAAATTATACCATAAGACTACTTGAACAAAGAAATCAATCTGTCCCACAAGAGTTGAAACTTAAAAGTAATTTGTTTGCACTTAAACAGCTTGAATAAATGTTACTGACTAAAATGGTTTTTGGCCCAGATGCTCTCCAGTAGGTGGTCAAACAGCCCGCACAGGTGTCCTTCCGCATTAATTAAAACCTCTGAAGGTTACCAAACCAAAGTAAACTAAGCTGGCAGGAGAAATACACAAACGAAAGGGATTGTTTACTTAAATGTCAGCTCGGAAAAAGATGCTCTTTATGTAGGTATTATAAAAAGCGCATAACTCTTCTGCAAAACATGTGAAATGTATTAACCATTAATTCGGTCAATAAATGTACTGACAACTTATCTAAGAAAAAACTTGCAATACGTATAAATTCAAATATGTGGTAGTTCTCTTAAATGTGGTAAAATCAATCATTTTCTACTAACAATGGAGGAAATGACTCATAAGCACCTACAGAGAATTACCACACACGTCTGCAGTTTTTCTTTGATATACAGAGGGTTTCAACGTCCTTTAGCTAACTGTTTTGGTTTTAAAGTCTGCAAATTTACAGTTTGGATTCACTCTCACCACTCAGATCATTCTTAACCCACAGCAGGAAGCGTTTTTCATTCTTTATTTTCAAAAGCTCTAAAAGTAACACTACCTGCACAAAATGAATGGCTAGCTGGTGAACTTTGTTGAGCGTTTAACAACTGAAGACTGATATATTTGATGATATTTCCCTTAGATATTTATAAAAATAAAAACTAAACAAAAATGAGAGTTAATGTTAGACATTTATCAGATGAAAGAAGCCAGACACATAACTCACCGGATACGTTAATGGTACTGTTCTGTTATTTGAATTGTATTATTTAGACAGACCTTTAATACGATTATAAGAAAAACCTAGAATACAGGTCATCCATCTTATTCTTTACTGCCGGAGCGGAGGTCACTTTCCCACATCATATACAGTACCTTCCTCTTCCTTTACTACCTTTCTTTGGTTTGTAATACTTCTTCATGGTACGTCCCTTTGCCTCCTCTGCATAAAGGAGGCTTCATGTGCTCTGCCCCCAGCCAGCTTTGTGCTTATGCAACCAGTTGTTTGTCTGCTTTGCTCATCCTGTCCAGGGAAAGCAACTGTCTAAACAGCAGTTGAATCACTGGATTGTAGAGGTTATTATCAATGCTGATAGCATAAAGAAAGTCAAAAAGCCCAAATTGATTTTACTCAATTCGCCAGTAATATTGTTGCTATTTGTGCAGCGTTAAAGTTTGTGGAAAGAAGAATAATCTCTCAGTGACTACAGTACCCCCTGATATCTTAATGATTTTGACCATATTTTGCTGTGTGAATAACGGACCTAAATTTGACTTCCTGTGTGCTAAATGCACCATGTGGACATCTGACTTTTTTTTTTTGATAAGTAAAAGGAACAAAACTATCAAGACTTATTCAAACAAAAGCGTGAGACAGATTTAATGTTTGGCAGTTCATGGTCATCACACTCACCAGTTAACCAAATGTGGTAAAAACAAGAATTGTGGACAATAACATTGTTAAGTTACTTGGCAAAATGATACTGCACTGGTACAAATCTTTCAAAGACACCTGTGTCAATATCAGTACTCTCTCATTTGATCCCATTTGGCATGATCAAAGTTAGATGTTTGATTTTATTGGGACTTGTTTTTTCCATGATGTCCACATTTCCATTCATCATTTTGAAGTTGTGTTTCTCTCTGATTTATAGCTCAAATGAGACATTTCAGGCCTTTTACCTGCTACATGCTTCACAGTATTCACCAGCTGGTGCATAAATGTGTCTAGTGTTTGGTGCTGGGCAGGACGTTACACAGATGAGAGCAGTGTGTAAGACAGTATGTAACCACAATATTAAAGCTGCACGCAATAAACCAAAAACTAGCTGAACGATGCTATGGAGAACTGAAGGAAACTGCTGATAGGGTCAGAATTATCCAGCACTCCATGATATTTTAAGTACATATAGTCATTTATTTCAGTGCTGAAATAAAAATGTTGATTAAAGTGGCTTTAAGTGTGAGCGTTTTCATTATGTTTCTTATGACGTTGATGTTGTTGATCAAAGCTTTAGTTTGCTGCTCCTTCAAATGAAAATATGCATCATGAGACCAGAGGTAAGAGGATTCAGAATTATTTAGACATCACACATCTGAGAACATAAAAGTTTGATCTAAGATTGTATAAACACTTTTTCAGATAAATTGCAACTGTGCGTGTTCTCAAATAACATGTAGAACTGGGAAGCTCAGACTTTTCAGTGGTCCACTCGCCTACACGACTAGATGTCCCTTCTCTCTGCCTAAATGCCACACAATTATGAGTAGTTCCAGGATTGTGCATAACCATGTGTGTGTTTGTGCGTGTGTGTACATTGTGTGAACAGAGAAGTCATCTTATTTACCCACCTTGGTGTAAGGGTTGGCCATTGCCCGCCCAGCTAAATGCCATGCAAATGCTGCTGCTGCCGTCAAACTGCCAATCACGCCAGTGTTGGCATTCACGGCATACTGCCGGAGCATTTACAGCGTCTGTGATCTTTACTAAATGAGAAATAACCCTAGCCTGTCCAAGCTGGCCGCGACGTTTAAACAACGCTATCCCAAAATTCCCACTGGAAAAATGCTGTGAAGTCAAGACATCATATTGTGTCAGAGGAACGATAAAGAAAACAAAGGGGGTGACGGGAAGGTGGGTGGATGTGTGGGTGGTAAGGGAGGTGTCTTACTCCCACAGTACAGCCTCATTATGATGATGTGATTTGCTGGAATGGCAGCAGTGGCTCTCGTCACTAATACCAGCTCCCCTGAGCCACGAAACAGCGCTTTATTAAACTTTATGAAAGGCTTAGCTGTCCAATTTATGAGTCTGCCTGCTGAGGACAGGAGCGTGCAGAGACAGAGGAAACACTGCAGCACTACATCAGATGAGATTACACAGAACAAAAAGTTTTACCCTGACAGTACTTTCTCCTCTCACTTTATTCAGAAATGCAAACATAAGACATTGTTTTAGATTGATAGTAGAAGAAGTGATGGAAGTGTATCAACTCGAGTGTAACAACACATCACTATCATCATAATGTTGTGAACACAAAATGTGAAGCATTAATAAAAAAACAAATTTTAATAGGTTTTTAAAGAAGTAGAGCAATAAAAACACATTAGTGTGTTGACTCTGCATCATTTGCAGGACTATGATCATCACTGGTTTTGTCGATTTTATATTTTGTGTTAATAATAGTCTTTAAAATTGAACTACACTATTAAAAAAAATGATTTCTTTACAGATTGTAAAATTACACCTATGATAATTAAAGAAAGCTTTTTTTGGCAGATTTAAGCCCACATACATCATAAGATTTGATCCCATTCAAATGAAGTAATCATTTTATATCAGCTACTCCGCGCTGCAGAGAAGCAATTACTGTACATGAATTACATTTGTCACCATGTACAGTTTCCTGTCATCAGCATAACAATGAAAACACACAGTGTGAATGCTATCACTTAACAGTGCATGGAAACATAAATAGAAATCTATATATGTATGTAAATTGAAGAGAATCCAGAAACAAACCTAGAGAAACTCAATATCAGATCACTCTGAATGTAAAGCGGTGGAGAGGAGGAAGTGAACACTTAACAGTTTGTCTGAAGTACAAAAACCAGGGGCTCAAGCAGTCAATTAACAAGCAATTAACAATTGTATTATTACAGTAAACTCTGTCCTTCCTGTGCTCAAGAACAGATTTTTGTTCACTTTGCAAGACTATGCGTTTGGATAAGAGTCAATTGACTAAAAAAATGTCTACACTATAATTTTGCACTTCCGTAAAGAACAAGGGACCATATACCACAAAACAGTGATTTTATCAGGGGAAACATATACATTTTAAGGTCAGTTAACTCTGGATTGAAAGAAGTATTGCTTAGTGCAATATTTTTTCTAAGACATTATCTTATGCTCTTTGGTTGTTGAGTACAGCTACAACAAGTTTTCTGATGACAAAAATCATCCAAACTCAATGTCATATTTGGCGAGTGGATCAATAGTTACAGTCCTGATAATGAATTTGAGTACCTGTTCTGATACTCTGCCCCATTGCTGCACACATTACTTATGACAATCTTAATTATGCACGGGAATACACAGAGCTGTGTGCACCTTCCTGAATCCACTCCTGGTGGCTAAAAAAGCCTCATTAACTCCTCTATCTTTGCTGACATTCTGTTATCACACACTGACAGACACACAGAGATAAACACACGCATTAAATATTCACTAAAGTGTTTATGCTGGCAGAGCGACAGCCAGGAAAGCATACAGTACACTCACATGCACACGGATCCCCAGGCAGCAATTAGTCGTGCCCCATAACAGGTCCCTCCCTCATCTCATTTAGCTGTAGGTGCAAATTAAATTTGTCTTAATGCACTGTCACTGGTCTCTGTTCCTACAAGAACATGTCAGGGTCATACTGAGAGAAAAGACAGGTGCCCTCGCTCGCACACCTTGAAAACGCATAATTGCAGAGCATGTTTTTTTTTCTGCTACGAAAAGTAGAATCACAAGATGAGAGATGCAGAGTTATAATTCATTTTTTGGAATGTTGACAGTGAAATATAGTATCAGATGTATCACAAGACTGAGCTTATAGCTATGAACTAAGCTATTGTTAATTTGTTTGGTCGCAGATAGATTTAAAACAACTTGGCTGATTTACAGTGGTATAGATAGTCTGTTAACAGTTACAAACACCCAGTTTGGCATATAGCTTTCTGAAAGTACCACCAAGATCTGCAAGATAAAAGCAGCTCATTTGTTATATGGTAACAAATGAAAAAAGCTAAAAGCTTTTGTAGACTGCAAGGTGTACAAGCTTACTTTATCTCACATCTTAAGCATTTAATGGTGTATATTTAAATAACATACGTCTACAATAAGGAGTTAAATACTTAAACACAGCTGAACTGAATCTAAGGCTACAAATGATTTTTTTCATTCCTCAGCATTTGCTCACAGTAAGTACAAGCTCATAGGTAATCTGATTATTTGGTATTAAGCAGATTTCTAAACTGTACAAATCTGCTTAATACCAAAAGTTTGTTTAATACCATATGTTGTGAATAATCAGATAAATTAATAGACTGTATTGGTTTGCTTTTCTACAATAGAAAAGAAGGACAGGAAATGTTTCTCTGTAACAGCAGGTGCATTGTGGGGTTTCAGAGTAATCCGAATAAAATAAATACAAAACATAAATGCATTACCAGATTTCTTGCATTACTATAATCTAATTTATCACAGTAATCTCGTTTGCAAATGCAGCCAGTGACTCAGCAGAACAAACAAACAAACAAAAAAACATGTGTACAACACAGAAATGTGCAGCGATTCCACCACATGAGCAAGTGAAGCACACTTGTACCACAGTGGTGCTATATGAATGAGTGGCAAAATGACAAAGTAACACTCAAATCAATGGCACTCTACTGCTAATGAATGACAAGGCTAATTGCAGGAAAGGCTTGTTGCTCTTTGGTTTAGATAAATACTCCGACAATTGAAGTGCTTTAATTATCCCCAGTGTGTTTGTGCCTGAGTGCCGTCGCCACCGCATCACTTGAGATGACTGCTGAATGAGACAAGCTAATTAAGAGTGATTTCCCCGCTCCCCACTCATTAATAACACAACAGCAATTAAGAGGAGCTAGTGGAACATGGTGCATTTGGTGCTAACAAGATTAGCCTCATGGAGCAATGAGTTTACAAGGGACACAGACACACACAAACACACGCGCAGAAAGAGAATAGCAAAGCTGAGAGATTCAATTGAGAGAGAAATATATTAGAAGGTGTTAGAATAAGACAGGGTGGATCTAAGGAATTGGAAGGAGGGTGAAGAGAAATGAGAGTGAAATGAGAAAAGAGGAGGAAAGGAGGTAGAGAACATAGCAGCGAGGAAAAGGCAAATGAAGTTAAATGAGCGAGACAAGGACGACAAAGGTGCAGAGAAGGAGAATGCAGGGGATAGAAGACAGGATAATAAAAGAGAGAAAAACTATGTGTTCTGATTCAAACTGAATCTTTTCCCCCCCCCATTTTCCTGCATGAATCATCAGAGTGGCCTTTAAATGAGCTGTTGCATAAAGGACATTCAGTTTCATGAGCTCACTGAATAATAACAGAGGCAGGGAAGTGACTGCACCTCTGATCATGACAGCATTTAATTACCAACATATTTGAGCCTGTGTGAGAGAGATTATAGAGGTAATAAATAAATTAAGAATGTAACAAATGCAGTATTTCTGTATGCTGACACCAGTTCATTACATGTAGGTACAACAATTTGTAAATGGAATTAGACCCCTACATGAATCACATGACTGTGGTTTGTTAGAAAAAGCAGGCCAACGTGCTTGAAGGGGTTCCTTTACTACATTAATGTAATAGGTCTGAGTGATGTGGAGAAGAAGGTAATTGTTGAAATGTATCTGGAATAAAGGAATATTTCAATATTATATGATATAGCTTAATAACTTCAGAGAAGATTTGGATCAGTATGAGACACTATACAATATACACTATACATTTTTCTTAAAACAGTCGTAAAGGTGAAATGTCAGGTGCCATCTAATGGTAGCACACTGCAATTGAATAATCACACTTGAATGGGCATTTTTACTGTGGAATCTAGACAAGCCTTATCAGGCAACAGGAGAAGGGGGTGGCTGGAAACCAGTTGGGAGCTGGCTGGGAACCAGCTGAATTTTGGATTGGAGGCAGTTATTCTAAGGCCTGGGACTGTAACAGTGAGCAAAATGCTAATGTCATCATGCTGACATGAACAACAATGCTGAAATTCTTATGTTTAGCACATAAAAAGGAGGCCACAATCAACATCGTTTTCTCATTAGCACTAAACACAAAGAGCAGCTGAGGCTGATGGAAATGCAGGTATACATGCATCGTGCATTTTCTTTTAATCCATCATAATTTGATGTTTGCAGATGGTCCCTGGCAACTATCGCTCCTGCGTGTTGCTTCACTGTTGTTGCGTTGTGTGTTTGCTTTTTTTATGTTAAAAAAATTATCAAATTACCAGACATAAAGTGAAAGGGATGTGACAAACCTGCCGACAAATACCAACTGACTCTGTAGCACTTTGCTCAACAGAGCAAGTGGTTATTTTTATGGCCCATAACTTCAGTGTTTTATATTCAGTTTTCTACCTCATCACTATTGTTTTCAGCAGCAACAGGCTGCTGTATACTACCTGCCTAGCAGCAATCAGCAGACTGGCAAAATCACAGCCACCAGCTGGTGAATGCTGAGCATTCAAAAGGGCCAGACATTTCCCTTTAGGAGTTAGTGAAGCCCACAACACAGCTAAATAAAAAATTAATACAGAACTTACATTCACCAACAGGCAACTAACATGCCCCCATATAAATATAAACATTATGTTATGTTGCTTAGGGTCTGCTAGATGTGTAAGTAAGCAAACACCATAACACCTTTAAATGATGCAGGTCAAAGAACTAACTGGCTAATAAAAAAACAGACATACATACGTACAACCAAACCAAAGTCCTTGTTCTTTTTGCAGGGGAAAGTGTAATATATATTTAGTGATATGGCGTTACAGAACAAAACTGAGCAGTTCCATGGGGAAAAGAATAAACTTCAAGGATAAACTCAGAATTCAGTGATCTTCCTCTTAAAGCATACAGCATACAGTATCTATAGAAAACAGACTCGGAGGCAATGCAAACTATGTGTGTGTCTGTAAAAGGATGTCAGTCACAGTAACTTTTCATGCTGCAAGAATAGAGCTCTTGACAAGAGACTCAATCAGCAGCACTAAAGCCTGCCTCTGCCTCCTGTGCCTCTGCCACCCTACTTTTGTGTCGACTAATCTCCACTGTAGGATGTAGAGGAGCCATTTGATATTGTCTTCCCCGGTGTTTTTCATTATCACCGTCTTACTGCAGCCTGCCGGTGGCATTACCTCGACATTAGTGGGCTTGACAGGATGAGAATCACCACACAATCCTGTCACAACCTCCCATCTCTGCTGTAACCCTATTCGCATTTCAAAGCCCCTCTGCCTCTTCTTATCTCTCACTTGCTTTTTTTCTCCTTTGAGGTGGATGAACAGCAGGGTCATGGACAATATTTTTTGGAAAATTACTGAGAGGGTAGACAGTTTGTCGGAATCCAGATTTCATTTAGTGTAGAACTTGTCATTGTGCACGTGATAGAGACACAAGAGCAAAATCTCCATTTGAAAGATAGAAAACACAATTCTATTTCCTTCACAAATATCCGTACACTTGAATACAGCAGAGTAGTTAAAAGTATCTTCATTTACCAACTGTCTTAACCTCATGTAACAGATTATTCTCAAAACACAATCGTTTTGTAAAGTTATTTTTCTCATAAACTCACACTCACACAGTTCTTTTCACAGGCAAAAGCATCAGTGTCTTTTTCAACATAGTCATGCACAAATCATCGACAGGCTTGTTCCAATTAACACATGACTCCCATTGATTATTATGCCCTCCTGTGGCTTTTGTAGCCCACAGCAGCAGAAGATTATTTAATGGACTGTACATTCTGCAGCTTCATCATCAACACTTCTAATGAGCAGCGGTAAATCTTTGTTGTCAGTGTTGAATACATTTCCTGTCCCTTCTTGCATTTGCATCAATTGATTTCTTCCAGTTTTGGTACCTACTCCTGAGATTTGGGCATTGCAGTACAAGATCTGTTCTGTTTCATAGACATAGCGATGTCGAGAGGAAATATGCACTAATCCATCCCAATTTTGCATCATTTACTGTACCTCACTCGCCTCAGGCAACAGTGGATCTTATTATTTTTCAGAATTACCTGGAATTTCACACACATACTTTCACATTTATCACCAGAGGTTTGCATCACAGCATATGTAGATTCCTAGATTTCAGTTTCTATTGCAGATCATATTTCCTTTTGACCTCATTCTAATATGTATATAGTCACTATAAGCTGGATGTGGTACTGACATTATTGATCTGTTGGTCCATCACCCTGGTTTTCAATTGTGACTGAAATATCAAAACTAAGTGTTGGATTGTCATAAAATGTTATACTGACACTCTGACTTTGAAGGCCCATTTCAACATTTTACATAGAAGTGTACAAGTGGAATGAAACATATTGCAGAAAAACATTTTGATGTAACAATGCTATGGTTTTGTTAGGATAAGGCACAAAATCAGTTAATGTTAAAGTGATAATAACAAATACTCGGTTATGCATTTTGAACAGTCGAGGCTCAAAGAAACAATGTTGTCCAATGTTTTGTTGAACCATCCATCACTCCAACCTTCCTCCTTACATCTCCTGGCTCCCTCTCGTAGTTACTACAGAACCTTGTCAGATGACAGTAAATATTTGAAGACCAAAACATTTGTTCTTGGGCCCATTTGCTGAAACAACCAATTGTGTCTCACAAGACCTCTAGATGTAGTTAACAAATAAAATGTAACTATAGGCCTAGCTGGTAAAAAACTGCTCCTGGTTAGAGAGTCTCATGTCCCCTTCAAGATCAACTGTGCTCCCTTGACGTTTCATGTACAAACAGACGTTGTCTCCTCATATCTATAAGACCAGCAGCTCCAACAATATTGTGTGTTTAGTACCAAATAGTTCAGCGTGTTAATTCAAAAAGCTAAGATGATGAACATAGCATATTAAGGATGTTCAGATTGTCACTGTGAGCTTGTTAATATGCTGACATTAGCATTTAGCCCAAAGCAGTGTTGTGACTTTGTGGGGTTAGGGACATGCTAGTTAAGGCTCCAAGCATGGCTGGAGAAACAGAAAGATCCAGGTGTTTAAACTAAAGCAGGAAGTAAAGGAGCTCAGTCTGCTAATGCATCTTGTTAGGAGGTGGCGAATACAGGTTGACTGATGACTAGACTGACACCAGCATGATGCAGTTGATTGGAAGTAGGAAGGTTTCCAGTGTCACAGTTGAAGATAACCATGAACTAACACGAGATGTTACTGAAAGCCTTGTGCCTCAGAAAGCAAGAAAGAAATATAGATGTGTAGAAAATGATGAGGCTGTGTCTTATCACACTGACTGGAAACTCATCTGGCTTAAAGTAATACCTCACTCTGGCAGAACATTTTTACCTTTCAGCACACAAACCTTCGCAGCAGGTCCAACATCTCCTACCCTGGGGATCCACAGTCAACAATAGCATTCAGACTTTCTCCCCTGCTCTTGGTATTGATATTTGCTAACAGCCAAAATTACTTTTTTGGAAAGAATCATCTGGGATGTTATATAAAATAATAACTCCTGGATCAACTTTACCTTGTGTTTCATTACATTTCCAAATGAAAGAAAGAAAATACTTTTTTTTTTTTGCAGTCACTTAAAATGACTCAAAAACAGTCTGTTTGGGAAGTTACATTTCATAATCACCTACCACCTATAGTCATCAAAACCTAACCTATACTATAAGAGGGTAAAAACCTTAATTGGAAAAATCTTGCTTCTACATATGTGGGCCACAATATAATACAGATGCTAAGCCTGAAAACGTGTTGAGAGGCTGACAGACTAATAGTTCAGTTCCCACTTATTCCATCCATACAACCATTCATTCTCTGATATCGTTATAATGGTGCGTCTCATGCTACATTAACATCCTGGTCACTACATGCCTATAGCCTTTATTATGGAAGTCTACATCAGGTTGGCACCTGGAGAGGAATAACTCCTGTTAATTGCCTAAGATATCCTGCTCCTGGAACATTATACTATGTGTCTATAAAAAAAAGCTGCAAACAACTGTTTTTTTCTGTATTGAGTACATGGAAATATGTTCAGTGCTTAGAATGTAATTTCAAAGGACAAAAATGCTGTTTCATTATTTTGAAGAGATGTGTAGAAGACACCGATTTCATTCTTCAGTCGAAGACACGTGTGTATTGATCGATATTATGTAATTGTTGGACACTCATTACTTTATATTACCATGTGTTGTCAGTCTTTTTATGTGAATGCTTTGGCAAAACAATTCAATCAAAATATCATCCCAATTTATGAACAATAAAATTTTTTGCCTTTTGCAAACACAAGTTTCTTGATAAACACTTCCACCTAGTGGTCAATTGCAGTAAAAAACATCTACTGGTTTAATTTTTGCTCAAACACAGTGCAATATCACGTGGCTGGGATAAAATATTTGACATCTTTATAAGTCAGTAGCTGCGTCTCTTTAACACCAGCATTCAGACTTCTTCTGTCTAACGTCGTCTTCTCATATAAATGAGTGATTACAGAGGGAAATGGAACGTTTGGTGTTGGTCAGGACTTTCAGCAAAAGGCGGGATAGAGTCATAAAGACACACACGATCACACGATACTAAACCTGAACCAAACATTCACAAAATTGTACTTTTAGTTTGATAGGTTACATAAATTACCTCTCACCCACTGCAGTTTTTTTCTGATACTGCCCTCCAGAGAGGTCAAAGGTCAGAAACAGACGCTGTGGTAGAGCTAGAGCTGATACTGTAGAGCATCAGTATCGTGATGAAGATGTGTCTCAGAGGGGAACTGGTCTCTGGACATGGAAGAGAGAGACCGGCTAACATGTATGCTGTCAGCATACATAAACTTCACATATAGTGGCCAAAAGCAAAAGACGGAATATAACATGAGCACGGTTTTAAACATAACCTGCAGGATGTAACATGGCGAGCAGACTAACATTCAGAAGGTCATAAAGTTGCATTTAGTATTTGACATTTCACTGTCATTAACCTCTGTCACTGTCTTCACAATCACAGGACCAATCGAGGCAACTCAAACTGGCGGGACAAAGGAGAACCTCATGATGTCACAGGTCAAAGTCAATCAGATTGAACTCTTGAGTTAGGTTAAAAAGGCATGTCAGTTCAAGGCTGGAAGCAAACGTGTGACACCCTGAGTACCAGTCTAAGTGCACCACTACACTTATGTCACTTGTAGGTGTGGATACAACAGTGTACTGTTGTACTGGTGTAGACAAATACGTGTGCATGACTGCAGATGGTCCAGATGATGTCATTCTGTAACTCAGTTTTAATGAAAGACAGATTTACCTGCGGCTTGCACAACCAGTGGGTGTTGCTGGTTAAAGTGTTGGCTCATCTACAAGGAAATACCATTGGTATCTAGCATCAAGCAGGTTTAGCAGGTTCCTTCTTAGACTCAAAAACAGCAGGTTGACAAAGAAAATCCTCATTACAGATGAGGATCCAACCAATAAGTGCTGGAGCCTTTTCCAGGTGGCAGAGGGTAAAAGCCGGGGGTGCACCCAGGACACACTGCCAGTCCGTCACAGGGCTGACATACAACAACAGACAAACATTCACACTCACACCCATGGGCAATTTAGAGCTCATTACAGATGTACACGTGTTAATATTGTCACTAGGTTCAGTGTTTTTCCACAGACACCCGTTGTTTGCTGGCGTGTACAGTTTCACAGATATCCAGGTCCAGCAAAACAGTTTGACATTTAAAAAAACATATATGTTTTTAATGTTTCCCCCTGTTGATGTGACCTTGTGAGTTCATGTGATGTTGTGTTAATAATTACATTTGGATCACCTTTACAGTTCCTGGGTGGAATATGGTACCTCCATATGCCAGTTTATATCTAAGGACCTGGGTAAACAAAACTAAAACTGTCAATTACATTGATTAGGGAAAGTATATACATTGGTCACTATTTTCTGGTAAAGTGAAGAAAAAAATTCCCCTCTTAGAACAGAAATCAGGCAAGTATCCCAGAGGTGAGTTGGGTTGTTGTTGTGTACAGGCTGACAAAAATAACATAAACTGAAAATGCACATACTGCCACGACTCAGATGTAGTGGAATGTAAATATATTTTAAACAACAAGGATTACCTACACTATGTACATCAAAGAGTTTTTAGTCAACATATTCATTAAAATAGTAATTCTATGAAACACAGACACAATTAAGACATTACTGGCATCAGCAGTGGTTAAAGCTAGTGAGGAACGATGTGTCTGAAGGTGCACCTTCCAAGACCAGCAAGAATCTCAACTAGTGGTAAATCATGGGTGTGTGTAAACTGTGGTAATACAGTGCCCCTGAGTTGACTTTTTCACGTTTCATTGGTGCTCTTTGAGGAACTCCTTCATATATGCAGCCAGAGCTTCAGTGTCCTCCAGCGTTACAGCGTTGTAAAGAGATGCACGAATTCCTCCAACTGACCTGCAGGAGGAGTAAAACTGTCACATTTGCATTCTTTGCAAAAGCAGCTACTGTAGGTAGCGGAGAGATTAAAAGAAATCAATTTCACTCTGCATCCAGCTAATGGTACCCTAACATTATGCAACCTTAGTGAATTCAGGATCCAGTTATTGCACCACCAAGAGGCATGTGTAGAAACAACTCTAACCTGTGTCCTTTCAGCGATATCATCCCACGCTTGGACGCTCCATCCAGGAACTCCTTTTCCAAGGCACCATCTCCCTCTTTCTTCCCCACACGAAATGGTACGTTCATGCGGCTTCGACAAGCCTCGTCCACGGGGCACCTGGACACAGCAGGGAGTGCAGTATTTCACCTCAATGCATAAAATTATTTTATTCACCCATACGGTCATTGTAGAACAAAAATGTGTCGTGGGTTCCGTTGGCTTTGCTCGTCTAAAACAAACTGTGCTGTGAGACAAAGCACAGTTGAGCAGGTTAAAGCTGTGCACTTCATATGTCACGTACACGGTGCTACGTTTGTCTCCGCTGACCTGTAGCCTTCTGTTATAGCTTGACATTTTATGAAGTTAAAGATAAAAAGTGGTAATTCGTGACTGTAGTATTAACAGTAATTCATTATCAGTCTGAGATTTATAATATAACATTGTCACAACTGGGGTCTAATGTCCGATGCTTTATAGTGTTAATTATACCTTTTGTGGACCATCAGCTCAATCCACAGCCTGGAGTGGCACTGAGTGAATAATGTTCCTAAAAAAAACATGTGCTGCTGACATTCTGTGATACTCACACATAGAAACCATTAGAAGCATCGATGATGTCATAAATCATTGAGGACTTCTGCTTGTTCAGCGTTTCCATTGCAGCGCTGCCGCCATTGTTCTTAATCCACTCCAGCACCAGACCCATGATGTAGATACTGAACGGACAAAATGATGAGGAAGATTAAAGCTGCCGCGCAAAGTCAAAGTGGTGAACTTTTTTTGTGAAATGGGCTTATTCACCTTGCTGTCTAGAGTTGCATTAAAAAAAAATACCATTCTTGTCTGTATACTACATAGTGCATGAGTATATAGCCAGCTGGCAGTTGGCTTATCCCAGCATAAAGATTGGAAACATCTAGTCTGGCTCTATCCAAATGTTAAATGACTGTAGCTTTATATTTAGCTGGCAGATATGACTAACTTGTATCTCTTCTCAACTCAAGGGCTTTCTAATGTTAGAAACAGAGGTAAGTCTGTACCTGAAACATGGTGGTGTGTTGTAGAGGGAGTTCATTTCAGCCTGCACCTTGTAGTCCAGAACAACTGGACACTCCTTCAGAGCGTGGCCTATCAAGTCCTCTCGAGCAATGACCACAGTTACCCCGGCACAACCCACATTCTTCTGAGCCCCGGCGAAAATCAGCCCGAACTACACAACGCAGGGAGACACGTTAAAATTCTACTTATAGTGTGGTCCGTCTATAATCCCGCCATCAAGATGTGAGGTAAAATGGTTACATGTGGGCTGAGGGGAGCCGATCACAAAAGTATGTGTTCTTACTAAACTTAGTCCCACTTTATTCAGTCTGTGAGCTGCACCTAAGCTTAAATGCTACTTAAACTTGCTACTTAGTTTTTAAAATTTGGGGATAATAAAGGTTTTCCAGACTATTGTACACACACTACAGTATATAAGGGGAAAAGATGTCCACAAGTGAATAAGTTGAAGATCATTTGTATTCTCACCTTTGATACATCGATAGGCCGGGAAAGGAAGTTGGAGGACATGTCACTGACGAGGATGACCCCGTTTGTTTCAGGTATGAAGTTGTATTCCACACCATGGACTGTCTCATTACAGCAATAGTAAACATATGAGGCAGAGGGGTTCAGGGTCCAGCTGCTGGGATCGGGGATTTCTGGAGGGACCAACCACAGAACACAGCCTGAATATAATGCTTACCCAGTTCTGTGTTCAACGAAATAACTTTTACATTTCCAATTAAGTAAAATTCTTAAACACTATAAAACCGCCTTTAAACATTAGACTCAGCCATGTGGAAAACGCTGCTGGGGTACCACAGTCTTTCACTGGTAGTCCACTCTATTCTTTGTTACATAACAGAGTAGGCTCAGAGCCACATTTTGCAGTGTGAGTGTCCTTATCCAGTGTGAATGAGAAGGACTACTCATAAGAGCTGAAATTACTTTACTTGTAAGTCGCTTTTATCCAAAGCGACTTACAAGGAGAAGACACAAGCAATTACCATTCGGATTCTGTAAATTCCAAGTTACTAACACAAGGACAAGAATTCAACTGAACTCTGTAAAACAGGAAAAAAAAAACTATTAGAATAAAGGAGGATTTTGCAGTGTGTCGATTTCGTTTCTTGTTTTACTCACAATGAGCAAGAAAGCCCGTTATCAGCCTGCCTCTGTATTATCACATTTAGCATTAAGGCACTCAGACTTACTCGTGTAACTATCCAGCTTTGGGTGAACAACGTTGATTTTTCCATATTTCTCGGCCTCTTTCGCCGCCTTTGCCGACCAGGTGCCGGTCACCAGGTAATCGGCACACCTGTCCTCCTTCAGGCCAATCAGGTTGAGGGGAACAGCGCTGAACTGTCCAGACCCACCACCCTGCAGAAACATCACCTTGTAGTTGTCTGGGATATTTCTGTGAAGACAAATGGTCGCCGCACAACTTAAACTTTCTGGTGCATCTAATGGTAAAGAAAACTGTAGCATAAACCCCTGATTGAGTTGACATTTAAATGACACTTGTTTATGGTTGGTTTGGATAATATTACATTCAAATTGATAAAATCCTTAATATCAAGATGTGCGCGAATTCATAGACACATGGTTTAACATCATAATCTTTTCAAAAGATTGCAAAGTGTACAGCAAGTTCAACCACAACGAGAAACACACCCAGTTAGCAAAAAAAAAAACAACATCAAAAAGCTGGTAAAAAACAAAAACACAACGTAAAGGTATTTATTAATGCGGCAGTATTATCATTCTGATTATTCTAAATGCCCATTAATTATCTTTTGTTCTAATATTCTGGCAGTAATCAGCTTTTGTGCACGTTAAACATGAGTATGACTTTGCAGTACCACCGGTTCTTTCTTTAGGGAAAGAAGAGTGAGTAATGAGGACATTACAGTAGAAGCTAAGCGAAACAACACCAGCAGCACTTACAACAACTCTCGCAGGAGACTCTCTGTTTTGTTGATGATTTTGTCGAAGTCTGATGATCGATGACTCATCTCTGGTTTGAACAGAAACAAAAAACATTTTTAATTTAATCTCGCCGCCATGGAAATTTACTTAGCTTTTAGCAAATGTTGGTTATATCTGGGACATCTACAGCACAGATTCACAGATTCTACTCACCAAGAACACTAATACCAGTGCTGCTGTAGTTGATCAGCTCCTTCTGTGCTTGAAGCAGCACCTGCAACAAGTCACAGATATGTGAAAATTACTGAATTGGTTTCATGAGGTTTAAATTAGATGTAAATCAGTCAAGTCCAAAACTCAGAGGCAAATACTGTTAAAAGCAGTATATTGATACCGTAGGCCTAATACAAATGATACTGCAAAAAGGATAGCTACTTTAATTATCAATTAATATAGCAAATTATATTCACAGCAAACCATTTGGTTAGTAAAATATCAGGAAATAATTAAACTGACTTCTCGCGATTACAAGTGTGCATAATGTGCAGAGCACTTATCTACACATTACTTTGTACTGTATGTTAGACAGGTGTTAGACAGAAGCACACTAACAATGTCTAACACTGCCACACTAACTGTTTTTGTCACCTTAACATTTGTGTGAAGTTTGACTTCCTAACAAGCAGTGTGTTTTACGCCATCTAGTGGTCATATCCGCTGCTACCAATGAAACACAAAGGAGCAGGAATCCACACGAACGAGGCTGATGCAACTCAACACTGTGTTTTCAGTCTGTTGGAGCCGCTGACAAGTGCAAAATCGTCAGCAGCACCAGCATCGAAAGCCTCGTTTCCCCACATGGCTGCATGGCAGTGTCCGCGACAACTCACTTCTCAGCGAAGACGCGCACGGTGCGCACATTACGCAAACCTCCAAATGAGAATGTGAAACGCGCATTGAGTGCTGCGTTTTCCCCCCCTTTATTTTTAGCTTTTTGCATCAGCGTTACACACGCAGACTGGGATCTGAACTTACGGACTGGGGGAGTTTTGCAGGTCCAGCACCAAAGTTGATGGTTCGTTTCTGCTCCATGATGAAAATTTTACTTGTTTTCAGCTGGTGGATGTTGCCTCGGTTTGAATCGGTGATGTGAATGATTGCACCCTCAGCCCCGGCTGTATTTCCACTCTCTCCTCCTGCAATCTTCGGTGTGGAAAATGTTGCGTTCATGCACTCCTCGTAAACTCGTGTTCTCTACCAAAAAAAGTACAATGAGGTAACTTTGTAAAAGTCTGCTGCGTGTACAGTATGCTACAGCTGTGACAGTTAGATGATTGATCGATTAATTGGCAAGTTGACAGAAAGAAAATAAACTATAATCGACAAATTGTTTCATTCGTTCATTCAGAATACATTTCAAATAATCCTTAGTTGTGACATTGTGTGTTGGTTGTTCCTGGACGCACAAGCACAGTTATGATGTGTAAATAGAGACAAAAGCTCGTCCGCCTTTGACTCTCCATTCAATTTAAGTGTTGCAATTGTCAGGTGCACATCTCACTTCGACATTCGACAGAAGATGGAATGAGGAAAAAAATATCGTACACTTTTGAATAAAAAATGCACAGTGCTGTAAATTCTCTGTCACTAAAAGACACATGCGAAAAATAAAATTTTCAGCTATAGCTTAATGTAGTTTGCCCTTTGGGGCCCTGAGTCACCGGCTTGTTGAGAAATCTGTCTTTTATTGGTTTGTTGCATCTTCATGCACGTGAAATATATTTATCTATGAAACCAAATGAAACCAATTATTTAGTAAAACTTCAAGCATGTTTAAAAGACATAAAGGCCTGG
>JAUYWH010000027.1:17995675-18038312 GCA_034779795.1 Ctenopoma multispine | reverse complement strand
AAAGTGCCCTGAGATGACCTGTGTTGTGAATTGGCGCTATATAAATAAAGTTGAATTGAATTGAATTGAATTGAAATCTGTGAAAATACTGATATTTTTGATATCACATGAAGGCATCATAGGACCCGGAAATCTCGCCCAGCCAGTCCATTGGCTGATGTCACATGTCTGTTTAATAATCGACTATCATTGGTTAATGTTGACATAGCTCTGGACTGATTGGTTCCACTGAAACCGCAAAAATGGGCTGACGAGTCTTTTTTTTTTTTCAGTATTTAATATTTCTCTTTTGGGAAGTAAATGCAACACTGCCTCCTACCACACACATAGGCATCATGCACATTAAGCCAGACTGACAACCTTTATAGGTGGTTAGACATTAGGGAATCGCTGTGCATGTTTTTCCCAGCATGCACAATACACAAGGTTGGACATCCATTAAAGGAGCCTAAACAACTGAGCAAGGGAAAAATACAGACAGACAAAGATGTGTCTGCACCTTTCTGCACTTCTTTATAGCTGGATAATATTTTCCAGACTAGCTGTTCACAAAAGATAAGAAGCTACAATGATAAACTTAGCTTCAACTTCTCACCAGAATTTTGTTAATTGAAGAGTTAGTATGTGAAACCACGTTTTAGGGAGATAAAGTTCCACAAATGATCTAAAAGCACGACAGTAGACAATGAAAGAAGAGCCAAGTAAAAAAAAAAACAGCAGTGGACCTCTTGAAACAAAACAGGTTTGTGCATTTGTTAATTTGTTTTCATTGACTTCCTGTAGAAGAGTGAGATTAAACTCCAACCTCAAACATCCTGACATTCAGTAAACTGACTGAATCAGTCCTGCTAAGCTTGAAAAATGTGACAAACATAATTGTATTTCAGCAGCTTGTGAAGGTCACGAGAGGCACCTGACTGGTTTGTCCCTTTTAAGAGGTCACATGGCAGAAATTGCTCCTCAGTGTGTGTGTGTGTGTGTGTGTGCATGTGTGTGCACAGTTGTATAGTTATCCTAGTGAGCACCATTTTTGAGACAGACCGGTGTCCGACCACTGCCTGTGTGTGTGTGTGTGTGTTTGTGTGTAGATCAATGCACAAATACACCAGGGTGGGCAGACTGCTCTCATCTCCTGCACAAACTATAAATAAACAATGAGTGCACAGTGTCCAAATGCCCAGCTTGGCCTTTAGGATCCAGATGAAAGAAAGTGCAACTCTGCTTCGCCTTTGGGGGCCTGGCGATCCATCTCTCCCCCTTCCTGAGCATCCATGTTTCCCACCCTGACTCTTCGCCTCGTGCGCCACAGAAACATGGCAGGGAAGGTGTTCTTGAAGGCCTTTCTGAAGTTGTTCCCCATGAAAGCGTAAACCAGCGGGTTGACGGAAGAGTTGGAGTAAGACATGCAGTGACCCCAAATCTTCAGCTGTGGATAAAAAATAAATAAATTATAACAGATAGTGATGAAAGGCTTTTCTGAATCTGTGAATCTGAGTGAATTCTGAGAGTGTGTTTAGATTGTAGAGTTTGCACTGAAAGAAAAGAAGCAAAGAAGTGAGTGAGTCAGGAGAGTGATTCACCTTGTATAGAACGTAACTGTGGGAGCCAAAAGCTTGCAGGAGGATGCACACCTGGATGGGGCCCCAGCAGATGAAGAATAGGGAGACCATCACCACCACCATGCGGGAGACTCGTGCCCGCACTGCTGCTGCCCGTTCCACCTGAGCCTGGAGCTGGAATCGGGGAGGATTTGTAGTAATTAAAACATATGTTGTTGTTCTCTGTGGACGTGATGAATGAATTCGAAATCGTTCTCTTACTTGGTAGCTGCTGTCAGAGGGATTTACACTGGGCTGCCCCATGCGCTTGAGCATGAAGGCATAACAGCCAGTGATGGTGAGCAGAGGCAGCAAGTAGACGGCCAAGAAGCTGTAGATGATGAACGCCCTCTGGAAGTGGACAGAGGGGAAGACCTCGGTGCAGTAGGTCTGAGGACCAAACCAGTTTCCAGCCTCCAGACGCTGATAAACAGCTACAGGAAAGGACAAAAGCAAGGAGCCTGGAGAGGACAGAGTGGCAAGTCTGTTTCTCGAGTATGATGTTAAATGAATTTCATGTATTTCCACTAGACACTGACTCCAACTCAAAAAAATCTCTAGAATTACAAATTGTTTAATTAAATTAAATTTTATTAAATTTTATTTAATTTAATGCAAAAAAAAATTGAAATACTGATGTTGAAAGGTAAACAGAAGCAATATATTACCAGTGTGTTACCGCCATCGTGTGTACAATGATATGAATGTGTATGAGGTGTATTTTAGTCATACCTATCCAGATTGACACAGAGACGCTCAGAGCCATGCGGGGAGTGCGGTGTCGCAGTGACTGCAGGGGATAGACAGTCACATAGCAGCGGTCAACACTCATTGCTGACAGAGTGATGCATGTTGCCTGAGCTGTCACCTAAAACACACAAACACACGTGTAAGGTTCCACAATCCTTTTTTAAATGATCATACAATTATCATATAGTTAGTAAGTTTTTGCATTATTTGGAGCTGTACATCAATTAGTACTGTAGTTATTAAGTATTTATTGCAGTATTATAGCAGCATTATAGCATATACCACATTTATCATGATGATACTAACACTATGGTGTTGTATACTAACAATCACCATCATAGTAACTGTGATGCTTACAATTATTAATGATATCATAATTTTTCCAGTTGTTTTAGCGTGTGTATCTCACTTGCTGAATGTAGTTCACCAGTCGGCACATAAACTCTCCAAAGATCCAGCTGGGCAGTGGGTAAAGTGTGGCAGTGAAGGGCACGCAGCAGACCAGGAACAAGATATCAGTTGTAGCGAGGTTTACTGGAGAACGAGAACAGCAAACAAAGAAATGTCAGAACCGGTAACACTGGCAGATGTTGAGGGTTCTGCTTTTCGAAGTTAACCAATTAACCTGTGTTCTTGCTTTTAGACAGTTCATTAATTTTAATAATGACGTTTTTCAATCCGAAATGCAATTTTATTATTGTTGATATGTTGATTACAAGCTACTGTCGTTATTATTGTCATTTACTGTTTTAATTATCTTATTGTTTTTACAATATGGACTTCCTGGAAAGTAGTCTTCGTATTGAATGGTTTATTGTAGTCAATAAAGTAAGAGAGAACTTAATCTCATTCATTATATCTGTGTCATACAGACAGTTTCCTTGTAATGTACTCTCTATTTACTTTGGTAAGTAACAGTTTATCTAGGGATTTCCTTTTTTGTACCTATTAGTCCTGTGTGACATATCCCATTTACACATTATATTAAGCTTTGCAAATACAAAAAAAACAAATTCTTTCCACAAAGTAGAAGCACTAATTTCAATTATGTGCTTGAGTAAAAGTATCAGCAGATCACTGTAAAAATACTCTATTACAAATAAAAGCTCTGCATTCAAAAATATAGCTGCTAAATTAGTGTAGTGGACTATATTTTCCTCTGAAATGTACTGAAGTAGAAATGTACCTCTCTGGAAATGGAAGTCAAGTTAAATGTGAATGAATGTACTTTCCACTATTGCTAAAAGAATTCAGACAGACCTTCAGAAATGTTACCTATGTAAAAGTTGGTGACAGTCTTCATCTGCTGGTGTTTGGTGATCACATGTATGACCAGTGAGTTCCCGACCAGACCAACCAGCATGATGAGGCTGAAGAAAGTAGGGACCAGCCAGGCGTCGACCAACAGCGGTGGCCTCTGTCCGTCCAGAGCTGTGGACTCGTTGCATTCAGACCCACAGTCTTTACTGTGATTGCCTGCTGATTCTACCATCATCTTCACGAACTAAAGAACAAGAGTGTGTGGTATATATGTATAAGTGTCTGGGTCTAGCCAACAATGCCATGCAGGTTTCTTTCTTACCTGTGGTGTTCCTCTGCAGCTGCTCTCTGCTCTGTAAAACTAGATTTAGTCCTGTGTTGGTCAATGATGTGCTGCTGGGCTGTTCCCTGCATGTCTGAGATGAAAGCACTGTTATAGAGCCCCAGAACTGGGGAGGCAGAGGGTGTGCGTGGGGGGTGGGGGGGGTCATTTAGCTTTGTGAGTCCTTATGTTCCCACAACAGAGAGAGGCTGGGGTACTAGGAGCTTCTAAACAAAATCTCTGTCATCACCTGTAATTACCCAGGACTGCGTGACCTGTGAAATGACTGCAGCTGGAGTTGAAATTATTTTTAATATGATTTGATTTCTTTATCATGGAAACATCCAGAAGTTGGAATCTGTGATAGTTTCAGCTTTAACAGCAGTTGAACAAAGTCTGAAAGTGTAGAGTTGAGGGGAGCACTTTACTCTACAGCCCTGTAATAACAGGGTAATAGTTAAGTAATATTGGGGAAATTACTAGTTTCAGTAACATCTAGTTACTCACAAGGTAATAGGGGTGTAATATTTATTTAATGACAACAAACCAGGGTTAATATATGAATGATACAACATTAATAGCTTGCTATAAGCAATGAATAAACCCAAGTAGTAAGAGGCCAAAAGACACAATGTGGAAACCAAACATAAAGAGTTACAGTAATTACCTGGAAACAAGTGTGTTTCTGTGTAATAACCATAAAACAACACATTTCTGCTTAATTCCATGGTAATATGTGTAGTGACAGTGCAGTAACTGGTAGTTCGCTGCAGAAAACAGGGAAATCATATCTTAATTGACATTGAGTGCATCAAAAACATAGCGAGGGGTCATGGTGACAGTACAGCCTGGTCTCCCACCAGTGTCAGAGCTCTGAACTGTTTTTAAAACTATCATCACATCTGTCATGAAAAGGAGCAAGTGGCAAAGCTTGTCATTTTCACGGTGTGATACAGGCAAAGATAAAGTGTTCAAGTGTGAAGATGATGTTTTTTGCAGTGTTTGTTTGTCCTGGCAAACAAACACATTAAATTCATCTTATTTATTTATTTTTGCACTCAAGGTGAAATACTGAATGCCTGAATGAAAACTGAATTATGACAGAGTTGTACTTGTATGTTTATAGCAAACAAAGTTAACCTTCAATGTGCTGAGATGTCATTACAGTTCTGGCATCTTTAAGATGTGCTCAGGGCTTCTGAAATTCAACGCATTCTTAAATGCATCACATTTTATCATGCGAAGACATGTGTCACAAACAAATGTAAACAAAAAACAACAAAAGTCTACTATCTTTGCAGGTGTGACTTAAATTTTATCTTTTCTGTGTCTTCAACCAGGTGGTAAAGAGGTGGATTTAGATGAGTTGGAGCATGCACCATTGTCAGGCACCTGCATGAGTCTAGGAACTCCATGTTTCCTAGAGGCACCGAGAAACAACTTCCTCTGGAGGTCTGTCAGGTTCTCAAAGAACCACTCACTGGTTGGACCTGGGTTTGAATCGGCAATAAAACAATCATGAATAATCAGATGTTGTTCTACTGTTAGTAACAGTAACATGAAAACTCTGATCCCTGAATGCATTTTTGTCTTTTTCATGCTTGCTCATGAATAAAAGATTCATTATGAGAAATTAGAAATGATCTGTTATCAGGTTAAGTACATAAAAACATCTTCGTTCACGAAAGATGAAAAAATCATTTATAGCTTAAAGCTCATATTCAGATCATAAAGTAATTTTAAGCACAGACTAGCAAAACAACCCCTTTTACCCATATTCTCTGACCAGTTTGTGGAGTCCACAATGGTTCGCATGAGAGTTGTTTGGTCCAAGACATCACAGGAAGGATGTCACACTCTTGTTTTTTAGGGAAGTTTTCCACAGAGAAGTCAGGGGCCACTGTCTTAGATTTTTTCACCAGGTGTGCAATGACAGGATTTAAGGAAGACCGCAGTTGTCCCTCCTGAGATTGAATAGTGGCAGGCGCAGGAGCTGCTGCAGAGGGAGCTAAGCTTTCACTCAGGTGATCACGTCGCTTAAATTCACACTTGGACAGCAGGCCGATGTTTTCAGGGAGCACAGTTCTAGCTCTTAAGTCCCAGTGGCTGTTAGAAGTGTCTGTCCTAGTGTTCTTTAGGACGGAGAGGGTTGTGCTGATGTTGCGGGGGTCCAGATGTGTGGTGGTATCACGAGGTGGTGATTTCCTCTCAGTCAAAGCCTTAAATAAATCTGAAATCTTAGAAAATTTGCAGACTCTTAAAAACTTAATTATTCAGTGACTAACAGCTGCAACTGCAAACAATATAATAAACAATATGATATGAATCCTGGTTGAGTTTTTTTATGTTCTATGAAAAAAATATGAACTGTCACAAAAGCAATACATTTTAAACTGTGCTATATTAACAATGGATTAAAGGCACTAGTTATAGAGCATTAGCTATAGAGTTATAGCGAGAGAAACCCAACAATCCTCCTTGAGCAATCAGTTTTAATGTGTATGTTTCTTTTAATTACAGGTTTTAAATTTTCTTTTTCTCAGTAAATCTAGACACTATAAAACAACCATAGTTGTGATTTGAATACAGATGATTTCTAAATACAGAATGAAAAATTTAAACAGAAGCATCTGCACATCCCTCCTGTATCCATTGGCAACAGGATCCTTAAAAGACTCAGAAAGTACCAGTTATTTCAGAGTGAAAATGTGACAAGCCTACTTGTTCAGTAGTAAGTCTGACAATAAATACTGTCTATATAAATTGTCACTACCTTAAGCCCATAGGACTCTCTACTGTCAGATTCTTCATTCTTTTGATGGTCCATGACCCCAAAGGACCTTGAAGTAATATACAGATTTGTTACTTCAGAATTTGTAATACACCTAAAATAGAAGTGATTAATAGAAATCGTTCAGAAATAACTGTACCTCCCTCTCCTGCAGCCCGAACACAAAAAAGTTCAGAGGTTTGCTGCACAAACGTGAACCTTACGACAGAACAGTGACTCGGAATCCACCTGATTCTGAGCCGTTACCATGACAACTGGCATCAGATTGTCATTTCAGTTGTAAATGTCTGCCCTGTCCAACAGTCTGACTGGTGAACATGATAACAGTGACCACACCATTTCATTTTACTGGATTTATTATTTAATATGTACACATACGTATTGCACAGGTTACAAATCTTAAGAGCACATATTGTAGTCTATACAAAGTCCTGGCTTTGATCAAGCAAAAAGAAACAAACATAAACCACATGTACTCTTAAGTGAGGAATACATGTTTTGTGCGTTGCTATTTTTGTGCGCTTGTGAGGTTCAAGGGAGAGAGTTGACTCCTTAATATTTACACAGAGATAAATATACACTTTTTAACTTCCCAGCTTTTACAAACTGATAAAGCAATTTCAAGACACTCAAACTTTTTCACTTTTGCATACTGATGGTAGATAATCCTGGATAATATGCTGTCCTACAGAGACTTTACTAACTGCAGATCATGGCCTTCTATGGGTTTTGGAGGATAGCTTTAAACTTGAAAACAGATAGTTTAATAGTATCACAATTTCTTGCTTTCCATTTTCTTCTTTCACAACTTGCAGGTTTATTGAGCATGTTATTGGGCCATGTTGTACAATTTCCTCTAGCATACAAGACATGGTAAGATTTGACAAAATTTCTATATATAACGTGTGTGTATGTGTAAAATGGTACACTGCTTTTGAGGTCCTTCCTAAGTTTGCAGATGCCAGTATCCAGAAGTTTAAAAAACCGGCTGCCCCCATCACAGACTTCTGAACCTAAAATATTTCTGTTTAGATGGTATCGACTACACAGATTGTATTAAAATCTTCCTCTAAACAGGAAAATGCATACTTGAAGTTGGGAGGGCAAGTGGAGGAAGAAGCAGTAGTAGGAAGTGAGTCATGTCCACATCTCAGAGGTTTCCTCATATCCGACTTCCTCCTCTTTTGAATCTCTACGGATGGGACAGGGCTTAGATAAGAGCGGGAAGATGGAGGCTCCATGATGCTCATATGTTGAAGCTTTCACCACAGCCACATGTGCCCTTGATGTTGGGATTGTTGAAGACAAATTCACTGGACAACTTCGACTCCACAAAGTCCATCTCAGTTCCCAGAAGGGTCAGCTGAGCCTTCTTCTCTATGAACACCCTCACACCTGCAAATGCAAATGTTTCACGTCAGCACTTCCATGTTCTTGTCTTAGATTCAACACTCAGCCAGAATGTTGTAGCTTTGATCATATGTTGCAGTGAAACAGGCGCAGTAATACAACATAAAAACATACATAAAAATCTGATGTGTAGAATGAGGTTACCGCTTCTTTTTCAAAATTCAAACTGCTGTTTAAACATTAGAATTGATTAAGTAAAATCTAAAAAGTTAGTGGAAAACAGTGTTGCCAGTGGAACATTCACTGTCTTCCCAACTCACATTCAAAATCATTTCATAAGGAGAGCTTAATAAAGCATAGTTTACCATCCTGAAGCACTTCCTCATCAGATTTGTCTTTGTCCTTTGAGTAGTCCAGTGTGTATGTCAGTCCATTACAGCCACGTGTTCGCACTCCAACCTTTAACCCAATCTGAAAAATAAAGCAAGAGCATGCTAACATTAGATTATTTTGCTATAACATGGATACACGCCCATATAGAAGGCCGAGCTAAAGATTTTAAGATTTTCATTGGGAGTGACCAGGATGGACAGAATTAGAAATGAGTACATCAGAGGGACAGGTCATGTTAAGCAGTTTGGAAACAAAGTTAGAGAGGCAAGGTTGAGGTGGTTTGGACGTGCAGAGGAGGGATGGTGAATAATAAAGGATGTTGAGTATGGAGGAAGACCTCAGAGGAGGTTCATGGATGTACTGGGTGAGATGGAGGCAGATGGTCTGCTGTGGTGACCCCTAAGGGAGCAGCCGAAAGAAGAACAAGACTTTGAAATCTCTACTACTGCTTATTCTTATTCTACTTATATTGCAAAGTATAATTTTCTGGTTTACTTAAATTTACTAAATCATCTGTGATACAGAATAAAAAGCTGTCTTTCGAAGTGCCTAGTTTTGTTTCTCTATCAAAATAGTTATAGCAATTCAAAGCTGAAGAGAGCTCAGAGGTTTTACATGAAGCTGTATCAGTTTGTGTGTACTTACTAGTTTGCCACATTATTAACATTAAGATTTTGAGCTACAATCCAAAATAAATAATCTAAGAAAAATAACATCTTTGCCCTTTGAAAAGCCCTTTTAAAAAGCAGCACTGTTTGACAAGATGATTGTCAATGATGATTTTCAGTGAATGTTGGTAATATCAATTACTCACATATTCTGGCTTATCCTGTAACAACAACCTGATCTTGTTCACAGCTGCTGGAGTCTGAAGAAAAAAAACAACAGAAGATAAAATGAAAGCACATTAGTCACATGAAAGCAGTGTATTTTGGCAAAACTGTGACTGTTTTACACGTACTGGTCCAAAGAATAACAGAGAAACAGGCCCTAAATTTGGTTTAAGTTTCTGTGGATGTTTTGATCCCCCCCCAACAACTGTGGATACAGTGTTGCAGGGGTTCACCAGCTTAAATCCAACCTGCCCAAATTTGTGCATCTACAGTATAAACAAATACCCTCTGCTTCTGTATCTCCTGCTGTAGATTTAATGTAATAAATGAAGATGCAGAAAAGACGGATACCACGTGGAAGAATTTGGAAGACTGAGTGTACTACATTAGTCACCTGCTGCTAATCCCTTAAAGAGGTTAAGTTCATCTGTATGGGTAAACAGACAGTACAGTACAATTCAACTGTGTTACACCCTGGTGTTGTTTCATAACTGTACTGTCAGAGTACTCTGAGTTGGCAGTGTCCTTGTAGAATGTATAGTAAAATTACTAAATCATGTGCTAAGTTTAATCACATTTAATGCACAGTTTGGTAACATTCATCTTTATTACTGGTCTTAGTGGCTGGGAGGTAAAGAGTCTAACTACAGTAGAGCTCTTTCATGACAGATCATCTCAAGTTCCCTAAATTTTGAGGCACGTACCACTTATTGCTTCAGCAAACCACCTTTATCAGTTTAGACCAACACAAACATTATCTTGCTCTGCAGAGTTAGCGGAGCCTGTCAGGCTGATACACACCATTCTCCCGCCCCTAAGGGAAAAAAAACTCTGCCTTAACTGCTATGCTAGATATCTCAACAAATGTTACTAGAAATAATTTCTACATTAAA
This sequence comes from Ctenopoma multispine, assembly GCA_034779795.1. Lineage (NCBI taxonomy): Eukaryota > Metazoa > Chordata > Actinopteri > Anabantiformes > Anabantidae > Ctenopoma > Ctenopoma multispine. Next base: position 18,028,122 of record JAUYWH010000027.1, on the reverse strand, counting down.
GTGGAAATAACTGATGTTACACATACAGGTCAATTTACTAATCATATGGTGTGAAAAGCTGCATTTGAAACAGATGTATATTTTGAAGGTCTAAAATGGAGTTTTAAAAAGTGTTTAGTGAACAAACATTAAAATGAAACCTTATTCAGAATTATGCATATTAAAAAATACATATATTTGGAGCTTGATAAGGCCTAAATAGAACTGTAATGATTAGTCAATTGGATGATGATCCAGCAGTTAAATTGTAAATATTCACCGTTCGTATTTGTCCTCTGTGATAGAAAAATTTGAAGCTAAAAGGATTAGTTGAGTAGCCGACAGAAAAACAATCAGCAACTGATTTTAGCCTCTTATAACAGGGAATTTGCTGGTGTTATGTTCTCATATCATTGAAACTGGCGGGTCTGGACTTCTGGTTTACACTTAAAGATGTCACATCATCAACTTAGCAGCGATATGTTTGGACAATGTTTTGATAGGGTGAACAAATTAAAAGATAATCGGTAGATTAACTGACAACGAAAATAATACTAACCTGCATAGTGTAAGTGCAAAACTTAATCACTGCATTTACAGTCAATAATCTAGCAAAATGGAAATCTCGTAAATGATGACACTGTTAGCTTGGGTAACGTTAACAAAATGTTTTCAAAACTGAAGTGGAGGATTAACTAACGTACGGCTTTGTGTGTTTAATAACTAATATGCAAATGACAGCCGATGAGCCGTCAACGTACCAAACAACAGCTTAGCCTAGCTACCCATCTTACCTGTTAGTTAGCACTAGCTATTCTAGTTGACCCCAAAGCAATTAGGATACTACGACCGTACTTGCATAACCTACCACAGTATGTACATCATCATTAATATAAGCTTATCAACAGGAAAACATCTTATGTTATGGAGTCTCCGTAAACGTAGCGTTACTAACTTAATTGGACAGTTAGCTAGCACTTTGCTAACTTTGGATCACGTACCGTTAACATTAATCCGCTGGTATTAACACCACACCTAAGTACACGAAACGGACAGAAACGGGCACTACATTATTTTAAAACCAAGGCGTGTAACTTACCAGTGTCAGTGCGGCTCTTGTAGGCATTATCTTTCTTTTGCTGACCGCTCGGACGGTCGCTCGCACCAAGGAGGCAGACATGTTTGTACAGTTAAAATGACAACATTGAATTGCGCAAGCGTGTCAAAAAATGTGACCGCCCCAAATCGGTTGTCCCTTTAATGATTGGCTATTATCACAACGGACATTTGCAATAGCCAATGGGCCTTCGGATAACTTTCCAAACATTATGTTATGTAACCTCAACGTCAAACCAGTAGCGTAAATATATTTAAACGTTATGGGTATGCTTTTCACTCGGAATGTCCCAAAAATTCATTTTTTAACTGCACCGTAATTTTAAAGTTTGTTAACTTATCTTGACATGGTTAACCACATCGGTCTCTCTCAGCAGATAAAGTTTGCTTCGTTGAGCAAACAACTGTTTCCACAGTCAATAATGAACTCTCTTCTGCTCTACTCTCCCGTATTTTGCACGTAGTGACTGGACACCATGTACTAATGATCTTCAGTTGATTAGTAAAAAGAAACTACTCCACACTTCGATTTGATTTTAGTTTAATGAATTTTCTTTGACAAAATGGATTGCAAGCCAACATTTTCTGGCAGGATTGGGTTCCGTTATTAACAAACTTAAATCTCCCATTTAAGTTCAACAAAAGAAATGCAAAAACCAGCATTAAAACAAAGCTACTTTAAAAATCAGACATTTCGTTACAACACTTTTTTTTTTTAGAAACTTTATAGCCATATTTTGGTAATAATAAACCCAGACAGTTCATATTAAACGTTCAATAATAAGCAGGTCTTTGAGACATAAACTAGCAGCAACATAATCCAAGAGCATGGACTCTCACAGTGCAGCTACCAATCTCTGGCACCATTACAACAAAAGTAAGCCTTTGTGGCAAATAAACACTCTCCACTGAGCCGATTACCTCTAGTTGAGGAGTAAGTGAATGCAGCATTTGCCACAGTCTATGTTATCAGCTGGACCAGTTGATTGGGTTTTTTTTACTTTAACCACAGAGTGTAAGCATAAAACTTTCTCAACTATGTGTTCTTGCATTATAATTATGACACTTTCTATCATATGTGGAGACACATACGAGGCTGGGTTAGCAAAGCAAGTAGAGTTTCACCTTCCATTTACACCTATAGGCAGGTAAAATGGAAGGACCAGCAGTCTCAAAAAGCAGAACCATAATCCTGGGGAAAAAAGACAATGTTTACAGGGTGGATTCTCCAATACTGAGACAAAAAAAAAAAAAGACATATTGTAGTTATAGCTGCTTTCAAGGCTGAAGGAGAGATGGACTAATAAATGTCAGTGCAGAGGGCAAATTAAACAAGGTTTAAAAGAAATCCCCCTAGAAAAAAGATCTTGGCCATTAAGAAAGGCACACTGCCATTCTAAAGTTTTAAACACTTTAACTTCAGGTTAAATTTCAAAACATAATCAGAAATCCATTCTAAAAACCTTGCAATTAAAAATGTTTACAGATAAATGATTGGTTTAATCTGAATGGCCTTGTTCTTGACCTCTCAAGTCACTTTAAGTAGCAGACAACATACTGACACCATGTCCATTTGCCTCGGAGCTGTAGCAGTGTTTGCAAACACTAGGTCTTACCTGACTGTGAGGAAATTTAATTATTTACAGAGATTTCCATTACTTCCATTTTCCAATTTCACACTGAATCTGCAATGACATTGTTTGAAATGTTATGAATTTAAAACTTAACTGGCAGTGTTGGTAAACAAGGACATGAAGTGCATGAATAATGGCTTGTCTTGATAAAATGAAGGCTTTAAAAAACTCCTCTGAAGAGGAGAGCTTTTGGGGAGGGAAAAAAATAAAACAAAACACGCACATAAAAGGCCCTATTTGGCTTCAAGTCAAGGCGTCTTGGCTTTGGCTTTTGACGGGCTGCCTTTGGCCCACAGTCCCATTCAGATTTATGGGTTTCTGGACTTTGGGTTGCTGTCTGCTTAGACAAGCGTAGAACCTTGTGGTTTGTGTAGCCACAGCTGCTGCTCATTCCACTGGGCTCTTCCTGTGACCAGAATGACCCAAATTTCGGCAGGCTAAACTACCTGAAACAAATCAGAATGCATTTGTCAAAACGTGTTCCAAGACTGAACCAGCAACTTTATTTACTCTAAAAAGACACATCTTAATCTGGCTAAATAACAGAAGGGGACAGACTGCCTACTGCATCTTCTTTATTTGCATAAAATCATTTCAGGTACAGCCACTCAAAGAATATGTTGCAGGACTATATAGAAAACTGATAAAAACAGGAGCACAAGGGTCCACTTTAGCCAAGACATCAGGAAGCATGGACTTTGTCCAGAAAAAGACAGATCAACCTGAGTCTGCTTTGAACAAGTCTGCCTCTCATTCTTTCTCCTCATCAGCCCTAAAACAAGTTGATTGACCCAAAATGTGTGGAATAAAATACTTAACTTTATAACAATAATTCTTCTGTAAAAGGTAAAACCGCACTTTATATAATTTCTGATCTTATTTTAGTTGGGAATATGGGAAATTATAACAGAATGTATGCCGAACTGAACAAAAAGAAAGGTTAATTTATCTATACAATGAACCTGACACGTTTTCATTATGACAGTACCTAGGGGTTGACAACTGAAGAACAAAGCATAGTAAATTTATATACCTGCTTGTGGACTTAATATCACATTTTCTTGCTTTCTCCTCTTCTTCTCTTCTTGTATAGGTGAAGCCTATCAAGAGAAGATAAATAGGAACATGGGCGTAAAACTGTTTAGCGTTTCCCAGTATCAGTATAAATTCATTGACTGTCACAAAACAGATACCTGTTTCTCCTTTTCTCTCAAATTCCTCATGTGGGCTGAAGAGGACGAACAAAAGCTTTCCATCTTCACATTTCCTGCCAATGACAAGATTTACAAATAAGCAATTACAACTATAAGTTCCAATAAACCTAATGTGTTTTAAAGTTGCTAGATGTTTTTACATAAACAAATGTAATGTGAACCTGCAGGGCTTCTGTATAACTGACAGTCCTTCTTGATGTGGGCACTTGATCCACACAGGTAGCAGCAGCGCATCTCCAGTGCATCCCTTTTTCTCCAGTGCTCACTCTTGTGTCTGACCTGATCCTTGGCATCCTCTACTGTATCCATTTTGTCTCGGAAGTGCTCAGGCCTCCTCTCCAAGTCCCTTCTGTGCTTGGACCTGAGAATTGTACACATTATAAATATATTATAAGACAGAGGTGAGTAGCTTGAGATATACACCTCTATGTTTTATAATAAATAAGAAACAACAGCAAATTCATACATGTATTATGATTATACCTACTTCTTACGCATGGGGCAGTCTTTCATGAAGTGGCCGATCTTGCCACAAATGCGACAGCAGCGATCATTGGGAGCCACCTCACCCTCAGTGAGAACTTCAGGATCAAAGAAATACTCCTGGGATAAATCACAGTGTTAATGCTTGGATAAAGTCACCAAAATATGCAAATGTGGTTTTTAGACAGTAATTACTAACCATCTGACTGGGGTACACAGGAGGAAAGATGTTGACTGGTGTGCCAAACAGTGTTCTGCCATTGATGAAAGCCTTCATAATGAAGTTAGTCACTGTTTTAATGTTGAAAAAAAAGGGAAAAAGAAAAAACGACAAGAAAACAAATATAAAAAAGACAGAAAATAACCCCAGGACAAACCCAATGAGGTGACATAAGGTACAAAATGAGGCAAAAATAAATAAAATCATACTTTTCCTGGACAGACCAGCACCCAGGTTATGATTCAGATCAAAGGGATCTGTAATAAGAAAAGAGAAAAACACAATTTAGGTTGTGTCGTTTCCATCATTGACAGTGATGTGCAGTGATGTGCATTCAATAAACTGGGGCGAATAGTACCAGCAGATCCACAGAGTGGCAGAACTATTCAGCAGCTTGTGTTGTTGGACTGGTGTTTAAACTAATGTAGATTAGATTTTATTTTTGGCTTCCTATTGCAGAGGTCTGGACCTTGAGTGTAATGCAAAGTCACCTTCGATGACAATGTATTTAGACGTCCACTGCTTGTTGAAGGTGGTAAGGCGGGCATGCTGTCGAATACAAACAACATGCTCTCTGAAATCAAATTCCTCAGTGTAAAAGCGAAGCAGGCCGAGCCACAGTTCCCCCACCGTCTCAGTGTTCTTCCCACACTGTGGCCATCGACTGGGCTGCAGGTAGCAGTGGACAAGAAATCATGTGTTTTTAAGACAGGTTGTAACATGCATGTTTACTAAAATGTAATAGCTCACATACAAAAAAGCAAAAGCAAATGCTCACTAGTGTTTTTAAATCATCAAAGAAGTACACATTCCAGCCATCAACTAGCACTTCTGGCTTCTTCTTCCCATCATGAATCTGCAAAAAACAAGAAAAATATAGTATAAAGACAATACAGTATTACAATATCAGACTTGTTCATAATTTATCATTACAGGTATTGCCTAGAGATTCATAATTCTGCGCAATCAAACTTAGTTTGCTTTTATCGTGTATGCCTCAGGTGAAACACAAAGAATGCAATATTACTGATACTATTTAAACAAATTAGAAATGTGGAAAAACCTTTTCAATTTCAATAAAAACAAAAGCCCATTTGAATCTTTGAATCGTTTGTACCTCTTGCAGCACAGGGATAACAGGTGGGTTTCTTTGCTGCAGGAAAAACAGCACCATAAGTGTGTAAGCATAGGAGGACAGGCTGCCACGTGAAGCATCTCCAATGTCGCACATCTGGAATGGGACAAAATAAATAAAGACGGTGACACAGGACAAAACAACGACACACCATAACACTAAAATATGAAGAGTGTGAAACAGTCACCTTGGCAAAGACCTTCATGACATAACAGAGGATCTTTACTCTCCTGTCTATGGCAGCATATGACGCAAGCAGGTGCGTGTTGTGTAGAGCCTGAAAAAATAAAGTTTTTATGTTATTCAAGTATCACAAAGCAAGTTCTTCAAATATTAGATGGGAAAATATAACAGGTGGAAACAAAGAGCTCTAACCAGTGTGTTGTAGAGGCTGATGTCTCCCTCCAGGCCAGTCCGCACATGGTAGAACTTCACAATGGGTACTTTTGCAGTAGTAATGGGCAAGATGTTTTTCAGACCTGGTGAAGACAGATTTAAAACGGTTACACTGACAACTGCATTCTGCATCACTTCACCTTACCAAGAACTATGACACATTGTGGAACTTTATTTGACCCACTGACTTTATCTAAAAAGACTGGAATAATAAAACCAGAATTTCTATCAAGCTGACAGACAAATCAATTAACATCCAATGAAAGGAAAAACGTATGAAGCACTATGGCTTACCTGGGTGTTTCTTAAGCAATCTCGCCAGACTTTCAATGATATTGATGCAGTCAACATCCTGTGGAAACAAACAAATCATGACTCAAAAACAAAGGATGCGCCTAAACACCAGTACGGCTTAGTACAACAGCTGACAAATACCTGCATAGATGATGGACTGTTTAATTAGCAGAGGCATAAGAAGAAACCTTACATCTATGGTGTCCTGTCCGTCCAACACCATGCAGATGTCCAGGTCACTCTGTCGGAAACCAAAGCCATTTTTGGACGATCCAAATAGTTGTAGCTGAGCTCCTGTACAAAAACATGATTTTTTTTATGTTATCTTTCACTATACCATCATGCTAGCTTATGTTTGAAAATATAAATGCTAAACTGAAGATGGTGGTACACGATACCAGCAAACTGTCGTCTGACAAAGGTCTCCAGGTCTTTAAGGATGTGCTCTCTTAAACCCACTTCCAGTTCATCAGGGGCAAAGTCAGCTAAAAAGAAAACAGACCAATGATCAGTATAACGTTGACTGGCAAGATGCCAATGTTGTAAATAAAAATAAAATGTTTAGATGTTTAAGAAATGTTTATAGCATAGGGTAGTCTTTAAAAGTATATAATTTTTAGTTTACAATGCTGGTGGATAGTCAAGGACGAGTAAATTATTATTACTCTAGAATTACTCTAAAAATCTCAAACAGATGCTATGTGGTCTTTATGACAATTATGTCTAGATAAAAATTCTGTTTAATGTTTTACAATGCTACATTACATCTTTATACTTTTCTCATTTATTCCCATAACTGGAGAAAACATCTATGAACTGTTCTTGTCTTTAATATTTATTGTTTTGCTGCAAGTTGTTATGTTTGTCTCAAACAGGTCTCTCTTGCAACTAGCTGCAAACATAGGACATGGACATGCTTCTTAGCCTTCCAGATGCATCCTGTTCGCATTTGGGACCTAGTCATCAGGCAAAATTTTGTAGTGGACTCTTTCAGTTCTAACAGCGGCCTTGTCTTTTCTTGCCTGCAATATGGACCTCAGCTGAAGGCTAAAAATGTAATGAAGTTACCAGTCTTATTGAGTCCAATCCTGGCCACTGTTGCTGTGATCCAATTTTTAGAGGCTATATAATTTAATGGTAGAGTATGTGCTGAAAGCACTGTTCATTGAATGGGTTTATTCAGTTTTCTCTGGGACTGCTTAGAGCCATTGCATAGCTGACTCTGATGCCTTTTTTTTTTTTTAGACTACAGGGCCATTGTTCATGCCACAGATTTAACAGGATTCCGCCAAATTAAACAAATATTTTTAAAAGACATTAACAGAAATAAAAGCAAACTTAATTCATACCAATGTATTAAAGGTGAAAACGGAAACCAGATAGTATGCCCTCGAGCGATGAAGCAAATGCATTAATTTATCAATATTTATTTTACTCTCTCAATTATATTATGTCTAGCAAAAGAATTTTTTTTACTGTTACTTAAAATGTGTAATACCTCCAAAGGCATTTTAAGGGACCGGACACCATTGCTTTTTAAAACATAATTAAGACCCAAAGATCTCAAAAGCAGGTGGCATTCATTGAGCTCAAACGAGCAATTAATGACAACATGGGCAATTACAAGATTTGCTGAAACGCACCTCTTAAAAATATCAGAAAAAGAGACCTAAAAGAATAAGAAAATAAATGTTTTACTCACTGTAGCACTGCTCACAGACTTTGTTAAGAACTATGAGAAACTCTGGTGTTATTGGTGGCAAAGGATCCAGCTGCACTTTTTTGAAATCTTCGGGGCAGTCTTTCTTCAGATGTCCATCACGCTTGCACAAGCTGCACACAACCATGTGTGACTGGGAGAGATTGAGAAGAGATCAACTTAGATTTTGCACACGGCCTTATTTGTCACAACTTCTTGTTTATTTAACTCAAGTCATCTGCAAGATTTTATGATTTGAAATTATGATTTGTTTTTTTTTGTTGTTTTTTGTTGTTACACACAGAGACAACTTACCTTTCCTCTGGTGAAAGCTTGTTTGGTGAACTCATAAGATAGTCTGCTCTGTTTCTGGTTGATATTTTCGGGGGCCTCATCTTTCGCTGTGTCCTCTAATAATGGAGGTGACACACTAGCAGTCACTATCTCCACCTCCTCTTCATCTACTGAACCAGGTGTATCCAAATCCGGACCCTCCTCATCAGACAAAAGCTCCTCCCCTGAGATCTCATCTACTGGGAAAATGTCCTCATCCTCTGTGGTGAAGCTGTCCAGGTGGTGTCTGTTTTGAGTGTCCACATCAATATCTGCCTCCTCATCCTCCTCATCCTCAGAGAGACTGCTTTTGCCCATGTCCACTTTTTCCTTCTCCCTTTCTTCATCTGAATCACTGTATTCTTCAACTTCCTCCTCTTCTTCAATAATACAGTCAGAGTCTTCAGGACCATTTTCCACAGCTTCAGGTTGACTTGCATGTTTTGACTGAATGCTGAGCTTACTGAAATCTTTATTCAAAGCCTTAGTGTTTGCCCCTTCAAAAGGTCCTCGCAGTGACTCCGTTTTGCGATTAGCAGCTGGCATGTTCACTGGCAGTGCAAAGTATTTGTATGTGGTTTTGAGGCAGTGGACGATGTATTCATATATTTGCTGGCTGTTCACGGTGCGGGCCACATTTCTTTTCACAGCAAATGGGTCTGAGAATAGAAATTAAGAAATTAGCTAAAATTAAGAAATTCAATAGAAACATAGATCTGTAATTTTTACAGTACCCGAAAGCAAAAACTTTTCAATTAATTCTACAAATGAGAAAATTTCTGACCTTCCACAGCAATGCGTTTCCTTGGCCAGTCTTTGATCTCACGGGAGAGGACAGCACTTGTTCGGACACTGATTACATTGTCAGCAATGTTAAACTCCAGTGAGTAGAAACGAAGCATTTCAACCCAGAGAAGCCCAACTTCCACAGGTGGGTGAGGGTTCAGAAACACCAGTGGAACCTGTAAGAAAACACAGCAGATGACATACAGTTTACTTGAAGGTATTAAATGTAGTGTATATCATATATATTGGTCTGCATGAGTGTATTAAATGAATATGATGAATGCTTTGATTCCTCTACTAAACTACACACACACACATCCCCCGCAACAGTTTCCAAAAGCATACCAGACAGGCTCCATCAACAACAAACAACAAACAAAAGAATCTATATTTTCTTCTGGAACTACCTTATGTTTTAGGCACCGTCCTAAGTATTTTTTTATTTTATAAAAATAAACTTGGGAAGGATGTTTACTGTGATAAACCACCTATGGTATCAGATCACTCCAAGTCTCTGCAAGATTTTTTTCCCCTAAATATTATAGTGACAAAAAACAATCGGGGGGTTAAAAGAAAAATCACAATCATAAAAAACTGCAACATTAAGGTAATCATTATAGTCATTCAAGAAAAAAAAAAAAAAGTAATGCGTTTTCAAGATTACCTTTCCCTTTATAGAGGAGCCATCTGCTGGCTGTGCCGATTCTTTGGAAGAAGGGGCATAAACCCAGTGTACATATCCATCTTCTTCATGCGTGAGATTGAATTCTGACAGCCTGCTGAGTGAAAACACCTTAATCTAAAGAGAATTTGATTAATAAATTACTTTCATTTGGAAGTAACCAATGACCAAATACTGAATTGCTGTGGTGTATTTTAGTTCAAGCTCAAGAATACAAACCTCCTGGTTCAGATAAGTAGGCAATAAGGGCTCTTTGCGCTGTTGTAAGAAATAGATTACCATGAGGGCGAAGACATATGGAGGCAGCCCACCTTCCTCTGCACGGTCAATCTCACAGATCTAAGCCAAAAGCATGAATAGCACATTAAAACACAATGCGATGTTTAACAACAACAGAAAATAAACAAATGGAGCCCTTTTAATAGCTGCCTGGCTCAAATGAGCACTGGTTCACTGTCTTAACTAGAAGCATACCTGGGCCCAGCGTCGGAGGCCCAAAACCAGTGGCAGGAGGTGGTGTTCTCGACTGGCTAGCGCAGAAAGAAAAGAGGTGGTCTGGAATGCATTTTCATTGCTTGCACTCACTTTGCAGATCAGGCCACTGTTGAGGAAAATAACAGTTTCAGTTTCTATTTGCAATTCTATTTCTTTTTAATTAAAGAAATTCCACCTGTTTATAAATTTGATGTGCAAATTGGTCAAATTTGTTAATCAAATACATAATCCAGTAACTTTGAAAAATGTCAGAGATGGTCACCTCTTTTTCTCTTTGCAAATGACCACAGGCACCCTGGCATGAAAATCAGCTTCCAGATCAACGAAGAGAGCTAAAGACCAAAAAAGACATTATGAATTTAAAATTTCCATGACAGTCAGGCTTGCGTCTTTCCTGTTGTGGAATATGGAAAAGAGGTGACTCACGGCTCACAGAGAGGCTCTCCTTGACCAACAACAAGACGTCTGGCTGATGCATCTGTGAAGACATTCCATTTCAAAGCCTTTATACAACATAAATACAATATAAAAAGGGACATGAATGTGGGGTTTCCTACAAAAGCCACACATCAATAACTTGTGAAACCTAAAGTGTAAAGAATACAAAAAGACACATTTTAACACTGTCCTTACTAGCTTTGCCATATTTTCACACCAACATTTGATATCAGCATCACAGAGTTATTACTTAAATTCCTTCTCTGAAAAAAAGCTATGTTTATTGGGTCTATTTTAGTGTGAGGTATGGTGGGTTTCTTTAATCTAATATAATTATTAAAGTATTGTAATAAAACAGAATGCACACCATCAAACTCACACTGGGCTACTCACGTGAGGTGGATACTGTATGTCAATGTTGACATCAGAATCCTTAAATCCAAACTTAGTGCAAGATGATCCATATAGCCTGAGACGGATCTCTAGAGATGAACGAGAGAGGGAGAAAATAATGTTATTAAGTTTAAATGTAAACAGATGTAGAGCTGCCTGATTGCCCCAATGAAATTTCACCATCAGAATGAACTTAGGTCATAAACATTTCTTTTTATGCAACTAACCAGGCAGGACGGACAGAAGGAGGTCTTGCATTATGGAGACTACACACTGTCTTCTCTCAACATCCTGGTCATTCATCCCATGCTCTTGAACAACAGCCTCCAGGCAGGCACTCACTGCGCTGATCTGCTCTGGGCCTGGAGGTAGAATCTCTGTCAACATCACCTGTTCTTGCCTCTCCTACAAAAACAAGCAAACGCAATTAAATAGTGGTTAATTTAATGTCTAAGGACTATTACTGTGCAAAGACAGAATTATTAAGTAATAAAACCCATTTCTCACCCGAGCCCTTTTCTTGTGCCGTTTGTCTCTGATATGCCTATAAGCGTCAGAAACAGATTCCAGGAGAACATCACACAGAACGCAGGTGTAAAGTGCACCAGGGTTGCTGTGAGACTTCTAATCAAATTTAAAAAGCAGAAAAGTACAAACATTAGACAGTGTTTCTTAGAGTTAACTGACATTTTATTTTATCAATTAAAACGAATTTTTATAGAAAAAAAAAAAAAAAAAGATTTGATTGTTTTGAACCTAAACTGAAAGTCTACCAAAAAAACTAAACTAAACTAGACAATAATTTGAAATGGATAAAGAAATAAAAATAACTAAAAAAGTTCAAATTGTAGCAGAACTGACTCATCTTTCCTTTAAGATAAGTCAATATGCAAGATTTACCCCAAGCATTTAAAAGTGGAATTGTAATGCAAATTTAAAATAGAAACATGAGTTGCTAGGAAGAGGACACTAAGCAAACATGAGTGACCGATAAACAAGCATAACGTTAAACTTGGACAGCGACAGGTGGCGATGAGTACTACACTATGTTAAGTTGCTCAGCCAAGATATTTGTTGTTTCACTGTTATAAACCAGATTATGTGAATGTTATATTATATTAAATCACTCTAAACTTATTTCTGAGACGATGCAGATCTCAGATATGAAGTAATGAAGTGCCGTAACCAGAGCAAAGAGAAGCCAGTAACAGCTCTTCAGTTGAGGCTGACAGTGGCTGGGTGCACCTGTAGCTCCAGCTGGTGGCATAGATGGGAGGAGAAACTGGAGGCCTAGTTATACTTCCCAAGCCCCAAATAATACTAATGAAAGCAAATAGAAATTAAACTGTATACTTGGACCAACACACTGAGAGCCTGTACCTTCTTTAGGGGGTAGATCTCATCTTGGTTAAGCCGCCTCTCTGCCTGCCGTAGACTGCGCTGCTCTTGGGCTGAGAGTGTGTATTCTTCATTCACAAGGCCCCTGTTCTCTTCAGCTAAAGTTTTCTTTTTGTTTCTGTTTCGCCATCTTCTTCCTTTGGAAGAAGAAATGCATCAGAAAATACAAGTACACCAAATGACAATTTCATTTTCTGTGCTAAGCAGTAATCAATACATGTCATAAATGACAACCAGTTCTTACAGTGTGTTAGATGTTCATATACAATACATCGCTATGATTAGAGTTGTAGCGAAGTCACAGTTCTTCAGATTTTTAAATGTGTTCATTGACATGACAAACAGGCAAACTGCATTTATTCTCACCTGGTTTGTGAGCACTGCCATCAGTGGACTCCCTCCATCCTTGCTCCCTGTCCTCCTTTGGACCCTCTCCCTTGGTACTCCTCCTCCAGTGTTGCTGTGAGCGCTCTCTCCAGTTATCTTCTCGACTCCCACCACTGTTGTCAGGTCCTGAGGACCACCGGAGGTCATCTTTCTGCGAGGGGCTGCTGCCAGTTCTAAATCCACCAGGGGAGTAGCTGAGGGGTCCCAGAGCTCCCTTCTTGGGACTGGCTTTGTACGGCCCACCCTGGTTCCTTTTGCCTTGCTGACCTCCCTCTGGTCTGAAGTTCTGTCCTCGGCCCTGGTCCTGAATCCTCCAGCTTTCTGTCTTGTCTGCTCCTGATCCCCTTTCCCGGCCACCTTGCCTAGGCTGGTAAGGCCTTCCTAAGTTTTCCATGCCTTACAAATGCTAAAATGACATAATACAAAGCCTAGTTAATATGGAAAAATTCCGTATAAATTAAAAAAACTTTGGTAATTGTAATACAACAATCTCGACAACGATCTGCCACTCCCGTAGCTGCCCCTGTGTTATTTTGTGAAGAAACTGTGAATGGACATTGCTCACAGCTTTTTACACATATCACGTATTTCAGACAAAAGCCAGTAGCAGAATTGTGCAGCTGAACAAAAGTAATCAACAATCTGAATTGCTTAAGAAAGTTAAACCAGTTGATAAAGTAGCTGGCAGTAATCTGTCATTTTAGCATCATGTAACTTCACCAACTTCTGCAAATTCAGGTCAACTGATAACAGACTTATTGACTATGAACGTAGACAGCCAGAACGTGGAAATCGGGCCCAATGGGAAGATTAAACCTAACATTGATGCTTCCTATGTTCCCACAGCTGTCACTAAAGAAAGAGATAAAAAGTAAAGCGACTGTGCATGCACAAAACCAATGCTATGTTAGCCAATGAGTCGGTTTAGCTAGCTAGATGTAACGTTAGCCAGCTAACCTAACCTAGCTAGCTGATTTTAGCTTGTGATTGCATGGCGTTAGCGTAACATTAAGCTAGCTTACTAGCTTTTAACATTACCGTTTCGTCGTACCATTCTTCGAGTTAAAGGCTAAACGCTATAGCTTTATTCCGCATGTGACCAACATACTATCAATAAATCAGTGTTTGTCACCGAAGGTAAAGGTTAGCTAAGGTTAGTCACTCATCTAGCTTGCTAGTTAGAGGACCCAGCAGTTAGCTTAGCTGCGTTACCCAGCTAGCAACAGCTAGCGTTAACGTTAAGTTTTTAATCCTGCAGCTGCGGCGAAAGCAGGCGAGCTGTAAAATGTTAGTGGCAATTAACCATTAGAGAATACTGACTCAATTTAAATACCTTGTGTATGTATACAAAGGGCATACTTGAAGCCTTGTTCAGGTCTGACTTAGCATGATCGTTTGTCTTCCACTGGAGTTTGAAAGGTGACGTCTGGACTGTCTGTTTTGTAGTCGTCAGCGTTAAAGATCCGCCCACTGCAAATAACAAAACACACCACTGGTACTTGTTATTGCACACGGTGATAAATTATTTTTATGTTATCATACAACGAATATGTAGTAGAGGTATTAGGGATAGACTCAGATGTGGCACTGATTCAGCACTTTGCACTATGGTCACCGCGGTGTGTCGGCCAAAACACCACTTAAGGCCAAATTATCCCAGAGTATGGAATAAGGAGCTCGGGGTTTGATTCAAGGCAGTTCACTTGTTTCTTTGTCGCTGGGATCGTGTGGTTTCTCTACAAATAAAGGAAGTACAAAATACAAATAACAAATAATGTAAGTAGTATAAGTGACATACGCAGTTATATGCATAATACCGCCTAGCTAACATAATAAAAAAAAGCACAAAGAAATCACGTCACTGTAATTCAGTAATACAAAACACTTAAGGGTGTGTAAGGCAGTATTTGTGTAATGGTAAGTCAATAACAGTAATAACACCAATCAATACACAGAATACTAAAGCTGGTAATCGATAGTGGTAAACTGACATGATGCTCTTATTGTGAAGGGCAAACGGAAACTTGCCACTTCCGGTATATATATTATAAGTTAAGTTAGAAACATATAAAGGACTGTGCATGCGGTTAATTAAAGTTAAACAATTATAAACTAAAGGACATCAAATGCATGAAATGAGTGAATTCGCCTATAGATGGCTTATAATATATTCCAACTATCAATAACATCAGCTTACAGATGGTATATACGTATATAACTGTATCAACACAAAACAATTACAATAGGTTAATACTCACTCATCATTCACGCACAAATCACATCCCAAGGGAATCAGACCACCATTCACGGAAGCCATGCACACCTTGTTAACTGTATGATGTCAACAGTCGGTGGGCTGTCTCATCTAACAGAAGGTTAAACACTAGAATGAACAGTATATGGAATGTACTAACACCTTTGTGAGAACTAAAAATAGAGTTACACTATGAACTTTAGGGCCTCTTCTATGACTTTCATCCAGCTCGATGACCGTGGTGCAATGCAATACATAATAATAATAATAATAATAATAATAATAATAATAATATGATAATGAAGAATAATAATTTTAGTTTATGTTTATTTTTCGGACATTTAGCATGTTACAGGTAGACTAATATACTATTTGAAATTCATGTTTCCACTGACATATAGGCTAAATGTCACATGTGATTATTTTTATTCAAGTATAATTTTTTAATTATTTTTAATTTGTTTGTCATGGGAAAAAGGCACACATTCAGTAGTAAATGGCTTTAAGGTAAGTTGGTTTAGGATAATTAATCCCTGATGGGGCCAGTGATTGTTTGGTATTGGTTGCCCGGGGCACCGGCAGAAATGTGCACTGCAAGAGCGGGGAAGACCCCGGGAAAATTTACGTCACCAGAACTCCCCTAACCTGAGACTGCGACTGTGGAAGACCTGGCCCCAGAAATAAGCAGTCATTGTACTTGCAGCTGATTCAGATACAAGAGATGGTGTCATTTGTGGACTGTGACAGCTGCTCTGAGTCTGTTACAGGTGGAGAGGATTACAAACGGAGACGCATGAACGGCGAATCTCCCCCAACGGAAACCGTCACACTGGCTCAGCGTCCGCAGACAGTCAGGCAAAGAAAGCAGAAACTCATGTCCAAATTTAGTGACTCCGGTTTCGAGGAAGACTCGGGGCCATCTCCGATTTCATCCCCGGCTCGGATAGATGTACAGGATGTAGAGGTGCGTCTGTCCAGTTGGTACCTCCAGTACGGAGACATCGGTTACAAGATCCAGGTGGAGAAGGAGGCGCAGTATCATCCCTGCAAAAGCTTGGCACGTCAACCACAAGTAGGCAACACTAGTCTAGTATATAGTAAATATATTTAGTAATAATATAGTAATTTGTACAACAGTGAGTGAATGGACTACTAAGTGGAAACCAAAATTAAACTCTCCGACGTATTTTTTAAAATCTTTTATGGCCTAAAATACATATAAAACACATTTTTTAAAATTTAATATTCACTTAAATAGATTAATCATGGAAATTATATTAAGATTTTGTTTCTGTCCTCCTTTTTTATTTCTTTATATACTACTTTCAGTCTGCTGCTCATAGGCTGCTAATGGTTTCTGTGTGTTTCATTGGCAGTTGACTGCAGAGGCAAGGTGTAAACTTGTCAGCTGGCTCATCCCTGTACATAAACATTTAAGTCTGTCATTTGAGTGCTGCTGCCTTGCGGTGAACATCATGGACAGATTCCTGGCATCCACAGCGGTGGCTGCAGACTGCTTCCAGCTATTGGGTGTCACTGCACTTCTCCTGGCCAGTAAACAGGTCAGTCTTTGGGTGTGATATGGGCCTGGGGAACAGTTAGTTTGCATTTCTTTTTAAAATTCACTCTTAGTTCACTCTTTAATTCATTTTCTGTGTCACCCAGGTGGAGATGTTCTCTCCGCGGATTAGCCATCTCTTGTCATTGTGTTGTGATGCCTTCACCAAGGAGCAGCTCTGCAACCTGGAGTGTCTCATCCTCCTCCGTCTCAACTTCTGCCTCGCTGCACCCACCCTGGCTTTTTTCCTTGACTATTACAACAACTGCATCAAAGCTGCAAAGCTCGTGACTGAGAAAACAGATGATGAGAAGTGTGCAAAAAGTACTCCAGAAGCTAAATTGCGCAGGCAGTGCAGCAAACTTGCACAAAAGGTTTGTGAGTTGAGTCTAGCAGACTATGCTTTCAACAAATACCCACCATCTCTGACTGCTAGCTGTGCACTGAGGATAGCCAGTGAGTTACTGAACACTGAACAAGGGCTCACTGAGCATGCAATCACCCAGTCACAGGAAGACCTGTGGCACAGTTCTGTGGATGAACTATCTAGCCAACCAGCTTTTGCCCAATCATCTGACAGCTGTGACTTTTTCAAGGGCCACTTTCTCATAGTGAAGCGTCATTTCCTGCCTGTAGATCAGGAAAGCTACGGCAATCTTACCCAGGAATGCAAAGACAACCTGAAGCTGTTGGTGTCATTAAACCAGGACACACTGGAAGTGATGTCTGTCATGTGACTGCAGTGTGTCACCATTAAAGCAAAATATTACATTTCCCTCCACTTTGGGGATTATATTTTTAAGACTGACAGTCACATGCATATGTGTTGTGAAGATTAAGGTGATGTTCAACAGTAATATCTGGCGTTGTTCCAGTCATCTTGTTCAATAAACCTCATGTATAGCTAATGGAGACTTGATCTGAATGTTTTACAACTTAGCATTATTGTTTTATATTTATTGATAGGATGTTTATCAGTGAAGTTAAGTAAAGCTATTATTATATTACCTTTATTTTTATTAATTCTAAATTATATTCATTGTTCAGCCTACTGTGTATTATAAGTTATGTTACTGTTAAAGTGTTGTTAATAAAGGACATAAAAGAATGATATAATGATTAATATAATGAATTGATTGTTATTATGAAATAAATGATTGGTAAATTAACTTGTGTTTCTCTGTCAATGTCTATTTTGTGATGGAACATGAGGATGAGACTATATGATACCAGGTCCTGTCTGCACTATAGAGTTTTGACTTACAGTTCACATCCGTTCTAGTAATCGCTGCAGATACTCCACCATTCAAGCAGAAAGCCTATTGTAAGGCTAAGTGTCCTATTTGAACAAAAGCGTTGGTCTGAAATGTGACAGAGAACACAGAGGTCATTCACCAAGAGCATCTGTATTGGTGGAACGCTGTAATTGCTGAAAACTTAATAAAGCATTTATCACATTTTTTTGTTGTTCAGATTTCTAAAAGCACGTTTTTATTTTGAGTGTAAACTGATCTGCAAAAATTTCATTACTGTCAATTTAAGCCTACAGAATTCTACATCAAAGTGATGTGAATGTGAAGTTAAATATTCCCTCCTAGGACATAACAGCAGAAGTTAGTTCTGTTCTTATTCTTGTGGCTTGTAGGCTATTGAGGTTATTTTGCCTAGGAATCACTTTACCCATGTCTTTATTACACGGTTGTCTGTTTAATTTAGCACAAACACAGGACTTAAATTGGCTTATAGACCCACATGCACGTATCACACAGGTGTTTTCACTCTTAAATACTAATTAAACGTAGTGTTGCTTGTTTATAACAGATTTCTGCACTTTACTTTAAATGTGACAACAGGCCGTGACCTTATAAATGCTGAATGCTATACTCACTGCATTTTGAACTTCTATGCGAAGTTAACATAAAGTAATGTCTAGTAATATGCTTGTTAAACACATAAACTGTCTTGTCTCCTGAAAACAATGAAATATAATAGAAATATACTACATACTCTACATTATATAGCGTACTAGTCATGGATGGAAGAGACCATGACAGACTCTACGTGCGCCCCTGGCAGAGCGCAGGGAATGTTTAGCCGTAGGCATGGGGAGGGTACTTCTGACGCACAGAGCACCTGCTGTAATGGCGCCGTTATGCGCGGTACCACTTTACACTTCAGACCAGAAAACCGTTAGTCCGCACCAATTTAATCTCCGAGGACGCCGGTTTCTCCCTGGAGACCAAATAAGTGCATCTGATTGGGCCAAAAGTATGAAACCGCGGCATGAGGAGACACAAACCGGGAGAATGTTTGCTATATCATCTCTAAATCAAATCATGTCCCTGCAGTTCTGCAGTCAGAGCCGAATTGATGGAGTTGCAAAGAGACAGGAGAGTTTTTGGTGCTATCTGCCCCAATCAAATGGGACAACAGGTGGGGAGAGCTGCAGTCAACAAAAAGGTATGAAATAATTCTTTTTTACAATGATGATCATGTCCACAACAGGCTAACAACGGTCGGAAAGACTTTTAAAATACAATCTTCCTGCAGGGTACAGTGCTTGTGCCGCGGAGCAGCAGTCCAGTCGCTGTGTACGCTGAGTTCCCGTGCGTTATTGAACAAGGTATGCACATCTGTGGCGTGAACTTCATTTAGTGTCTCAGTGAGTGTAAGAAAGCTGTTAACAAATATATCCCGAGGTTAAATCAGCCAGTGACACTTTTGTTGTGTTGCAGCTTTTGCAACAATTGCGTGGGATGATTTGGAAGACTGCGCCTCTGTGGTGAGACAGGACACCGACTCCCTCGGGTCTAGGGTGAGCAGAAAATCCTAGTCAGCAGCTTGTCACCTTCACTGAAGATAGTTAATGTTGCACACCTGGAATCCCTGTGCAACTCCATGCATTTTCTAGTGACAGTGCACACAAATACACAGGTTTTGTCCACAAACCGCCTCACTGACACAGATCAACATGCGCGCATAACGCACCAGCTTACTGAGCTGATAACCATGACATGTTCTTCTATAAGCCACATTGCTCTGCTTGGTCCTCGTGAGATCTACAAGTAGGACTGTTTTACATATATCCATATATATTCCTTTTAATTCCCAGTTTTATTTGTCCACAGGTGAATGGATCTGATGCAGATGACCAAGACTTTGGAGATTATGCACTCGATTTCATGGCAGGTAAAAAAAAAAAAAGCGCAGGATTTGTATGTTGTCTATGCAACTATTTACCATAATCATTGATTTAATGCTTTGTTGTTCGCCTCATCTGTCAGAGTCTCCTGCCACGCTGGAGAGCAGTCTCTCTTCAGCTGAACTGGCATCATTTCAGGGATGTGTCATACCTCCTCTCACCCCTCAGCAGGACTTCACTTCAGAGGAAAGTCTGGTTAACTCATCCACAGAAGCAGAGAATCTATCTGCCCAGGACAGAGATCTCTGGCAGGGCATCGCCCCGAGTCATGGCAGGACACTGGGGAATTCTTTGGTACTCAACAAACAGGTAAACCTATATGATTTACGGACAGTGTCCAGCTCGCCTTTTTCATGATAACTTTTCTAAAATATTTTGTAGTAATGTGTTTATGTTCTGGCTCCACAAAATATATCAAAGTCTATGTCAAATATACTTTGTGTCTTTGCGTCTTTAACATGGGACTCAGAGAACTAGTTTATTTGACCTTTGGATATCCATAAAGTCTAAACACAAAAATGTATATAGTTGTGTCAAAATATAAAGACAGTCACAGTGTGAAGGGATCCGTCCTCTGTCAGCACGACTGAACAGATTTTGCTTTGTGTCTGCAGCTCCATGAGAGTCTTCACAGACGACAGGAAGAAATTGACTCTCTGCAGGAGAGAAACCTTCACCTCAGGCAGTTGGCCAGTCGTGCAAAGCATCTTGCCTCAGTGCTTGAAGTGAGTTCATGACTGAGATTAGCGTATACAAATAAAGTTTAGTTTTGGATACAATATAACGTCTTACACCTCATGTCATGTCATAAATTTCCCTTAATCATTATTTCTGTTGGTCTTGTATTTTTCACGGTTTTCCTTCAGAAATTGATGACAGTCAGAGAGCCAGATGTAAGAGAACTAGTGAAGCCATGTGGTGACAAACCTTCTCTTAGTCCCTGTAAGCGGCAGCGAATGGATGAAGGATATGAAACACAGTCCTCTGACTTGGTGGAGGACATGCTGAGGGACGTCAGCACGCGCTGCAATGCTGTCCTGCAAAGCTCAGCTACCGGAAAACAGCAGGAATCAGAGACTGTGCGTATGTTTGGCACATTCTCACACCTAAAGACTTGTATTTCCAAAGACACAAGCACAAGGATTGACGGAGCTGAGCCGGAGGAGAGTGTGTCTTCTTTCAGAACTTCCATTAAAGAACACTGCACCATAAGGACTCAGGTGTTTCCTCATGGACATGCCTTTACGTCGAGGACTCAGCAAGGAGGATACCGCTTTCGCTGGGTTCCCAACCACAACTGAAACCAGTATTAACAAATGTCAAATTCTACTGTGCTTCTGGTGTGTGAAGTGTAGGTGGATAGTGACTGTTAATGCTTTGTAAATGATTAAATGGCGTCTTCCTCAGGTAGTTTGTAAGCTAATGATTCAGAGGTGGTGCTTCTTAAAGGAAATACCGCCCCAGCTTCTGTTTACACTGTGTTTCTGTTTACATTCTTCAATGCCATATTTATTTTTTCCACCCTTCGTTCCCTCTTTCTCTTTACTCCACGTGGATCACTCAGCACACCATTGTTCACACCTTTATCTGGCACAGGTTTTTACACCACATGCTCTTCCGGATGCAAACCTGGACAGTGGGGGATTCGACGGGTTTCTACCAACTGAGACACTGCCTCCCCCATTTATTTGTAAACCCTAATATTAAAAGTTTTAAAATAAAAGTTATGTTTTAAATAGTATGTGACTTTTTTTAACTATTGAATTAGGTAATACTTAAACAGGGACTTCATTTCCACCTGCCTGTAACTGAGCGACTGTGTGACTGGGAAAATAAAATAAAATTCCAATCCTGTGGAGACATAATCCTTGTTTAGATGATTCCGTTTGAAAATGAAAAGAGAAATTGAGAAGAGTGAATGACTTACTGGGCTTCTAAACCTAAGAGAAAACTCTACTTGTCACTTCATTCCTAAAAGTATTTCTTAGAAATTAGATTTTTAAAAGCAGAGTTCGAAAAATGAGGAAATCAAAATAAAAAGAAAAAAATAAAACTATTTTAGGATGTTATCTGTGATGTCTTCCTCCAAACTCTGTTGAAAAAAGTGGGTTTGTATGAGGCTGAATAGTCATCACTTGTTTCAGCTCACTGAATCTGCACCTGTTTACAGCAGTGACGACAACACTGTAACCCTTGTACTGCAATTTACAGTACTGTGTTGAAAACTAGTTTGACTTAATTTATTTTAACCGTTCAATTATGAGTTTAAGGCTCCACAAGACCATCAAGACAACTGAATTCATAAAATGATGTTTCTGCACTGATAGAGACCTTCTGAGGTGAAAACCATTCTGCACTAACAGTTGTAATATAACTCCAATCCTTGAGCTGCCTAAAAGACTGTTTTTTATTTTTATTTTTAAATGTGCTTCATTTTTCAGGGACATCACGCAAGGAATTTTACTGTAAACGTGTCAGTTAGTCAAAAGGCTCTGGTGTCTCTGTTTTATTGTAAGAATTATACAGTTCAAATTTATATTTAAAGACAAATATTTTGTTCAAAAGAGATAAAGAGTTATTGTGGTGAGGGAAATCACAATTAAGGCAGTTTACATTTATAAAATGTAAAATGCAACATCTATTACGAACCAACATATCCATCTGTTGTAATGTTTAAATGACTGATTGATTATTCAAGTGTAACTTGGCTTGAAATTAGGAGAATAAAAAGGACCGCAAGAACCACAGAATGAAGAAATGGACACAAAGGAACAAGGCTATTCTTAGCAGGACTCCTCAAACGGTAACACCTCAGCTTAGCTCCACACCACACCGCCCTCAGACACTCTCACTACAAACTAAATCCTCTGTCGTTGACCTGCTGCTGAGAGGGCGAAGCTTTGTTCAAGCTGGTCGTGACACATTTGACCGGTTTCGGTGTCCCGCCAAACTGTGGTGGACTATGCGGGAAGGGGACGGAAAATACAGACACAATGAGTTTCTACGGTGACTGAAGCCAAACGTGCAGGGAGGCTGCAAAACAGAGTCCGGCGGGAAAAAAAAAGAAGTGTGAAGGGATGATGATGGTGGACAGTATGAGAGGTCTGCAAATCTTATGGGCAAATGTAGTGTATAAAAATTTTTTATTTTTTTAATTCCAGTAATGGAAAAAAAATACAGACTACATTTAAAAACACGCCCAGACAGTTTAAAAATGATAAAAATAAGTTTAATTTTAAGATTAATACAAAACAACTACAGGCAAAGATGAAATTGCAGTAGCAGTACATTCTAAACATTTATTAACTATCGTACAAACAGAAATGTTGTCTAATGCCTGTCGCGTTAAAAACCGAGGCTGCTGGTGCGCAGGTGCGGGAGCTGCGCACCTGTCGCACAGTTCCAGGCTCGAGCGCGAGGTGTGAGCGCATATGGAAGTGGCAGGTGGCGAGAACGTGCGCAGCTCGCGCCTTACGGGCCACTTAGCGCCAGAGCGGCTCGTCATGAAACGACATGGCCCCGGATATACACGCTCTTTGTTCAGGGGGGGGGAGAGCTGTCACAGAAGAAGAAGTTTCAGATTTTTTTTTATCAAACTGTATTTTATTATAGTTTTGTACAATAGGCTAAATTAGGTTAGATAAAATATAATAACCTGAATAAAACCTTGTCTTTATTTAATTACGTTAAGTTAAGCAAAATGTTTCACTAAAATAAAATAACCAATGCACCAACGTGCAACCAATGAAGTATTAATTGAATTTCATTTTAGGTCTGTTGTTAAGAAAAATATGAGCACGTTTAGTATAATGCACCATGACACTGAATGATAACAGGTTTTATGGTTTTATTATTATCATCATCAACACCATTCTATTTTTCTAACTTGTGAGTAAAATTAATAGTTTAAAATAGTCCACTGATGAGTAGATAATTCCTATTACACTATATTTTGAACTGGGTGTGTTTGAAAGGTCCTACATAAACTCCATTGTCTCTGATTGATTTTGATGACAGGGTCTGGTAGCTTATGAGACTAATCAAAATAAAAGTCTGTCCGCGTCGCTCTTTTTAACTGTTTGTTTCCACTAGAAACCAGGACGCGGAGGGAATCTCTAAACAATACTACTTGCATTTAAAGGAAAAAAAAAAATCGACCAAGCCGCCAATAGCAGCGCAGAGGACGGTACTTCCCGCTCTGCTGTCCGCCCAGGGCCAGTATTAAAAGCGGAGGACGTCCAGGAGAGGAGACAACAGGTGCACCAGGCAAGGCACACAGCCTGAGACGGAAGGAAACAGATTCATGGCATCTGAAGAAGCGTCTGAAGCTCACACCTGGAGATTCAAATGAACTGGTGAGAATTTATTAGAATAATATAAGAATAACCAAACAGGTAGAAGTAATATTTCCCTGCTATCACTTACGGCCTGTTGCTGCTGCTACCAGGCAACCACTTCAAACTCTAAACACAGGGCTGTTGCTGTTTAAGACTTATTTTAACCATCCAGCAAAATAGATGTACTCATGTTAGTGGTAGTAGGCACATAACAAAACACCCATTCATTATTAATTATAATACTGATTAAAATAACCCTCAACCTGTTGAATAGTTAGTTTTATTTTTTGTTTTTAGTAAGTTGTTTAGTGTGGGGGAAGGATACTTTAATGATGATAGCCCTCACCTTCACCGATTCTTTTGTTATTTGTTGTTTCCACGTCCAGGACTATATAAGAGGAATGATGAGAGGTCCTGTAGGAAAGAGGAGATCCTTCAAGGTAAGAGGGAAAAAAATATATATAAAAAATAAACCAAACAAAACGCACAACAGAACTGACTTTCAGGTTAAAGTGCTGGTTGCATTTCTCCACTTATGCTCCCGAGCTGGTGGTGACGGTGTGGCAGTGTTCCGCTGCTGGTTGTGCTACTATCTGATTGACAGCTGTCAGCTACACTCCTCACTGCTGCAACCAACTGACCTCAAATAATCCCTGCTGACACTGACACATACTCCACTTCATTCACCTGCTAAAAAAAAAGAGAAACGAGAAACAGCAGAGTGAAGCTGCTTAGGGAGAAATCTTTAAATTCTGCATTTAACACGACGATACACATCAGTTCAACATAGTCAAATCCTTTCATTTGCATTCACAGCAGGCCTTTGAATTGTGGCTGGTTGGGAGGCAGTGTAATGTTAGCTGATGTTTCCATAGTCAGCTCACACTGCTCTGCTTCCCAAACAGTTACACTTTACTGCATTTGTTTATGGCTCATCCACACACATTCGGACTTGTGTGAAAAAATGTGTGTGGCTGAAGAGATACAAGCATCCTGATTCCCTCTGTCTGTCTGTTTATTTTGAGATGAGGCGCTCCAGTTTAGGGTCCGTTTGAGCTTCTGGTGTCACAAAGAGCTAAAATAGAACAATTAAATTAATAACTTTAATTGCAGCACGTCTTGTTGTGGGTGGCTGGCAGGCAGTGTCTTGTTAGCTGGTTGATTCTGTGCATGCCAGCTTACCTGCTACTGCCCTCCAACTGTCCGCTTAAACCAGCACCAGAAACTCCGGAGGACGTCTCATAACGATCACTTCTGTCAACTAAAAACAGCCGGTGGGGTTTCAGAGTTCTGGTTGTACATTTGATGAGAGAAATATTTTTTTTGTCCAACCATTCATTGGTGACCAGAGACACTGAAATAAATATGTTAAAAAATATGTCAGATAACAAAAGCAATCATACAGAATATTGGCACCAATTGTTGCATTGGCAGGTGGAAAGAAGCTCTGAGCATTTTTATTCCCTTAAAAAGATGAACAAACCATCCTCAGTGCATTGGCCAAACAAATAATTATGAAATAATTTTATTGCTGATCCACAATTTCTGGAGCTCATGTCAGTCAAAAAAGTGTGGTTCACATTGAATCAGATTTTCCACTTAATATTAGAAAGAAAGAAACAAACTAAACCAAACTGAACATGAGTAAAATACTTGTACTACAAGTAAAATCTTGCTGCAGGAGTGGTCATTAAAAGGAATGTGCATCATAAATGTCATTATTAACCACAGGATAGTTTCCATACACACAGACAGTCTCTCACAAATAAACACACATACTGGCTAGCCTTAGTGGATCTTTTCTTCCTGCATGTTTCTGGAGCCAAACATCACCCAACACGATCACAGTAGCAGTTCATAGTCCACCACTTTTTTATTCCCGGCTGTCAAAGCACAGGAAACAAACGTAACACAGCGACGTGTCCGGCATCTATCAGTAATCTGTCATCATAACTCCACCCTTTTCTTCAAGATGATTTCTCGCACCAGCGCCGTTGCGTCTTGTCTCACACTCTCAATGGGCTCATCTGTTCGCCAGTACCGGACCACCTTCCCCTCTGGATTCACCAGAAACTTCCAGAAGTTCCACTTTGGTGTTTTCTGCACAGAATCTGAAAAAGGTATTAATGACACAGCTTAAAACCTAAATTAAGCTGGAGTGTCGGCTGAAGCTCTGCGTGTTTTTAACACATCTTAAAGCAACTTATAGAACCTATAACAACGAACAATATCAATATCACTTGACTAAGTGATTGTTTCAACTCTGATTTACCGTAACTTAAATTAGAGCTGCAGGGGCTAACTTTTTTTAATCCTGGAGAGGAGTACATGTCATTTCAAATTGTAATATTAAACTATATGATGATATGATATAGTATAGTAAATGTTAGTGAATGTATAAAATACACAGTATGTTTGTTTGGCAAATACCAGACAGACGAAGATGCTTCATCACTCGAATGCACAAAACATTAACCAGAAGTGATTCAGTTTGATGAAACACAGGCTTAATTATCTTCACAGTAAATTTATTAACAATTACTGATTATGTTATCAAATGTGATTAAAATTTTCTCACCACTTTAAACAAATAAAATGCTTGTGAGCCAACAGATTTGTTTATATATATGTAAAATAAACTACAGCTTCATAAAACATCAGTTTGCCTTTTGCAGATTTGTATCATTATTAATTAAATACTTCTGCAAGTGAGGGCAAGGATGAATTGATTGATCACTCTATACTTCATTGTAAGTTTTACTCTGTCACTTTAAGTATGAGGGAGGTCAGACTGGATTTCCTGACAGACTGCATCTCAAGTGGATCCATAAATTCATCAAAAACGTGCAGTTTCAGGAAATGCAAACAAAGAATTTTAGTATGGTGATATATTTAATTTATTTTATGTGTAATCGTGTTATTTTGTGAAATATGGCCTCCAGCAGACAGATGTGCTTGAATGTCTTTCTACCAACCTGTGAGGAATTTGAAAGCAGGTTCAGCCTCTGAGCCCATTATTCTGATCTTGCTGAAAAACGGGAAGGTGACACCGTAGGTGGACTTGGCGAAAGCCTCGATGTCCCGACTGAGTCCGGTCTCCGTGTTCCCGAACTGGCCACAGGGGAAAGCCAGGACGTTGAAGTGAGAGGTGCCCAGCTCCCGGTGGAGCTCCTGCAGAGACCTGTAGTTCGCCTCCGTCTGCTCGCTATGACTCGCCACGTTTACAACCAAAGACGCCTGAAGAAGGGGGAAACGGGGTTTAGATTTCTGATGATGGGCCTTTCTGGAAAACCCAACACACCGCGCACTGAAAGTCTAACTCACAAAACAATGTATAATGTTAACTTCCACGAAGTCTGCACAGATTTGTTCTGCAGCTCATATAAGTGGTGATGATGTGGACTTACTTTTCCTCGGTACCTCTCCAGAGAAACAGCCCTCCCCTTCGCGTCTTTGACCTCAAAAGAATAAAAGTCCTTTGGTTTCCTCGGCTTCAGCAGCTGAGTCTGCAGCAGGAATAAACACCCCACACCGACTGTCATGCTCAACAGCACCGTTAACTTCTTAGCTTTTGGGTTGGAGGACTTGGCAGGATAGCCCCCTAAAGCCTCCATCTTGGAGGGGGAAGAACGAACCATAGGTGGGGGACAGGATCCTGCCAAAAGTCTTGGGGCGGATCAGGTCAGGACGCTGCAAATTTACAAAATTAAACAACGACTAAACAGGAAACTGGACGGCGCTTCTTTCAAAATAAAACGACAAATCAAAACAAACTTATGTTAACACTAAATGAAAAACCCCTAGATCAGCCAAGATACATAACCTTCAATTCTTACTTACAAAAGTTTGTTTTTTTGGATTTTCAGCTACAGCAGTTATTAGTCCTGTTTAATACATATGGAGTGAGCAGCTTTGTCACAACAACGAAGAGTGAACAAGAAAAAAAAAGTCAATTTTAATCCCATTCATATGTGTGGTTGCTGTAACAATAATAGCTTAAAATTAATTTAAATTAAATAAAAAAAAATCCCCGGATGCTGCTTCTTGAATATGATGATGTGATGCTTTTCTTTGTTGCACATAATAATGAACCTCAGATGCTGACTGGTATTTTTAACAAAGAAAACAGTAGTCCGATTTTATTGTCCATTTTAGAAGTTTTAACCGGAAGTATTGTTCTTTTTATTGGGAACTTGACATGTGTGGAGTTATGTGGTTTTCAGAGATTTGAAGTTTGTGTCAATCTTCAGTATTTTAACATATTTTATCATGAACCTTATTTTTTGGCTCTAAAATAAATTTATTTAAGAGTTTATTGTTTGTTTTTCTTTTCTCAGAAACAAATTGACGCTCATCACGTGTCATACAAACGCTTCAGGAGGCGGATCAACCAGAGGGGAGGCACAGAGGGCCCTGCAGCGAGCACACCTCTAACCACCGGGTGGCAGTGTGAGCCCAGCTTTGAGTTTGACACAGTCTGTCAGAGGCTGGAGCTGGAATCTCCACCTAGACACCTTGAAGCAGCACAGAGATCCCTGCAGGGAAACCTTCAAGGTATAGTTTAACAACATATCACCTCACAGAAGAATGTCAACGGTCTGACCCTGTGATACTGACTTACTCACTATCACACCAAACATTCACAACACATAAGTGGAACCAAGAATTTACCCAAACTTAGCTTTACACTTACTTAGTGATCAAAAAAATGTAGAAAAAACACAGAAAACAAAAGGAAATCATTCTGTGATGTAGGTTTAAGTTGAAATGTCTTTAGCGGATTTAATTAATTTATTTACTGGTTAAAGACACAGACTACAGGTTGTGTGTCAGTACACTGTGCACCCTGCAGCAAGCTTCAAATGCTGCTTCAACCACACTTAACGCTGTGGACAACACCTAAGCCAGACGTTCTGCTTCACTGCTGTAAAGACGATGTTGCAGGTTAACACATTTATAGGTCAACCCTTAGGTCTGCACTACATATTTTAGCTATAGTTATACATGAATGTAGGCTAATATATCCAATCCAGAACTTGTTTCATCTCCTATAATGATATCAACACTGTCCCTATTTTGTTTTGCTGTTAAAATTCACAGATTTCTTACATGCACTCTGAGGGGTCACTAAATGGTATAAATGGTTCAAACATGCCTTGTTTTAATCCTCCCCGTTAAATTAAAATCTCTCCCCACAGGGGCACAGAGGATTTGTTTCAGAACTGATTCAGATCAAACTGACAGAGGAAATGCTCCAGAACAGGTTCGGCTAAGAAGCTTCCTCATGACATTAGTTATTATTGAAGATTGAAAAAATTAATGTAATGTTGTTGAATTCATGCAATTATGTAAAAGTTTAAATCTAAAAAGAATTATTTGCCTTTCGTAGGGATGGGTGTGGAGAGCTGCAGCTCAAGAACAAAGCAATGCTTTGTCAGGTACAGCTTGCAGAGTGTTTTTTTTTTTTCACAACTCAAAGACACACACAGTAAAGAAATGACTCATCAACGCTGCATGATGAAATGACTCAATCTGCAAAAATTTTTGTTTATGTTCACTGATAAAATAAAAACAGCACGAGATAAGAAAGTTTTATAGTAAGCACAGCCCTTGTCCAAAACACACGCACACAAATTTTGTACAGTACATTGCTTGTGATGTTGGACATTTTTCCATTGCAGGTTCTGATATAAGAACACATCATTTGCCATTTGCTGTTCTGGACAAAGCCACTCTAGATCTGCAGGGAAAGTTAGTGATGAAGTTGGCAGCACCGTCACTGCTGAACGACTACTGTAAGAGACATATTGTATTACATCGCAATATCTAAATATCACCATGAAATTAATGAAAACTATAAAGGAAATATAACTGAACATTTACTTTGATTTTGATCAAGCACATTATAGCCCCTCTTTTTTCCCATATCTTCCCTTTCAGACACTAATCTTCTCGACTGCAGTTGTAATAGTATCATTGCATTAGCTTTGGACTCTTCTGTTTACCTTTGGAATTCAGAAACTCATTCTCTGGTGGGACGTTTGGACCCAAGTCCTCAGTCAGGAAAACAGTCAGTCTCATCTCTGTGCTGGAGCAGAGACGGCAGGGTTCTCTGCATTGGAACAAGGAGAGGGGAGATACAGGTACATACCTTTGAAGTGAAAGTAAAAGTAGATTACATAGATGATAGAAACTGATTCGTACAAATTGTGGTAAGTGGCCATGTGTAACAGGAAGTAGAACGCCTAGTGAATCAGCAGGAAGACGGTTTGTGGGGTCTTTGACTCTGTCTTTGTGTATCTTTAGTTGTGGGATGTTGAACAGAAGCAGAATATGAGGTGTCTGCCATCACACCTGTCTGTGGTCAGAGCGCTTTCCTGGAAACAACAATTACTAAGCAGGTACTGATGTGTGAGTTGTCGGTATGATTTTAAATAATATTCAGTATCATTTTGAACTTTGAAAATTTTTAATAAAGAAGGATTTACTCAAAAATATCTTAGCTGGTTTACAACAATAATTTATCAAGTAAATGAGTACACATGCAGTATTTGTTCTGGGAAATAACAGTGTCCTCAATCTAACAGTGGCTCTGCTCTTGGACATATCCACCACCTTGACATTCGGGCTCCTGCACTGCTGGTAGGTGCAGCCATCCAAAAGGAGGGGATCTGCAGCCTTCAGTGGTCACCAGGAGACGACTGGCTGGCCAGCGGCTCTACAGATGGCCTCCTCCATATATGGGGTGGTGACGTTGGAGGATTTTCAAGGTCACAACAGCCAATCACTACAATGAAACAGCCCAGTGCTGTTAAGGTGTGTTTTTTTATTTGCTGTTCTACTGTGCAGCACTCAATTAAAACCTAGAGTTTACAAGCAAACTAGCAGCTGTGTGAGGCTGCAGTCAACTTTGTGACCTGTTGTATGATCTGTTGTGTGCTCTCATTCGTGTTTAGGCAATGGGATGGTGTCCTTGGCAGAGGAAGATGATTGCCACGGGAGGGGGATGGAAAGATGGAGAGCTCAGAATCTGGGACACACAAACAGGGACTTGTATGTCCTCTGCCAACACAAACTCGCAGGTGTTTAAGACTCAAAGTATTGTACTGTAGACCACAGGCATTTTACTGTGTATAAATATGATTCCTAACTACTCTAACTGCAGATCTGTTCTCTACGATGGGCTGGAAAAAAGAGATGTTTGGTCACAGGTCACGGCCTTCCTCATTACCAAGTCAGAACATGGGAGTTTCCCTCCCTTGGCCTGAGTTACCAGTTCACAGGTTAGAAGAACTCAAGATACTTTAATCATCTAGCATCATATAATACACTCACAACAGCATTATACGACTAAATGTTCTGCATCATGCCTTTTGTGCTGACTTATTTATGTCCTGGTTTTTCACTGGAAATGAAACTATGAATAAAGTCATATTGAAAAACTACAACATTTCAGGTGAGAAGTCACACTTTGTGGAGGTATTGTTTTCAGGCATAATTTCCATGTTCTTTCCTGCCAACAAAGCTCTGATTGACACAGTTGTTTTTCCAATGTGGGAAACTGAACAGTGAAAACAAAACCAAACATGAATCACATAAAGGTATCTAAATGTATGTAAATGTTTTTTGCAGGTCACTCTCATCGAGCTCTGCATGTGGCACTAAACCCCGATAGTACTCAAATTTTCTCTGCTGGAGCGGATCAGTGCTTTCACATCTGGGACATTTAATTTTCAAAGGTAATCAACATGAATGGTGAATAAAGTTGTCATCTGTGAGAAACATCTGTTCATGTACCTGTTCTTTCAATTTCTTTCTTGGTAACGTAATAGTACTGAGCTCGCACACTTCCTGTTCCCCACTCCTGACTAATCACACTGTCAGGCTGTCTTTCCACCATTTCAAACCAATTATCACAGTAAGTGATAATTTTTTTAGGCCTGTCAGTGACACAGATGACATATGCATATCTCATGTATATGTAGCTGTGCTGTCATCATTCACGGCCCTTATT
>JAUYWH010000027.1:17935914-17994953 GCA_034779795.1 Ctenopoma multispine | reverse complement strand
CCACTTTGTATTGGTCTTTCACGTGAAATTCCAATAGAATTGATTCATGTTTGTGGCTGTAATGTGACAAAATGTGGCAAAGTTCAAGGGGGCCGGATACTTTCGCAAGGCACTTTAAGACATGATATGTGCACAAATCATAAACACTTATGTTTGAAATCAAAACCAGTATTTATCTGGTTTATATTATCAGTAGCACAGAGCACAGCTTCTTCCCCTATGTTTTTCTCGTCAATGTTTTTCAAGGAGCTGTGGTTAGTTTTATTAAATGATTATTAGATTCAAATTTCAAAGTCACAAAGTCCACTGGAACAAACATTAACCTTACTAGTCCTTAAAATAGACTAAAGGGTGGAGCAACATGACGGTATTTTTAACACCTCATATAAAAGTTCAGCCCTTGAGCTCAGTTACAGATGCATTGTTCAGCTGATTCTGACACTTTAGTTTGCCAAACTAATAAGAAAGTAATCGTAAAATGTAAACAGTGCAGATGACACTGAAACATATTGCAAATGTACATATATAATTACACTACTTTAGTAACATTAGAGAGAATTAGAGAGAACAGTATTTAAAGACTAAGCAAGTTGGCATATTTTAGACGTGACACATGGAAAGAATAATTCATGGCAACATTCTGAAACAGGTGAGCAGTCAACATGGCCACTCCCACCTTTCTCCACCTCTTGCATCACCTCCACAAGTTTAGTCGATTTTATAAACTTCACCAAACAGAGAGAGTTTTAGACAGATGAGCAGGGCGAGTATGAGTTACATATGGCTAATAATAAGCAGTATTTGGGAAATACAAGGTAGCATACAGTCTGTCTTAAGGGAAAAAAAACTAATGAGAAGGAAAGGACACAGTCTACTCTATGTTTACCTATAAATCACAGATTCTTCAGCTATTGGCTATTCTAGGTAAGTGTTTCATGGGTGAGTCATTGACTCTGTGTCAAGTAACACTGCTCTAATTTGTCATAGTATTTCATCTTTTTTGCAAATTGTGCATAACCTAACTTAACAGAGCTGATGGGTGATATTGTCCATATGAGTAGGGTGCTATTTTTTCATTCTTTACATAGAGTATCAGTATCATCAGTATCACGTGTAACAACAATAGAATAGAAAAGAAGATTTGACAACAATAGTTAAGTAGTTATTATCCATGCCTTTGCTGTTGCTTCTGAATATTTAACATTATTTTGTTGTTAGCATCCTCTGTTCCGTCCATTCCTCTGTTTTATGTAGTTACTTAGCATCTTTTTGACATTTTGCCATTGAAGCAAAACTCTCAGGTAGAACCTGACTGTAAGCAAAACTGTTAATAACTCATCCATTTCCTCTCTGTTGTGTCACCTGACTCAGTTCTGTGCCATAGCTTAGTGGTTGGTCAGATCGTCTCACATTACACCCTGGTCCAAAGACATTTGTCCTGGTTCAAAGCTCAGGAGTTCTGTCAGAAGCAGTATGTAGACCTTGCAGTCCTGAACACAGAAGAGCAATTTTTCACTCTCTTAAACGCAACTGCTGCAAAAAAGTTCAGCTTTTGGCTTGGTCTGTACCGGCAAAGCATCTTCACTAACTGGAAATGGGTGAATGGAGAAGGGCTGAGCTATGAACACTGGTACAGGATAAACTATGAAGGACGCTGTGCAAGTTTGGAGGCAATGCTGAAGAAAGACAAGAAGCTGCTAGCTCGCTACTGTGATGAGCTGCACATGTTTGTCTGTCAGGGTAAGCAAATCTATGTTGTTGTTATTTACAACAGAGTTTCCCACCCCTGATCATCTAGGCCTGTTGCTACTGAAGCTGGATGATACCATCTTAGATGAGGGTGGAAAGGGGGAACACAAAGTGAATCGGCATCTTCCAGCTTTGATTGAATAAACACATCTAATCCAGGTAAACAGCAGTGGTTAGGGAAGGAGTAGTTGGAAACAAGCAGGGTAGTGGGTCTTGAGAACCAGGGTTGGGAACCCCTAAATTTGCAAGTCAGAAAGCTGTTCATGATATTCAAGGTGTTTATGTTTCACCTGAAAAACTGGTTTAGAAATCTGGGATACATATAAACAAATATATTAATTATTAAGTGTACCACATATCTACACATGCTACTTATACACACACATACACATAGATATACCACCCTAAAATCTACAGCAAAATCTTGATAATATCATTAATAATGGCTCAAATGCATGTAGCTACTTTAGTTTCAGGGTGCTGGTATTATTCATGATAGCTAATTGTCATTGTCACCTGAACAGTTAAAGAGAATAGGCCATCTAGTGTCATTGTAAAATGTGTTCTTTTCCTACTATGACAAGTCAAAATATCTGCAAGGCCTGCTGATCGCTCTTTGTGGACATCAATAATGTATTATGGTGAAGTAGTGTACTGCATCAGATGGTATCCAACCAGCTATCATTGCGATGCAATAACAACCTAACCCAAAACCTAACCCCTATAAACACAGACAACACAAGATCAGCCTGAGTGAACTGAACAAACACTAACACTTTCTGTCTCACTCACAGGCCCAGTTTCTCCTCAGCCAGTCATGGTGGACTCAGTGGGCTCAGATCATGTGAATCTTAGCTGGAACATATCTGCCTTTATGCAGATGACACCACACAGCTACAATGTGACGACGTGCAACAACACATGTGAAACGCTGCTTTACCCCTACCTCAATGGATCCACATTCATGAACATCAGTATCTCCAACTTAACTTCAGCCACTGAGTACTTCATCCAGGTTGCTGCTTTTGTTGCTCGGCCTGACAAAAGTACTGGTGAAAAGATTATTCTTCAAAGTAATTCTGCAACATTACAAGTCAAAACAGGTAGGATGGACCTAAATGTATTTATTGTTCTGAATTTTGAATCTGCTTTATGTTGCTGCAGGTTTGTTACATTGTGATAGATCCATCTTAATTTTCTTTGCATTTTATTGAACTTAATTAATTAATTTAAAAAATTACAATTAAAAATAAAAGAAATACGTTTAGATGTATTGATAAAACCAGCAACCAGTAGGTTTTAGGCTTGCTTAATTGTGCAAGGCTTTTTAAAGTTGGAATGTAGCAATGGCACAGAGAATGACTAAACTTAAATGTACAACTTAATTGGTATTATTGTTACTAGAAAACACCACTTTGTTTTAGCCTACGAACCACTCAAACAAACTATGACATAAACAATTAATGTCCCTGATAATGAAGTATGATACATATTTCTCTTTTCCCTCTTCTTAGCTGACTCTGAAGGGAATTGCAGCGTCGTCACTATCCTGTTGAAGTTGCTCAAACTCGTGACTCTGGCTCCTCTAGTTTGGGTTCTTTCTCATATCCTGAAAAATGGCAAGTCTCTTAACCTGTGTAAGAAAATGAACATGAACATGAAACCAGTCCTGATAACATACAAGAGGAATACATACACTTGCTCCACACATTTGTTTCATGTGTCATTCCCTTCTCTCTCCAGATGACGTCAAGTCAGATCATGTCGTCCCACCAGCGGAGCTCACTTCTGATGACACAAATGTTGACCTGATACTCAGGAAAACCAGGGGAACAGGCTGAAAAGGGCACCAGGCATGATTTGTTTACAGGTGTAAACATGAAATATCCTGAACAAGCTGAATATATAACAAATGGAAACAGATGCCTTTCTTAACCTGGCAAAATAGAGCTAATGAGAATACATAAGTGTTTGATGGCCATAGGTGAACAGTTTACATTAGAGCTTAGATAAGATTAGATTCGTTTAGATTAGTTTAGATTAGTTTAGATTACCTTTACTCCAATAATGTCCTTATAGCTATATAAATACAAAAAATATAAATTCATTGTCATTACATGGTCTGCACAGGAATTCAAAATTTGTAATTGTATCCTCAACGTAGCATAGTGTGTGTATACATTTTTAGAAGTGTTTGTCATTAACAACAATGCATAGCTCTACTGATCAGTGAACTTTACTTTTACACACTGTGCTGCACTGGGGGATGGTGTTAAGGAAAATCAACGGACGCTTGGGGTATTTTTGTGTCATATTAATTAACTACAAGCTTTCAATTCTCACCTTCTCATTTCTGAGACACCATGAGTGAGTCATAGTGTGAAACACGGCATCAATGAATAAGTTAAACTGTTCGCATGGAACAATGGAGTGACCAATTTACACCGGACACATGGACGATTCTGTTGGCAGCGTTTAATATTAATTTAGAAATATATGATTGGTATTGTGAGGCTCTTCTTTTCATACGTAATATGTGCTGTAGGCCCAACAGAGATAGAAACATGTTCTCTAGGTTTTGCACCAGACAACTGCAACAAGTTTTGCAACTTCATGTGACTATTGCTGACATTGTATTACTACACTTCCACATGGAGACTGAATCAATGGCAGAAAGAAACTGCAAAAATAGGCAATTTTATGGTTAGTTTTTTATGTTGACACACAACAAACCAAACCTCATAAAGGGATTGTCTCATAGTTTACTAGTTTATTTCAAAAGGCACAGTTCTAGAAAATATATGTGACTTTCTATTGGAACTTGTTTCCACAAATTGTACATAAGTATTCTCTCAGTTCTCAATAAGAGTAAACAGAGACTGAATGCATTTTTCTTCATGCATGATATAAAGCTAAGAGATAGGTACAGCTACACAGTCCAGCCCGGTCTATGTTTTCTGGCAGCAGTTGAGCCCTTTGGAGCAGTAGATCTCTCCTGCACTTCAGTCAAATGAGCCACCATTCCCATTTGTGTGGTCAAACCAGCAGTTACTATAGTTAAAGTGTGCACTTGATAAGACATTCACAGTAATCACGTTAAAATGTTTTTTACCTACTGGTTTCTTTACAGTGCTTACATTTTTTTTATGTCCACTGGGTACCCCAAACGCTGCCATAGAAATTATTTCAGTGGCAGGGGTATCCATTGTTCTAAAGACACTCTGACTGCTGCTCTGGTTTTGTTATGTACTGATATCACGAGACAGTGTTTCACCTCAGTGAGAAATGTAGTCAGGCTTCTTGGACCTTGAATGTTTTGGACCTAAAGCAAAAATTTACATTTCAGAGAATAAAAATGTATATTACAGTATTCTGATCTAAAATTAAATATTTTTCAGTTTAGAAAAGTAACAACACAATAGTTGAGATTTAGGCAATTAACATGTTTTAAATAAGGAAATATTTGTGACCATGAGTGTTGCCTCAGGCCATCATGTTTATTATTTTAGGACCAACATATTTTAGTCACCAACATGTTGCTTTTTGGTGGCTTCTCATGTAACCATGTGTCATATGAACAAATAAATACTATAAGTTTATTATTGTGCTGATTATTGTTTGCACATTTGAAGAATATAAACACAAAATACACTTGACTTACTATTTACTGACTTACTTCCTACTGTCCAAAGATCAACACCAAATTACCTTTAACTGTTACTACTATCTTACTAAATTTTAGTATCACATTTTTTTTTATCCTATCAAATCGTAAGTCCCTGCTCCCTGTTCGGGGTCACCATAGCAGATTACTCTATACCATACCATAGCATACCACTTTATTTATAAAGCCCATTTTTACACAGCACAGGGCTGACCAAAGTGCTGTGTACATTAAAAACCACAAGTGCACATAAAAAACTTTACAAATTATACAAAAGAAATAAAGTATAAAAGCAGTCATAGGCAGCACAATTGACTAAATACAAAAGGATAAATTAAGACCAGTTAGGACCTCAAGTGGTGTTATAAGCCAGAGAATAAAAATGTGTTTTCAACCGTGATTTAAAAACAGCAAAAAAGGGGCCTTTCCATGTTATGATCTTTCACCTCCACGAACAGGGTTTCACAATCACTTTTTCCAGCAGTCTTCTTTTTTCTGAATCATAATGTTTTTAGACTCATAACTATAGCTGAAAACAGAAATACCATCTGACTTTTGCTGTTCCATTGTGGGCCCACCTTTACTGACAGGTCTCACCCTGAAGATGTGAGTGTGATCTGCTGGTTTAATAAATCTAATAAGTATAGTGGAGCTAAGCCATTCATAGACCTAAAAACAAATAAAAGGATTTTAAAACGAATCCTATAATAAACTTGAAGCCAGTGTAAGGAGTAGTAAGGAGAGAAGTAATGTGCTCTTGCTTGCCGATTAAAAATCAAGCAGCTGCCTTTTGAACCAGCTGAAGGCGGTTAAAAGAAGCCTGGCTGTTACAAATAAGGAGGCGAGAAGTTATGAACGCATGTATTACTGTCTTGCAATTGTGTCTTGACAGACTAGGCTAAAGTTTTAATAACTGCCTCAGCTGGAAAAAGCAAGACCTAACCACAGTGTTTATGTGGGAGTCGAGTTTTAGCAAGAGATTCATTTTCACACCTAAATTTGTGATTACTGACTTCTCATACGGGGCCAAGGAGGAAAGGTCAGCAGAGGGGGTACAGAGAGTAAAATTAGGTATAAACAGCATAGCTTCAATTTTACTTTTATTATCATATAAGAACTTTAGTGACGTCCTGATCTCACCAAGGCAGTCAAGGAGACGCTAGATTGAACATGCATTGCTGTGCTTTAATGGAAAAAAAAATTTGGCAGTCATCTGCATAACAATTAAAAGGAATTCTATGTTTCTGGAAAATTTTCCCAGAGGCAGCAGATACAGAGAGAAAAGAAGAGGTCCAAGAGTGGATTCTTGGGGAACCCCCCAAGAAAGAGCAGCAGTAATGGAGGAACACTCACCAATATTAACACAAAAACTCCTACTCATGAGGTAGGATTCAATCCACTCTAGGGCTGAGCCTGTTATGCCCACTCCTCCAACCGAGAAATGATGAGCTCATGGTCTAGTGTCGAATGCTGTGGTTAGGTCCAATAAGACAAGGAGCACACAGTCACCAGAGCCAGTTGTCATGAAAATATAATTAAATGCCCTTAACATGGCTGACTTAGTTATGTGATGAGCTTTGAACCCAGACTCTGCATGTTAATTTGGCAAGTATTTTATGCCAGATGTTCTTCCTGACTCTACCGTCCCTACCAGGGTTCAAAACAGGACCGGTATATGACAGTTGGCAATTGCCATTTTTTAAAATATAAGCAAATTAGGTGAAAAAAAAGCTTACGTTGTAGCCAACAGCATATCTTGTTCAACTGATGTGGTAACATTAGATTTCATGTCTCTTACAAAATGTTGCAACTCTTACTACAAGTGACGGTTTTTAACTTTTAATATGTAGCTTTAATGCCTAGTGTAGTGTATGTGTGTAGCGTTTAGCACTGTCGCCTCACAGCTAGAAAGACAGCTGGAATAGGCTCCAGCACCCCCGCGACCCTTACGGAAATAAAGCAACTCAGAAAATGAATGAATGAATGATGAAAATTAAAAAATGTCAACTTTAGGGGGAATTCAGCCAGTTCTTGAATCTGTTTAGACTTTTACTATTCAGTGTTGAGGCGACATAAAAAAGACCAGCTCTGAGAGAGATGACTCTCTGACTTTTAATTTCCATGTGATGATCTTTCACCTCCACGAACAGGGTTTCACATTCACTTTTTTTCAGCAGTCTTTTTCCTGAATCATAACTCATAACTATAGCTGAAAACAGAAATACCATCTGACTTTTGCTGTTCCATTGTGGGCCCACCATTACTGACAGGTCTCACCCTGAAGATGTGAGTGTGATCTGCTTCACATAAAAAGCCTCCACCACACAGCCTGTGAATACAATGGTTATGATGACTGGTAAGTGACAACTGCGGTAACTGTTTACCACAGGCTTCCATGTGAAGTTCATGCTTCATTAATTTTTATGTCATGCTTGAGTCCATTTTGCTGACTCATGCATTTGCAAATTCAGACCACATCCTTCAAGTAGAACATATAAAGACAAGTGTGCTTCAAGGTGGGTTTCAGTGCATTTCTCCCTCACACATCAAAGAGAGAAACAAGAAGAAATGTTCTGCCTGACAGGTTTCACTGCTTTTATCTCCTACACCGTCCTCCTCATTGTCCAGTCAAGTGAGTAATATGTAATGTTTCTATAAATTATTTTGTGATATCCTGCTTAGATATTCATGTAATCATGTAGAATACAAAGTAATACTACTCTCACTATTAAAATGCATTTTGCAGACTGTGTACAGACTGAATATTTCTTACCTCAGGTTATGGTTCTGAGATCATTGATGGGAAAGAAGTGACGCCCCACTCGATGCCTTTCATGGCTCTGCTGGAGAGCAACAAACCAGCCTGTGGAGGCATACTGATCGGTCCAGCGTGGGTGCTGACTGCTGCCCACTGTAAAGAGTAAGAAAAATATACATATGTTTTATATTGTATTTCAAGATTAAATATTTTTACAAAACCAAACAAAATACATTCTCAGTGAATACTCAGGGATACTGATAATACATTAAAATGTGAATATTTCCTTATTATATTGTTAGGATAAAGAATCAAGTCGACTTTCTTCAAACATGAATTCACTGTTGAAAATTAGCATATAAACATAATAGGAGAAAGGATTCAGAAAGCGTTTTTTGTTAAAATTAAGTTGCCACTAACTTAGGGGACAAAAAACATTTAAGACATGTAGCTGACACTGCTTTGCAATTATTGCAATAATATTTGTATCTACCCTTTAGGCAGCATGTTTTCATTTGCACAACAGACTCTACTGAGAAGCATGAAAGACATGAGAATTGCAGTTCATGACATAAATATATAATGCCCTTTCAGTTCTACTTTGCATATAACATATGGTAAAAGAGACAAAAAAGAAATGTGAGAACCACAGGCATGTGGCTTTATATACCAGGCCATGTCTGCAGTGTGAGCCTGTTGCACTTTTGAGAGTGTGAGGGTCAGCATTTACTGACACTTGCATGTCTCAGTAAAATACATTTCCTGACCTTTTATCATGAACATATAACAGGACAATTATTAACAATTCAACATTTAGTCATTAGTTTATGCTGACACATTAAACTTTAGTTTATGTGCACTGTAATTTAACACTGCTGTGTTTCTGCTCTTTTAGCATTAAGAAGGTTTTGCTGGGGGTTCACTCCATCAAAACAGAGGAAAACAATTTCAGGCAGGTCCGAACGGTTAAGAAACAGCTCCCTCATCCCTGTTATGATGAAACAGATAACATAAATGATCTCATGTTGCTAAAGGTAAGACAACATTATAGTTACCAGTCAGGAATTACTGCTAAGATGAATCTGCAGCTGATAGTGGTTAAAGATGACTGAGAAAAATATTTATAAGATCAAATGACCAAATAACACGAATACAAAAAAAATGAACATGTTATTACAGATACTTCGACAATACTCAAAGACTGTGTATGAAAATTGTATTCATAATGGTACTAGATAAGATTTCAATGTATACTAAGTAATATTCATTTTTTGGCAGCTTGATAAACCAGTGAAGCAAACCAAAACAGTGGAATGGCGCAAGCTGGGAAAAACTGTTGAATATCCAAAAGGTGGCACCAACTGTGTAGTGGCTGGATGGGGAAAAACAAACAACATTGCTAAACAAATGTCAGACGTCCTCATGTCTGTCAATGTGACTGTGATTGACAGAAAGAAATGCAACTCTCCTGAATATTACGACCTTGATCCTGTTATAACTAGTGGGATGATATGTGCTGGCTCGGTTGGTACAAACAGTGCTGATACCTGTCAGGTAAG
The DNA here is from genome assembly GCA_034779795.1 of Ctenopoma multispine. NCBI lineage: Eukaryota > Metazoa > Chordata > Actinopteri > Anabantiformes > Anabantidae > Ctenopoma > Ctenopoma multispine. Next base: position 17,985,223 of record JAUYWH010000027.1, on the reverse strand, counting down.
TCTGCTTTGAATTGACAGGCTGTCCACCTTTATATTACTACCAAAACGTCAGAGTAACCATCAGGTATTTCTTCTCTCTGCAGGGGGACTCGGGAGGCCCGCTATTGTGCAATGGAGCACTAGTCGGAGTCATTTCTTTTGGACGGAAGTGTGGCATAAGAAAACATCCTGGAGTGTACACTTTTCTCACAGCAAAACAAATTAATTGGATTAAAAAGGCAATGAAATCTGAAATCTGATTTCATGAGCACTCACTGCTAATTACTCAGTAACTGTTTAACCTCTTCTATCAATAGATTAGTTTTAAATATATGTTTTTTTAGATATGTATATAGGTGTTTATATCATACATGACTTGTTCTGCTGTTATAAATTTAGGCAAAATGGATTTTATATTTTTAACTAACTGAAGAATCTGTTCTTTACCATTAAAGTAAGTCAACTATTTTCAGTTTCCTAGTGTTCTGCATAAATTGGTTATTAAATGGTGTAAAAAGGGAAGCACAAGCCAACATGGTGAAGTATGGTGGAAGGATCATCACGATTTGGGGCTCCTTTGCATGGACAGTCTAAAATTTAATTCCAAGGTATCCGGTCAAGTAAAAGACATTTTTGTGTCATGCGATGTTGGTTCTGATGGAGCACAGTCTCTTACTCTCAGAGAACTCTAACTTTCCAAAAAGTTTCTGTTGATGGTTTCACATTCAATTTTTCAGTATAGCCGAAAATTTCAATAACATCATCTGACGTTTGCTGTTCCATTGTGGACCCACCATTACTGACATGTCTCACCCTGATGATGTGGGCGTGATCTGCTTTACGTAAAAAAAAAGCCTCCACCACACAGCCTGTGAATAAAATAGTTACCATGACAAGTAAGTGACCAAAACTGATACCACAGACATTCATTTTTATATCATGAACGTGTTCATTTTGCTGTCTCATGCATTTCCACAGTCAGACCAAATCTTTTGAATAGCACATACACTAAGTGTGCAACAAGGTTGGTTTCAGTGCACAGTTCAGTTGACCCTCACATCAGAGATAGGTGCTTTTAGCTCCTACATCCTCCTTATCTAGTATCATTATGATGCTGTCCTCCTCATGATCTTAGTAGATAAACTAAAAAAGGTCTAATGAGTTTTTGCATTCTTTTATTTTGTGACATTGTTTATTCATTCGTGTAAACTAGAATACCTAGAAATGCAAATGCTTTCTTTCGGTATTACAATGCAGAGTGCAGACTGTGTTATGTTTTGTGTGATTGACCAATCACATGGCTTTTTTGGTAAAAGAAATATCAAAATATTTCTTTCCTCACATTATGGTTCTGGGACTACTGATGAGGGAGACCTGAAGACCCAATCTATCCATTTCATGGTTCTGCTGGAGGAGAAAATATACTCCAGTCAACTTTCTTCAAAGATGCGTTTGCTGTCACAAATTAGTTGCATAAAAATGTAATATCTAAGAGACAGGATTCCCTATGCAGTTCTAACTAACCTAGAAGCATGTGAGACATGTAGCTGAGACTGCTTTGTGTATTGACATTTAAATGGCCTTATTTGTGTTTTGAGGTCAATGTTACTTCGAGAAACCACAGGACACACAGGGCTTGAGACAGGACTTGATTCTTGTAATGTTTGTATCTTCTTTTGCAAAACATACTGTAAACCAAGACAAAAAATACGTCTGACAAACACTGGTGTGTGATTTTATATATCAGTCCATGTCTGCACTGTGACCCTGTTGATATTTCTAGAAGTCATAAGAGTCCTTGTCCCTCTTATGATGCAAAAGAAATGATCAATGATCTCATGTTTCTAAAGCTAAGTGGCAGTATTCATTAATGAATTACTGCTAAGATGAAAATGCAAACTGTAAACAAAATTTACAAATTGGTATAAATCATTCAACAGCCAAAGGAAATTCAGTTAACTTAGTTGCTTATTTGAACTGCTTTTCTTTGGTTTCCCACATATTTAGACCTGCAAAAAGCAGCAGCTCAAATTTTCACTGGCATCCCAAGCAGAGCCCACATCATTCCTGTTGACTTTAAGATTTCAGTCAGTTACAGTATGTCTTCAGTTTTAGTTAGTGAATGTGGAAACATTTTCAAGTAGCAATATGCTACTATGACTACAGTACATCACAGCTAAAACTATTGTGTCATGGTTCTGAGTTCAGCTTTATTCTTTTTCTGTGTTGCAAAATGCACTTTCATAATGTAGCTCTTATTTTCTATGGTATCACAAGTCTGTGTTTCATTTCTCTGGTCGTGCTGTAGATGATGATGATCAGCTGTAGATGATGCAAAGATCCTTCCTAAATGAGACAATTACAGTAATGTCAAGAGAGAGAACATGAAGCTCTGAACCACATAGAAAAAAAACCCTTCTCTGTCATCATGCACTTAGTCAAACTAGACCACAAAAGACAAATTCACAGGGTGTATGTTAAGACCCCATACAGGAAACATGCAAAATGCCTCAATGCTGCAGTGCTTTTGTTCAAATACTGAAGGAGATATTGACAGTGAACACTGTACATATCAAACTGGCGGATTCTACTAAAAACAACTGTTTGGCATTTAAGTTGTAACATTTCATTCACTTTATTCATCCCTTTATTTGTCTCTCTCATTTTAAACATTCCTCTGAGCTGACAGCAGCTCATTCTCACTGAAATATTTGTGTCCCACTTTAAAATCTTTTGCGTTATGTTATGTTGCACAGCCAGCTATTCGTGTCAGTGCATCCTTCTTTTATGACAACAGGCAACACTCACTTCACCACACTGTTTCTACATCACTACATCACTAGGTGGTGCTCTGTGTTGTAGTTAGTGGTGCTGTAATTTACATCAAGGATATTTTACTCAGCTAGAAGAAGAGGAAATCCCTGTAAATTTTAGAGTGCCTGCTTAGGTGTTTGATTAACTTTATGCATAAGCTTTGGTCCGAGGTCTTGTAACTTCTTGGACCCTCAGGTCTGTTCCTGGTATAATGTGTATCCCGAGGATTTCTGCTGAGGAGTCTGACTGATTTCACTGCAATGCATCGGATAGTTTTGAAGAAATTTCATGGTGGCAGTAAATGCACCTTTATATATGTATCCATTCCGTCCATGTCAAACTAAACCATGTTGAAACAATGAAACAATAATAAACATCTGCTTAACAACCTCTGTTATTTTACTGAATGATAAATGAAAACAAAAGTCATCCATTCCTTGGCAAATGACCTGCTCCATTAAAAAAAAACGTTACCACACCCAGGAAATTCCACTGTGTCCTTTATTTGAGCTCTAAGTGAATTATTACTGACCAACTATCTGCCTGTGTTTACTTTGTTTCCATGGTCACCAACAAAAGCTCGCAGGCCCACCTTAGTGCCACTGAAACTATCAACATCCACCACACCCATATCAATTTATTTAGTCAAAATGGGTGAACGTGGTGTTTGTGTTGTGTTTGTGAATGTTTTTGGAGCGTTTAAAAAACCCATTTGTGCCACAGAGATCACTATCACACCCGCTACATGATGCATGAGAGTGAACGTTTGCCAGGACTTGCATCACCTCTGTGTGCTGGATGTGCTGACCACCTTGCCTTGCGTTTACCTCTCCAGTGACGTAACAGACACAGCGCGATATCTTGATTTACAAATGTAACAGGAAGCAGTTGTATCCCAGCAGGTGAGTCACAGTCTTTACATGTGTAAAGAACACAAACGCAGCACATCTTCTATAATATTGACCCAAATACTTAATTATAAGACATATATAGCAATTGTTTTCATGATCGTGGTCGGGATTTCTAAAAGGAATTGTTAAATATTTTGGGAAATACACCTTTTTTATGTAGAGTTCAGCAAGTAGTTTTGTACCTATCTCATATTTATTAAAAGTAATGCTTCAGCTAGAATCTGGATAACTTAGCTTAGTGAAAAAGTACTAGAGGATAATGCCAGTGTGGCTGTCCACCAGCTGAAGCTCACAAGGAACTGGATGATGCAGCAAGACAAGTAATCCACAACAGAGTAAAGTAAGAGACACAAAATCCACTCTTTGGAGGGTCCAGTCAGAGCAGACCTCTACCTAATAGAGATGCTGTGGAATCACCTCAAGAGAGATCAGTCAAGTCAAGCTAATAAATTAGATTTCAGAATCCCAAATGTGCCTTCAGAGGTTTCACATTTTGTACTAGTACCTTTAGCAGTTTCCTTAACCTTCTGCTGTATGTCCCACTGGTGTGCTGATATGATCAAACCCACTGATCTTAATTTCAAGTTCTGTAGTTCTATAAGTTCCAAAACAATCCATCAGAGAATGTCCAATGTACAACTATAACTCTACCTGACACGTGAGACTTTGATATGTGTCTGCACAGTGCCTGCTCTTGGCATAGACGAACTAGGCATTTGCCTAGGGCGCCACTTGCTGGAAGAGGGCGCAGCTTCAAGCCCTCAAAAAAAAAGTTGCTTGCAAATATCATCAATCGCGGGTTTTTGAGCTTGTTTTCTGTGTAGTTATTTATTTGGGCTTTGTTCCCTGTGTGAACCCTCATGATTCTCTCCACATAAAGTCTAACTTGATAGTTTGTTCTTTTACAGCCAGGATCAGTCCACAGTCCTGGTTTCACGGTTACTGCAGCATGGGACCCACTCATCCCCATACCTCACAGACACACACACACATGACACACACACACACACAAACACACACACACACACACATGAAGTCTCTTACAGCAACAGGTTAGAGACCTGTCCTACATCTGTCCTGGAGACATGCACTGAGAAAATATTTGTCTTATGTTTTATGTTGTCTTTTTTGCACATTCTGCTAATTATCATTAAGTGTAAAATTCCTAAATCAAATTAGAGTCTAGATTTATGGGTTATTTAGGAATGACTCCGCTCTGGAGGGGGGATGAAGGCGTATGATTACAGGCGCCAAACCGTAATCTCGCCTAGGGCACCAAAATGGGTCAGGCTGGCTCTGCGTCTGCATGTTAACATAATGAACGGGTGGTAATAAATACCGTATGCAGATCATAAACTGTAGTTTAGTGACACCTGCCAGCTCTATTTGGTCATGAATTTCTTTCTGCTAATCACTCCCATACAGTTCTAAGAATAGAGTCAAGTCAGGTCAAGCCCATTCCTTTACACAATACCTTTAAAAATGGCAGCCTGACGTTTGTTTGGCTATTATCTTCACACCTCAGTACTAAACTTGACAGCTAGTTTTTCTCCTGATGTTAATATTTGCGTCATGTTTTTTCTTTTCTTTATTTTTTTTTTAAAGCACTGTCTCCTGATCCCTGCGCCACACTTTGTACCTGTACCTATCAAACTATGCTGTCTTTGTCCAAAGTCTATTTTAGGCTCCTTTGTCCTGAACAATAATTATGTTCAAGTCTTTGTTTGCACTTGTGTTTGGAGAGAACCTCAAGTTACCTGGACATTTCCAAAATAGTTCAGACCAGACACACCCCTGCTGCTTTTCCCAGTCCACCTGTGGCGGTGCGTCTTCTACCCATTCACAAAGCTTTGGATGTCACCCCACTATTGAAAACATTGTAGTGCCATAGCAACACAGTGGTTGGTGTGTTTGTCAGTGTGGTTAATGCCAGAGTGTATAGCTTCATGTTTTTCTTCAAAATAAATTGGTTTATCTACTAAGACTCAAGCACAAGTGGAACAAATTAATTCATGATCCAGCTTGTCACACACACACACACACACACACACACACACACACACACACACACACACACACACACACACACACACACACACACACAGACAACTAGAAAGACATCCTAGTCTCTCATGTTTTTGTGTTGCGCTCATGATTCTCTGGATTCCTCAGTGATGTCAGAAAGGTTTCTGAGAGCTTCTCTCAGTGTTATTCTTGTCTGCTCAATCTGTGTTTGGCTAGAAGGCCGAAGTGTTTGTGTGAGAAGGCTGCTGAAGTATGGGATGCATCCATAGATGGGAATGCAAACAGAAAATCTCAGACAGAGACACATGAACAAATAACACTTTCACATAACACTGAGACACTTTATTGGTGATCAAATTCCATCCCTTTTCCAGAGTGAGATGAAGCGAATTTTTTCTGACCTATAACAACAGCAATGCAATAAATAAAACCTAACCTACAGAACATCAGTGTACTGAATGCTCGGCATTCGCACGCAATATCATAACAATAATCCAACATACAAATAGTCACACAGTGGTAAGCAATAAATAATCACACTAAATAAATTACATTCTAACAACTTCTGCAGAGTGTTTTTCACACAACATCTAATGAAGCAGTCTATTCACGCTACTTCTTCCTTGGGTCCTCAGACTCCTTTGGTCTGCTTCATGTTTGAATCAACTGAGGAAAAATAAAGAGAAATCAAAGGTCAACAACTACATAGAAACAAGAAAAAGCTGTTTTGTAAGGAAACCACACAATAATGGTAGAAAACAACTTATTTATTGAAGCATTTTCTGTGTGCCTTTGCAAAGACTGGCAGTAGAATATACAGTGTATATGGTATTTATAATGTATGTATAGAATTTTAGGATTATAGCATCTTTTAAATTGTTTTTAAAGCTATAATATTGTGTTGTTCAATAATGTGACATTCCCATTTTGTTGCCCCACAAAAGGACAGTTGACACAATGCGTCTGGGACTACTGTGCAGAGTGAGAGTCAGGTGTTTTCAAATCGTACACAGTGACTAAAAGGAAAAAGAAGCTTTGAAATTAATTTAAATATATTGTTATTATTACATAATGTTGTTGTAATAATAATAATTGATACTTTATTGATCCCCTTGGGGAAATTGTTGTTTGAATAGCTGCTAGACCTGTGTCAGCACTACTATGGGGACACTTTGACATGCAACCTGCCGGGACCGAGAATTGAAACGCTCACCCTTGGGTTGGAAGACGACTGCTCTACCCACTGAGCCATCACACCACTGCTAATATGGAACATTTTGAGTCTGGTCCATTTTAAATAAGCCAAACTGATAAACCAAATAAAGTGGTTAAAAAATCTTGTTGAACTGTTGTCTAGCAGCATTAACATTTTAATGTCGCAGCATTGCCATATCTCAGCGGTTGTTTTATTAAATACAATAATAATAAAGAAATAAGTCAAAAATATGCTTTACGTACATTAGTACCAGTATTTAAAGTCTGCCGATTAGGATGTGTTATATTAAAATATTCAATTCTTGGAAAAGATGTCATGAAGTGACAGATTACCATGTTGTCACTCTTCACTGTCTATGTGAGCCAGATTTGCTTTTCTCAGGCTGGACAGTGAGTGACAGACAATGAGGAGAATGCTGCACGGCCGCATTATTGTTGTCTTCAGGCTAGTCTGTCTGAACACGTGAAGTCTGCCTATGTGCGTGTGTCTCGCTCAGTGAGATCTGACCGCATGTACACTAGGGTTTAGTGATTAAGCTCTTACAGCAGGGTCATCACGTGTGCAGTCAGTGTGTCAGTACTGTTATTGTTTGGACACACAGGTGAATGTGTACTATTGAGTATGTGGTTTTTCTTTACGCTGGTATGTACTGCTGAAATGAGTCAGGCCGAGACACCCACGACTAATCCACACTGATTCCATAGTGGGGATTCCTCTTTGCGTGATGCAACTTGATGTGCTCAATAACAACAACAGGCGTACAGGCTTTTCTGCCACTCTACGAGCCCACTCTTTCCTGTTTGGCTTACGAGTCATGTGAGCAGAGGCCAGAAACCTCCCTCTGAGGACTTGAGCAAGAAACACACCAAAATATAAACCACCGGAAATGCAGGTGTGCACGATTGATGTCCTTCAATGGCATTAACAAATTTACAACAGAAATATCTTCTAGGGCGAACGTATGTGTTTATGTGTAACTATCTCAAATAGCAAGTTTGACGGTGGCTAATTTAAAAATTGGACACAGTCGACATCCAATTGGATTGGAATTGGATCGACAATTGGAACATCCACAACAGTGGATGTTCCAATTGTGAGACAGACTCTTTTTATAAAAACTTATCCGAGATCGGGTCAAGGGAAGAAACTTCTAAATAAACTAAATAATCTTGAATGAAATGTCCACTCCTTGGAGATAATGTATATTAGTGGATGCAGCCAGACATACTAAAGTTTGCCTCTGACACACCGTCCATCATTTGACTTTCCTTAAATGACACAACGCAGCGTAAACTCAGAGTTGTAGAGAAGAGCAGCGAGTACCTGTTTGTGTAAAAGTTCCTCACAAGTAGGTCAGTAGCTTAACAACAAGACACCTACCTTATCGTAACTCTAAACTGTCACACCACAACGTCACCAACAGGTTTCTGGAGTTTCTCCTGCTCTGTTGCGGTCCCCAGGTAGGATGCCATGAAGGTTTTATGTGACCTGTAACTACAAAAGACATTGAACATGAGTACAAAAGACAAGTTTTGCTCTTGTGATTGTCAGATGATCACAGTAAAGTTATTTTAGAATAGAATAAAATGCCTTTTATTGTCACTATACACAAGTACAATGAGATTAAAAGCAGCTCCTCCAGTGCAGAATCAATAACATGGTTGAGGCATGCTTTTGTTGAATTCTCGTTTCTCATTTCAGTGCATAAAATGTAATAACTGCTCAAATCTTTTGACAAAATAACTATTATGCTGGTTTTCTGTCTGTTCTTACCTGAAATTAAATTAGAGGTAGTTTTGCTCTCACAGTAATAAATTCTACTTTCTCTCTCCTTCAGTATTTCTGTCTAACTGTAGCTGTAAAACTTTGATTGCATTCTTGCTGGTTATATTTGTACTCTGTTGGACTATTGACTTTGTTCCACATTCAAATAATACTTGTCATTTGGTTAAACATTGATAAGCAACTGCAATTATGCAGTAAATATATTTGTACAATATTACGGTAAGTAATACAACTACTGTGTAAAATAAGGTGTGGGTAATGCATGCATTCTTTGATGTGGCTCAATTCATGATTAAAGTGTAAATTTCACTACCAATTCTACAAACAAACAAAGAATGAGACATGAAAGTTGTAGAAGTCACTGAGTCCAATTTATGAGGGTGGTGAGCAATACTTGTATAGTGTGGGTGCGTTTGGGTGTGTTATGAGCCTTTTGATGTGTCAATGTGTCTAGATGCCAAGAAGTGTTTCTGGGCAGGATGTGTAGTTGTAATGTGTGTTAAATTGGGATTTGTCAGGGTGTGGATGGTTGTTCACTTAAAGTTTCTCTAATCTGCCCTATAACAGTGTTATAAGAATAAGATGGCTTTAACTATTGTGAGAAGTGATACCAAAGCAGGAAAAGTGAAGCAGGTTTAATCCCAAAAGGTAAAGGAGTTGTCTTTCGACTAGGTTTTAAACTTGTAACAGTACAACGTTTTAACATTTTTATGTTGCCACTCTTTTCGTTCCCTACATTTCTTCCTAATATTTACTCTGAGAAATCCAGAAACTTAGATGATAAAAAAAAAAAAAAGGAAATAAGTTGAGAAAATGTTGCTTATAGAACAGAGAGAGATATAAACGGTCAGTGGTAAGTGCAGCACTTTTCAACTGCATTTCTTTAGGCTTTAGTATAGCTTTAAAATGACTGTGTAGCATTTGTAAACTTACTGAGCACAGGTCATGAGCAGGATAGCGGTGCAGCTGATGACTGACAGGACCACAGCAATGATCACTAACACCATCTGCAGCAACTCGGTGTTGCTCTGACTTGAAGTGGTTTTTGTCTCCAGAGTTTGGATGCCACAGCGTTCGCCATCATAGCCCTTCATACATCTGGAAATTGGAAGTTGACAGAAGAAACTGATTAGCCAGGGGGAAGAAGCAACGCCAGACAAGTTTAAAAGGGTTAAAATTGGTGCATACAAAAAACGTGTATTGAATTCAATATTGTACAACTGATGCTGCACTCACATGCACACTGGTTCTTTCAGGCCTTCTATGTGCTTGCAGTATCCATGAATACAGTATCCCAGGTGGGTGGTGGTGCAGGGATCTTCTGTGGTGCTGAGAGTCGACGTGTAACCATTGGTGAAGACCGTGTGCTCCGGATTAAAAGGAGTTGTGCTTTTGCCTCTGTTCCTGTTCCTCCTCTTGCCTTTGCCTTTCCTGCTCTTCCTCTCATCTTTATTTGACTCTGCAGAAGGAGAAATTTGCAAGGGAAACTGTAACTTTACGATATAGTTTAAACTTCTAGATGGTTTACGTGATGATTTTCAGGCGTGGAGATAAGAGTCTTGCATGTACTCTCTAAACAAAAAATAGTACAATGAAGGTAGCATGGCTGGGTATTTTTGAAAGAGATAAAAGGAGCTATTTGATATCCTCATTGGTTAAATGTCAACATTCCTACTTGGAGGCTATCACAATACACTGGAAGTTGAAACTAAAGACTATTCAAAATATTTTAGATTATCTACTCACCAAGCAAAACAAAAATTAAAAACCCTTGATATAATCTAATACTTGAGTGTTTCACAACAAAAAAGCTAAATAATGCATATCTTTCACTTCAAACTCAGGAAGTGGTTATATGCTAACAAAGGCACCCAACATTCACAGCACATTTAAAATACACATTTTTGGTTTAAAAAAATCATCTAGTTTTGTTGCTACACTCCCCCATTGTACTTAATGTACTTAACTGAGCTTCAACCCAAAAGAACCAGCACTAAAGCGGAATGCCATGTGTCTTGGTAAATACTGTACCATGACTGTTGAAATTTTCGTGGTCCCCTCCTGAAACGTCTTCGTCTATCTCGTCATCATAGTTCTGGAGGCCCTCGCCGGAGGCTGGACCCCCAGTCACTCCGGCTAGTTCACTGGAGACAATGGCCTCAGATCCCTGAGTACCTAAAGCACTGCAGATGACTGTAAAATGAAGAGGACACAGAAAGAAAGATTAATGATCACGTCAAAGCTACACAGAGATATGAAAATGCAGCAGTAAAGAGGAATTGGGGTCAAAGTTTAAATCATATGTTGTAATTGAATTTGACCTCTGTTTTGTATGTTATATAATAATGTTCTCTTCTTGTTAGAAGACAAGAACCTGCTACCAGTAAGAGATTAAATTTACTAAAACAATACGTGAATTTAACTTTTCAAAAAAAACATATAAAATAACCATAAAATGATGTGTCAATGCTTTTTTCATTCTTCTTCTTCTTTGGTCACATATAACCTAAGGTTGCTTAGTTACTTTCTGTTGGCATTGTATTCAGAAATCTTGGCTCATTTACATCTGACTCATCCATTCATCTTAAAATATTAAAGGCAATCTGAGCTCACAAAATAGACACTTGCTGTATTAGTACTGAAACCAGTAGAACCAGTCAATATCCCGAATTGTTGTGGATGTAAATGCATCGTTCACATCAGACAAGAACAATGATGAATAAGACTCAGTGCAAGGCTATTTAAAGGTATTTAAATAGCCTTGTAAGTCCCTGTAAGTCGCTTTGGATAAAAGCGTCTGCCAAGCAAAGTAAAGTAAAGTAAAGTAAAGTAAAGTATTTAAAATATGCTGACCTTTTGCAGCATGTGGTGCTGTTGTACAGTGACTTGACTTGGTAAGAAGTTTGTCCCACAGAGACACAGAGAGCTTTTCTTTATTATTTTTTTCTTTAAAACACCTGAGTATCTCCTTCCTGCCTGACAAGTCCTCTCTTGCAGAGACATTTCTTTCTTCCTCACGCCTGTCATCTCATTCTCATGTCATTTTACCTTTCTTCTCTTTCCATTTCATTGATTTAAACTCTCCAAACAGAATACGAGTACAAGTCCAGACTTACCTAAGCACAAGAGACAGGTGAGGACGAGAGGGTTCATATCCCAGGAAGAAAGTGTTGTATGTATGACAGTCCTGCGGTAATCTCTGTGTGCAAGTGTGTGTTGGAGTGTGTGTTTGTCCTCTGCTGGTAGAGATTGTGCTTTGCTCTATTTACCTTGACTGGGTGCAGCTTTTATAGAGAAACGCCTGCCTCTAAACTCCAAGAAAAAAGCAGGGTGTGTGACAGAAGAGCGAGAGAGAGCAACCAACGCACTTTGTGTAAGTGTGTGTATGTGTATGTGTTGAGGGGGTGGGTGTGTGTGTAATGATTAACCTCCCTCAGGTGACACATTTTGCATCAGTCACATTAGTTTAGTTTGAATGAGATTGAAGCACAGTTTTATGTATTCTCACTTGTTTCCCATCACCACTAAAACACAAAAAACAACCATTACTTCTGTTTTAATTGTTACTGCTTCTTCCATTCTGCATTTCTGGTCGCAAATAAGGCTATAATTAGAGCTTTGGTCCATTAGTGACACACACACTTATAACACAGCCCTTTTCCTGTTAAGGGTATTTTTACTTTTTTAGGAATTTTCCAGGTGTTATAGGTACATTTAAGCATCTTAAAATGTTGCACCTTAAGTTACACTGCACTTCATTCAAGGTTCAAAGATGCTCAATAGAAAGACGTTACATGACATGACATGATGATAGCAATACAACCATAAAATAAGTTTTTATGATCGTGAAACGTAGATACAACACGGTCTAATATTAGTAATGTGAAATTATAAACAGACCTCTGAATTTTGCATTTCTGCTGACGGACAAGATTTTTTGGTTTTATGTGTATATTGTTTTATTTCTGTCATAAACACCAGTAAAGCTGTCTTTACTTTGTTTTGTTCAACACTTGTGTCTTTCTGTGTCTGATTTACTGTTTGTGGTTTTATTAAATGATGCCTAGTGTTACTATTTCAATACCTGTAACCAAGAGGAGACATGAAGGCGAGGGTGGGGAGGCTGCACAGAATGGTGGTTGGTTGTTGTGTCTGCAGACGGAGGTTGTCCCATCATTTGTGCTCTGGTGGAATCCGGCAGAAACCTGCAAGGAATGCTGGTTACTTTTTCATCAAGCTCCTGACACATTTTGTTTATAACAGCCATGGAATTAAATTGTTTGGATTATGTGTAATGGCATTGAGGATATGTGATATGAATGTGTGGAAAGTCTGACACAAGCCTGGAGAGAAGCACCTCATAACAGCCGCCCACTATAAACACACTGCTGTGTAGCTAAAAGCACAAGGGATGAACACCTTCCGACGGACAAATACAACAGTATCTGTTTGGAATAAAACTTTGAATCATCCATTTTCACGCACGCTCAGTGGCTGTCAGCAAATTCCCTGGAAAAAGGATTATTGCCTTCATGCCCACGTGCACATCCAGAATAACTGCAACAAGACAAAGCATCTACAAACAAGCATGTCTGTGGGGCTGTGCCTAGGCACAGTGGTGCTCTGAGATAAATGCTGTTGTATTCATCATGTTTGAAGTGTCCCTTAGACGTTTTTAAGTTAATTGAACTGTTTTTAGTTGAGTAGTATAAATACGATGTCACTGTCATTATGAAGGTAGAGGAAAAGTCAGGGGCCTGAAGTCATTAGGCTTCTTCCTCTGAACCAGAAATGTTTGTACAAAACCTAGTGCCAGTTCATCCATCCATCCATTATCTACCGCTTAATCCGAGTTCGGGTCGCGGGTGGTCACACTCAAATACACATCTACGGACAATTTTGGAACACCCAATTAACCTGACATGCATGTTTTTTGACGGTGGGAGGAAACCGGAGTACCCGGAGGAAACCCACGCAGACACGGGGAGAACATGCAAACTCCACACAGAAAGGCACCCGGCCGACCCCGGAAACCAAACCCGGGGTCGGCCGGGTGCCTCGCAGTCCTTTTAGCTGCGAGGCGACCGTGCTAACCACCACCGTGCCACCCTAGTGCCAGTTCATGTAGTAGTAATTGAGATACGGGCAAGAAAAGTTTGGTATTCAGCAAAGTCACCAGGGTTCTGGGCAACATGAATGTCTGTTATAGACAGTCTGGACCAAACAACAGACCAGTGTTGCCATGTCTATCTGAGCTGCTGCTACGTCAGTGTGGATAACAACAATAACAGTGAAAATGAACCACTCTTGCAAAACAAATGTGTACATGATGCACGTGGAGATTTTGTTTTGTTAAAGGACACGCAAGGATGTAGCTTAGTGGGGCTTCCACCACATTCCTCACTGCATGAGCAACCTACTATTACTTATGCAATAATTAGGTAATCACACTTATAATGAGCACAGTGCAGAGATTAGAAGGTATTTCCTCGATTTTGGCCACAGGTCTAACATCAGACACCACTGGAAGGGTGTGTTTGCGGGTCTTTGTGTGCGTGCTTATGTATTTTTAAGTGTGTGATAAATAGAGCAGTGTCTGCTGGTGAGTTAATGTTTGTGAGTAATCATTGCTGTTCATTAGCATAGAGAGCATAAGAGGTTTCAGTCAGGTGTAAAAAATGGTCCATTGACTCGGGTTGGAGCACTAATGAGGGTGCAGAAAGTAAAATGACGTTAATGATTAACTTGGCACTGCTATTTATAGGAGAGACATGAAAATACTGTATTTATTTGCATTATATATATTTTTTTTTTATTTAACTATAAATTTCAAAATTTTCCATGTTTTATGAAACTGGCAAGTTTATTAGTGCCATTACTTTTCTTAGACTGACTATATATGTAGCAGATAATAATGACATCATAAGTATATGGTAAAACCTATTGTTGTAAAAAAATACTGAACAACAAATGTCCTCTTGCTCATTTGCTCATAACATTACATTATAGTGTTACCATTTATTAAACGCACTGCTTATAAATACTAAATAGGAGCTGTCAAAGTAAAGTTTCCCTTTAAAACTAAAACTCATTAGTTTTATCAGATACATCAAGTTTTATTTAATTATATTTAAGGGACAGTAAAGACGACTGAGGTATGATTGATACACCAGTCTCCCCCTGCTACAACCATATATCAATTAATATGTAACAGGCTAGTTTGTGGATCTAATGCAAATAAAAGGTGTCCTTCCTTTATTTATATCCAGTGCTAGGCCTACATAGAAAGAATTCGTTTCAAATCTCTATTGCATCCAACATTTTGACTTGTCATAGCAGGAAAATGCACAGCAGTAACTAAAATTAAGATGACCATTAATGATGACTAATGAGGAAGATTTTAGAGAGAACAAGCTGAAGATTTTGACATACATTTGCTTTAATTTATTTTTTATTATACATGTTTTTCTGGTACATGTAAAGCTAATACTGCAAAGGAAAAACATCATGTAAAAAAGTGACAATCATTGTACAGCTTTTTTCATCTGCATAAATATTTAATAAGAATTTGAAGTTTCTCAGCTAAATACAAAAAGCAGTAGTAAAAATGCAGTAAAAAAGAAGTTGGATTCATTATTGTAGTAGTAATGAAATGCACAAGGCTGAAGAAGATGTACAAATTAATACTTTAAAATAACTTATCAGCATGAGAATACATTCAGACAAGTTTGATGTAAATAATAATAACACAGAGAGTTGATACACTCAGCAGCCGGTTAACTGTTGTAATGTAATAATAAATAAAAGCTAAAGTAGGCAAAAAATACTAGATATTTATTAAATGTAGGATTTAAATAATAAAACTGTAAAACTGTACTTGCTAGATGGTTTTCATCAGTTTCATTTAAAACACAACATGATCAGATGATTATGATGAATATGTTGTCACTGTCAACCAAAATCAGCTAAAGGTGGTGCTAAGCTATGGCTTGATGATCAATGCTTGAGCTAAATTTCTGAAAGCATAGACCACTACAAGGTAACAGAAATGTTTGACAGTTTAACAGATCCACTCTAACCTTTCATATTTGTTCATTTTCCATTGATTTTCCATGAGCCACTATAACTGTGGGTGGGGTAACTCACAGTATTGTTTTGGTGCATCCCACTTTTCATCTTGTCAAACATGAGGGTAGAAGGTGGTGTAACATTAGAATCCATGCAGCTGGAAACAACAATCGCAGCGTGCACAAAGCTGTTCCTTTCTGAACAATTTAATCGCTTTGTGCTGATCTGTCTGCTTGATAAAGTGAACCAAAGCCGCATGATGTACAGTGGAGCGAGTGGGAACAATGCAGAAAAAAACAGCCACTGAGTGTAAACTTGTCGGGTAACGTCATAGTATGTTGAAAGATTCAGTTAGAAAACGGAGGAACGTCCAGGTCTTCCTATTCCAGCAGCAGGTGTAGTTTGCATGTGTGTGACCCTCTAGATGGGCTGGACTCCTCTGTAACTCTTCTGCTGCTTCTGCTGACTTTCAAATTTGTTTCTCTTGTACCTGTAAAAAAAAACAACATTTATTCTGTTTCTATCTAAGCTGAATGTTCAGCCAGGTTTTATATTTAAAATACAAGAGACCTGCAGCTTTTACTTGATGAAAGGTTTTTTATAAATCACTTGTAAATGAAACGAAACATTAGTAAATTTTTCCACTGAACGAGAATTTGCCTGATATGTTACATATCATATACACATAGTGATGAAGATGATTATTATCCTCTGTCTATAAACATTATCAGTAGTTGAGTGCTAACTGATCAAGGGAGAGCAAATTTTAATATGATAAATGATTATGATGGGATCATAATTTAAATATGATCCAATTTCAAGTTATTTATGGAGTTCTAAAATTGTTTTAATAATGACCTCTTAAATAAAGAAACATAGACTTATAAAATGCAAAAACCAGCTCACTAAAAGATGTTCAGGACTCAATTGAATACAAAAAATCCAGCAAATCAGTCTATCTGGAAATACAGTGGGGTAGGAGAAGCCTATAAGGTAACAGAAAATGGAAGGACTTGAATCACAGAACTACTTAAATGTGCAATGACTGATTTGTTTGGCCACTTGGAGGCAGTGTAAACATACTGCAAACACAACAAAGACATTGTGGCATTTCAAATTAATATGGTGAACTTGTCAGCACACAATAGCTTATTCTCAAATCCAGCAGTAACAGAACAAGAGTATCATTCATTTCAAGTCATGTTTGTGTTCTGTGGTAACTTTAAGTACAATATCCACTCTCTTTTAATTTTTGGGCTCTCTAACAAATCCTGAGAAAACTATATGGTCTAATTGTGTCTGTCTGTGTAGTGTACAGTGTTTCTAGAACATTTGTTTCTGAAAATAGACAGAAGCCATGAGAGTGAACCACAGCAGTTCAGATGAAGGCAAGACAAGAAAAAAATGAGCGAAACTAGCGGTAGCATGCTTATCCCTGACACCTACCTATGGCAACTGAAGTATTCCAAAAGAAACACTCTCTGAAATACTAAAGTCACGCTGAGAGTCATAACTATAGTAAACACACATATTCATTCACATGCAAATGCCTTACCATTTGCAGAAGAAGTACAAAGCTCCGGCCAGACCTATAATTAGCAGGCACACACAGAAGATGGTAACAATTATCTGCGTTTCTCCCATTGGCTGAATGACGAAATCTATATGGGCACACCTGTGTCCATAGAAACCCCTGTCACACCTGCAACACACAGAGACGAGTCATACCCACACACGATGACTAAAAAGAGCACACACGCACACACACACAGACACACACATCAGACACACAGGATCATACTTGCAGTGGTGTTCATTGATGTCCACAAGCAGCATGCACTGGCCATTGTTCAGGCAGTAGCCTTCGTACGAACTGTCACAGCTTTGTGTTGTTCGCTTCACCACATGAGGGAGCGTTTCTCCGTGTCCTGAAACACCAGCAACGAGACAGCTGTAAGAAAGCTTTACGTGGAAAACTGCACAGTTCCATGTTTCGTAATAAGGAAAGTGCTTATTTGCATCTGAGGTTAGCAGAAGTAGTAACATTTTTTAATAAAAGCCACATTTAATGTTTCATTTGTTAAGAGCTTTAGTGATTAGTTGGTTACTCAATTCGTAAACTGAAAGAAAAAAATGGCAGCTAGTCAGCTAATATTTTTATAGTCCATTAATGATTTAGGTCATTCTTTACAGAAACAGAAATACCAACCATTTGATGGTTCAGGGTTCTGAATTTTAAATATTTGTATTGTTTGCATGTGTAACTTGTGGTATGATGATGCATCACCACAATTTATAGGCCACAGCATTGAGAAAATAGCTGAAACATAATATAAAATGCAATTATTTTGTTACAATTCTAATAGGTTTATTATGTTATAAACCCCTTTTTTTTCTTTTTTTTTTCTGTCAGCTTCTCCCATGGGGATCGTCCCATGGTGGTCATGGACATCTTGGCGGTTCAGTGTCTTATCCAAGGACACAACCACTCCTCCAATTCAGTAATTTCCACTTATATTTTTCACACCACATCTAAACAGTTAAATACAATAGGTAAATACCTGCAGTTAAAGAGCCATTGTCTACATTTTGTTGTGTGTACGACAGACTCTTGGTGAATACATACGGCCAGAGCAGCATGACACCTGCAGAGCAGAGAATAACTGTCACTTACACTGGATATAACATCAGTTTTATATGAACTATATAACTATAGTTAAAGAAAATTATAGTTATAATATATAACCTTTACCAGTACAGTGTAGGTTGCTGTTATGCCCCTGTAGTGTAGCACCTAAAATTATGAAGAACTCCATAAATCACTGGTCTTGAAGAAGAATCCCTCATCTAGTTTTGACTTCATGCACTGGAGCAAAGTCCACATGTGTCTAAAAGTGACTTTCCCTTCTAAAATCATCTTATTAAAACAAATCTACAGTAACTAAAAGGTAAACTCAGTGTTGCATGAAAAAAGTGGGATTATTGGAGGAAGAACTCAAAACAGAACAGTATTGCATTGTACATTGGACTTTTGTCATCATGTAACAATGGTAACATGAGGAAATCTGTAAATTCATAACCTAAAAGTTGATTCCTATATGAACACTGTAAATAATTTCAAGTTATTTAAGATTAGAAACCTACTCACTGTTCCCCTGAATTTAGGCTTTGAATAAAGTGTTATGAAAATGTAAAGCTAACTCAGTTAAGTTAACTTAAGAAAACAAATTACTGGGAATAGGAAATGAATGAAACCACAGAAGCATTAGGAAAATATTCAAAAATATAAAAAAGCCACAAATACAAAGAAAAACCCACAAAGTGAGAAACGTCAGATCTTACATAGCTTTTCTGTGTAAGCTTGGATGCGTGGCTTGTGTTACCTGCCCCCCCCCGTGCCTGTACTAACCTGCAGAACTTTACAATTTATGGCATTTGCAGACGCCCACATTCCTGCAGCCAGAATGAAAAAACATGAATCTGGATGCAAGATGTGTCTGGTTACGACTAGTTGCAAATCTGGTTATACTCGATAAAAACTCTCAGTTTCTATTACTGTCTGTTGTTATGGCTGCAGAGATATTTTCCTCTGTTTTTTCAGTGAGAATACAAATGTTGGTTGTTGGGTGTTTCTGACGTGGCTGACTGGTGTAAAATACACAGTATGCTTGAGCTGAAAGTGATGACGAGGCAGCTTTTCTGTGCTGCTCATTAATCACTGTTCAACCAGCTAATTCTTCTCACCTCGTCGCCGCAACTGAATTGAGAATTGAATTTCAATAAATATATATTTTAGCACAAAATATAAATGCACAACATAAACATTTGACTGTCTGACTTTGTGAAGTACCGAGCTGGTTTATAAGGGTACAACAAGTAAATGACAAGCTTTCCGACATTCATTCCTAAGTAAAGCAGTCGTGTGTATGGTTGATATTCATGGTTACATTTCAAATAGATATTAGTTATTAGCAGCTCTAATTTAAAACAGTTGAATCCCAAAAAAGAGATATTATGCAATATTTTATACAAAAAGGAGAGGAAATTCTAAATTGTGGGGAGAGCGCAGACCCTTAGGTTGGGAAACACTGGATTTAACTACCTGATTGTATATAAGGGACTCAATATAAACATCTAAACCAGCTACAGCAGTGAAATGTTTGCACTGATGCATCACTGAAAAACAAGTACAGTAATATAGAAAATATGTCATTTTTACAATTTACTGATAATAGTTTCTAAAGGTAACCTATGTACACTGTGTAATCTAAGCCTGAATACTTCGAGCTGTAAATTAATGAGTCACTACAGATCATTGTGATAGAATAAAAAGCATAATGTTACACAAAATTACAGCAGTGAAAACTCTGTTCTGATCCTTTATTTAGTACTAAAATGGAAAGGTACTCCAACACAAGTGTTAGACTAAGTACAAATACATGTATGTATGTATGTATGTATGTACGACCTGAAGGTGGAGTGTTACATGTAAAAGTAATGTTGCTAAAATGCTAATTATTGACAAACTATAGTCTAGTTTGTCAAGACCAAACTTCCTAAACTCCATGTCTTCATAGCCTGTACTGATGGGTACTTTAAATGAAAAGTAACGAGTAACTATGGCTCTCAAATCAACGTAGCCAATGTAGTAGCCTACTAGTTAAAAGTAAAGTATTTCTCTCTGTGTTAGAGTAAAATTATTTCTCATGTCGTCCACCAAAAGATCGAGCTGCGCTGTAATCGCGTAATTTAGATACTTAGTTACTTCAGTTCAATAGCTGAAAGTAACGAAGTAGAAAAATAAAGTGGATTTAACGCGTTTCCCATTGGATAAAGTTTAGATTTCGTGTTTGAGACCTGATCTCTCGTCTGCGTTTGACTTAATCTCAGTCCACACCTGAGCCCCACCATCGCTGGTCGACACATCCCAACAATCACACAACTCGATGTGTGACTCTGACTCCATCCTGTCAAACATTAACACAACACGACTCACCGAGCAGTGACAGGAGCGCTGAAGGTTTGCTGCTGTTCCCCATCATGGAGCCGACTGGTGACTGGTAGGACGGAGGCTCAGGTACAGAATGAGTCAGTCCGGATTAGAAACGCTTCCGAGTTGTGAAAATAACCATTACGGGGCAGGCGATGCGTATCTGGAAACCAGTTGCTTCAATCCTGCGGTCTGGGTGTGGTGAAACATTCGTGTAATTCAAAAAATTTGACACTTCCAAGGTTCAATTAAAAACACAGACCCTACAGGCTCCTGTTTCCAAGGAGGAGCTGCACCCATCTCTGTGATGGCTTTAATTTAAATTCAGTGAATCTCAGCTTTAACAATATTCATATGGTTTGGAGTAAACTGAAACAATGCCTTAGATTTCACAAGACCATCTTATGTTTTCTTTGGCATATTTTGATCTATAAAGCCTGAAAACGAATGTACTGAAGTGCGACTACTTCTAGCCCAATAGAGCAGCGAGAAGCTAAATTAAAAAGAAATGGTTCAAATGTATTTCAAAACTATACCTAATGGTATTGAGTAAATGTCCTTACATTCATAGCACTACAGATATAACTAGTTCTTGAAGCCTAATTATCTGGGGACTCCTAACCTCATCTGAGCTGCTAATAATAGTATTTAATTTTCAAACTTATTTTTAACTTTCCTACTCTGAACATGTTAATTATAATATCTTCTGCTAAAACAATTCTTTAACCTCCTAAACAAAAACTCCACCTTCTTAAGTAACACATTGAAAAAAAGGTGTGTTTGTCAGTTGTGTGTGTGTGTGTGTGTGTTGCGTGAACTTTTACCCGCAATGAATTCAGAAAACACATCAATATTCATTTTCAGAAATTTATTACAAAACATTAAATAAAACGAACACTTCCAATAAGTTATTTTTTATATTATAATAAATAAACATATTTTCTCATCCTCATACTTTAAATAACAAAAATGAAGATGAGCCTGTTTAGCATAAAGGGCCCAACCAGGTCTGACACAGGTTTAGATTCCGTCATTTCACATCATTTGCTTTTTTGACTACTGTTACACAGAAAAGTGAACTTTCAATGCTGTAGATGTAGGGGGTCACACTGATGTCTCAGATGGTGCAGATTTTATTAGTGGTGCTGATTTCACACACCTGAAACAAAGAAACATCTGAATTAGAACCTATCCTCCAGAGGTTTAATTGAACATAGCTTTTACCACAATGTGAAATGCAAAAAGTGTAAACTAACACTGTAAACGGTAAATATATCAAACGGAGAATTACCAGTGTCATTAAGTCTAAGACTTAAAGCACATGATATAAAAAAGAAAAAACTAAGCAGCCTAGATGGGTCATCTCCAGACTGATTGACTTATTAAAGAAAGTGTCACATAAGAAAATACTCCTCTGAAACAATCCTAAAAGAGAGAAAGCAAGAAAGGGTCTAGAGACTCACCTCTTAGAAGCAAAGCAGTACATCATGATGGCCAGGGCTGTTATAAGCATGATTACACCAAAAGTGATGCCAATCAGCTTCTCTAACTCAGGCTGACTGCGAGTATGATCACTGAAGAAGAGGCAGCGTGGCCCGCTGTACAAGGGTGTGCAGCTGCAGTCCAGACAGAGAAATACATGAGTACATTCCAAACATGAACACGAACCAACATGTGTAAGTGGATGTGAAGAACGGTGTGCACTGATCTCATCTATAACACATGCAGGGTATATAGGATACCAATATAAAAGGTGTAACTGTGTGTGTATTCATGTTAAATCACAATTCATATTTACATGCAAGAAGGTTTGTCACTGTCTTGGGGGTACATGCACTCTCCTCCGTTTCCACAGAAGTTTTCATGTTCGCCTCCACATGATCTGTGTAAGGGCAGAACTACGGGGGTCTCCATGCTGCCTGAAGAGAGTAGCATTTTAATTAATTATCAAATGTCAATGCATGATTACTGATTATTAAGTAATGAATAAATAACCAGTCTGAAAGTGACAAAACAATGGAAAACCCAAAACAAGTGATTCATTTAAAAAAAACATAGTAAAGTGAGTTGTACAATGCTTGTTATTTTGCATTTTCACTTGAGGTAAGACCCATAAATTGTGATGAATCATGTATCATTTGATGAATTGGTGGGTTATTAAGTGAAACTATTGGCCCCCCCCCCCCCCCCCGCACACAGATTATGGTTGAGCCTCTAAAAAATGTATATATTTTTCAATAGCTGTCTTGTTTATTTGCACAAAATGAATCTCATACTGTGTGTGCACAATTGGCAAATTACTGTATCACTCTTCAAGCTGACTCAAAACTCAGATTCCATTAGAGACACTCACTGTTGTTAAGCTGTGTGGTCAGGGATAGATTTGACAGAGGAGTCTCAACTGTGGTTTGCAGGTCATTAGTCAGCACTGCTGATTGTCCTGCTGTTGTCAGGAGAAGCAGCACTGTCACTGCTGAGAGGAGGCCTGGAGAATACCGTGGCAAACAACAGAAAATACTTTAGATTTTGATTGATTATGCTCCCCAGTGACTCATATTGCTTCCCAGATTCTTCTGCTCCATAATATGCACGGATGTGATCACAAATGTGAGAAACTGAGGAGATGAATCTATAAACAAACTTTTAAAAAATATCCTTATTTTCTCTCATTTACTTCATTTCAAATTTGTCAGTAGAGAATGAACTAGACACTTACCGTTCTTCGGGCATGCTTGTCTCTTTGTAAACATCTTGTCCTCTGGTGGTGGGATGTCTGATGTTTATTAGCAAAACTCCCGTCTGTGCAGTGTGGTCAACATCAGGCTTTTGCTGAGCTTATATACTGTGCTCCCAACCGCTAGAAAGGTTTTGACAACCAATCAACGAACCGCACATTTTGGCAAAATAAATAAGGGAAGCATTCCCTACAAAAGTTCATCCGCATCATTTCCTTCTATCTGAGCCAACTCTGCATGCAGAGACAAATTCTAAAGGTTGATGATGCTGATAGGGACACGTGACTACCTAGAGGCTCTTTTAATGTAGTTTCTTCTTTGGAAAACACTGAACCCACGCAAGCCCTTGGCAAATTGATAGTTTCACTCAGATACTTCCACAGCAGTTTCAAAAGGTTGCTTCATTGACAATTGCAGGTGTTGTGAAAGGACACGTTTCTTCAGAGGGGTGATTACAGTAGGAAGTGTTTAACAAGTTTTTTTTTTTTCATGGTTACCTCTACCTAATCAGTGAAAAGAGGTGTAGGTATGAAAAATCGCAGATGACACTGCAAAGTGAAAAACTAACATTAGCTGTCATTTTGGGGTTTTATCAAGGGGTGACAACACTTTGATGCGACTTGGACGTGCCTGAACGTCAAGTGTTCAATATAATGAATCCAGCATATAATGCATATATGTTTGATCCTTATAAAACCAAATCTATGATGTTGTCATGCTGATGGTCCATGGTGTAAATTATGTTGCTGTGTCCTTTAAACAAATCTATTGCATGTCTGTACTAAAAGGAGGCTTCCCTTCTCTGTTTTTTCTTAAATCTACTGTAATTTCTTCCGATAGGTGGCAGCAGTAGCCAGAACCAGTGTGTTTTTCTCTCAGGGAAGTCTTGAGGAAATTCCTTCAAATTCAGCACATATACCCACTTGGATTCAAGAATGAACTGATTAGATTTGGTGGTCAAAGGTCAAAATTGCTTTGACCTTATGCCTGTCACATTCCCCTCAATGTCAACACAGGTACTGTAAGAGAGAATGTCTTTATGTCTGCCACACATATCCATTTGAACTCTTGATTTTTGTCATTTCTGCATTAAAGTGTTGAACTGATAGACTCTTACGTAACTTTGGAATGAATTTTTACACACAGGAACTGTTTTGTCCCTCATCACTTACAGTGAAATTGCTTTAATAGCAGCCCACTTAAGTGCCAGCATGGACAGAAGCAAATAAGTAACATACCAGTAATAAAGAGTAATGTTTTAAGATGAACTTAATAAGATGTGAATACACATGTTAAAGAAACATTTAAGCACATAGAAAAAACAAAGAAATTGTTTTATTGGCACAGCATTGTTTTGTTTTTTTATTTAATTCTCCTGTTCCAGTGAATCTGGAATGTTCAAGAATGAACCAACATGACTCCAGTAGAAAATATATTAATCTAAATTCTTAGAAAGTGAACTTAATAAATAAATAAATAACAAATAAATAAATACATGAAGAAATTCACAATATAAACAAAATATATATCAAATAAGTTTCCCAGCAGGTATGGAATGTTCAATGAGCTCATGGACTTTTAAATAAAAATGTACTGGATATTTGAAAGTGTGTACGTAAAAAAAATGTGTGTGTGTGTGTGTGTGTGTACACAGGTATGTATGCATATATTGTTTCTAGTGTATAGAATTCATTAAAATGAATGAGTCTATACTGTCTGTGGTTAATGCATTAATGCATTTCTAGCAGCAGCCACAGTGTTCTTCATCAGCATGGCAACTGTCATCGGACCCACGCCTCCGGGAACGGGTGTGATGAAACCTGCTTTCTCCTTCACCCCTACAAGTGAAAAAAACTTTCTTTTAATGAAAAGAAACTCAGTTGAGGTTGACATATACATAAGGGGGCAAAACAAATAACTGGCTTGAAAATATGGTGTAATAC
This sequence comes from Ctenopoma multispine, assembly GCA_034779795.1. Classification (NCBI taxonomy): domain Eukaryota; kingdom Metazoa; phylum Chordata; class Actinopteri; order Anabantiformes; family Anabantidae; genus Ctenopoma; species Ctenopoma multispine. The sequence goes on along the minus strand of JAUYWH010000027.1, from coordinate 17,959,757 downwards.
TAAAAGTTTTGTAAAATGATATTAGTGGTATTGCCAAATGTTATTTGTGATTAAGCTTGTTTGCTGGTGTCCCTGCAACATCCTACATGAAACATGATTTTATACATTATGTTTTTCCTCCATCAGCCCTGCGATAGACTGGCGACCTGTCCAGGGTGTACCCTGCCTCTCACCAGATGACAGCTGGGATAGGCTTCAGCACTTCCCTGACCCTTACAAGGACAAGCGGTTAAGATAATGGATGTTTTTTTCCCTGCAGTTTTTGAAATAATGTACAAAGGGCACCTTTTTCCCTGTTTCACAGAAACCTCCCTTCCTGTTGAGATTACAATTACCAATTTACCCTCAAAATCCACATCACCAATAAGCCGGAGTTTCCCTGTGTTCGGGTCTTGGATGCGATTTATGCCCACATCAATAACTGCTGCACCCTCTTTCACCATATCTGCTGTGATAAGCCTGGGAACACCTACAGTGTCAAAAGAAACCAAGGAAGCGTTAAAAGTTAGAAGATGCAATAATATGTTGCTTCATCAATTTTTCAAGGAAAGTTTGAACATTATTCCTGGAGAATGAGATGGTAGCAGGTGTTAAATATTATAAGCAAAGTATCAGCTTTACAATTTCTTAAAACTAGATTTCAACACTGGGCCTCTCTTCTACACTTTGTAAATATTAAGTAATAAAGCAGAACACACCCTGAGGTCCTCATCATGTCTGTTCATTTTGTTCTTTAGCGCTGCATATTCCCGAAGTTACAATTACGCAAATAATGAAAAATTGGCAGAGAGGTTTTGGAGACGACAGGAGGTCTGTGGCCCTGAGGGTAGAACCTTTGCTACCAAACTGTTTCGTTAAAAGGCATCTGTGGCCACCACGATTTTACCATTCCAACCACCACACCAAAGTAAATTCCCTGTATCAGGAATGAAATAAAAGTTAAACAGGTTCCATTAAGTTGTCATATTTGATTCACTGAACCACAAACTGTGGTTTCTTTTCTGTAATGATGCATTTTATCTCCTTTTAATCACAGGTTTTAGTGGAACACCATGACAGCTGGCACTTTGCCTTGCACTTAAAAGACACAATAAGACACAATAAGACCCTATAGGGAAGGGAATAATAATATAACATTGTATATTTTCTTTGATAACCTCTCTACTTTAAAGTGACTGACAGAAAACTGTCAATTTGAACCTTTCAGACTTTAATTATTGGTCCTCACAATGGAATCAAGAGTGAGCCAAATACCAATAAAAGACCAGATTTACTACCACTCAGACACAGCACACAGGCACTAGATGAGTGACACACTAACCCCAAACTACACCCTCAGCATAACTGCCTACTAACTGGATTTACTGCAGGTTCCACAACAATTTAATAATCAGCACAGGCTAATAGAACCCAAACACATGCTATTTTCCAAGTAACATGAAAACAGCTGGGTTGCTGGTTTACTGTAGTCATTAATTAAAGATCATTATTGAATAAAGAAACTGAATACAGTGTAGCACCAGTCGAGTATTATCTATGTAAAAAGTCTTTTGACAGAGCGCTGCCCTGCAGTGACTGACGGTTCGACATTCCAGCTTCCACAAAGCACTATTGTTCCTAAAGGAAGCTGAAATCTGAAACCACAGATTGGGCAGAGTAACAGTGAAACATTCTAAAACTTGACAAGATCAAGTAAGGGCTGGTAAGCACTTTCACAACCTTTCCCCCTTCGTGCAAGTCAGGCCACATGTTTCCCTGAATTGCAGTTCCAATGTAAGAAAAAGGCATCTAACACTGGTTTAAGGAGTGTACACAGAAAATGAGAGAAATTCATTTTTGAAAAAGGCAATCTGATTCAAAGTTAGTTCATTTTACCTGAATGCATTCAAACTGATTTGTAAATTTAACAGAAATAGCCAATTATGGATTAAATGTACAAAAAGACCACACAATGCACTTTCAACAAATCAATGACAACTACTGTGCTGACCGATTTATAATTTTAAAAATGTTGAGAAAATAAAAAAAATTCTCATCATCAATTCTCATTACATTGTGAGAATTTATTGCTTTTATTTGTCTCGATAAGGCTCAGCTGAATATCTTTGGGGTTTTGACCAATATAGATACGTTAGATATAAAGAAATTGTTGATTAACCTTTTTCACATTTTCTGACATTTTAGAGATGAAAATGATGATGCATACCAAGTTAAGACAGCTGTTACTGGTGTCTTGAGGTGTAATTACCTGCAGCTGCAATAATGATGTCAGCTAGGCTCGTTAGCTCCTTCAGCTGTTCCCTTGGTGTACACCTGTGAGCAATGGTCACTGTGGCATCACCTGAGAGAAAACAGCATGGTTTGAGGATACACCCAAATGATGAAAAGAAGGTGTCTTACCTATACCCAACCCTGATGCATGTACCACCATGTATTTGCTTTATGTACCAAGGTTCTGAGACATCCATGTCTTAGATTTCTACCAACACTTACAAACCATGGTGTTGAATTCATATTTATTACTGGTACTTAAATCCATGAAAGTTTATTTATTAATGATACTCAGGATACAGACATCACTACAACAGATTTCGTTTGGAAGTACTTCCTACTCTTGTATGTAAGTGAGGACCAATGACATGTTTGTCAGGGAGTCCAGAGGCACATATACACATATGTGAGAAACTGTTGGGTGTATAAGAAGACTATAAGAAGATGTAAATTAGCTAGCCTAGCAAGCTAGCACATATCCAGGAATCACTTTTAAAGACCATATTATATTTTTAGTAAAAGCTGTGCACGCATTTTGGACATGGAAAAACTTTCTCAAGCTTGGCAAGGACATTATCCATTAAAAAACACGAATGCTAATAAAATAAATTGACTATGGTATCAATTAAACTGTTGCAGTTCTAGTAAGATTACCAGACATCTTACCCACAGGCAAGATCTAAGGGCAAGTGTTAGTTTCAAGCCCCAACTTTAAATAAGTAAAATTGGCCATTAGCCTGCAGAGATCGTTCCATGCGGAAATATTTTTCTTACAGTTTCAGCTTTATTTTCTCTACTACATATTGCTTAAATATTATTTTCTACTATAACAACAATAATTGATTCTTTATTCATCCCATTGGGGAAATTCTTTGTGGACAGGCTGCCCCTGTGAGGCGCCAAGGGTCAGGGTATAGATGTCTTGTCCAGGGCACCTCGACATGTAGCCTGTAGCCTTGAAGACGACTGCTCTACCCATTGAGCTATCATGCCGCCGTTTATGCCACCATCTGTGTACCTAATAATACTTTTTTACGTTTATTGTGTTTTGTAAGCCCAACAAGTACCAATTTTAGATCTTGAAAAATTGACTACATCAGATACAAACCAAATCTTTTAGATGTATGCATTGTTGCTTTACTATAACTACTGTGTCTGATCCAATTTTGAGCCATTTCATATGATCTACTGTATTATACTCTAACCTTGGTAAATTTTTTGATTTGGTTTTATTTAATTTATCAGACTTAGATCAACAGGGGTATATGAACAGACTACTAGACCTGACAGGCAGTTCTGACACATCTAAATGTAAATATCTGTTTATTCCAGTTACATTAGTGTTGGGCCTACCATTGTCTTCCTATTCCAGAACCCAAGACCAGCACATCTTCCAGTGCAGGTGCCAGATGGTGGTGGAGCAAGGATCTAGTCAGCAATTACACAATGAGGAAACTTAATCTTTATCTAAGATGTATGAAGACATGCTGGGTAGTCATTACCAAACTGTGACCGGATATACAGGTGGAGCAAGACAAAGACAATCACAGGGATTCCTTCTTGGAAGATAAGAATTAAAAGGAAGGAAAGGCAAGTCACAACACATCATACCTGCATTGCACATGCCTTTTAGACTGTGTGTGCGTGTGCGTGTGAGTGACTGAGTGAGAGAATTGGAAAAAAACGTAAATAAAGGTGAAAATCTATGTGCAAGATATTTTGAGATGTATTATATTTTTTATTATGTTTCACATGGCTTGTTGAGAAACACTTAGCAAACAGTGAAACCTGATGGCATGTGATTACATCAAAGGGCCCTGCAATATCTTCTGTACAAGCTTATACATTTTAGAATCCCTGAAAAATAAGGCATCCTGTTAGCCCACTTACTTTTTGAAATAGGTAATAAGTGACCACAAAATCCCCATTTCAGTTTCAGTCAAGAATTCAATTGTGCTGGTATTTAAACCTACTTTCACATACTGTATTTTCTGCCCCTCACTGCTGTTGAGAAATGCACTATGTGGAAAATATTTTCATCAATCATTAGGAACCTGAAATAATACTAAAGAAAATATAAGAAAGGGTAGAACCAACATTCTATTTGTGTTTGCTCAACAGCTATGATGAGATGTGTTGTTGATATGCGCAGTATTGATTGATTTGTGCGAGTCGTCTCTGCTGTTCATAGCAAGAAAATCAGTGTAGTTTCAATATAAATGTTTACTAAATTAAGTTTTACACAAGGAACTACCCAAGTATTGGAATTGCTAAAATGTACTACTGTTGATCTTTTTCTTTTGCCTGATACCAGGTGCAGCTTTCAAGAGCCAGGAGCCATATTATGCCATTTCATATTTCTAGGTGTACCTTCACTGTTGTCATAACTGGTGTCGATATTAAACAATGCTAAATTTAGAAAATGTACGCTGAAAATATGTATAATAAAGCTGACAAAAACAGAAGCGGTGGTGCTCAGTGGCTGTGTGTTTCGTCTATGGTTAAGCTCACTGAAGGAGAGCAGGAGCGAAAATGAACCATTCTGGTTAAAGATAGGTACAGTTTAGGTTTTATCCAAAAATATTTCAGTACAGCTCCTGAATAAAGATCCAAAATGATGTATAATAGGGTCTTTTAAACAAAGCTTTGTACAATGACTTAACCTTTTGCTTGCAAAAGTGTTAACCTGACCAACATATCCTGTTGCTTTCAAACTCCACACAATACCTTCACGAATCTCCTCCCTTCTTCCTAAACCCTTATAAGGACAGTTGATCCGTCTCTGTGCACAATGCCAAAAGTCTCGCCCTGCACTTTACCTTCGCACTCCCTGGTTTTTTCGTTCTTTGAACTCCTCCAGCAGGACGTGCATCAGCATTTATTGTTTGATTATGAAAGGTAAGGGATCATTAAAGTCATATCCTTAAAAAAAAGTGTCATATTATTTAGGGAAAGCCAAGATGATGCAATTGTAGTCAATCTCATTTCCCTACAAATCACAGCACTTCAATCACATTATAATGCTGGCAAAGATAAACACACACGCACTTACCCCCTGGGCGTTCATGGTTCCGATCAGTATGCAGCAACATTGCAATGGGCATTCCAACATTTTTGGAGCGGCCAGCGACCAGCACATTCTTTCCCACTGTCTCAATACCTGCACAAACACATTTTCAGGGGAAAATATTTTTTGATAGACTTTGCTCAATTGATAGCACTGCTAAGCAGAGACAAAGCATAACTTGAGCATGCAAGGAGCAAAAGCAATTGGTATGTGGAGGGAAGTTTTTCTGCCTGCTGCACCACAGTCTGGCACCACAGTCTGGCACCACAGTGTCACATGTGATGATTATTAAATTCACTGAAAGCCAAGGAGAAGGTCACTAAAGTGATGGCTTGAAGTTTGCAGTGAAATGTTAAAAAATAGCAGTACCCTGGTAGCTAAATGATTCTTTCTTTGGACTTTTGCTGCATTTCATACTCCTTCTCTTCTCACATGTTTCCTGTCTTCTCATCAAATAAAGGCAAAAAATGCCCAAACAAATCTTTCTATAATCTTTAACATGTATTTCCTTCTATGCTTGTAAGCATTCATTATGTGTGTGTGCATTGACATTATTACTATGTATGAGTATTTCCCCAATCTACATACTGTCTGTTCCACATTAACATCCATGTGTTTGAAGGCCCAAAAAACTTGGCAGTCCTGTATAGCTATGTAGCACATAACTAGAGAGAAAAAACACGCTCATCAAATTTAACAAACTGTAGAAAGCACCCTTTTACCATCCATCACTGTCTGGTATGGGGATTGCAATATTTCATAGCTGATAGTGAAAACATCCATCAAGGTCTCTCACCTCTGTATGGATACGTGAGGAACCTTGATGATTGCTTTGAACAATAACATCATGATTATGATTAACATAGCATCAGAAATTCATCCAGTATTACCAAGGAACCTCCTAACCCTCTCAATGTCTCAGAAGCCTTGATTTCTATCAGGACGTCCCGAAGCATCTGAACTGTGTAACAACATCTGAGTTACCTGAAATGAACTTTCTAGATCAGCAGTCAGTTTCGGCCGAAGCTTTGGCTCTGTTTTTGCATAAACAATGGCACCCTCCTCTGGGTAATGCAGCTAGTTTTCTTTTATTACAATTTTATCACTATCTGTAGAATCTCCAAGTACAGCCAGTACTGCCAAAATAGTGCTAAACCCAACAGTCAGTCCTCACAGAAAGAACAGTTATGTCCTAACAACAGGACTCCTAAAATGTATATTTTCATTATCATACGTGTGTTTTGTTTTTTTAATTGCATCTTAGTGGTGTCAAATTTCAATCATTTAAAAGCCTTAAGTTGTGACAATGATATTTTCTGTGAAAAAAATGAACCCATTACCCTTTATCTCCCTGCCCATTTGCGCATGGTCTATAAAACTTATAACTGAAGTCTTAATTGTGTCAATCAACTTGTCATTTGAAAAATGATTGTTACATGCCATCTAGTGGGCCTGTATGATAAGACCAGTACATGAGCCTGTTTCTGCCTTTGCCTCCAATTAAGTAATGTTAGGAAATGCAACATTTATGTTAAAGTCACAGGTAACACAAATAACAGTTTGCTCAAAACAATCTTTGAATAAATCTTTAATGACATATATAGGATTACTTGTTAGTTAAAAAAAAACAAAAGACACACACACAACCAAAAACATTGCACAAAACAGCATTAAAAACTAGTAAGGAAGGTTCTGGTGGTTTACCTGCTCTTTTGATGATCTCCCAGACAGCTGCAGGTGTGGCAGGCACCATGGATCTCTGGTCCAGACACAGCTTTCCGATATTCACAATATGGAACCCATCCACATCCTTCTCTGGCGCAATGGCGTTACACACTGCTCGCTCATTAATGTGCTCTAAAGATTGGAGGCAGTTGCATATGGTCAGATTTCCAACCAGAAGCTTGTTGATTGACTGCCCAAAGCATTTGCTAAAGGTAAAACTTTCAAAGAGACATTCAAGGTAATTTTAGGTATGCACCAATTTTGACGTTTCTTCTATTAAAAATGTATGTTGCCTCTTCCAAAAAAAGAATAATTCAAATAAATCATTAAAGGCCCATGCATGTCCACAATAAGTTTATGTAAAAATCCTACTAGACTGTTATGTAAAGCAACTTTGAGGTCAAAAGCTGTTGTCCTTGTGTTTACCAGGAAGTGGCAGCTGCACCAACAGGCCGCTGACTCTCCAGTCACGATTCATCTTGTCAATCAGCTCCAGCAACTCCTCCTGGGAGACTGAGCTGGGCCGCACCACAGTGTCACTGGAAATACCTGGAGAGCACAAAGACATCACACACACACTACATGTTTAGCACATTGCCATATGCATGTATTATTTTGTTTTTTTATGCGTGTGTATCTATATGTCCATGCATGCTTAAAAATGTGAAGTGCATTAGACAGAGCCACACTATGCATTCAGTGTTCAGGAATGTGGGCAATGCTCAAGTCTTACCCAGGATGCTGGCTGCACGGGTCTTGTTCTTTACATAGGTACGACTGGCTGGGTCGTCCCCTACTAAGACCACTCCTAGATGGGGTCTCATGTTGCCCTGAGCTACTAGCTCTTCCACATCACGTTGGATTTCTCTGTGCAGCTGGCGAGCCAACTCTGTGCCCGAAATCACTACAGCGGCATGCCTGGAGAGGTCAATGGCACAGACGTGAAAGCACATGACTTGGGTCTGGGAAAATTGCAATATGCTGCACTGTATACCAAGATAAAATATTTTTACCATCATATAATATCCCCAATTACTTCTACGTGACAGTGGCTCAACAAATGTCTTTAGTTCATCCAAATGCTAGAAAACCAAGATATTTCACTTGAGAAAGAAAAGCTACAGTCCTCACTACACATGCCTGGTATTTTTTATAATACATTATGTATAGGGTGGTTTCTATGTGTAAAGTCATGAACAAATGCACACACTGGTGTCAATTGACATTACTGTCAGACAAAGCAAATCTTGGAACATCGCAAAAAAAAAAATATCGACAGAAGCAAAATGGAATTGATTCGATAAGTCTTTATTTTCAGACAGCAACGTGTTAGAAGAAGATTTAGCTTAGCTAAACGTCCATTTAAAAGAGGACAAGTGGCAGACCAAAACATACGATAAGTAGACGATAACGCTTACAGAAATCAAACAACAACGACATATCTCCATCACTTTTTCTACATTTTAACACCGTTTAAGGTCGGACTTATTGTGTCGGTTTGGCTGGTCGATCTTTTAATTGCGTCATCATGTTGCGCCGTCTTCTTCTACAGCTGCTTAACGAAACTTTAATTGTGAAGTAGCGCCACCACCTGTCCACCTCGGCGAATTAACTACTGTTCGAGAAGATCGTAACTCAAATTGAGCATTAATTCGCGCTCCATGTTGATGACAATCAATTAAAATGTGCTCTACATTTGAATGGAAACCCACTTGACCTCCCAGCTTAACCTGCCCTCTCTACCGGGAACGGCGAAAGCTGCTGTCAATCAGCATCCCTTGACACGTGACGGTACACACGCCTTCACCGGTGCTGAAGCGTCGCTCATCCATCCCGCCGCAAAGTAATACCGTACATTTAAAGAAAAACAACGCGGTGTTTTTAACGTGGTGTCATTTACCTCGTCACCGACTGGTGTAGATGTCTCCTTTGACTCTCGCATTTTCTGTGCGTCCGCAGTTTGGCCCGGCAGCAGTGGTGGTGTAACGTTAACGGGCTACAAATCCTGAAGGAGGAGCGTAGCGGTGAAATAGAGGCAGCCATGTTTGTGTGTGTCGTAGAGCGTGTGTACGTCGTGCGTGTGTGCGTGCACGACAGGGAGGAAGGGGGGCGGTGCAGTGTGTGGACAATATAGCTGATGAGGGATGACCTGTATTGTACATACTGTAGCCTACTTTACTTACTTTATTTGTTATTCTTTGTGCAAACTGATTGAAATAGAATAAATTAAAATAGCTCCATTGTGCCTGTCATGCCAATTTATGGATATCCTGAGCCCCGGTGCCCCTGACTGGTGTTCTGAGAAAAGACCCAGTGGCTTGAGAGGCAGGCCTTTACAAAAGCCTGTGTTGAGTAATTCATGAGCGTTCGTCTTACTTAAAGTGCAACATCAACTGTAGCTATTCGGTTTTTTAATAATGGATTAAATGTTGACTATATAGTTATAACAGTGGAAAAGTCATAAACACTAGGGACAAGTAGCAACATGTTTTAAAAACTGATACTAATCAGTTTTGTAGTAAGAAATGACACTTACACAGTTGTTGCCAATTAAATTTGTGTCAGTCATCAATTTCTGCTCTGGTAGTGATTGTTTTGTATTTACATGGGGACATAATGGAACTGTCCATTGCAGCCCAAGAACGGTATGTTTTTGGTAATTGTTCATCTCTATGGGTTAATCTTGTGTCTGTTTTTGTTTATCATTGTCATTTGTCAGTTGTTTGCAGTGACTTAGTGTCTATTCTGTGGTAGTCAGATTAAAACTGAGGTCTATTTATTGTCACACTCACTTCTTACGGAGGTATACTGCCAGTGAAGTAAGGACACAGCTGTTGCAGGAAACAGAGACGACATACTGCATAACCAGTGTTGAAAAAAGTTTCTACTGGCAGTTAAATCAAATAGATGATGCCTTGGAAGAAGATTTTCTGGATGGAGCATTAGAATGATATTACAGGGAGGAAAAAAGTTATAGTTAGTTACAATGATAAAATACAACATGTTTAAAACTTTTTGATTTCTTACTGAGAAGAAGATCTATGATTTACATGCAAACTGCTGAATACACTATGTGAGTTTTAGTCATATTTTAGACATCTTTCTCCCTTAGGTTGCCGTTTCATAGCAACATATTTCATAAGTTTAGCCTTTCTTTGCCACAAGATGGCAGCAAATATTTGGTGCAATAACAACTGAATTGCGTAGGGTCCATTTAAAACGTTTGCACCATGTAGTTTTCCATGTGATGCAAAAGTCCCAACTGATGGAAAAAGAAACCAGGATAATGCTGGTTTAAACATTAAGAAAACAGAGGCATGGTTAACAAAGTAAAAGAAATATCAGTTACCCAAGTTTGTCTATGACAAATTAATTATTTTCATAGGTTCATATGTTAGATACTTGGGTGGGCACATGGAGCACACGATGTTCAAACCTGGAACCGGAATTAATCTCCTTTCTTCTGATTTAAGTGACTAACGTTTTCAGCCTTTAATTCTGTATTCTTTTTTCTGTCCTGAAACACAACCTAGCCCTCTAAACGTAAAAAGAGTGCTTTATTTCTGGCAGTGTCTAATGAAGTGGACATTTTGTCATTGCACTGATAAAAACATCCTGAGTGAAAGAGCTCGGGCAGGAGGCATGAGGTTTTGCAGCACAGTACACAAAGATTCACACACAGTTCATGTTTTCAGTGTAAACAAATTCACCAACAAGCGAATGTTGTTTCTAGACATTTGACACGTGACATAACAGTTTATGCATTAAGAAATTATTAAAATTTAATTTGAGAAATGCACTAAAATCACAAAGTATATGAATCCATTGCATGTGAAACCACCTTCACAGCGAATGCTGATGTTCCACTGTATCAACAAGCTCACGACAAGTCAGTGTTTTCCATAGCATAGTGTGTGAGCTGGTAAAACGAGCCAGCTTTCTTCATAGCCACCATTGTACTGTAAGTGGGCACCACTATGGTAACTGTTCACAAAAGGACTAAACAATTTATCTCACAGTAGTCTAGGGTGTGTAACTGTCTTTAAGCATGTTGGATTTAAATTGTTAAAGAAGAAGAAAAAGAGACTAAAGAAAAGGAAATATAGCTGTTTCGCAAACACCTGATAAAATCTAAAATACAGATGTACTGTTTATGTATAAAGCTAAAATAAAAACATGAAGATGTCACATAATCCTGAATCATAATATGTGTTTCGTTCGTGCCATCAATACCTTCTGAAAGCAAAATGTTGATTGTAGAAAAACATTTTACATGACACACTTAGAGCACAGGCTTGTCTCAGTGCCGGTAGCCTTCTCAGAAAATGTGGTAGACACCACGCCCAGAAAGTTGGTTAGAGAATGTAGAGATTATCCTGTGTGACAAAGGCTCGACCCCTGTTTACTTAATTAGTGGATTTATGAAGCCGTTTCCAAACCGCACATTATGTAATTAACCAAACCTTTTCCATTTTATAACAGAAACATAACGGTGCTGTAGATAATGAGGCATTCAAAGAATAAATACAGTGATGGTGATAATAATCACTGAGCATGTGTGATTGTCAGAGAACATAGTAACAGGGATGTGGTTTTCTTTTTCTGATGCAGCGGTTGTTTACTCTAACAACACAAACTGTACTAGTACAGCTACCAAGCGGAACTCAACACGTGTTGAGAGAACACCAGGAACTATAATGAAGCTGTGATATTTGTTGTGTGACTGTTAGAAAGCAGACAGCACATCGGAGGCGCCATACATGTTGACCCCATGCTGTGTGCCTGACAAATGAACAGAGTTGCTGCACTTGGGTGAAGAAATCTTAAGTAATCTTTAGTCTTTTCTTGAGCTAACTCACACTGATAAGAACCTCTCTGAAGCCCAGGTCGATGCTCTGGGCTACTGATCACGTTTGGCAACAAATGTAGAACTCCTCCTTTACCTTTAGATAACTTAAAGGTTCTGTACTAAAAGAACACCTGTAATTACTGAACACAACCTATAACCACTGCAAAATTCTTTTTTTTTTGTCAGTATAAAGATCGTTATGGCTCTTTAGTCTTAGTTGTTCTTTGAGCTTTTTTGTGAGAGCGTGTTTGTGTTTGGCGTCCGGGATGCACATTGACAGAGTTGTAGCACTAATGTAAATCTTCTTTAAGACCCTGATGAGATTTCACTGGATTATGGTGAAAGGAAAAGCCCAGTTTAATTTGTTGTTAGGAGAACGTAGAGCGTGTTGACCAACAGGCTAAATGCTGTGTGCCCTTGAGTAGGTTGAGAGAATGTGTACGGCAGCCAGTGTGGAATAATAAGTTAGGACCAGCTAAGTGTGGGTGAGGAGAGTCAGTTGTTCCACCCCATACGCTGGGCTGAATGGAGCAGAGTCTTGTCTCAACAAGAACAAGCATTTACACAACTCGAAAAGGGAAATTATTTGTCAGATCACACACAAGGTGCTAAAATATTCGGCTTGAAATGAATATTTCTTTTTTACTATTATTACTATCTATTCAGAAAACTCAAGGTTGACTTATAGGTGGAATTCGTAAACACTTGGTGAAAGAGCCGTTTCTCATTTTATTATTATTATTCATGTCTCTAAAACCAACACATCTCAGCTTTTGCTTTCTACTGCAGATTTAAATCATACACTTGAGCTTGGTTTAATTACCACCCAAACGACCCCCCCTCCCCCCCTCCCCCCCTCCGTTGTTGCCTGGCTCATGCGTTATGTAACACATTTATGCCTCGCGCACGTGGCCACAGTCATAATAGACGGCGATATTTAGACGGATTAAACAACGCTGCCGACCCAGTGATCATAACCTTGACACGCAAGCCACATTTGACCACTGATGCTTACAATAAGAGCGAGGTCAAGGGGGGGGTTAGGGTAGGGTTAGGGTTAGATTCCTGCGCTTGGCACGGGTCCTTCCCGTTGCCTAAATAATCCACAGTGAAAGCAGAGCAGAGGGGGGGACAGCACAACGAGTTTGCTCTTGGCTCCATGTGAAGGTACACTCAGTTACAGTGGGCTCTGTGCGGCTCTGCGTCTCTTAACATCAGAGGCTTCACGGTGAGTGACATCTGAGCAACACGAATCCAAAGCGCGGACTGGACACTGGACACAAATCCCCCTGCTGTTTGCTAAGGGTCACATTGTGTTGTTTTGAATAACACAATCACATAAAGACACAGAGTGACAACACAGCAAATAGTGATTCATCTTTTGTTCGTTTAGCTTCAGCCATAAACGCATTACGCGTACAACGCGTACTCTGTCCCTCCCTTCCTCTGTGGTGTCATGCCCTCATCACATTGACCACTACTCCTCTTTTCTCTCTCCCGCTCCTATCTCACGCTATAACCCCCCACACACACCTCCCCCACCTCCTCCTCCATCCCAGAGCTGTCATCCTGAGCAGAGTTGAGACGACGGCTCAATCCCCAAACGCCCGGATGAGAGCAGCAGGCGACGTTCAGGGCAACATGGTCGCATGAGTCGAGGGCAACAATTGCGGGGGGGGGACGACGGAAACTGCTGGAATCTGTGACATTTTCGACGCAACCCACGGAGGAACGGTTCTGGGAAAAACCAGGGAGAGACAGAGGCGTGGAGGCGAAGAGGAACACGGCATATTTCCCCCTCGTGGTGTCTTGTTTCGTTGGTAAGTACATTTTGTTTTCTGACCATAAAACGTTACGCGCGCGCGTATTTTCACCTTCGTCTGGTTTAACGTCTTGTTTTATCTCTATCCTTCACGCATTTCTTTGTGGCGAGCTGCATTTAAGGAGAAACGGGCCTGTTAAGTGTGAATCCAGCGTGAAGTAGAAGTGTCCGCAGCTCACAATCACGCACTTCTGGTTCGTGCTGGCGTAGCCTCACGTTTGACGGACATCACGGTACATTGATGCATTTTTAACACCAGACGACACCTTTGCTTTTACTGATTGTTGCCGCGGCTCGCACGCAACTACCGTGCATGGAGCTGCTACACGTGTGTGACTCCACATCCGATTCAGATGATCACAATAGCACCGACTGTCTGGTGGCCTGACCACCGGTTTGTACCACCGTGGTGGGGAACTGGGGAAAAGCCGAGCAACGGAGACAGTTTGCCGTGAGGCGGCGCTTTCAACGACCGTCTAATCGTTTGGCTTTTAAATCACGCGAGTTCATTTCAGTCAAACCGAGCTTTTCGTGAGCAAAACAGGGTTACGGCTTTGCTGCTCTGTGAGCAAGCGCAGTGTGCGCCAGCCCTGCCGCCCCATTGCCCAATAACAAGAAAGAAGTTGGAAGTAGTTTGTCTCCTTAGTACATCAGGTCACTTTCCTGGTCTCCATTAGGAGCTGAAGGGTTCAGGCTTTTAAGGCTTTATTGTGACATTGCTTCTGTGGCTTTGTTTGTTTCTGTTTCAACAAACATTCACGCAGCACAGGGAATTAAACCACATCAGATCACCTACAGGTATGTATCTGTATTAGCAAGACAGACAGATACTGTGACTTGTATTCCTCCTTTGTCACAATGATAGATTACATTTTCCAACAAGAAACATCCCAGATACTGGAACGTGGACACAGTAAACGTACAGGGGGCTGGAAAGAATAACAGGAACACCCTGCAAAATATTTCAGCTGTGGCAGCGGAAGTACAAGTACTACACTGTGAATACTCAAATTCAAATACAAATTCTACTCTTGTTGTGAAATTGTTAGAATTTAAAGTAAATGTATTTAAAATATCAAAATAAAAGCACTAAGTTTAGGACTATGCCAACGTTTTATTGTTAGATTACATTATATTTTGTAAGATTATTGATTATTATGTGGCATCTGGAGTAAAAAGCAACATTTAATGATAAAATATGGTGGAATAGAAGCATAACCTTGTATAAAATGGAAATACTCAAGTTAAAAGTATGTCAAATTTTAACTCACGTGCAGTATTGAAGTAAATATACTTTCCCCAAGGGGATTGATAAAGTACGTCAATATTACTTTAAAGTTAGAAGTAGTCTGAAAACCATCAAACAATAGATTAATCTGTGACAAATATTTATTATGAAGCCATCCTGTTAATGTTGTCTGGTCCCAGTTACAAACTGGAATCTGTCCAATTATTATTAAATTAAATTTGTCCCACACTAATGATATCCTGTTGCCTACAAATTGTTGTCCACAAAAGTCCACAACTTTCAAGTGGCCAGAATGAGGATTGTCAGTTAATGATTAATCTGAATAATATGATAACAATGAGCAAATGTCAGGATCCGTCACTCCCCAACACGTTTTCTATAGTTTTCTCCTATAAAATCTCTACTAAGAAAATTTAACATCAGTAAACCAGACGAACAGATACACTGATTGCTGTATGTTGTTGAGCTGTTAAGGCAGTAAAACAGATATGAAAATGCATTATGATAAGATAGGTGGATTAATGACTTCCCTCTTTTTACACACCTTTATGTGAACATATGGACGCACGGTCTGCGGCTTCTGTTTACTAGCATCAATGATAAGCTTCTTCCGTTCCTTCTTGGTTTGAAGACGTCTATTAAAACTTCCTTGAGTAGCTACTAGATTGTATTTACAGGTCCTCTCACCTTTCACCCATGTTTGTACCTTACATACTCTGTTTGTAGTAACTTGAAGAGTGGCCAGCTTGCCTAGAAATGGCTTCTTACAGCACTGGTTTAAACACGGTCAGGCTGGAATTTAAAGAAAAAAAATAAAAATAAAAGTTCTTGCACCCACACATTTTAAGCTGCTGGTTTGCATTCGAAGTTGGTTGATTTGCTAAGAGAACCTGCTTTCCAAGAAATGTTTCAGTTCTTGAAATGACAGCGAGTCTGGCTGCAGCTATCTCATCAGACCACTTTGACAAACAAGAGCAGTGAGTACTACTGTTGTTGCCCTCTGTTTGACTGAGCTTTAATTAAAATTTCTGTCACTGTCTTGTGGCATTATGGTGGGTTCCCAAAATAATTAGGGACACTGGGTTTATATTTTGACTGTGCTTTGGCCTGCCCTTTTGTTAACGTAATCCTTTTCGTGAAAAAAAAAAAAAAAAAATCCCGAAGCTGAGTGATTCACACTAAATTGGCAGTTTTGTGGCGACAGGGTGCAGCCACAGCTTAGACCACACCATCAATAGTCTTTTTTTTTTATGCTAACCCCTAAATCCAACTGCTTCATAACAGACACAGAGCAGTGCATATTTAAATAGCACTTAAACCAGGCAGCTTAATGTTGTTTTTGAGAAGTTCTGCCTCGAAACTGTCTGTCACTGGAGGAGGGGAGAGGTGAGCTGTCTGCATAAAGTATGTGTACCTTGTGTAATGTTGTTACGTTCAACACGGCGCTGAGAGAGCAGTGCCTGAGCAGTTTCCACGCAGTTGTGCTTTCTCATTACACGTGCACTAGTATGTTATGGTAGTGTATCAAGTGACAATGTGGAAACGATGTGAGAGTGGATAAGGGGTCACTTGTGAGCATGAACCTACAGAAATTATCACTCAAATCTGCAACTTCAATCACAACTAGGGTTTAAAGCACAGCCACAGTTGACTACCAGCATTTAGCAGGTAAACATCCCAATATTTCCCTGAGGAGTTGGTAGAGACCAAATATAACAGTATGTGACTTAAATTAATCCGTAACTACTAGGTGTGGAAATAAATATGTTTGCTAACAATTACTGTGAAAGAAGACTGATAGTTGCCGTTTTTTATTTTTTTAAACTTTTATAGGTTGTACAAATTGTTATTGCTCATTTAAGTAATGTAAACATGCAGTTTTGGAAAAGCCGGCTTGAATCATTTTTGCTTTGTTTTACTATCAAATTGAATATCTTTTATTTCATATAAACATGATGTGCTGTAAACGCCTACAGCTATGATACGCAACTTTCAGTAATCAAGTATCAGTCCACCAGGGTGTCATACACTAACCATACATCCATGGTCGAAACCTGTGGTGTCTCATAGATAAGTTCTGGGTGTATATGTTTTACACAACTTTTTTATTAAACTTTATAAAGTTTACTATCATTTCTGTGATGGCAAACAATGGCACAATTGTTTATTCTTCTGTTTATTGACTAATGATAATTGACAAATAATTTCAAAGCTGGTTTTAGACCATTGGTGAGACTAAACTGAATGAACATGATTACTATTTGCTTTTTAATAGCTTAACGTAAAAGCTGGTAGTATAACCGATGGCACAATTTTTACTTTGGTCTGATGTTTTTCCTAAATTAAGGGGTCGTGAATATTTGTCTTTAAGAACTGAATACATACAGAATTTTAAACTATTTACAAGTAAATTCACATTTTCCAAATAAAAGGAAAGGGAAAGGAGAAAATGAAATGTATGCAAAAGACACTGGAGTCTGTTCTGGTTTCCATGATGGTAGGGCCCCGCACAGGCTGGCCCTTCTGCCAGTGGGTGTGTCTGTATCTCTGTGGGCAGAAAGGCAGTTGGCACAAGAGCTGGAGGTGTCACAGTCGGAGAACAGTCTGTCTCTGATCGGCCCACCTCACCCTCGGAGCACAATCCCTGTTGTGTCTGAGCCCTCTTTCACCATGGCAACATCACATGATAGCACAGAGAGAGTGGGAATTTTCATGCCGCATGTGTGTGTACATGTTTGTACATGCTTGTACCAATATTGCGTAATCCATGTTGTTGATGACAACCTCTCAATAAGCACGTCATTGATCATGTGAAGCTGATAACATCTTTTTTTTTTTTTTTTTATTAACAAAGGTCAGAATAAGCTTAATAAACATGGTAGAGCAGGAAAGGTTGAGATGTGAGGCTTGTTGTTGTTGTTAAAGGGAACTGAGAAGATAACACATTAAGCAAGCTGCTAGCTGCCGGCGATGGAGAAAGAAGATGAAAACAATTGGAAACAACTTCAGAATAGCTGTTGTTCAGAAATCACAGTTGCATGATCTCTTTATGATTTAATTGCAGCATTACTTTAGGGTCAGGGCACCATTAAAGCTTGGGAAAATAATCCAAGCCATTTCAGCTCCTAATTAGACTACTTTACAACCACCGGTTCAGCTTTACCTCAGTATTTAACCAGATCTAAGTTGTGTGGACACAAACATTCTTGAGGCCTCATTTATACACTTACATATTTGCGGTTTCTACACATGTATGCGTATGCATCTGGCTTCAGGGAACTCCTGCATTATGGCAAGTTTACAACCGATAAAACTGCTGCCATCCCCTAGCACTAGCATGTCTTCCTGTTACCACTGTCACGTAGGTCTGCATTCTTCTTTGACCCAAAAGCGATCGTTAACAGCTCTTAATACTGAGATTGTCTTCACATGATGATTGTGGTAGTTTTTTTGTCCTCTTGACAAATATCTTATAGTATATTTACAGTTGGCACTGATCATGCTGGCGACTATAGGCTTCCTGTTAGTTTTCCTGTCTTGTTTGCTTTGAAGCAGGAGACCCTCATTTGAATCGTGGACAACATTCAAAACAATCTCCATAGTTTTGGCTTCTTTGAAGACTCTAGATTGTTCCCTTAAAAAAAGGAAACCCATACAGTCTGTCACGTAAACAATTAGCCATTTATTACCCGTTAGCGTGTGACTGATACCCGTGGCATCATTTTCTCTGACGTGTTGTGTGTTTTTGGCCTCGTTTGTGCTCTCCACTCGGGCCATGAGAGCCATTTTGTAGGGTTTCTGGTGGCCTTCTGTATGCGGCAGGGTCTGTATCAAAGCACTGTCACACAGAGCGCCTCTTGTTTGGGTGCTGGCCTGGTGTTAACTATGCTAATGACAGGCTTAGTGCTGAACTGTGAGGCATTGTGGTTTTATTTATAGAATGTAGATTCGACATTATTTTCCTGTGTGCCTCATCCAGGTACATTTGTCCAGATACACCTCTAGCTTTACTTTCCTGAGTCATAATTTTGCCACTAAGGCCTGGGGCCACTTTGGGGTTTTTGAAAAATGTTTGATGTCTTGGCACTAAAGGGAATACTGATAAATACCATAGGGAGCTCTTTGTGGCATCTAGGGTTATTTGTCAGATCATGTCAGCGACACATTTAGTTATTTTTGTGCCTGATAGATACAAATGTATGTCCCTATTGACTGCAAACTCGCCAAATTTCCAAAGAGACAGTCACATAGGACAAGTTCAGCAAATTGCGCTGCACAATATTAACCCAAAAAAACCCACCGTATATTTAATAAGTACAATTTGGATTGCTTCTCTGTCTATTTGTTGCTTTGAGTGTTTGGAAAAAGTAATGTTTGTAATTCTGTTACTCAAGAAGCCATTGCAAAAGAGTTGGAATTTATATGAACGTAGTTTTTCAATTAATTATACAGACGTCACCTTACAAACAAGCATGTGCTTTTCACTTTCCCCTCATGGAAAAAGTGGCCCGCGGGCTTGTTTTGTATGTGTGAAAGTTCTTCTCAGTTTGTAGAAATCTTGATGTTTGAACAGGTGTGGGCTCTCGTGTCCGTTTTAACTCAGTTCTCATTGTCCTACCCCACAGAGTAGTGAACAGTGTGAGAGTCTTAGAGATAAATAGTACGGCATTCTAAGCTGGTCCTTGTTGTTGTGTTGAAAATATTACCGCCTATTTGCATTTGATTGTACAGACAGGGCATGGCTCCATGTACGGATGCGCAGCTGGCTGACTGGTCACTGCCCACACTCATGTGACACTGCTATTTCTAGCCAAACCATTCCTCCTCTCTACTGCCTTTAGCAACAAGAGCAAGTGGTGGATATATGACACTTAAGAAAGCAGCAAAGCTTAAAGCAGCGAGGGGCAAATAGAGTCTGATGATATCTATCCAGAGACCATATAGCAGAGTGGGGATAAGCTACTGTAGGTAGAACAATGGTGTGTGGGAATGTAAAGAATTAAGCTCAAGATAAGACTGAAATTAAGCTATATGCCACAAGTAGTTAATAAGAACTTTAAGATTGTTTCCAAATCTGTAATTTATTAAATAATGTGTATTAATAAAGCATATTTTTCAGTGGACTCACTCAAAAAAACACACACATTCTCTTTGCTGACAGACATTCATCATGTTTGTTGACAATTTCTCAAGAGATCATGTGATATTGATCCAGTGGAGTTCTGGCTCGGCTGCTTGCTTAACAAACCATTTAAAAAACTGGTTTTCTCAATAGTTCACTTTCATTTTATCTCTACTCGGATGTCACATCAGTGTGTTAATATGGTCCAGTTGCTGCCCATATCAAACAATCAGAAGTGCAGCCGTTTATGCCCTCAGCTCACCTGCATGTCCATACTGTAACTGACAGCTTTTAACTGTTGGCAATGATAACCCATGTTTTTCTGTGTGACATTACCTAATTAGCTAATCAGGGAAACTGTCCATAACACAACCATTTTATTTCGCTTTGTTTTTTCATTCACTATTTTGTCCAACAGTGTCACAGTTAAACATTAGCATAGTCCAAGCTATTGGACATTTCAGTAAATAATGCCCTTCACTTTACCTCCATGACATTTAATTGTATAGTTTAAGGAAATGCCGTTGTGTTCAGATGTGATTTCACTGAATCATGCTATTAGGCTATTACAAGCTGTGACTGCCTCAGAGTATTAGGGCACTTTTTTTTTTCTTAAACAAGAATCATGGTATTTAAACTAAGTGATTAGTGGTCTAATACAGTTCTTGTAGCACTTGTTTTAATGATGATAAATTATATATTGGATCCTCTTTAGATCTATGATAGGCCAAACATAGAGCCGTTTTGGAGTGGAGCCTGGAAAATGCACGGGCACCAAAAATAATCTTGTAGTACAAGAAACCCTGGGGGAAATGGTGAAAAGAGCGTCTTCTGAAGGAAAAAGTACTTTTCTTGAGTAAAGATCCCAAATGTGCTTGTTCAGTGGCCACTGGACTTGCTTGAAATTATTGAAGTCAGTTCACCACTCATCCAAAAAGGTTCCTTCAGAATTGATAACCATGACCTGGATGACTGAGAATCTTCACAGACTTTCAGGAGAGATGCTTTTCCAGGGTAATGTCAGGTCTGTGAACGATGGGAGGCCAGGATTAAATATTGTTGAAAATCTCCAGGGTTCCCTGTACTGAACGGGTGATGACATCTTCATAAATTTTCACACATTCCAGCCCCGCTATGGTTCCACAGTAAGTGACCCCACAGTAATGCTGCAAAGGCTTACCCAATTTCAGTCTGAGCTGTAGTCAACAAACCTGTTAACACAGTCTGTACACTTCTACACTTTGCGAATGGATAATAAATAATGAACATTAAGGTATTTTTTTCTGCTGTCAGTCATTGCTGTATCAAAACAAAAAGAAACAATATAGAGCCACTTTTGAATGTCATGGTTATATGTGAGTGTTATTGATGAATGTCAAATGTTAAATAAATATGCTAACTTGCCAAGTTCACTTCTTTGCCTGCTTTTTTAGCTGCTAGGGCCTCTCACACCTGGATTTGGACAGTTTATCTCGTTCTTCCTGACAGAGCTTCTGAAGCTCAGTCACTTTCAGTGGGAAGTGTCCGTGTCTGTCGTCTTCAGGTCTCACCACAGATGTAATGTGGGATTTAACCTTTGACTGGGACACTCAAGGACAGTCAGAGATTTGTCTCAAAGTACAAACTTCTTCCATTTTACTTTTGTTGAGGTCACTGTTCGCCTGAGAATCCCGAGCGCTTTAGAAATTCTCATATACTCTTGCCCTGATCTTTGTCTTGCTACAGTTTTATTACAGAGGTCTAGAGAGAGTTCTTGGTCTTTGTGGTTTGGTGTTTAAAAGATGAACAAAAGGAGACAACAGCAACTTATTGAGATATTTTAAAAGATCTAGTATTACATGAGAAGAATGCGGATTTTAACTTAACTTTGCCAGCTCCTGGTGGGTTATGATGATGATGCTGATTAAAGGCGATGGGTGGAAATGATTCATCCTAATGGAATTAGAGGTGAGACCACCTCAGGCAAGACCACCTCTCTTCCCCATCTACCCTCCATCACCGGAGCACCAGCAGACCACTTGTCACAATGAGTTTCTTTCAGTGTTGACCATGCTGTGACAGCATGTAGCAAGTCAGCCTCTAACGATGCTGTCCCCAATAACATCTCCCCCTGAATTCAGTACTAAGCAGTTTTACAGCGCCTGGATTTTTATTTTACGTTAGTTTGTGTTTGGAGTTTTTAGTACTTGTTTGAACTGTATATTCGTTGTGTGATTTTTATGTGCAAGTCACATACTGTGTGTAAAGGTATGTGTTTTACCTGGCTGCAAAACACATTTCCCCTCAGGGGCAAGTAAGTAAGGTTTAAAGGTACACATAAGGTCCGTCTGGGTGTAACCAAATTTGCAGCACAAATGCAAAAAGAGAACACCACTCCTTAAAATTGAAAAGCACAGTCTGTTTGTGTGTACACCATGTATTATAAGTACCTGCAAACATATGATAGATAACACCAGTTACAGTCTGTACTGTGTAATTTCAAGATTAACTCACTCATACTTTAGTAGTAGGAATTATGGCGGCATAGTTCTGCTTATCCTGCCACGCATTGTTTTAATGCTGTTCACTGCCAGGAAACTGCCTGTGGACTGCCTTTTGAAATTCTTTATTTACAGAGGGGGTTTAGTGTACCTTAATAAACATTAATTATCCAAAGGCTAATCTTCATCTGCTGTCCCTTGCAGATGTTCTTGGACCTTTCCTTGAAAATACCAAAATAAAGTCACAGATAAGAAGTATTTAATGTAATGTAGTAGTTTATTTATTTATTTTATTTTAGTTTATTTTTGGAGAATTAGTTTTCCACTGTCCGAGGGCATAGTAGAAATGTCTTCCTGTTGAAATAGCACATAGAGTTTATCTCCCGTGGTGAAGGCATGCTGTGCTGAATACCCCAACAGTTTACTCTCTACAGTACTGTTTTCAAATCTGACCAGTTTCATTTCCCTCACGTTTTCATTGATACTGTAAGAATAGAAGAAATTGTTAATTATACAGGGTTGAGTGATAAGTATTGAATAGAGCCACACAATATTTAAATGTTTGATAGGGCATGTGTAGGCACAAAAAGACTACCTTAACTTCAGCGAGCATAAACTCACTAAAGTTAGTTCATAGTATAATGTAACTAATAAAGATGTAAAATGGGAAATAAAAGTCACATTTGACAACAAATTAAGTGCGATTTAAAGATTTCTGCTGAAGTCGTCATGTGAAATTCCTCTGTTGTTGTGCCATTCTGTGGTCTGCTATGGTCATCCACAGCTAGCAGCACGTTTTTGAGCATTACCCTCAGGTTTCACATAGAAAAACAGTGCCAGCTTATCTGCTGCCTCACTGACTTGCAGGCCTAATCTGGCTAGTCTCGTGTTTTTTATTCCAGTGTGTGTACTGAGACTTCAACGTATGGTTTATACTTTGTGTGTACGTGTGTCTGCGCACACGTGTATGTTTGTGTAGAGGTGTGACATTCCTGCAAAATCGTGCCAGAGCACAAGACCCCATGTTCCACTGCCGCCACATCTCTTACTACATGTGCGCAGCAGCAGGTCTAATCAAAGCACCCCGTAATACTGTTAGCTGGGTCAGGTGCTTGAAGCCAAGATTAAGAGCAGGAGGGCACAGGCCACTAGATCCAGCTTAGGAGGGAGCATTCTCTTTTTCTCACTCTCTCTCTCTCTCTCTCTCTCTCTCTCTCTCTCTCTCTCTCTCTCTCTCTCTCTCTCTCTCTCTCTCTCT
>JAUYWH010000027.1:17884634-17929720 GCA_034779795.1 Ctenopoma multispine | reverse complement strand
GTGTGTGTGTGTGTGTGTGTGTGTGTGTGTGTGTGTGTGTGTGTGTGTGTGTGTGTGTGTGTGTGTGTGCGCGCGAGTGCAAGTCTGTGTGTCACATGTGTGTCGGTCAGTGTTTAACAGTTGTTCAAGGACACCTCAACATATGGACAAAGGGCTTAAGAGACTTAACCACCAGCGGACAACCCATATTTTATAAACACCAAAACAAAGAATAGAAAACTCAGCAAAGCCGATTGCAGTAAGAAATGGGCTATGTGTTAATGTCGTTCAGTAAATAAAAACAGTACAATAAATTAAAACCCTGTTGTCCTGGTTCAGCATATCCAAAGAACATAGATCATGGATAAGATATTGCTAGATACAGTTCTTACATAAGGCCCCCATTGATATCTTAGGGCATCATTAAGTATATCAAGGCGTTAACAAAAACAGGTTGAGCATCTTGGACAGTGGACATTAAACATTTTGTATAAAACGTTAAGTTTCAGTATTGTTGTTGTGATGCTGCAGCTGCCAGATGAAGTCACATTAACGTGAGGTGCTGTCCCTTTAAACAGGAAAAAAGTGAGCTACAGCGGTTGAGCAGGGTTCTTACACATCTTGAAATAAACCCATTACCAGTATTTAAATTCCACAGTGCTCTTTTACATAAACTTTATTTTTGTGTGCTATAAATAATACACAATGAAATACCTTTTGCTGCATTGTGAAAGGAGCTGACATGCAATTTGTGCAATGGACACTATTGCGACTGCAACTGAGTGTGCAGTTTTTATCTGTATGCTTCATACTGCTCTGGCACTGCAGTCAGACTTAAGTACGTGTGTGAGAGCACGCTGTATTGCTTGTTCATTATCTTCATCAACGCCTTAAATCCAAAATCAGTCACAGTCAGAATAGTTGGAGATGACCTTTGCACACCCTAATAAATTGCTATATTGATTTGAAAATGATTAGTTGCTCTGTTCTAGTGTTAAAGGTAACTAATTTATTCTATTGGGTCAAAAAACAATGAAGCCAAAATCCAGCATATTACTGTTTCAACAGCTGTTTATTTTGCATCTCAATGACTAGTGAAAACCCAACAATTTTTGGGTGCTTCTTTCTAATTATGGACAAATTAAAGGGAAGCGAGAGAGTGAAAGTTTTAAGGTTGCATAACATTTTATGCAACTTATTGTTTAAATTTTTTATTTTACATGATTTAATTGTGAAGATTTTAAGTTTTTGCAGTTTGACACAACTTGACCATGTAGCTTAACATGGTGTGGATTCATTTAACATACTGAAGGTCATGTTGCCAGTCTACTAGCAAGAAATTAATTTTGTGTGAACTCTATTTAGGTTGCATCACACTGGAATATGTAACTGAGTCTACTGGAAACATTGCATTCTGTATGTTTCCTTTATGTACAACTTGTCATATACAGAAAGACACGGCAGGCACATAGAACACATAAACATTCCCTGGCTGTGTTTTTGATAGTCTAGACTCACAGTCATGTTATGTTTTCAGACCAGCGTATATTTGCACTTGCATTTGTTGCCTTACGTATAGGAAGATCCAGGGGTTTGAGCCATACCAGGTCTAGCTAAAGCATTTTCCTAGAGTTTGAATATTTTGTATTCATTTGTATATATTGTACTGTAGTTTGCATGTGTTTTTTTTTGCAGGTGCGCTTGTTTCCTTCACAACACAATCAATTACACGCATGTTTTTTTATAAGCACTACTGCCACTCACCTTGAGGACGCATTGGATTAAGAAGTCACTAGAGTTGATTCCCAGTGCACTTCACATGGCTTCTGCTAAACATTTAAGAAGGTGAATGCAGTGAACACATTTTCCTACAGGTATTAGGTTGAACTTATCTTGTTATCTTTTTAAATTTGTTTGTCGTGTTGGCACGGTGGACAGTCTTAAGTACAACAATATTCATCAGCATTAGCTGCTGTTGCTATGGAGAGAACCTTTTCAGAGGGGTATTGCAGGATGTGCCATAGCTGCTGGATTTATCTGGATTTATCAATAATCAAGCTTTCACTTGCTGTTGGCACACATTACAGTTTTATCCTTATTCAAGTCTAGAAGTACCTGAGCGATCAGTCTTGAAGTCAACTTTTTGTTTTGTTTATTTGAAGAATTAAATCAAACCAACAATGTGTGAAATAGCTCCGCCCATTTGAAAACATCATTAAACCTTGGAACTCCACAGATTACTAGCGTGAAGGTTGGCATGTGTACTACACATGGCTGCTTGATTGGCCCCTCGGGCAGTCATTTTGGAATTCACTGCATATACTGACTGCATCCTGTAACCCTGACGAAACGCTAGCAAAGCTAGAGCACATTGGGTTTTTTTTTTATGTTCCCTTCTGACTCTTTAAACCTTCTTATTGGACTGAGAAATGTTTTTAGTATGACAGTCAATGACAAAGCTACACCAGACTCTCTTCTACAAGTTTTAGCCCTGGCCAGAATGGTTTCTATGCACACCTGGGAGTGGCGGTATGTGAACTGGTCTGGAGAATGGACTAATCATCAGCTGCAGCTGTCGTGTTGTGTCTCTGTTTAGAAAATTGTAGACCTGATTATAAAGGCCTGGTACTTGAGTGGACGCCCACATGAAAGTCACTCGTGCTCATTTTTCCGTCCTTCTTCCCACACTTGGACATGCCATTGAAGGATGTAGTGTCTGCATTCTCCATTTGGCGTGTTTGACTGTTGGAAAGACGGTTTCCTCTGTGGCCAGTGTGGTCCTCTTGTGGCAGCAGTGTTGCCCAGATTAAACATTTACACAGGACAGTGTTAGTTCTTCAAACTCTGCTACTGTCAATACGATAACTGTAAAACTGATTTATACAGAATGAAGTAAATGTGTTTAAGAAGCTATCATGTTAAAATAAATAGGTTATGAATTTAGGAGTATAAAGAAAAACAATTTGGGATAACTTAAGGGCTTGAAAGACCTTTGTGTCTTAATATTGGTGCAGACTTGATAAAATAGAACTTGTAAGCAAATGTACTAAGCATGAAGCACTTAAAGAATTTTTTGAAACTTAGTGCTGTTTGGTCATGAATTATTAACTTGGTTAACCTTTTCAGTAGCAGGTATCTCAATGGACTTCAGTTCATGACTTCACTTTATCAAACTTTCATCCAAAGAGTCTCAAACCTCTGTCTGAGTCCAGGGGCACTTTTCCTCCACTCTGATCCTGAGCTCTGATCTTCCTCCCTCTGGAGGGAAGTAGGTGAAAAGAGAATTTCCCCTCAGGGAGTAGTATATGAGTATCATATTTCTATAACGATTTGTCGGCTCTCTTTCCCTCCATACAAAACTTACCTGGGACCTGTTGAGTTACTGTAAGGACAATTAACCATTTAGAATTTGTCTTTAATTTTTAACTCTTAACTGTAATAATTTTCAGTCTTGCATAAAGTCCTGGATCTTGATTCAGGGAGGTCTTGCATGGACCTGATCTGGAGACAAATTATTGTCATCTTTTTATGCGTGTGTGTTGTGGTTCAATGACGGATAAAGGATAGAAGTATGCGACCTCAACTGTTCCAGATGGAGCCCTTGGTCAGGAGGAGGGAGCCATAACTTTCTGCAGGCTATTTACGAAGGAGTTGTCTGCCCCCACGCGATGAGAAGCACTTAGTCAGTTCATGCAGAGAGAATGTACAAGCCTGGCCTTCAAGCTATTTACATTTAATGCTCCCCATTAACAATTGGCTTAACCATAGAAGGGAATGTGCTGCCATTAACCCCTATAAATGACTTTGATTATGTGGCATAGACAAAAGAAAAAGAGAAGAACGAACCCAGACCAAGATATTTGTGGTGTAGAGGTTTCCCAAGGACCACCAGAGGCTTCAGTGTTGGTGGCCTCATCATCCGTTTCTAAAGCCTGTTGTCATTGTTCCCATGTAAATAGGCCTCGTGGAACTTTACAAGGACAGAGAAAACTGTTTGCATGTTGTGCCAATGAATCTGATGTGATCTGCTCTCTGAAAGATAAACTAGAGTGGGTCGCTGAAGCACCACATTTTGACTATTTTATAGTCAGTAGATTTTAACAATCACTGCTATGCAGGAATTATATTGGTACCCTTTGTCATTATGTCATTATTAATTATTCGTATTAGTTTTGATTCC
This sequence comes from Ctenopoma multispine, assembly GCA_034779795.1. Lineage (NCBI taxonomy): Eukaryota > Metazoa > Chordata > Actinopteri > Anabantiformes > Anabantidae > Ctenopoma > Ctenopoma multispine. The sequence continues at coordinate 17,925,561 of JAUYWH010000027.1, read as the reverse complement.
TTGTTTCATCTACACAGCTGTATATACAACTGTGTGTGTGAGTATGTTCTTTAGTTATTTTTAGTTTACTTACCTGACCCCCGAAAGTGCAGTTTTGTGAACAGTTTCCACCTCGAGCAGGAGCAAAACTTTGCTGCTGATGTTCTTACTGCAATGCAGTCTCAACTCAAATCCATGCAGTGGATTTTCTTTTTTTTAATTATTTTGTGCTGCAGCAAAACCTTCGTTTGAACTTATACACCAAAGCTTGTTACAAAACGTGTGTGAATCTCTGACTGTCATCCAGTGAACACTGTAGCAGTCATGCTGGGGCTGAAAAAGCAAGGATTAGCAGCATAACTGCCATGTAAACATGCACCAGATAGTCAGTGAAAGTCTACATATCTATATTAATAAAATCAGCTTGATCAGACAGCTCCCAGACTTTTCCAGTAGTGCTACACTATCATCGTGTGAAACATTTAATGTGTTTAGTAATTTTGGTATCATTGACATTGAAGTGAAAGTTGTTGGAATAGTCAGGTATATTCAGACATCAGAGCCCCTCTTTGTGTTGGGATAAGATTCTAATAGTCTGCTCTAATGTTAGGAGCATTGTTCAAATCTCATTCTGGATGCTGTGGTCTTTTTATAGTTGCAGTGTTGACAAGAGGCCGTCTGAACGGTCAGATTTTATTTCTTTGAAGGGCAGACTGTGATTTACTATTGAAGTGTTTTCCTCTTTTCACCAAAAGCCAAATCTATGTTGACATCGTCCATTCCGAGTTATTCCAATTATTTTATCTCTCTCTCTCTCTCTCTCTCTCTCTCTCTCTCTCTCTCTCTCTCTCTCTCTCTCTCTCTCTCTCTCTCTCTCTCTCGGTCCCGCCCCTTCTTTCTTTTAGGTTTTGTGAGGAAGTCACGAGGGAGATGTTGTCAGATGGTTGCTGTTGAAAAAGAGTAACCATGGCTTATGACACTAATCTGTTTCTGTGTCTCCTCTCTCTCGTTTGTCGTGCAGGTGAAGGAACGTGCAGACAGGCTGTCTCACACTAAGCTATGGAATGCTCCCTGCGCAAACCATCACTAGTCTCAACTCTTTGGACTGAACTCCAAACGCTTAGTTAGCGGCTGTGCTTCTCCCCTCGAACTCTTTACAACCAGGGGACGAAGAAAAGGTGTGGGCTTAACAAGTCCTCCGCTAAATACGCACAGAGCACTTCTGTTTTTTTTTAGAATATTTAGGATTTTTACTTTTTTTTCACCACTTGGATTTTTTTCTGGTGAAATCATATCAAGATGGATATGGAATCGTATCTGTGGATGGTCATTGTCGGCTTCATCGTTGCCTTCATCCTGGCCTTTTCAGTCGGCGCCAATGATGTGGCCAATTCATTTGGCACAGCAGTGGGGTCTGGTGTGGTCACACTGAGGCAGGCCTGTATCCTGGCATCCATCTTTGAGACCCTGGGATCAGTGCTGCTAGGGGCCAAAGTGGGTGAGACGATTCGGAAGGGCATCATAGATGTCAGCCTGTATAATGACACGGTACCCGTGCTCATGGCAGGGGAGGTCAGCGCCATGGTTGGTAAGTTGGACTCAACAAGTCATAGAATTTGTACTGATGCTCTAAGTTTGTTTCACACATGATGCCAATTGTTTGTCTCATGTCTGAATAAGTGCACCTCATTTTCGCATAAAAATCTATTTTAATTTGTTACACCTAGCAGCATGTCTGTAACGCTTTCAACATGGCACGTTATATAATTTCTGTCTGAAATTATATAAGTAACTGTTTCATATTCCAGAACATATAAGGGCAATTAGAGATCTGAAGTTCTGAAACGAGTAAATAATTAATGGATTAATCTAACAATTAATAAAACGGTTATTCCCTCAGTTATCTTTTAAAAAAAGATTTGAGTTTGGGCCTGATGATGAGATAAACTTAGACTTAGACTGGGACTTGACTATGGTGCCATGATGGACCTTTTCCTCTAGTTTCTAATATCTTCTAAACTAAACACTGGATTTATTGTAAGAATAACAGCCAGATTAATCTGCTAATGAATATTTATTAATTAAAAACTAGAGAATGGTCTAAATGCAAACTGTATCGCTGAAATGCTACCCAAAAAAATACTGTACGTATTTTAAATGATGTAGTTTATTTACTATTCCCTCTGCTGTCGATACTAATTGAAGTAAGTACCTTATGTAAACAGATACCCCTGTAAACACCCTCTTTGGAATTTGTTTTAGCCTAAGTTAAATGTTACCATATCTTAACCCGCCTGTGGCGCACGTACAACATCACATCAGACTCTGCTGTTTTTATGTAACATGCACAGATCCTGATGTAGGATCGCTGTTACTGTGTGGAAACACTCACTTACTGTACAGATTACTGTATGTGTTTGAAGTTTGAGCTTTATCTCTGCACCTCTTAGTCTGTTTTTTTTTCTTCTTTGCTCACCAAAACTAAACTACTAAATTACATAACTCTATCTGCAAGTGTTTTTCCTCACTGACTTTATGAGAAATGTTAAAAATTTGTTTTGTCCTTGCAGAGCTTCAAAGCAGCTTTCTGACAAACAGCAAAACATGTTTGCTTTTATTTTCTGATAAAGTTTAATAGAAGTTGTAGTAATGCTAACTAACCTTGCAGCATTGCACATTGCTCAGTGTCAACATTGCTCAAGTTGATTCTCCGAAAACACTTAACCGCCGTCCTCTCACTACGGCAGATTTACTGTGAAGCACAAGCTGGATTTGTTGAGTGTTAACGGGACTTTGCACATCAACATTAGCTTGCCTCGTTAAATAAACGGCATAGAATAGAAAACAATAGTGCACCAGTTGAGACAATACCATTTTAATGGCAGAGTAACTGCTGGGAAACTGACAAATACCGTGATATTATGCACAGGGGATTCCTGTGTCGCTGAAAATTCAGGTGTGGCAGACCAGGGAATGTTGGGGAAACACTGAATTGTTTCTCTTTATCTCAAACAGGAAACGTTGTGCGCTGACATGTTGTTCACACAATGAGAAGAACGTTTAACTTACTGATTTGATTTGATAAAAGCAGGAAAATAATTTCATTGTTTGCATCAGGTTTTGATGTTCTGTTCACAAAAACAATGGCACAAGTGGAATTTTTTGTTTTGGTAAATCAGTGATGCCTTGATGAATGAACCTTTATTCTCTATGATGTTTGCCATTATTATCACCTGTCTGCACATTGATTTTATTTTTTTGCAGCTGACTTGTGGTGGATCTTAAAATATACCTTTGGAAAAGTCAAAGATCTATAATCCCTCTTTAAAACACTGTGATTACTTTTTGTCATTTAGTAATTTCAGATCCATTTTCGCGGTGTTATTTACATGACATCACTGCAGGTATTTTTTTTTTACCTTTTTAAAAGCTGGTCTGTGGTGATGGGAGATGATGGGTCTGGAGTTTTTTAGATTATACTGAAACATAAATTATAGGTTAATTCGTGCTAACTTTAGAAACGGAGAAAATCTAAACCTGTCATTTTCAATTTCTCAATTTATGTTAGCTTGACCCAGGTGGATTTGTTTTTAGTTTTCAGGACAGTGAAGTAAACCACAAACAATAACACAGTCTCACTACTTTTACATAGCGAGTATTAAAAGGGCACAATGATGCAATCAACTTATGTGGAAAAAGAAAATGTCTGAGATTTCTTCTCCTGATTTTTTCACAGGGTCAGCTGTCTGGCAGCTAATCGCCTCCTTCCTCAGACTGCCCATCTCTGGGACTCACTGCATTGTTGGCGCCACCATTGGCTTCTCCATGGTGGCCATCGGCACCAAGGGTGTGCAGTGGATGCAGCTTGTCAAGATTGGTAAATAACCGAGGGTCATTCAGATCAAATCAGCTGGAATGTGTTTATCCTCATGCTAATGTATAGCCACTGCGTTACATAATACTTAATATCTTTCATATTCACATAACTGCTGCTTTCCTAATGAAAACCGATCCCACACTGAGGCCACGCCAGTACAGCCACGGTGGAGTTTGTCTTTGGAGGGATAAAACATAAACCGTAATTTTATTGTCAGCGTGGACGACTCCCTTGGCCTTTTTACACAGAAGCTAATCTATTTTAGAAGAGGCAGAGACTCCCAGTTTCTCCAGCATTATGAGCATCAATAGATGAGAATGCAGCTAGAAGACATACTTTACAGTAAAATTAAATCACTTAATTTCGGCAAGAGAAACAAACAGTGGCTATTGCTTTGCCTAGCCATATATTTATAGCGGAGATTAATTCACAAAGTTTATACAAGGAAGTGCAGGGCATTATTAATAAGGGTCAGAAGATGAGTGATGCTGGAAAACATATGTTTGACAAAAAAAATAACAAACAAACTGTAAACGTAGTGACTGTTAAGTGATTTGTGGTCATCTGCCAGTGTTGTTGTTATTTTCTATTCACATTTTCTCCTCCTTCTCCAGTGGCATCGTGGTTCATCTCCCCCTTGCTCTCTGGACTCATGTCTGGACTGCTTTTCATTATAATCAGACACTTGATCCTCAACAAGGTGGGCATTACTGCATAGTTGCACTTACTCACCCGCACAACAAGACAGAACAATATAGCTTCATGGCATTTAGATAATTTTTTGTGTCTCTGGATTAATAACATTTTCCCTTTAAAAGATATTTGAGTTAAATAAAATCTGCACACTGGATTAGGAATACAGTGAGTTGTTTTCTCACACACGTTTGAATTCTAGGATTTAGATACAGATGTACATGTGTGCACACAGACCTGTCCAAAGAGCTTCAGCATAGATAAAATCCATTTGATTTGGCAACACCCACAGTTCTGTTGTTGCATAACAGGCGAGCTCTGGCAGACCAGGGAGAAAAATGTGTTGTAGATCAACCTAAGGTCACGACTGCAGGATTATGTCTGAATGACTCATAGGACGGTTTATCATTTGGATTGTGAAGCTGGGTCAAGTACAGGATGAGTTCCTCTGCATCTCTGCAGGATATGTTCACCAGCTACGTCATAATAATTGTTTTTTTATTATATGTGTGCTTTTTTTGAGATTTGTTACTTGTGTAAAATCTAAGTTTAGTTTTTGTTAGTTTTTAGATATGAGGCTTTATATTGCCTAGTTAAACTCCTCATAATAGTAAACCAAAGGTTGTGTAAGCATGAATTGTTGCATATCTAGTTTGGAGTTCACCGTTTGCACAAATGTTTCACCTTAGTTGTCACCTCAGTGTTTTATTATTGTTCCTTATGAGTTCTGTGCATTTCCCCTTCAGGATGACTCTGTCCCTAATGGCCTGCGAGCGCTGCCCCTCTTCTATGCCACCACCATCGGAATCAACACATTCTCCATCATGTACACTGGAGCCCCATGTAAGGGCTTAGTGGCAGTTATTTGTAGAAGAGAAACTGTATTATCTGTGTTTATTTAACACCACTGTGCAATCAAATTATCATCTCTGTATGAGTGATAGTGTCTATGTCATTTGCTTGCTCAAAATTCCTTCTGAAGGTGCGACAAGAGTGTTAAACTTTGAAACTACATGCAAGATGTTATTTTCTTATGTCTGTGTTTGTTCATTAATTGCAGTGCTCGGGATAGAGATGTTACCGATATGGGCCATCTTTCTCATAACTTTAGCCGGGTCCCTGGTCTGTGCAGCTCTGGTCTGGATAGTCGTCTGTCCCTGGATGAGGAGGAAAATAGCAAGTGGGTTTGTGTGTGTGTCCGTGTCCGCGTCCAGTCTTTCTCACGCCATCTAAAAGCTCAACACTTTGACCCAGACTTAACAACAGAGCTTCAGCCTCTGCTAGCACAGTCTGTTCTCTGCCAGCGGATGTGTTTTCTCGTCTGCTTCTGCCAGAGCCACTAAAGCCACCAAAAAAAAAAAAAAAAACTGTGAACTCTGTGTACTACTCCAGGTTTGTCAGTTGCAAGGGGTTAAGATCATAGCCTGCAGTGCAGAAAGCTCTCAGATCAAGGTTAGCTAATGGGAAAATGAGCCTGCAGCAAAGCAGGTAATGGTGTAAAGTACATGACACATGATCTAATGAAATATATGAGAGAAGAAATGTCTAGAAAGTCTAGAAGATGAGCCTAGAAAATGATTTAATAGAAAACTACAAATTCCTAAACCCGACATCAGTAGGATAGACATGAGAAATGATTCGCACTTGTGTAAACATTAAGCTTTTATTTTTGAAGACTTTTTACACAAAAAGTTAGAAAGTGATGATATCTTTAGGCTAACTATAGAATTATTATTTTCTTGAATGTTCTTACGATTTAGCACAAGTGAGGCAAAGTTAACTTGTTTCTGAACGTGTCATAACCTCTGAATATCTGTGAGGATTATGGTTGATATTTATCCTAATCTGGATATTACTGCATCTGTAACAATGAAACAGGTGATGACTGAGTTTGTTTATGTGTTGTGCTGTGAGGCTGTGGTGGGTGGGGGTAGGGAGGGGGGGGGGGGGCATTAAGTCAGCACATGGATTAGTTTGAATCAGCTGATGGCTATATATGTGTTTGTGGAATGTTGTTGCATTGTTTTCTCTTTTTCTGACTTGAAGCCAGGCTTTTTCTGATTGATCGTTATTGATTTTGTGTCAAATCAATGATTCAGTTGTGCAACACGTCCTGATTTTATCAGTGTGCTGGAATTGGAGTACATCCAGTTAACGTTTTCTTTAATGTACTGTAAACGATCACGATGACATTTTAGAATCAAGCCTGATGTTTTAATACAGTTGTGGCACAATTATTACATATTTAGTGTTATACAGTGTTAGTATTGGTAAGGTGTAGAAGTAGCAGTAGTAGCCATATTTAGTCTTTCGAGGATGCTCTCTTAACCGAAACTTCCATCTCACGATCTTGTTTAGGTCGTCTAAAGAAGGAGCAGGTTCTGTCCAGGATCTCTGATGAGAGTCTGGACAAGATCCCTGAAGAGGAAGAAGAGAGCCCCGTCTTTAAGGAGCTACCAGGGGCCAAGGGCACAGATGAGGCTGTGTTGCCACTCACCGGGGGCAGCAGCGATCGGAGCACCCGTGACTCCAGTGGAGAACTCACCAACCTGGCTAATGGAGGCACTGTCCCGCCAAATGGCAGAGTGTATGGTAAAACTGATTTTTATTATAATATATTATTATTATTATAAATATATTATAAATGTTTAATATATATATTTTTTTAAAGAAGATATGTGCCACTAGATCACTGTATCTGGAAACCATGTCTGTAGTGTCTCTTCAACTGCTTAACATTTATTTATAAGTAACAAATTACCTGTAGCAATACGAAATGTCTCATTTTTTAAGCAGCTCTGTCTCAGCTTTGTTTGCATACTACTCGACAACTCCTCTGTCTTTTCTTGTTGAGGTCGGACCCACTCGATGACCAACGGCTGCCTCAAGTCACCCATCTCTAATGGCAGCTTCAGCTTTGATGGCCACATGCGCAGCGATGGCCAGGTGTACCACACAGTCCACAAAGACTCAGGTCTCTATAAAGACCTGCTTCACAAAATCCATCTGGGTCGCATGGATGATCGCGAGCGCTCGGGCTCCCACGCCGGCCCGCCTGACAACAATTACCGCCTGCTTCGTCGAAACAACAGCTACACCTGCTACACAGCCGCGATATGTGGCATGCCTGTCCAGCCGCTCATGCGCACAGAGTCACGCGAGGACAGTGAGAAGCTGGTTGGTGAGGGAGGCGGCAGGAGCAACAGCGTGTCCTACTCCAAGAAGAGGGTACGCTACGATAGCTACTCGTCGTATTGTAACGCTGTGGCCGAGGCTGAAATTGAAGCAGAGGAGGGCGGAGTGGAGATGAAGCTGGCCACAGAGCTCGAGGGGGTGGAGGAAGAAGGGGCTCCAGCACCAGTGCCTGTGGATGAGGAGGAGGATCACGAGGAGAAGGACAAGCCTGAGGTGTTCCTGCTTTTTCACTTTCTGCAGATCCTCACGGCCTGCTTCGGCTCCTTTGCCCATGGAGGCAATGATGTCAGGTGCTGCCTCCTGCTGCTTACACAACAGATAGCAGATAGATAGATACCCTTAGTGGACAGTGTACTGATCAAAATATATTTCCAGAATACCTAACATTACATTGTTATTCCGCAGCTTTTTCCCCTATTAAATAACAGCCAAGCTGATTTGTTATTTTTTCATCGTTGCAGTAATGCCATTGGGCCCCTGGTGGCACTGTGGATGATCTATGATCAAGGTGGTGTGATGCAGGATGCTGCCACTCCTGTCTGGCTGCTGCTTTATGGTGGTTTGGGCATCTGTGCTGGCCTGTGGGTGTGGGGCCGCCGCGTCATCCAGACCATGGGGAAGGATCTGACTCCCATCACTCCATCAAGGTGAGAAAGCCACCAGACGGGAGAGAGAGCGGGTGTTTGTTTATGTTTGTGAGCAGGTGCCTTTTAAAAAGGGAGAGGAAGAGTATTTGTTGAGGACGTGAACTTTTCAACATGCTTGGGTTTTACTTGCTGCTTTAAGTTGATGCCACACACAAATCCCTCCAGGACTACAGCTTCCTTGGTAAGTACTTACATGCACACAGCTGAACGGGAATCAACACAGAGAGTGAAATCTGCACTATGCTGACAGTAAAATTCATCAACCTATAGCAACACAATCATGTTTAGTGTGCCTGCTCTGTTTCCTCAAGTGCTCCGTATTCACGAGTACAATAAGCTTGTCTAATCAGGGGTGTTTGTCTCATGCAAACTGATTAATCACACTCTACTTCCCAAACAAAGCTGCTGCTGCTGCTGCAGTTCTACATGTTTTTACTGCACAAACAACTTGTTGTTGATGTGTTCTTGAATGAAAACAACAGTTTGTCCATACTTTTGACGTTAGGTGTGTGTGTGTGTGTATAAATATTAATGTTTCTTCATCAGACTGAATTAATGTGATATGATTAGGATTCTTTAATGTTTAGATTTTGATATTTGCATGAATTTTATTGCAAAAATGTTGTTTTGTTGTTTGTTGATTCTGTTTCTTTTATATTGAAGTGAGATGTATAAATAATTCACTCAGCATTCAGCAGAAGATTTAGCATTTGACAATCATCATGCATTTTACCATGAACTTAAAAACTATTCTTTGCTGCTTTCGAACATGTTTGGAAACCTCTCCCCTTTGACTTATTACATAATAGTTATGAATAAATAAGTAGACTTATGGACCACAACGCATTAAACTCTGCAGCTCAGTTTGTTCCATAACCTAAGCAGCAGACATCACGCATCCGTAACCATTTGCTGCTGCTCCTCTGTCCCTGAGATCTTGAGATCAATCTCCCTCTTCCTGTCTCTGTCTCTCTCGCTGTCCTCTTGTCTACCCACACAGTAGTTGAAGTGTGTGTGCGCTCATACCTGAAGGGAGTTTGTGTTTATTGTGTCAGCTTAAGGAGGCCAGGCCCGCTGCCTGCAGGTCGTTATGTGGGTTATGTGCTGTATGTGAGCATGCATGTTAAGGTCTAATTGTTCCAGCGAGTTTTTTTTTGTGTGTGTGTGTTGTTGCCTGGCAGAAACATCACACAGGGTTACAGAAAGTTGTTTGGCATTCTGGGTGAAGAGAAGTGGAGCAGCAGGGATTAGGGAGGGGCGCAGCCACAGTGGGAACCCTGGCTTCTCTTCTCCAACCGCAGGGAGGGACGCCAGCCTGACTCCTCTTGCACTTTTCTTTTTCCTTCTGTCTTCTTTTTTTTTCATATTGCCTCCTACTTTTTCCTGTAAATCTCCATTTTGCATTAACTCTTGTCTTTGCTAACTTCTTCCTTTTCTTCATTCCTTCCTATTTGTCTCAATATATCTTCTTGCCTTTGCTTTTATTACTGGCTTCTAACCTTTCAAAGTCTTGCAGTCGTTCTCACACTCCCTTCATTTAATTATTTTCTCCTCTTTCTTCATTTCTCTTCCTTTTGGCCCTTCTCTCCCTGTGTGCCTGCTTTCTTTCTTAATCTCCCTCTTTCTGTCACCAGCTTAGTCTTTTGCCAGGTCTCTAAGACAAATTTGCTCTGGTTGACTGTTCTAAAGGCTCTCCTTCCTCTAGTGTCCCTTTCTATGCATCAATCTGACAAAGACAAAGATGAGGCGAGGATAGTAAAGAGTGTTTGTGTGTGTAGATGTACTTGTCTGAACACTTGAATGGTGCAGTGCACAGCGCAGCACTTTTTTTTTATTTTTATTTTTTTTTACTTGAATTATGGATTTTCATCATTCAGGACAGCTCTCCTGTTGAATCATCACAGGGATGGATTGCTGCAGATTCGAGTGGCCTCTCCAGGTTTTGCCAATGGGACACTGAGAAACAGTCGTGTCTTTGTGTGTGATGAACTGATCCTAGGTGGCACGCTTATGTAACTGACCAGCTTACACGAATGTTTATGGTTGTTATAGCTGTTAGAGGTGGAGTGAAGGGCGTCTGCTTATCCGGAACAATGACAAAATATAACCCGTCTTCCTGAAGACTTAATAGGCCTGTTTCACCGAAGACAATTGGGCATGTTACAAAGTAAAAGGAGTAAATATTACAATTAATGATAGCAGAGTGCCATTTATCTACTTACGTTTCAGGCTCCTGGTTCAGGCTCTCTAGTTCACCAATATACCCCAAACCCATGAGTCCTAAATATATCTACAAACACATTTCAATTCTCTGTTAACTAAATAACTAGTTATGAGCTGGTAATGATTAACTTTGAAGTCACTTTCTAACTTAAATGTTTTTTCTTAATATTTTTTTTACTCTGTTTTTACAGCTTAGTTCCACTCCACAGTTTACATTTGCTTCTTTGTGTGTATTGTGTGTGTGTGTGTTTGTGGGTTTTTTCTGTTTTGCTTGATTTATTTATTTTTTTACAGTGCACCTAATAATTTGGTGTCAATAAGTGTGAATAATGTTCTGGAAAGGAGACATGGTTTCAAATGACGCGTTCACTGGTCAGTACATACACTTGCACAATGCCCACACATTTTGGGGGGTTTGTGCTCCACATGTAACCATACTGTTTATGAATCAACACTTGGGGGGGTGATACAGACGCTGTCTTTAGTGTGTGTGTGCGTGCGTGTGTGTGTGTGTGTGTGTGTGAGACTTCGTGCTTTAATAGAGCTGTTGAATGTTCTACTGTGATTAATGTGAATGCTGGTATGTGGTGACACCATGCCATCAGCAGTACGTCCCAGACATTACAATGAAGAATGTCTCTTTGCTCCCACCCCCTCCCCTCCCCCCTCCCCTCCACAGTGGATTCACTATTGAACTGGCTTCTGCACTCACAGTCGTGTTGGCTTCAAATATCGGAATCCCTGTCAGTACCACACACTGCAAGGTATGAATGAGTGGACCTCCAGCTGGCCTCTTAACTCTAATCCAAGCATCTCCACGGGACAGGGAGCTCACACTGCATCTCGGGGCATCTGGCTGGACGACACTTGAGGCCAAATAAGCCAAATAATCTTCAAATCAGATCATTTCTGTGAAGAAGACCCAGATTACCACAAATGTAAACTACTCTTTATTTCCCTGTATTTGACAATCCCAACTAATCTTTAAATTGCATTCAAAGTCCCAGCCAGTTGCAGACAGCCCTAGTTAGCAGTGTGCAGCCCTTCTCCCCTGCTCTTTTCAGGAACACTGGATCCATGCTAGAAGATATGGCAGACCCCTCCAGCTCCAAACCACTCCTGCCCACCGCCATGGTGCCTCATGCTCTGTTTCATTTCTCCCAACACTCTTCCATTTTGCCCTCTCAGCACTGGCCTGGTTTGGTGTGTGGGTCCTCCACCCTCCTGTGCTTGGCTGCAAGCATACACCCTCCTCACCTCCACCACCAGCCTCTGCCCTCAACCCCACCTGTCACACTTGATTTCCACTTTTTTTTACCTCTCCATCTGTCTCTGTGTCTCTCCACTCGTCTGTCTTCACAGCGGATTTTGCATTGAAGTAATGAGTGCGCTAACAGTGCTTGTTGCATCAAATGTGGGCATCCCAATAAGCTCCACCCACTGCAAGGTATTGGAGTCATTGGTAGTGAAGCTGTGATCGAGAGCCCTGCCAGAGCTCCACATTGCTTCACCTGTAGCTGTCAATCGCCAATTCCAATCACAACTCCTGTTGTTGAAGTTTTGACCTGTTCTGCAGTTTCCCTACAGCAGCAAAGCTCCATCTTTTCCACTGGGAAATTTGTAATATTAAAGTAAAAATTCCTTATTATTTTATTAGGTATCAAGCTCATAGCTATTGATGTATACTTTTATATACCGACCCCGTTATTTTTTGCTATTTGTTTAAAATTAAAGCTAAAAAAAACATCTTAAACATTTTATCTTTCAAGAAACTGTTTTCATTTTGTAAGATCAAACGTAAGCACACGTATCGGCAACGGCGGTAGTGATAGTTTAAGGAGTAGTAGGAAGGTCATAGAAATGTATACTTTCTGAAGTTTAGTTTCTTGCCAGAGAATAAGATTTTGTTTTACAGCTTGATGGAGGCAAGCGAACAGTTCATCCCAGTTTATAGTTTTTATGCCAAGTTAAGGTAACTGGCTGCTGACTGTAGCTTTATACAGTCCAGACATTAGGGAGGTATTGATCTAGCTCTGCCGGAGAGAAAAGTATTTCCCCAAACTATTACTTTGATCCTCCAGCTTATACTGCGGAAAAACACACATATTATTTCTGACAATGTTAAAGTCCTGTTATGTGTTTTTATTTAGATAAATACGTCAAAAACTGTTTGCTAAAGGGAAACTGCAAAAGACTCAAAACTGGTATTTAATTACTGATGATCAGTTTATCTAAACATCAACATCGCCATCCATATCTTATTTTCTCACCTCCAAAATCCCTTGCCACTCCCTTAAAACCTCAGATAATCAACTGCTGTGCCAAAATGCTAAATGTACTGATGGTTAGAGGTATATACAACTGTGGTGGTGATTTGATTGATTAAGTGTTTGTGTCTTTGGGATCCACAGATATTGTTGAACAAAGATTAATTATTAACCTTCTAGTGCAGTTTTTCCACTTTTAATGATTTTCATTAAAGTCATTGTTAAAAGCAACACTGAATTTAAGTAGCCAACAATATCTGTCAACATCTCCCAGATGGCTGAGTGTTTGTGTGTCCGTGTGCGAATGAGCGGGAATGGGCTTCTTTTTAGTTTTGTCTCTGTACAGCCAGTACTTCTGTTGAGGTGAAACTGAATCGATGCCCAACCCTGGTGTGTGGAGCGCTACGGTGTGATTATCTACAGTGACTGGTTTCAAAAAGGTCTACAGGCAGTCGGCAACACTCAGGTCGTACCGAGTTCAGGCTTTATTGCTGCATTCCTGAAATACTACAAATGGCTGTAAACAAACATCATGGTCACAAAGTTATTGTTCCACACAGGCTGTGCTTCTGACTGCTTTTAGAATAACACTCATTATCCAAATGAAGGAGAATCTTAGAAATGTCGGACTACAAATTAACTTTTCGTCTACTTCAGCGAACACTCCTCAGCCGCAGACATTTTTGTGTAGTCCAGCACTTGTCTACCTTTTAGTGGCTGGCATGCTGACTACAGGCATGACCGGTCTCTGTTTTCTTGAACCACATTTATTTGTGAGTGTAGCAGGAGTGTTGTGCTTCTCTGGCTACGCAAGAACAGGCAAATACAGTTTTTAACTCCTGCACCTGTGGCGCCACAAACCGAGCCCAAGACAGTCACTGCTTATTTCCACTGTTCGCTCCAACACACCGAGGTGTCTGAAATGTGTTTGTGTGAGGTTATCCACAATGAATTGTCAGTCAGTGTTATCCTGATTCTATTTCTTTCATACAGGTGAGTAAAGGATGCGTAAGTGGAAGTCTGACACCGCAGATATATATCTACATAACCTAAGGAGACTTTCAACATTTCTTTTAGATACAAAGCCTGATATAGAGCAAATTTTGGATACATCAGATCTGCTAGTTTCAGACTTCCACACACATAACAATTTGATTTAAGTAGTGATAACTTCCATAATCTGCTTGAACAAACTAACAGACATTTTGGACCAAGCTGGTGAGGAGCTGATGGTTGTGTACAGGCTTTTTCAAAGTACTTTTACTTACATATTGTTCTCGTTTCTGCTGCTCAGTTCACTATATTCTAGTTTCTACTTGCTACTGTCCTAGCTACCTTGAAGATGATTGTTTACATTCAAATGTGTGATCATAATTTTCTATAGGTGGTACTACTCAACCATTTAGGCAAATGTGAAAAGAAATAGCTTAATTTAAACCATAAATCATAAAAAGCACATAAATGCATCAGCAACAGTCATCCCATAAAAATAAATTAAAATGTATGTATTTTTTTAATAGCACATAATATGAGCAGTTTAACTTTTGACGTAAGACATAACGAGACTCTGCTGCATTGGAGTAAAATACCAACAGCTAAAAAAAGGTGAAAAAACTCGCACACTGTCTAACTTAAGCTGTAAAAAAAAATTATATAATGTTACGCACTGCTGATGTTATCTGCACACAAAATGAAATCCTGGACAACCTGCAGCTCTTCACGGTGTCTTTGACTTTGCCACCTCAGACGTGTTGTTCTGTGCTGCTGCTGATTGTTTTTTCTTTCTTGGCTGCGGTCTCCAGGTGGGTTCGGTCATGGCCGTGGGATGGATTCGCTCCCATAAAGCAGTGGACTGGCGCCTCTTCAGGAACATCTTCCTGGCGTGGTTTGTCACAGTGCCCGTGGCTGGCCTATTCAGCGCTGCCGTCATGGCCCTGTTTGTCTACGGCATCCTGCCCTTCGTCTGAGGGCGCACGGCTGGGAGGGAGAACTGAGGAGGAAGGTGCCAGATAGAGAGGGAAGCCTGGGTTAAATTCATAGCTCAAGTGTTGGGGGTGCAGATAAAGGAGAGGAAAGTGAAGAGAGGAAGAGGGTGATGGGGAAGAGAAAGAGAAACGAGGGGGGGAGCTGCAGAGGTTTTAAGATGGATTTGGTTGTACTGTGGATGTGAGGAGGGTTGGTTCACATGCTGCCTGGCTCTGTAGTCCAGAGGTCTTTTTTTTTTTCTTTCATTCAACTGTTTCTGATCGGTTTTTATTTATTCTCATTTTGGGTGCGTAAGAAAGTGTGTAAGCAGTGTGTTCACCATACAATTGGATCTGCTGTACATAAAACAATATTACTTTCATTTTATTGGAGGAACAGCAGTAACATGTTTCGTCTTCATAAAAAGAAATCATCTAAAAAATGCACACAGCTATAACTGAAAAACAAACAAACGGTTAATTCTGCACACGTAAACTGACACACATCCCTGAATTGAAACTATCATTGCGATCACAGGTAGCATAATTCTTATTCAGAAAAAATCCTGTATATATTGTTAAATTGGATCGAGCGCGATTTGTTGCATTGGGCTTGTGCATGTGGTTGACCAACCTATCCATCCTCTCACTTTCAAAATACTAGCCAGGTACAACTGGGGCCAAATGGAAAGAACGCCTCGGCGAGGGTTGGTGGGACTGTCACTCTGCTTTTTTTTTTTTTTTTTTCTTTTCTCCCCCCCCCCACATGATACCATAGAAACCAGACTAAAGAGTTGATTTTAGTCAAAAGCTCCTGTATGTTTTTAGAGATGGATCTCATATTTTTTAATGATGTATTATATTGTAATTTGTACTGTAAATACTGTCCTTAAAGAGTTAGGCTGTATGGGTTGGGGGATCATGGTTATAGGGGAGGGGGCTCTTCACCTCTTCATGATGCCATATTATACAGTATGTTTCATCCCAGACGCTCAGAATAGAGTAAACACACACTCGACAGGCTGCTGTTTTTTCAATGGTGTGTTGATTGGAAAACCCATTCACAAGAGATATTTCATTTCTCTTAATTTTATTGTATGAGTAAGTTCAACAGTATTGACAGAAAGTTATTCACTTTAGGGGTTTCTCCTTGCAGTGGTTTTCACAAACTGATATTCGAGGGAGAGTGCTCTTATTAGAGCAGCACCATGCCAAAGTAAGCTGTGTTATCGCAATATCAGCGTGACGGTTTAATGTAGAATAAGGAGGTTTTTAGGTGCTTCAGTAGCCAAAACTCTAAAACATTACAGAGAAATACACACTAAAAAGGTCTCATCAAATGTTCACATATCTTTCTTCATATGCCTTTATTTTAACACACAAAGCTCAGTTACTGCAGTCATTTTCTCATGTCGGAGGCTTCATGCCTTTAATGGATGTCAATGGATCTGTCAATGTTCAGGTTAGTTCAGATGTCTCACTCTGTTCGCTGGTCAAACTACACGTCCAGTCCTACACGTTTCAGTAACCCTGAACCTCAGTCCTCATGTGTCAAAGGTGAGGGGTGTGTGTGTGTGTGTGTGTGTGTGTGTGTGTGTGTGTGTGTGTGTGTGTGTGTGAAGATGCCTCCAGAAGTGAAAGCCTTTTCATATCAGACAACGATTATGTGTCATATCAAACAGAATAAAAACTCAGCCGCTTATGCAGAGGTGGAAAATGAACCTGTAGCTCCTCAAAATGGGCTAATGTTGCGTTGGAGTGTAGAAACATTTCGTCTATTGATCACTTGCGTTTCACTCTAAGTGCTAAAGGTTAGCCAGATATCATAGGGTCAAGTTGAGAGTTGAATCAAAGTCCAGTGTTTAAGGCCGTTCATATCACAAATATATCACAAGACTTCTGTCTTGGGATCATTATGTTTTGAATGAGATGGTTTTCGGGAGGGGGGGGTAGTACTGATCATCACCAGCTTTTTAACAGAGTCATCTGACCTGTAGATGAACAAAGTCTAAAGCTTTTCTTATTTGAACAAACTCGATGCCAGGTGTTTTAAGTTTGTTTTGTTCTTGTGGTGTGTTTCCTAATTTCATTTTATTTCCTCATGAACAAATCTATGCTTAAGTAGCCACTTGCCTTGTAACATTGTGTTTTACTTTGTGCAAATACAGTAAACTAATTAAGTACTGTGGTGTTTACGTTGTAACCATATTGTAAGATATCTGAAAAAAAAAACGACTGTTGCCTAATAATGCCAATGAAAGACGAAACTATTAACCATGAATTTTTATGTGCAAGAAGAAAAAAAAATAACCAGAAGTGTCTAGAGAGAGAGAGAGAGAAAGAGAGCGAGGGAAAAAGTGCGCTAGATGACTTGTTATTTTTTGTTATTGTAGTAGTAGTAGTGCTAATCATGATCCCCGTCACTTTACGCTGCTACTACAATGCGTTTAACACTACATGTATGGGTGCAATTCAGTAATGAAGAGAATAGCTATAGAAATTTCATCAACTATATATTTTTCTACCATATCTGAGTTTTAACCTGGGTGAGCTTCCAGACACTTTTGAGGACAGACTTTGGAGTTGATGGGGAATTTGGTAAACAGGGACTAATTACTGTATAAGATCACAGTGATATTGAGAAGTGGTCTCATTATAGGGTGCCATGTGCCATACTTCCTCTAATGCCCCATGTGTTCTAACATGTAGACTGATGTGTCGGCTGCCAGTAGATCAGATTTTTAAATTGCCATTTTTATTTTTGAATTTTAGATGAAAACACTTTGTAATTTTGTTTCCCTACTGCTTTGATCGTGAGCTGTGAGAGCAGGACAGCATCTTGCTAAAACCAGGGCGACTGCTCACTGAAGGCAAAAAATTGAAGTCAAAATCTCTGTAGTTGAAAAAGTTAAAATCTAAACGTAACAGAAAACTGGACTAGAAGGACATTTGTTTCCTTGTTTTTGGCAGGCGACCACTCATGAAGCTCGTACCTTTTTATTCTTCCACAGGTTGTGCGTTACACAGGGGGCTGCACAGAGGGAGCGAGTGTGTTCAGATTGTCTTTATTTTCCTATATAGGTGGCTGGAGACAGTGGATTAAATTATTTTTTAAATATATCCCAAACTGCACAAGAAGTGTGCCCTTGTTTCCCAAACATCAACGATCTAGAGATCATTCTACAGATTAGATTTTGTTGTCAGTTACTGTTTGCTGTTAGCTTTCTATTGAACTTTCCACTAGTATTAACCATAAGCGTAAAAATGTAAACTTCATGGTAGCTGCTTTTGTTGAATCAGTAGTCGTGTTCACACGTTACCTTCTAAAACTATACTAGATACCCCAGTAATAATGTTTCACCTTTTTTAGAAAAGCAATGAAGAAAACTCACTGAGGCTAGTTCAAGTTTATTGCTCATGTGTATCACCACGTTGTGCAGCCCCCCCTTTGTAACCCACCCTGTCATTTTTTTGTTTGTTAATGCATTCACTGTCCTGATAGGCCAAAAGGGATGCACTGCTCAAAATGGGGCGAGAAAGTGAATATTGTCCTCTAGTGGCAGCATCAACTTCACAAATCTTGTACAAATTAAAAATAAATAAATAAAAAACACAAATTAAAATTTTGGGGGGGGAAAAACAGAATCTGATTTTAATGCTTAAAAACTCACAGTTCCTTCTCAGTACTGTGTGACTGTGGATTGATCAGACATAGACATATGTCTGTCATCACATCCTGATTCAAAATCGTGATTGGTGCACAAAAATATGTAATTGCTTTTTCCTACTTTTTTGACTGCAGGAACTTAGTGAGCCGGAAATAAACTTTAGACTGTAGGTTCAGTTTCTGGGAGTACCTCTTCGGAGGAATTAACGAAGCAACTGCCAGAGAAGAGGGTAGGTGGTTGGAGGCTGTCACTTGTGATTGGTAAAAAAAAATAACAGCTGCCTCCTCTCACGCATTAGCATAACATCAACAGTGTGAAAACTGACAAGTGTACACTGCATCCAGAGAGGAGGGAAAACTCAGAGGAAAACTAAACCAGAGCTGAGCACTGTTATCCTACAAATTTCAAACTATGGGAAGCTCCGGGTTAATGTTCAGTCAAGTTCCTGCAGTTGAAAAAACCCTGATAGTTGCACCTGTTTTAAGCCAATGAAGAGAAAAACTAATACAGAAATCTCTCTTATAGAGGAAATAATTTATTTCAGAAAGAAGCTGAATAAGTGTTTTAAGGGGAATTTTAGTCTAGTTTATCAAGTCTAATTATATCAATTACAGACTAATATGATCTTAACAAAGCTGCTTCTTTCTTTATTTCATATTGCCCCCGAAACCCAATAATTGGTAACTCTACGGGTCTGAACTTTTGATTTCAGATTTTAATAGCATCGGTGAGGTATGAACGCAGCCACTAGATGCCGCAGTCTGACACTTTCCCTCCCCATAGAAAGGGACAGCATTGTAGGCCAGTCCGTTTCAGCTGATTAATACAATTTAGCTAGTGGTATAATTGCCATTGAGGGAGTTACTTTACATCTACTGCGTCATAACTGTTTTATAGCCTTTTTGTGAAGGAAAAACTAGAGAAACAGAATGTGCCATTTCATTCTCCCTGAATGTGCAATACAAGCTGTTTGTTGTCAAGGTGCAACTACATTGATGTCACTCTGTGGTCGTGTAGCTCCACCTGCCCTAGTAAAATAGCACCCTCTCCTGTGTGGAACCAGCACCACCTAACAAAGGTGAAGAGGCATCAGTTCAGACCTTCATCTGGATGTGGCGTGCCGTCTCTAGTTTTCTGGTCTGTTTTGTAATAGAATGTGCTCCTTGGCTGGCCTGCAGGCTTTACAGCTCTGTGTTGTCTTTTTACTGTTTACTGCTATTTAACTGTTCGGTCCTTCAAAAGTAAAAAAATAAAATAAAATAAACAAACTGAAAAAATTTGAAAAAATAAACTGTACCCTGCTTCTACAAAATCTTGAAGCTCTTCTGATTTGCATATATCGTACTGTAATGTTTTATTTAAGGTTTTAGTGAAAACTGCATTTAAACTAAATTATGGGAATTAAAATTACAGAGAATACCAAAATTCCACTGAGATTTGTGTCTTATTTGTGGGAAGGTATGTATGAGTTGAATACACAAGCTGGGAACTCTTTATATATATTTTTTCTCCTTTTTATTTTGTGTGTGTGTGTGTTTATTGTTTCATCTCATACTTTAAACATACTGTACAGCTGCAGCACGGTGATGTAATTTAGCCACATCTCACTAGATATGAGAATGGATGGTATGAAAATGCTTTCTTATAAAAAATCTCTTTTAACACTTACACTCAATGTCTCCAGGTTCAACTACAAACACAACACGGCTGTGTTCATTGATGATTCTTTACTGGCCTGATCAGCCTGGCAACAACAGATGTCGTTTGTTTTACTGCTGCGTAAAATGTGTCAGCTGTGGAACATAATACATTTCTCTTTACTAGAGTCCAGTAAGGCTGGGCTGAGATATATATTTTGATATACTGCTATCAGAGTAAGAGAGAGTTTCACCTTTAGCCTATATAGCGGAGTAGTGACAAGTTTATACTTCAGCAGTTGCAGTTATTTGTTTTTTTTGTATTTGAATTCACCCAATGGTTTTATTTATTCTCCCATAATCTTCATGATGCTCTCAAATACTCTTCCATGGTGCTATAAATATAAAAAAGTACTTCTAATGTTGCGAGTCACTATTAAAAAAATATTTAATATAATAAAATTAACTTTATTTTTGGTTTCGTAATTGTACATCTGCAACATATTGTTGTGCCCAAGAACATTTATGTGTCTCTGTTCATTTCCCCCCACTTTGCATGCATTTGGTTTCCAACAGCAACCAGCCTCCTTAAAGACTCAATGAATCTGCCAAGATCTTTTCAGGCTGCTGTTATTTAGAGTTTTGTAGCTCAGATAATAATTCATTGACTTCACTTGCACTCAAAGTTCCCAGCACTGTGCCTGTCTGCGCTGGGTTTAATTTAAGACGTTTCTACAGTAACGCTGAGAAATGCTGGTCTGGTGCTTGGCAGACAGCGACTGACACCATTTACATTGTATGGGGATAATGGTTTCCATTTCATGTTGGTTAAATCAGTTACCAACAAGAAATGGAAACCATAACCTCATAACCCTGCGGTCATAGTTGTGCACTGGTTCTGTAACAGAGATGTCGTTCAGGCTTTGTGAGAGGTATTTGTTCATCTCGATTATTTTATTTGTGGTTCCTGTGTTCGTCTTAATTGACAGCAGAAAGCCCTTCAGCAGTGGTAAAGTTTGGTTTCTGCTCATTATTTCAAGTCTCTCCAGGGATCAGGCTCAATGTTCACTTAACCCAAGTTTAAGGTTTATAGTGACTTTCAAAACAATTCTCTCCTCTAGATAGAAATGGATCCAAACAGGGAAAAGTGAAAGACACGACGTCTTTCCAACTTATTTACCTTCTCTCCTGTTTATGACCTCTGGTTTTACATTTTTACTTTAAACATTCAGTGTCATTTGTAGCATGTCACAAATGGCGTTCACCATAACCGTTTCAAACTGGCTTCCAGAGAATTGGAGACACTTTAGTTACTACTTCTTTCACATTACAATAAGTGCTGATCTTCTTTAACAATATGACATATTTTATGTACTTATAATACATAGATGTAATTTTTTTGGTTATACTTGCAAATTTTTGTGTAACATTATTGGTATAGCTTTTTATGTTTACCTTAAACTGCAATAATGTAATGTGCAATGCTAAAAAACTGGACTATTCTTTTAATGCTTAAGTCTGTTTTAGTCTGAAATCACCTTTCCTTATTGAGTTCAGCACGGTGCATCGCTGCTGTGAATGAAGACATACATCAGAAGATGACGAGACTAATTGAGATTGAACTTGACCTGTAAGATGTTTATTTTTACCATATGCTGTACATACTTGCCAGGAAGTTAGCAACTGAGAGGAAAAAAAAAAAAAAAGTAAAAACACAAACCAGAGCAGGATTGGGTTAGTTCATTTCCATCCAAAACATGTTTATTGTCCTCCAAACTGAAAGGTTTACCCTTTGACTTGGCTTGTTCGCCAAGCCAAAAACATACATTGCATTTCTTCAGGTAGCAGTGGAGGCATACAAAGATCTTTTTGACTGAGAGAAATTAATGGAAAGAGCAATACACAATTCTCTCCTTCAAGTCACATGATGAGTAATCTTTGCATTCATGAGTAATGGAGAGAAGATTAATTTCAGATGATGGGAAGCTTGAGAAAGTAGCATATGGTTTTCCACAAAAGAGAGAGAGAGAGATAGAGGACAGAGAAACAACCATATGAAAACCAGGGTTGTGTTTCTTCCATGTTAGAAAAGGCCTGAAAATGGTCACACTGAAGAGACGGTTTCATCTCCGTTTGTCTCCACGTCATGTATCGCCTTTATGCAGAGAATCTGTAGTGTACACAAATGGACACTGGATATGCAATTCAAAAACCAAAGTGCCCACAGTCAATATAAAGCAAGGTCACATGACCCAAAACAGGTGATGTCACAAGAGGGAGGGGGTTGAGACTGGACATGAATGTAACCAAACATGGCTATCAGTCTGCTTGTGTGTGTGTGTGTTGCAGAAATGCCGGTGATGTGGCACTCAGCACCATTAATTTACAGTTACTTAGGTGTCTGAACAACAGAGAAAGTCCTCCCCGCCTAGTGACTGTGCAGTTAAAAATGGGCACATGGTGATTTAAGCTCATGCTTAAGTTGTGGTAAACCATCCAAGCACTTCTTTAATTAATAACTATAAATACACAGCAGCGTTTTTGCTGGAGAGGTTTCAGTCTGCTTCCTCTCCCCGGGTGAGCGTGTGACGTGTTTGTCACTTTAACAGCTAACTACTAGCTTTGCTCATCTGCTAGAGGAAACACAGGTTATGAGGAATTGATTATCAACTTTCATATAGATTCTTCTATAATAAATTTATATAGTTATTTTTGCTTGCTTTCACATTCTCTCGTCTCACTACTTTTATTCAATGTACACAACGTAATAAACATGGGGTTGAGTGGGGAGTGACAGAGCTGAAATGACAATCACTGAGAAAAAAAAAAAAAAAAAAAAACAAAGCCAAAAAGAACTGCAGTTTTTTTGTCATCCATTGGCAGTTGGACTGACTGAGCAGTCAGCCAGTTACAATGGTGGTTTGAGGGGAGGGAGTGGCCATGTCATCAAAGGGGCGGCGCCGGGGGCTCTTTCTTCGTTGGTGCTGTTTTAGTTGTTGTTTTCGTTGTCTTCATAGCTGGGGTCGTCTCCTTGAGGTTGAGGTTCTCCAGTGCCACGTCCAAGGTCATGACCTCAACACAGCCCATGGCCTCGAAGTCAGCGAAATTCCGCAACGAGCCGTGACAGTTGTCCTCGTCCTCAGAGGAGGAGGCCGAAGCGTCCTCGTCAGGCAGCAGCGTGGACAGCAGCAGCTCCGTCACAAACAGGCTCCTGTCGGCCCACTGAGCCTCACACGCCTGCCGCTCTGCCTCAGACAGCCGCGGTTCGCTCAGCCTATAGGAGAGAGATGGAGACAAAGGGCAACAGGACAATGTAACAGCTGACAATACAAGGAGAACAGAGGGATTAAAAAAGAAAAACAGTTTAAAGATCACTGTCCAGAATCATGTATGTGCTCAGTTTGACACTGGTCTTCTGGTCTTAAGTCTTGTATTGGATCGTACAGAATTTGAGACGTTATAAGTACTTCGGAAGCCAATCCTGAATCAAAATGTGATGTGAAAAGTTAAAGCAGCACTTGAAACATGTACATGTATTATGAATGTATATTTCTTGCATTCATTCATCAAAATTTTAATATGAAATATAATAATAGAATATTCCTAGATGCTGAATTTTGCAGTGAGGGAGGGAGGCATGTCATTTAACAATTTCTAACCAGGTAATTGAGCCTTACATGAAAAAAACTGACACTTGTGTGTCAAACAATGCACATAGACGAGTTTGTAAAGTGATGGTCAGAAAACAAAACAAGTTTTTTTTTCCCATTTAAAGTAGATGCAAAACCTACAGTAAAAGAGTCCTACCTGCTGAGTAGAAACTGGGAACTATGTGCAGTATGCTGCGTATTGGACTCAGGTGGACCTGGGTTAGGACTGGGGTTGGTGTTGTGGTTGGTGCTGGGGTTAGGGTTTGCAGTGGCTGAATTTGTGTTTAGTATAGCATTGGCTCGGCCACCACCCCGGGTGGCGTTTCGGGCCGACTCCAGCTGCTGTCGCGCTGCCTGGGCCTGCTGGCGCTCCAACTGGAGCTGCATCTGAAGCTGTTGGAGCTGCGAGGCCGAGGGGCCCGAGCTGAGCTGGCCCCCTGCCGAACGCCGCACCCCTGACAACTGGGACAGAAGCTCTGGAGGAAGACAGTGAACAAGACAAGGGCTTAACGTTAAACAAGGTCGGACACTGACTGAGTTTGTCAATTCAGTTCTCAACTAACCTGCACCACCTGTCAACACTGGTTAGTATAAGGAATAGCAGTGTACAGTAGTTTTAACAGGCAGCAGCATCTTCAAGACGATTGCGCCAACTAATTATTCTTTGACACTTTATTCCTGAAAACTTTGATTTGTGAGCTATGCTGTCACAGAACAACAATCCCGTAGCATGTACAGCCTCTGATCCACAATCAAAAGTACATCACTATAATGCCAAAGACACAGTATAATAAGGCCAGTAGCTATGAGGCTTTTAGGCTTTCAACCAATCGGATCAACAGCCCAGCAGGTATAGCAGGTCATTAAAGAGGAGGCTGCTGCCCTGTTTGTGTGGCAGACTGAACAGGGACCCTCATTATGGCACAGCTGGAGCTGACATGGCAAATGCCAAGCACTGAACCGGATGAAAATTGGGAACAGGATAAACAAGAAATTGCCACAGCAACAACTCTGCCCGCATACTACTAACCAGAGTACTTTAAATGTACACTGAAACATGGACTATGCATGTACAATATCTATTATACTGCAAGTAATTTATCTGTATGTGTGAGACACAATTTATATTAAGATTAGTTCGGTCCTGCATATCTGATTGTGTGATTGTGTGTCCAACCTCCTGCAGCTGCAACTGTGAATCTGAATTCAACAGGAAAAAAAACCTGTTGTTGCCTCACCGCATCTGTAACAAGACAACAGTTATTTTCATCTGACCTTCAGAGCTGTTCTGGCGGAACGAGGGGGACCTACACATTATTAGGCAGGTGGCTGATCAGTGTATGCCAGAAATGGCTTACCCTGTAACCATGACTACTTCTGTGATTAGGTTGTGGGACTGACCTGCTATAGGGTCCATGGCCTCTCTGCTGTAGTTGGAGCTCTGTGAGGAGCTCTGACTGGTGGAGAGCCCCCCTGTGGTACTGCTGGTGAAGTGCATGTTAGACCTGCGGGCTCGTGGACCCCCCAGTCCGCGCCCAGGGTGAAACATCCTCCTCACATGTCGCACTCCACTGGACTCGTCGTGAAAATTGCTCGTTAAGGAACACATGAAATGCAGTAACTCATTGTTTTCATCACATTATGTTTTTTAATCACACTTTTAGTCTACAAAAAAACAAACATATACAGTCAGTGCTATAGGTGACCATTTTCGATTTATTTGTTTTAGTCCCAAACCTGAATTACATTTCCATGGCACTCAAATCTTTAGTAACCAATGCATAAGACATTAGATTACACTAAATGCACCCACAATGTCATAACAAATATAAGCTATAGTCTTATTTGTGGAGCTGAAGATGCACTCGCTCTGCGATTCACTTAACTACATTTTGCATCTTTTCTCTATTAGTCAAAGTACTCTATAAATAGACTCTCAGACTGATGTCAGCACACTCAGTATTTCAGCTGGTTCCTGACAGACAAAAGCAGATGCTGCCATTTAAACTCTTCACACAGTTTGATAAATGGCTAAATTAGATGCTCACTGCCTTACAACATGCTCCTTGCTGTGGCACTGCTGAACAACTTGGACTTGTGTAGACAGAAAATATACTCCAACAGTACATTCCTTTAGTATATGAACTGCATTTTTTAATCTCAGGGATGACGGAATAAATACTGGTATATAACCGACTAATATGCCTCAAGTTCTAATGAGAGTCTACAGTAATTAAAAGATAAGACAGGACCACTTCCCATATCTTTAACAAAATATCCTCAGCTTTCGCTGCAATTTTTAGGTGGTTTGGTTCAATCTAAATAATGTAAATGCACAATTTCCATAAAACACTCATTTTGTTTTATGACTGTACTGCTTCTATCACTTTATAGTATTCACTTTCATTGGCACATCACAACTTTTTTGTGTCTCCAGCTGTTACTGCCTCCAGCAGTGGGCAGAGATGTGCAACATGTTACTTCTTTGCTCATGTCATACTTGCAGAACAGGTAATTAACAATGAAGACAGTTAGGGATGCACCAATACAGCCAGAACACTAACAAAATCATTAGTGATAGAAACTGGATTGATACAAAACCTCAAAGCTACTGAAAGGGCAAAATCTCTCTTTTTTTTAGCTTTTAGCCTAAAAATAAAAACATAAAAAGTCGTACTGCACTGGATTTGATCTTTTTTTTTCCCCACAAACACTCAGCAACACTCATAGTGCAGTTAATTTACTGTTATTAAATGCCTTTTTTTGTTTTTCCTCAAAGGAGGAGAATAAGAGGAGGACCACATAAGCAAGCTAGTCTTGAAAATAATGACCACAGTTGGTATTCTCTCTGCCTTACCTTCTCTTTGCATTAACCACTGGCAAACAGCTTGAAAAGTCAACGGCAGTGATGCCAGGTTGAATATATAACAGGCATGAAAGAATTACTGCCTATACTCTACTATACTATACTAGACTATACTAGACTATCTACATCACTTACAAGTTATTAGCAAAACATGACAGTTCCATTATCATTTAAAAGATGCCTTCCAGGGACGCTAATCTTTCACCTACAAAACAATGTGGATGACACAAACTGCACTATGACATAGTATAAGTATAGGTACGGCATCTGAATAGTTTCCACACAAGCATGAAGCTTGATGTATCTACTTCTCTTCTTTTCTGTATCTGTGAATAGGGAGTCACAGCTTGAAAAGGATATCAAGTCTCTGGGTGCTCTGTGTTCAAGTGTGAGATGAGCAGCAAAGTCGTCTGTCACATGATTTGGGTCGCCACCTGGCAGCGCTGCACATATGGGGCAGATCTAGAGGGCAAGAAGAGAGAGTGTGCAGTCAATGCAAGTACACTTCACTGCACACATTTAACATTCTCCAGTTGGTGCTGCGGCAGCAAACGGCAAGATTGGTAAATATCTACTGCCACATTTAAACTAATGAGCTCCAGCAAACATAAAGAAGTAATGGCCTAGATTGATTTCAAATGTTGGGCAGATTGTATGTTTGCTAGTGGGAGATTAAAGGAAGGCAAACCAAACAGAATTACACACAGTGACAGTGATATGGGAGTCACTAACTATTACCAATTATTAGTTACTCGCTCTTTATTTGACACAGATCTGACTTCCCTGTCAGCCATTTAATAATTAATACTGATTAATAGTGACTCGCTGACAACACCTTTCCTACATATGTCAACCAATGTGAGCTAAACATCAGGCATTAAAACATTTCACTGACAGTAGGGCTGGGAAAATAATTGTATCATAATTAATAATGCTTATCATATCAATAAACATTATTACAACACCCTATAAATCAATCATTATCCATCAAGTTTAAAGGTTCTTTTTTACCCTACTAGTCCCAAGTGAGTTAGTAGATACAAGGGTAATTCAGCCACCTAAATGTGACATTTTCAATCATGCTTACTTGCATTAAAGTAGGCTACTGCATTTGTGATATCACAGTGCCTCTTTTTTTCCTTTGTCATAAGGTGCTGGAGAAACTGTGTGAATCATACACTATATGTGTTGATGTGAAAAGTAACTTAACTAAGTCAGCTAAATTCAAAGTTTTCATGAAAATATTGGTCACAGTTAATAACAAATACCATTTCAGAATGAATTAACTCAATCTGTAAAGCAGCATTTAAACAGACTCCAACACATTTCAAGCTAGTTTTATTTATGTGTGGCTCTAAAATGAATCAAAGCTGTCTGGAAGATAGGATAATCAAACCAGAAGTAAATGTCATGCACTAGAAAGAAAACAGTTCATCAGCTGACAGATATTCAACTACATTTCTCAGTGGTTCAAAACAGTGTTTTCTTGCTCTCAGAAGAGGCATCTATAAATACAGTTGAACAGTCTACCTGACATCAGTCTAAAACCTGCATCAGAACTAGGATTTACTGTGATATTGTCAAGCAAAGCAATGAATGAGATGTAAACATACCACAGAATACCTATAAAACCCACACGGTCGTCGTATGTGAAGGACATTCATAGATACTGATTCAATTTATTTAACTGAGGAACAGAAATCTGTGGTATGTGAAGAAAATCACAACACAATGTTTCCCTGTGTCCTGCAAACATCTAGCAAAGGTTTCATAAATGGCTGTGTGTGAAGCTCCAGCATCAACTAACCACTTCTGTAGAAGTCTCTGTGTGCTCTGCAGCCACGTGCTCCTGCAGGGAGATCTCTGTGTAGCCCATCCTGCCACAGTAGGGACATGTAAAGGCCTGGGGCTGCTCCACAGAAAACGCTTCTCCACCGTAGTACAGGTCTGAAGGGGAATTAAGATGGACATATCATTGGTGTCCGCGTTTTGGTATGTTTTTAACTAAAAGCTAACTTTCAGGATCTGGTACGTCACTGTTTTTCCTCAAGGGACTAAGGTTTAATTACAGCTGCCACAGTATCACACACAATAAAAACTTCAAAATGTCAGAGTCAAGTCATAACATGGATACTGATGAAACAAGTTTGATAGTAATGTATAGCTAAAGCTTCAATGAGGTTTAACACATCACACTTAGCACTAGTATTTCCCCTAGCAACACGCATAAAACTACTTGTAATGGAGGCTGTCTACAGCCATAGTCCTTCTACATGACAGTGTAGCATCTGGCTTTCATGACAGCTTCACCTTTTTTCCCCTCCAATCAACTGAGGCAGTCAAAACAAGCTGTTAACACAACACTGACCCATTAACACCTTAAGTTATTGTGAACATTAAACCAGCTAAAAGAGAGCATAATTTTTTCATCCATTTAGAATCATGTTAGTGACCACCTGATTAATCAAGTCCAACTTTACTACCGTCTTTGCCAGATTCTGAGGGAAATATCTGGTTTCTTATAAATGCTCCACGGTTTTCACTAGCTATTTGACATTTCTGTCTGGATGCCATATGGTGTTGAGCAGGTATGGTACCATGACTATATCTGCTGATGAAAGTTGTGAGACTAAACTAAACATTTGTCATAAAACTGAAACAGTGAGCTGAAAGATGACAAAAAAAAAAAAAAAAAAAAGGCCATAGAGCTGAATGCTTTTGCGCAGACTGGTAATGACTCTCCATAGATTTGTCAATATACGTCTTTTCACATTTCGCATTGTCAAAGTTAATAAGAAAACACCTATTTATGCAGCTTTAAAACACTACTGCATATAAAATAATCTATAACAAACACATCTATTGTAAGAAAAAAAAAAACAGTCCAGCATATTATGAATATCGTGAGATGTTCATAATTACTTTCCAACAAAACAATAGCAATTTATGAAACCTACAATTGAAATAGTGTGTGTGTGTGTTAATGTCTATCCACCATAAAACAGCTGGTTTGCTTAGTGGATAAGACACACTGAAAATACACAGGGGGAAAAACTCACACACAAATGAGGACTTCTTAGTGAGCTTGCACCTTCTGCTATGTTTTCGGCAACAGTTTTTTTTTCCCCAACACACTGTAAAACAGTGTTTCCAATGTGTGAAAGGCTGAATACCAACATATTTCACAGCACAAATGCATGAAAATATAGCAAAAGTGGTTATGAAAAAGCAAAATAATCACTCCATTCAATCAAAATCATAAACCTAAGGTTGTCCTACATTTATGAAATTTGACTAAATCTACAATTAGTATGGTTTTAACTATGATTGGAATATTTCTTCTCTAATCACTGTCATTGCAATTTTTCTTTCAATTATGCACAGACCAGACAAACACAGAAGCCTAATACAACAATCCTAGAAACTTCTCAGTCAATCATTCCTAAAGCATTTGGGAGCTGCTGTCTGAAAGCAAAAGTCATTGGCAGCACAAGAAAACCTAAACTGTAACAGTTTTACTTGTCCAGGCATATTAAAGCCACTGATGGAAAGTTTCCAGAGACAGGCAGTATTAGAGTTATAGATGTGACATGATTTTGTTTTCCAATTAATCATTTCCATTTTCCAATTAATGTCACCCATATCACAACACATGCACACACATCCTCCCTTTTTAGATGCAGACAAAGTCGTAGTTTTTATTGGCAGTTCAGAGTTGACACTAAAAATGTTTATAACAACATCATAAGTAAGTTGATGTGAACATTAACTCTACTTACCAAAGTCGACTCGGGTTAATATACACTGCATGGGATGCTCTGTGGTGTGTCTGGTTGTGGTTGCACCGCTCTCATAGCACGATGCACACAGATCGTAGTCATAGCAAATTAAACATTTGTATCGTCGACCTCTGAAGTTGCCTTTTAAACATGCATCACAGCTCACGCCTGAGGGAAGAAAGACAAGACAGGACAGGACAAAAGAAAAGGAAAGGTTAGGATTCTGGATATTTCTATCAACTTAATTTGGGTTGGGCTAGAAGTTCCTAAACTAAAAGTTCACTGTATTTATATATTAAATAGACAATTTACAATAAATAAATAATAAAGTAAGCTTCTGATTTTAAATACAAAACAGCTGAACTTCAAAACTTGGATGTTTGTGTTATTGTGTCTCATCTTCTTGGATTCGAGCACAATAAAAAAGCTGTGTTTCAAAATTCTTTCAAAATAAATACCTTCTCTATCAGTAGCCTAAAAAAAAAAACTTACAATGTAAATCCCGCATGATGTGTATTTATTGCAGGGTAGCTTCTTACTCAGAAGTAACCAACAGAGTTATGAACAACTGCTTGCCCCCTTTATCTTTTGATAAAACTACATTAACAACACACAGATCATCATGAAGTCATCCTCATCCCAACAGTTTATACTGAAACAGGAGCATCTGTGTTTCAAGTTCAGGTATTTTTTGATTGACTAAGACAGTCATGCAGTCTCTGTGTATTGTATGACAGTCCCTAAACTCTCTCCTGCCTCCATTCATAGCTAGCGAGCTGTAAAAGGTATATGTCAACCTGATCTTGCTGTGCAGTGGTTGACAATTAGCTGGACATAATAATACTGGTAACAGAGACAACCACATGTTATTGATAAATAACTTGATGACTGCTGACACCAAAGTTGATAACAACACAGGCATGGAAAATAAAGGCCGCTCAGGCCTGACTAACTGCTGGCTAACCATTTAACAAATAAACCAGTGTTGGCCAAAGAGTTTGAAAAGTGAGCTTGTGAGCGGAAGGTTGCCAGCCCAATCCCCTGACCGGCAGGTTAAATCTGGGTGGCACAAGTTAAAGACCATCACTTATCCACTTCTTCATTAACACCACTATGCCTGCCTTCGAGCACTTAACCCCTAAGTGGAGCTTCTCAGTGTTGGCAGGTCAGACTGTGGTTGCACTGGGCAGCTTCCATGTAATAATGTGTATAACTCAGGGCGTTGTAGAAAATAAGAGGTGACCTCTCAGGAGATCATCCCTGTATTAATAAAATATTTAAAAATCAGCTACGGATAACTGAACTGTTAGTCGTGGCAGCTGTGGCAGACTTTCCTCAACACCACTTCTCATTGGTTGTTGAGCTGAAACACCTACTTAAAATGTAAACTGACATCTACTTGACACCAACAGCGAACTTCAAGCTCAACAAGGTTGGCCACAAGGACGATGTGAATGTTGGTTTGCTAAATGTTAGCGTGCGAAACTGGGATCTACAGGCCAGCTTTAATCAGGAAGGAGACTGAGAGTGGTTAACATTAACGACATGACAAGCTTCAACCCCGCAACGCCACCTGTGGGGATTCGCTGCTCTCCTATCCTTCCTATTCTCGGCACTCCCCCTTGCTGCTCAGCTCGTAGCGTTAACCTACATAACCCATTACCACTTAGCTTACATGCTAGCTAGCACACTTTGCTAACCTTAACTAGCTTCTTCCGCTTATATGTCAGCGTTGTTTGGGTGAAACAACATTGCCTGTTGTACATTTTCTGAAACATAAACGTCAACTGCAAGGTCCACTGGACTACATATACGATTTCTGGCCGCCATAATGCGTCCCCTCAAAATTACACAGTGAGCTTGCTGCTAACAGTAGCCTCTGTTAGCTAGGATGAGCTGCAAAACAAGACATGCTCAGCTAGCTAACGTTAGCTAGCGGTGCTCTGACTGCGTTTTTAATCACAAATCCCGACTTTCTCACTCCTCCGGTGTTGAAGTGTACTCTCACCTTCATGACGGGACATCCTACGGACTGTAACGCAGCCCCTTGCTCGGGCTCCCTGGTTTGCAGTACAGAATAATATCAGTGAAGAGAAGCCGGGGCTGGCTGGCTGTCCCTGGCCTCTTCCCTCATGAAGGATCCGGTCTGGCTCGCTGCCCCCCTCCGCCTCCTGCTGTGTCACCGTCTGGTGCACTCCTCTGGTGTCCTCACGGTGGCGCTGTTGTCTCATTTTGGGGTTGAAGGTTGCTTTTAATGGTGACTGGCTAAAACGGGGCTTCAACATCTGTGCTCTGTCAGAATTAATTAGATTAGTCAGATAATCTCCATGTTTAACTCTCCAAATAGCCCCCCTCTTTCTGAAAGTGAGAGGATTTACAGTCCTCCTCCAGGCTCCAGGAGAAGAATCATCATCCTCACCTTATTTTTTCTTGGGTGTCTTCTTTTGACCTTTCTCACAGCTGCTCTGTTCTCCAGAGAAGCAGTGACATCAGATTTAGTTTTCCCTTTTTTAAAAAGTTCCTCTTCCACTCCTTCCATCACTACCTTTTATTAAACCACAACAGTTTCTGCCTCCTACTCTCTGCCCCTCCACTTATTGAACCTGTTTTCTTCTCAGCTACATTAGTCACCTCCATCTCAACCTGACCTCCAGCCCCCAACCCCAAGTGACTTTCTACCTCTTCCATGTTCACCTTGATCCAGTCTGTGTGACAAAGACAAACAGACAAAGACAAACAGACTGAAAAAAATATTCAGACAAAAATAGACATTTAGGCAGAGACAAACAGAAACACAGCGAGTTTGGTGAATCTCTCCTCTGAGATGTTTCTCCTGTTATTTACTCACTTTACAGTACACACGTACACCTTTATAATTTCCCTTAAATGCTACTTTACAATTCTACTCCACTACATTTCAGAGAAAAATCGTTTATAATGCACAGTATAGATAGATAGATGGTTTTATAAATAAAAAAATTATATCCAAAAGGTGTGACACTCAAAAACATTGATCTGCACAGAACTTACTAAAATGAATGCAAAATGCAATACACAGCATCTGCCTGTACATGGAACTTTCTTGGGGTAATGATGCTAAAACTGAAGGCAGATTTTCTTAATAATACTTCGCTTAATTAGCTGAATAAGATGCAAACCTATTTCCTTAGTTTTAGACAGTCTGACCAGTTTTTAAATTTAACTGGAAGCCTTTGCGCAATGTAAAGAACTTTAATATTGACAGTCATTAAATAAATAAATAGGATTTTAGAAAATTTTGAATTAAGCACAAGTTAATGCAAAGATGCCCTGCAATTCTTGCACAAGCAGAGCAGCCTGCATACTGTAGGTCTACCTTTATGCTTTAATATTTCACAGTGTTTTATTGTTGGTTCTTGCCAGGCAGACCATACGGTAAAATCAGGACAGGTCAGCATATAATGCAAAATCAAACAGACACTCAGACCGGGCAGCTGGCTGAGGTATGTAGATGGAAAGAATAATAATTCCGCTGCAAGAAAAGCAATTCCAGTGTCAAAGTAAATATAACATCCAATGACTGACGTCAGGCTGATTCTGGGAAGTCTCTGAGCCTCTTTTTAAGTGCTACATATGTCCTGTCACTCTCATATTCATATAAAGAACAGAAATAAAAGTGACGTAAATTCACAGTATAATGAGCCTGTCAAGCTAAAAATATGTTGTTCTCCAAACAGAGTCTAGGTCTGCAGAGGACAAGTGCACCTAAAAGCATGTTATTCTGTTTTATTATGACCAAATAGTCTTTTTTAAACGTAGTTAATTAGATTAGCAAAAGAACCATGAAAATAAATTCAATTACTTTATAGAAAACTGTACTTCCTGGAAAGGAAGGAATCTGTCTAACAGGACTCACTAAGCATTTTGTGAGAAATCATGACTGGTACATACGTACAAGCAATGCCCTCTGGGGCATTCTATCTCATGGTCACCTTTGTACCATGTGCCCTGTGCTCTATATTATACCAATAATTTAACAACGTGTCTAGTGGAAAGTCTCCAAACAGGAGCAGATATCAGACAGATATGATGAATCAACCTATGACTTCTCCTCACATTACCCTGAGGTATCACCTGCATGGAGAAGCTCCAGTCCCCTGCATCCCTGGAAGTCTGTAAAGAAAAGGAATAACCACATAATTTGTACAATATTTCAGTCAAGCTGCCCATATTGACAAAATCACACACTACATGAAGCAATAATCTTACATTCTGATGCATGTTCACGTCATCACGTTACAGTTCAAGCTAGTTATCACAGACCGACAGACTGAATCCTTTTAAAATGTCATTTCTTGACACTGTAAGCTTAAATAGCACTGGATAGTTAATGGAGTTAACTTTTATTTTGTTATTCAAATTATAAGTAATTTTTTGTTTTCTATGTAAAATAACTCACTGAGGATTGCAAGAGAATAATGTCGTCATCTCCTCAATTATCTTCCAGTGTTTCATAATTCTGACACACAACACATCCTGAGATGGCACAAAGACAACCCCTCCCATACATGACTGGAAGTGAAAATGAGCAGGATGGATTTTACAGTCTGCATCATCCCATCTGCTGAACTCTAGTGTCTTCTCAAGAGGTAGAGGGATGCGACTTCTGCTACAATACGTACTCGCAAACATATGGCTATTAATACATGGGTGCACAAACCTGTGCTAAAAATGAAAGCTGTTATTTTAGATGTCCCTGTATCACATGCAGCTTCTTACTTAGTACAAACAATAATTTTAAAGAAAGGCTTTTAGAACGATTTACGTCAGGTCAGTCTCACAGTGAAGCTGGTGATATGGAAGAAATTAGATGAATTTACCTTTGACAACTATAATCATTAACATTGTTTGACTACACTACTGACTCCAGAACAGAAATCATCATCTGTATACGTGATGTGATAGAACAGAAAGAACTAGATAGATAGATTTACCTCACACTGTAACCAGGAGAGTGGCTGTTTAGTGGCAGGTGACACTTCCTACTGTGGGTGCTGATGTATTTACACAAAACAGCCCTGTTATTGTAGCTGAGACCTTGGCGTGAGTGCACCCATTCTTTGCCTCATCAATTCAAACTGTGCTGGGTGAACTAAGCTGATGGGTTGGCGGCTCGCCATCCCCCCCACACGCGGTCGGAGCCTTTTAAATGTTTCCATAGACGCACAGAGGGGGTTGTGGGTTTCCCACGTATGATAATGAGCTGAAGGCGGATTTTTGTTGTCTAAATTACTAGAAGGTTAAAATAAATCGTTGCGCGGGCACCGGGTCTGATTCTAGAAACAACTCCTCCTCTTCCTCTTCCTCTTCCTCTTCCTCCTGTCAGTGGACAGGCTACTTTTTTTTTAAAACGACTTGCGTCGTATATACCTCATCAAGGGTTAAATGCGCAACGTGAGAAGCCTACTACAACTTCATTCAGCGTTGCCACGCCTTTAAACGTAAACAAATGGGGGCTTGACCAATAAGATCCACGACAGATCAGCCGATGATCAGATGACTGAAAGGGTGAAACTATTTAAAACTAATGACACGCTGGGCGCAAGTTAATACATTTCTTGAGCGGTGCTTTCATAGGCGCGCACCATAACGCAACACCGGCTCTGTTGCTCTTTGTTACCACTGGATCTAAACTCACTCACCAGCCACCTACGGCGCTATCACCAGTAATACTTAAATACCTCTTGTGTTGTGAAGAAGCTTTTAATTCATCCACACTCGTCTGTGGCTAAGAAATGAATCATAAATCCCCATTACTATGGATTTTCCTACAGTGTGCCGCTGCGCTCTTTTCGTCAGCTCTTGGGGAAAACGCTGCTCTAAAAGGTAAGAAATGTCTTTGTGTGTATTCATTCAGTACTGTCATTTATTTATTTCCCAACCTCACATGGAAAGTCTCAAAATCTAATATCACATAAATTATGTAAGGTCATGTTAACGGGAGCCTGTGATAAATATATAATGGGGGGGGGGGGGGTAATATAAGTAGCTTAACCATCAAATTTCCACAGATTCTCGCTTTATTTATTAAATTACATTTTTGGGCTAAACTACAAATACGAACGAGTGCAGCAGAGAGAGTGAGTCACAAAAACAGGGATGGAATCAAGTGATGAGATTGCAACGTGTCCTTTTGTGGAGAGGACCCGGCGTCTCGAGGACGCACAACGCCACGTCTGTGCGAACTATTTGGAAAGATGTTCCGCTGAATCCGCGTTTTACCCCGAACAGCTCAGCAGCATTTTTAGTACTCAGCTGAAGTCATTTTGGTCTGTGGCCCATCACCAGAGGGTGTGGAGTAAGTTTAATTTAAACCCGTTTGGGTTTAATTTAGTTTTATGGTTTAATTAATGAAATAACAGACACCGCGGGACTGCAAACATGTTTAAAGCAAAACAATGTGGTGTGTGTCTTTAAAATAAGATTTTTAAAACATTTTTTTAAAATCATCATCCTCTAAGTACTTTCACCTGCTTCTTGCATCAGTCAAATCCTGTGCCATTTTAGCCCAATGCCTGAGAGCAGTGTGATAATTACACGAGCTCTAGCTGCAGCTGGATGAAAGAGGATGAAATTGGTGATGAAAGTGTGGCAGTGACGTTTTGGCTCATCGCCTGAGTCTCGGTACAACTTACAATAACCCACTCTGCATTATTGTAGCAGATGTTGAGTGAAAAAGCAAGTTGATTGGCTGTCTCAGCAGCGCCATGCAACTGTGATGCATGATTGGCTAAGTGCCTCTAATACTGTTTTGTGAAACTGACTCATATGAAGTGATTGGTGACGTTTCCTCTTTAATAGGAAAGGAAAAGGTTAATCTAGGTCTCATTTTCTCATTCTGTTCTGTTTTTATTTCTGCCAGATGAAGACAGTGGATTGGATGAATTGTCAACAGAGAGCAAAGCTTCTGATGGCATCATCAAGTACAGCATGAGAAAGGGTTTAGATCTGGACCAGGAAGGCTGCTACCTGCAAACTGGCAAGAAGACTTGTCTAGAGGAGTGTAGCTTTAATGCTACAGCCAAGACAATCTTCATCATCCATGGCTGGACGGTACATGGAATTTCCTTTATTTTTAGTCATCACTGTCTAGATGCAGCCCATAGGTCCATCTCTTCTCCATATGTATCAGTCTTGGATAAAATGTAACCTCATCTCATTAGGGGGGGGTTGTATAAATAAAGTGTTTGCTCAACTGGAGTACTCTGATTGTGGGATCAAAGCAGTTTGCCTGAAAATAATTGACTTCCCCACCTTCTCTCTCTCTCTCTTTCTCTCTCACTCTCGCACACACCCAGATGAGCGGGATGTTTGAAAGCTGGATGCACAAGCTGGTCTCTGCAGTCATGCAGCGTGAAATTGAAGCCAACGTGATTGTTGTCGATTGGTTATCAATGGCTCAGCAGCTGTACCCTGATGCAGTAAACCACACCCGCAGTGTTGGCTTCAATATTGCCACCATGCTTAACTGGCTTCAGGTGCGTACATTACATCAAGTGAAAGTTGAAAAATTACTGCAAATGCACCACTGGGTTCCAGTCTTTTTTTATTTTTCTAACACACCACTGAACATTAGTTTTTTTTAGTGCAGTATCTAGGGCATAGTTATAAATTGTTTCCGTGTGCACGATGTGAGCTATCTTTAGTCACTAATGCTCAGTGACAGACAAGCAGCATGATGCCTCCAAATTAATAAACTCTGTCCCTTCTTTGTTGCCATTGGTGGGATTTTAAGAGATCACATCTTTTTGTGAACATGACAATACTTTTGTTAGATCTATTTTCCTGCCTCACTGTCTGTTTTTGGAACTCCCAAGTTGTCCTTCGGCAGCTTAGCATACTTGATAGTTTTCTTTCTTATGCACTTTTCGATCAAGGCTCATTAGAGAACCTAAGGATCAAGGTCTATTTAGCACTTCTGAAGCAGAGACAATTCCATTCAGCAGGATTGTCACAAAATTGGACCAGTGTACAAATAAGTGAGAAAGGATGGAGGCATCCTGCCATGTAGTTGTAATTCCAAATAAAGAATCCTTCATGGAGACAAACTGGGGACAGATGGTGGAGGCGCTCTTGTATGAAAGTAACTGTCAGTAGATTTTCTTCGGTTTAACTAAAGCAGGCACGACTAATCACTGGCAGATATCTGATTGTTAATAGTGGTCGATGCTGATGTGAAATTTTTTTCTTCCCCCTTCCTAACAGGATGAACAGCAGCTGCCCTTGGAGAATGTGCACCTGATTGGCTACAGTCTAGGCGCTCATGTAGCTGGCTATGCAGGAACATTTGTACGAGGGACCATTGGCAGAATAACGGGTAAATTAAGCTGAACATGAACCCTCAGTGTACACTCCACAAAGATGCTGTGTCCTCATTTTCAATTGTCTTCTGTCTGACTCTTATTTCTAATAGGCTTAGACCCAGCAGGACCTATGTTTGAAGGTGTAGATGATCAGAGGCGCCTCTCTCCAGATGATGCAGACTTTGTGGACGTTCTTCACACATACACTCGAGAGGCTTTGGGTGTGAGCATTGGGATCCAGCAGCCAGTTGGGGATATTGATATATACCCCAACGGTGGTGACGTGCAGCCTGGGTGTGCGCTGGGTGACGTGCTGGCAGTGGCTAACAGTAAGTGCTTTAGAAATGATTGCCTGCATCGGCTCTTCGTGTGCAGACCTTGAAGCACATCTAACCTGCCTTTCTTTCTCCAGATTTCATGGAGGTGATGAAGTGTGAGCATGAGCGTGCAGTGCACTTGTTTGTTGATTCGCTGATGAACAAGGACCACATGAGCTTCGCCTTCCAGTGCACGGGCCCCGATCGCTTCAAGAAAGGGATCTGCCTCAGCTGCCGCAAAAATCGCTGCAACAACATTGGCTACAACACCAGAAAAATGCGTAAGAGACGCAACAGCAAAATGTACCTGAAGACACGGGCTGTTACTCCCTTTGGTGGTGAGTTGTACACAACCTGCATGTGTATTGTAGTCGGTGTTATCTTACTACAATTTACGTTCTAGAAAACTGATAAGCAGCTCCACCATCTCAGTTAAGTTTCTTATCTTTAACCTTCTATATTCTGTTATGATTATACACTTGCCAGTGTAAACTACTACTGTATTCTACTTCACAGTGGATCACACATTGACAATTAGTTTTTTGTTTTGTTTTTTTTAAGGTTATCACTACCAGATGAAGATGCATGTCTTCAACAGAAAACAGTCAGACGATGCAGATCCCACCTTCTATATGCAGTTGTATGGCGCCCATAATGATACATCAAACATATTTGTCGATGTGTAAGTACATCATCTTGGTCCGGTCTCTTCTCACAAGGCTTTACCAAGAGAATGCAACCACTGTTTACACTCGTGTGCAACCTGGTGCTTACCCAGTATGTAGTATTGATTGAAGCTGCTTTATTATTTGTGCAGCCACGATGACACAGTTGGCCTGAACCTGACAAACACCTTTTTAGTGTTTACTGAGGAGGATATTGGTGACCTGCTGAAGATTCGCCTCAGCTGGGAAGGAGATGCTGAATCCTGGAACTCGGTCTGGAAAAACATTAGGAAGAGATTCTGGACCTGGAATCCCAAGCCTCACAAACCTGTTCTTGAAGTCCGCCGAATTCGTGTAAAAGCTGGAGAAACGCAGAAGAAGTAAGTTGAGGAGGGAAAAGTTGAGTAGTCACCAAACGTCTGCCACTGTGTAGAATAATTTTATTTATCTGGTCAAATATTAAGGTTTCTTTTCTTTTGCAGGTTTACTTTTTGTGCCCAAGATCCTTCAAAAACTGAAATTTCCCCAGGGGATTCCATAACTTTTGTGAAATGTCGTGATGGCTGGGAAGTAAAACCAAGAAAACGGTATGAACATGATTAAATCTTTTATAGCTTGTCAGAATAATTATGCATCAAATCATATTCAATTCTGTTAGGAATATGGAGTCTGATTATTCTGTTTCATCAACAGGTTGGCCATGTAACAACTCAGCACTTTGAAGAACCAATGCACCATCACCACAGGGGACCTAACATGGATCAGTGCGAAGCACTGCCTTCTCTTTGAGCACTTTTTGTAGGAGGATTGATCAGCGCACGGTGGGGAAGGGCTTCAGGTCTCAGATTCTTGGTGTCTGAAAACAAAGACTCTGCTCTGTACAATGTACCAGATATGTGGAAAATGACGTGCATGGTGGGAGCAGGGGCAGTCTTAGGTGTTAAGATTGCCTTAGGAGTTACAAAATGAAAAATATTCCTTTATGTGGAATAGTGAGTCTGTCAGTGGATGTAC
Source organism: Ctenopoma multispine (assembly GCA_034779795.1). Classification (NCBI taxonomy): domain Eukaryota; kingdom Metazoa; phylum Chordata; class Actinopteri; order Anabantiformes; family Anabantidae; genus Ctenopoma; species Ctenopoma multispine. The sequence goes on along the minus strand of JAUYWH010000027.1, from coordinate 17,884,778 downwards.
ACCAGCAAGCAGTTGCCGTACTGTGTATTTTTAAATCTTTATTTATGAAAAAAATGGAAGCACTGCAAGACCAACATTATTTATCAGTGCACATCCCTTAATGAAGCGTCGTTTGGATGATTTTTTTTTTTTTCTGAGTGTGGA